>CM061348.1:17565571-18225571 GCA_030867105.1 Liasis olivaceus | reverse complement strand
ATGTTAATTTTAAAAAGGCTTTTGCAAGTTTGGAAAACGCAGCAGTGGCCACGGGATTGGAAAAGGTCAGTTTACGTTCCAATTCCAAAGAAGGGCAATGCGAAAGAATGCTCAAACTATCGCACAATTGCACTCATTTCACATGCTAGCAAGGTTATGCTCAAAATCCTACAAGCTAGGCTTCAGCAGTACGTGGACCGAGAACTACCGGATGTACAAGCTGGGTTTCGAAGAGGCAGAGGAACTAGAGATCAAATTGCCAACATAAGAGTCCCCTGGACTGCTAGGAGGTCAAACCAGTCAATCTTAAAGGAAATCAACTCTGATTGCTCATTGGCAGGATTGATAATGAAGCTCAAGCTCAGATACTTTGGTCACCTAATGCGAAGAGAGGACTCTTTGGAAAAGACCCTGATGCTGGGAAAGATGGAAGGCAAAAGGAGAAGAGGACGGCAGAGGATGAGATGGCTAGATAGCATCACTGAAGCAATGAGCATGAAATTGAGCAAACTCAGGGAGGCAGTGAAAGATAGGAAGGCCTGGCGCAATATGGTTCATGGGGTCACGAAGAGTCGGACACGACTTAACGACTAAACAACAACAACAACAGCAGTCAGTGGGTGTTTGCTTGAGGGAAACTTACACAGGCTGTAAGTTTTAGCAATGCTTTGCTTCAAGCTGCATGTACCAACCAATAAAGGAGCATTTATCTGAACCAGGCCTGGTGTCACAAGAATTCTTCTGAATTGGGGTTTGGACTTTGTGGACTTGACAGCTGGCTGGGGGATTCTGGGAGTTGAAGTCCACCCATCTCAAAGTTGCTGAGGTTGAGGAACCCTCCTTTATTATGAAGGACAGTGCTTTATTTCAGAAAGCTGTCCTTTAGATTTTTTTATTTTTCAAAAACTCACTTTCGCCTTTTCTTTTCATCATTTAACTTTTACTGTACAAATGATACCACTTCGTGCCCAGTCCTTCAAATTCATGTGAAAAATATGGAAATGGAATTGTCATTTTAAAATAAATTTACATAGACCGCTTGATTTGAGACATTTTTATTAGAATGTGTGGGGTTTTTTTAGTTTTTCTTGGGTTTGCTCTTGAATTTTCCTTTGGAAAGCAAAGTTATAAACAATTAAGTTTTTTTTATCCTTATGAACCTCTTTCAGATTTGCCCCTTTTTCAGGTTTGTCCTTTATTGTTTCCAAGAAAATATGGTCACCGTACCGATAAATAACACGTCCAAACCCTGAGAAGGCTGTAGACTCCCACAGCTGCCATTAAACCATAAAATAGGCCTAACATGATTTTTAAAAAAGGCCCAAATATCCCTAAGAAAGAGCAAAGCCTCTGGATCCTGGGGAGCAATGTGGGTTTGAGGTGACTCCGATTTTCTTCCTAACTGAGCATCTCAGCTCTCCTATCCCACAGGGCTGTTATGGGGAAACCTAAGAGGAGGGAGTTCTGTGGGACCCCCTTAACGCTCTGAAGGGACGTGGGGTTTAAATGCAATCCACTGTTCAGCAGCTTAGTCTGGGATTTTCGGTTGGGGAGACTTTCACTGACAGAAAAGTCAAATAGGAGAAGGAGCTGTGAGTACCATATGCAAGCTTGGGTTAAAAGTATATATCAATGCAGAAAAGCAAAGATGGTGGTGAATAGAGCGCTCTCTGCAGATTTCCAAATCAGTACTGGAACAAGGCAAGGATGTCCACTCTCCCCCATCAATGCGTTAGAAATACTGGCAGAAAAAGTCAGAGGTGATAAACAAATAACAAGCCTCAAGATTCATGGAGAGAAATACAAACTCAAATTCTATGCAGATGATGTAGTATTAACTATCATAGAACCCCATGTTAAAGATAGAAAAAGTGCACAACCAATAAACTTCCTTCCTTCCTTCCTTCCTTCCTTCCTTCCTTCCTTCCTTCCTTCCTTCCTTCCTTCCTTCCTTCCTTCCTTCCTTCCTTCCTTCCTTTTTTCTTTTTGAAGGACCCAGATAACCTCACATATAGCTGAACAAACATACATCCCTGCCTACAATCCTTAAGTGGGTGTGGGGCAGGTCCTGGGGTGCAATCCGGTTCTGCTGCCCCAAACATGCCCCACTGCTGCTTTCACCCCCATACTTGCGTCTGCTGCTTGAGGCTAATGCCTCCTCTGACTTATGCCAGGGCTGGTCCAAGGGAAGAAGGGCAGGACCCTGGAATCATTAAGTTGGAAATGAGAAATGATTGTCTTTATGGCCTTTAATTCTTTAAAATAACTCTCTTCCCTTTGCCTGCCCCCTCAGCCCTGCCCTCCTCCAGCCATGGGAGCTTCAAGATAGGATTTTCCTCCAAAGGAAAAAAGAAAGAACACTGCACGGTCCACGTGTCTTGATAAGAATGGGTTTTATTTACATGTGGACAGGTTGAGTCAGCATGACTTCAGGGTTGCAGAAGTTTGCAGGAGAGCATGTTCAATCCACATCTAGAATGTCAGTGTTGTATTCCCCAAATTTGCTTCTTCCCAGCCACACCGAAGCTGTACTGTAAAACAAGTCCACAGCACCCCATCCTATGAATGGTACAGTCTGAGCTGTTTGGGATGATGGCAACCCAGGGCCCACTGAATCCCAACCATGGGTCCAGCCAGACAAAGGATGGCTTGCAATCCTAGGGGTGCACATATGCAAGGGGCGGGGGTGGAGGTCTTCAGGGTTCCAACTGCATCTTCAGGGTTGATTTGCAGAAGCCTCTGCACCACAAGCTATCTGTTCTTCTCTGCAGGATTTAAACAGCAAGTGCAGAAAACCTGCAAGGCCACGCAAAGAGAGCCTTGCCTGCATTCAAGAGCCATTCAAGCATCACTTGCATTCCCAGAACAGAGACGCCCCAAAGGTCCCAAGAACTAAGCAATAAACAAAAATCTTAGCTAAGGTAATTATTTTTTAATAGTAAAAAGAAACATTAGCTCTAGTTCCTTTTCTGTTTCTCTATTCCTGTAGGATGAAATCTTTGTCTTTCCTTAAACTGCCCTTTGGAACTGCACATTCTGTGGGCATCTCATATTGTGAAATCTCAAGCGCTCTCTTTTCTCCACTAAGAGGCCCTGAGAAGACGCCAAACGCAAAGAGCAGAACGTTTGATCCTCTCCTGCAATCTCTTCCCCAGCTGCTTTTCCTACACCAAAGTTCAAGCTCAACATCTGAATTAACACAGAACCAGAGACCCTGCAGGAGAGAAAGAGCCAGGCAAGAGAAAGCCTTCCATCTGCCTCTTCCCGGCTGCAAATGATGACCTTCCTAAGTCTTTTGCAGGAAAGGCGTAGCAGCTGAAACTGCAAATAATGATTAAAAAAAAAAAAAGACAGTCCTGTATGCAATGTTGGCACACTCACCCTCTCTTTGCCATGCTTATTCCCTATAGCTATTCCAAAGGAACAAAACAGTTACACCTCCCTCTTCTCAAAATTCGGGCCAGCGAGATGCAATCCTGCCTAATTGTGTGATAGGATTAGGGTTAGAAACAGCAACTCAAACATCAAACCTATTGACATGACTTCTGCATACTCAGGACAAATTGGTGGCATCTTCTACTGCTTTGCACCATATTTAGGTTTTGGCACCCTTGACCAGCTTGCCCTATCGGAAGGTGGCCACGTCCAGATTCCTCACATATTTTTCTCCACAACCCCCACGTGTCTCCCAGGAGGTCAGCCCGACATAAAAACAAGCAGTGCTTGCATCGCCGTGGCTTCCCCGGCCTCCAACGAAGCATCCTCTTCATTTCAGGAGCAAAGTTTAATATAGGTTATAGTGGAGCACACTGAGAAAAGCGGAAACATCCTCTCTGCGAAGGCAACGTTAAAACTAAAAATGTGCTGCATAGTGTCAGCATTGTAGAAGGACACTTCTTCTCCTTCGTAGTCTAAGTAGACTCTAATTTTAATCAGCTTCTCGTTCAGGAAAATCGGGGTGCGCTGAGGGGTGGTGACCGCCCAGTATCGCCCACCATTTTGCTGCAGGGCCCAGATGCCCTCTTCGGGGCAAAACTGAGTCAGCCCTTTCCTTCGGACCGATTCCTTGGCCACTCCAAAGGCCCAGCCATCAGCAGACCCCACCTCCACCTCCCAGTAATGCCGCCCGGACTTGAACCCTTCCGTTGCCAGGACTCGAGAGTTGGTGTCAAAGCGTTTGGGGTTGTCAGGGAGATCTTGCTTTCGACAGCCCATCCGCACCGTCTTGAGATCCGAAGAGATGAGGAGGAGGTGGTTGGCCGTCTCCGGATCCAGGAGCAAGTCCTCTAAGGGGGAATACATAGCATTAAGTCAACTATTACGACCATAGTAATAGCAAGGAAAAGCAGCAGTGAAGAGCGGGTGTAAAGGCCAGCATGCCAAAATTAGAGTGTTCCCCTCTCTCACGTTGAGTATTTTGCTTTGTTTTTCTTTTTTTTTAAAAAAGCAACTTATGCCTAAATAGAGTCGGCAAGTAAAAAGGATTTCTCTTCTTGGACCAAAGCAGGCCATTGTAAGAGCATTGGGCAACATGTTTATTTTTCACTGAAATTTCTTTGCTTAATGGGGAACCCAGAGGATCATCTGAACCTACCTGTACATCTCCATCTTTTTCAGAGGCCTTGCTCCACATGTTCACACTATCTATCGGACAGGGTTTGTCCTCTATGTTAGGTCATCATACCAGCACCAGAAATTGGATTGTCTTACTTCCTGCTCTATTCTTACTGATTATCAAGCTTCAGGAAAGTGGATCTTATCCAGAAAGTTTGTGGGGTTCCTTGAATCACTGAACACTTAACCATAGCTCAAGTTTTAATGCCATTGCCTATGCTGGTTTGTTTTGCTTTGGTTACTGTTTTTTGTGGTGGTGTTTTTATTATGCATGGATGTTTAGAAACAAAGACCTCTAATGGTCTTCTAGTCCAACCCTAGTCAACGCAAGAAATCCATTGCTGAAACAGCACTTTCTTATCTACCTTATTTTCCTTTCCATCAAATCCAGAATAGCAACCATGAACTACTATGACTACATTCTGTTAAATTAATGGAAAAACAAAATGTCAGAGAGAAGGGCATCATTTAATACAAACCTTGAAAAATTGCCCTACCTTGGTAACAGGGAGCATTGAAAGTCTACACTTACACATTACGTGCATAATTTTGTCTCTGACAATATGTGTTTGGCTGTCAGCCTCCCAGGTAGTCCAGACAGGAAACCCAACAAGATGAGCTCATTCTACTTTATTGTAACACTACATTAACAGAATCTTGCAAGTGTGAAAGTACAATTCTCCCATCATCTCTTTTTACAGCCTGATAAGTTAGGGCAGATCCTTTCTGAGTTTCTTCCTGTGCCCATTATGCAGCTGTGGGCTCCTCCCACCTCTTATCTGATTGTTCCCTAGGCAGCATCTCTTCCTCCCATCTCCCAAGGTCATTCCCATATACCATTACATCAGCTTATAACATTTACCTTTCTCACCTTTCCCCAGTTCATCTCGTAAATGATCTGAAAGAAGAGAACACACCGTCAGGTCTAAAAGGCAACAGAAAGCAGTTTCGTCTAAACACCTTGAACCCAGCCTTCCTCAATCTCAGATGCTCCATACGTGTTAAGTGTGACTCATAAGAATATAAGAACAAGACCAAGGGCCATCTTACTGTAGCATTTGGTTTCTCCAATGGCCAATCAGATGCCTCTGGGGCTCTCACAAGCAGGGGCAGGCTTGACCCTTTCTCTGTAATACTTCCTGGGTATTTGCTGGCAGACTGCCTTCAAGCCACAGATATAAGTCGTCAAAACTAAAAGCCCTTGGTAGACTGTGGTACAAATTTATCCAACTCCATTTTAAAAGTAGCCATCATTATGTCTTGTGGGAATGAATTCCACAGATTGATGATATCTCCCAGCATCTTGGCCAACAGATAATATCATTTTCAGGCTGGCAACCATAATATCAGGAATAATGATCTCTGACCCAGTTTCAAGGGCAACCTTCGGGATTCCCCATCTATCTACAAAAGCTTCTTGAGCACCACTCTCAGGGCCAGACCACTACGTGCTCTGTGAGAATGGTGTGTGGCAAAAGTAGATTCGGGGGGGGGGGGGGGGGCTATCCTGTTGTAAACCTTATCAGTAAAGTCAGACAGCTGGGTGTCAAGTTAGAGGTATAGGATTTTGTTACTAATTACTTTATTAATATGATTTACTTATTTTATTTACTTTAATTACTTTACTATTAAGAGTTATAAAAGGATAGTCCTCCAATCTACTTTTATATCAATCTTTTACATCATGCTATATTTGCAACATAATTGCAAATATAGCATGCATGTTGATTTTATAGTACTTGTGCAGTTTTCACTCTTGTTTTAGCTTAAGTGTTAATGTTAATTGTAATAGGACAAAATTGTTGTTGATTTCCTTTTTTCCATGCATAGACATATATGGAACAATCAGATAGCTCTTGTTGTTCTCTGCCAACATCAGAGTTTCCATACCTCAGGTTTCTTTAGATGCTAAAATAATTAGATTTACACAGCAAGGATTCTTTTTCTTTACCTCTGAACTTCTTAAGCACTCCCTTGAGGACCACCGTCTTCAGAGAGAAGTTGGAGACATGGCCCTTCATGTCAGAAGAAACTGGAATAGGCTTCTGACATTTAACATTGTCACTTCTAACAAAGAAAGAAAAAGAAGGATGTCAAGACTGATAGCTGTATTATCCCAAACTTTCCCTTATAGTTCGGGACAATTGGCAAGTTTGAGGCATCAACAGCCTACGTTTCTCACCTGTGCTATTGATCTGAGTGGATATTTAATGGCAAAAGAAGAGAGGAAACATTTGTAATGCACACAAGCTCTCTGGCTCCAAGTAAATTTTCACATTTTGCATTACAAAGTAGAGCAAAACACCTGCAGACAGATTCTTCAAGGACACGTACTGGTCTATTTCACACTTCTGGGAAGGAAAAGTTGAAATCATCTGAACCTTTAAGCTATTCTTCCCCCAGCTTGGTGTTGTTGGACTGACTGATTAAATAACATCAACTTGGGGGGAGACTCTTAGGAATGGAGTCCCCCATTGTGGGGACATGGGCGGGGACAAGTCCAATAAATAAATAAATAAATAAATCACATGGATAGATTCTCTCCAGGATGACCCAACTTGGGGCCCTCCAGATACATTAAGAGAATAATTTCCAGAATTTCATTCCAGCAAAGGCAGTTCTGGAAGTTCTGAAACACATCCCACTTGTTTGGGAAGGCTGACACAAGACAACAGTGCAAACCCCTTTTCAGGTTGATAGATGCATCTGACCTGCTAATGGACAGCAACACTCCAAAACGTGGGTGGGGTCAGGGCAAAACTGTTGAATGCAAATTTATTTACACCCACATGTTTAATCATTTTCCCCTCTGTCACATTAAGAATTACAGTTTGGTGGCAATTTTCACTGGGGTTCCGGAAGCCATGTACTAGGATTTGTGGAGATAGGACAAGTTGGGCAATCTTAGTCAAAGCTCCAGCTTTGAGCTGGAGTGAACTCAAGCTCTCTGAATAAATAGAAATCACTCTTCTCATCCCCATCTTTCAATCTGGCTCCTACTAGCTCCACTGCTTATATTGATGAAGGAAACCTAAGACTTTCAGAGCAGAAAAGTATCTTATTTCCATACAAATAAATCAGCAGCAGCCTAGGATTAATCCTGATCCAAGAGGGCTGGGCCACAGCGTGTCTTTGAGACCGTATTTCTCCAAACAGCTGTCACTGACCTTTTAATTCGTTCATGCACAAACAGAAAGAGAGGGTGGAAATGCAGCTTCATACCTGGCAATAGTAGTTGTCACATCCTACAAGAGAAAGAGGGAAAAAAGGACAGATGACTGGGGAAAGAGATGTCCTTGCCTTTTATACTACTAGTTGGGAGCTCCACTCATCATCCAAGAGTCTTTTGATGGTGCCACCAAGAAAGGAGGCCTGGCTACAATTAACTAAGCCCTTGGCCTTCTTGGTAGTGGCCCCACTGCTGTGGAATTCCATCCTCACTGAAGTACAGGTAGTCCTTGTTTAGCAACCACAATTGGGACTGGCAACTCGGTTATTAAGTAAAGCGGATTGCAACTGTTCCTATGATCTTACTTCAGCTTTCCTTTGGTTTACAGACCTGTGAAGGTCATAAATGCAAGGTTTGGTCACAAAGTTACTTTTTCATCACTGTCGTAACTGCGAATGGTTGCTAAATGAGGCAGTCACTAAGCAAGGACTACTTCTTCGCTGTCATTTATTACTTTTAAATGTAGTCTGAAAACCTGTTTTTATAAGCTGGCATTTCCTTCCCGAAGTTCTTTGAACATTATGTAACGACAGCTATTTTTAATATTCTGATATCCTGCTTTTATGATGATTGATTTCTAGGTCTATTCATTTTCACTAAAGGTTGCTTTTATCTAATATTGCAAACCACTGCAGGCTGGCTTTGCCAGGCACATACAAACACAAATTTGAAAAATGAATAACTAAATGATAAATTTGCCTTATTTCTCCTTAGCCTTCTAGTCTTCTTTCTGCTTCTCACTTCGTTTGCATTTCAGGAATTATCCTACACTATGGCTGCATTTCTAACACATGATGCTGACAGGGGTCTCACATCCCACCACCAACACCCTCCACCTTCACCTCAGAAAGTTCTTGCATGCCATACGATACACTAGTTGCAACAGCTTCCATCAAATTCTGTAACGTATGCAGAATGTATCATGTAACACATGCAGAATATATCATTTCGAGGAATGATATATTCTGCTTCACTGCCTATAGTTTGGCTTATGAGATCAAAAATTCTATAATGAAAACATAATTTAAGTTTCTTCTTCTTCCAATCTATATGTGTTGCCCACTAGTGCACGTGGTGTGGGCTATTAGCAGGTTAGTCTAGGACCAGAGAGAGTTCTGGGTTCAATCCTCATCCAGACTGAAAGTTCACTACATGATATGGGACCAGCTGCTATATTTCATCCTAACCTACCTCACCAGATGACTGTAAGTGTAAAAGCAACAGGGAAGAGTTCAGTCAGAAACACTACTTTTTAAAAGAGGGGTGGGATTTAAAAAAATATTATCTACCACATAATTAATATTTGCCTTGAGGAAGACATGTGGCTTGGTCAACGGATCATGGAAGCTTCCTGTAAAATTCCTGAAGAAGTGGAACCAGCTCAGCCTTCTCTGAGTTGCCATGAAGTCAGATGAACGTTGACTCTCTCCTCAGAAAAAGGCTGCAGAATGATCAATACACCTCCCACCCCCACTGCCCAGATCACCACATCTTCCCACCAACATCCTTAAGTACAGTAAGCTACGAATAGATACCAAGCACATTTAAGGGGACCTTAACCTTAATTTCTCAAGTGCTACCATCTCCGGAAAAGAATGTGGCAGTCTTTAAATAGTCATAAGAAACTCTATAGTATGGAAACATCAGGTGTAACATGAGAGTAGTAGTCATGGCCAAAACCTAAGGCCAGGGAGAACTTTTTTTTTTTTTTTGGAACTTTCAAGTGACAGAGAAAGAAGCATTTACCTTGCATAAATACAAAGAGTCATTGACCTATATTTGAGAAGGCTGTTGAATTAAAGTCTCCATGAAGGGCAAGACTAAACTGGTTTTTAGTGCTTCTTGCTACTGTACGTTTAATAACAGCTTGATTTATAGATAAAAGCAAGCAATCATAGTTGCTTCCAAGCTGCAGACAAAATTTTTCTATCAGTTCTGCACTTCCCAGAACTGTTACAACATTAGAAAAAGCTGGCCCTAATTCATGGACATATAAAAAACTCAATTCATTTAAATCAGCGTTTTTCAAACTTGGCAACTTTAAGATGAGTGGACTTCGGCTCCCAGAATTCCCCAGCCAGCATGTTATTGTGGTGTATTGAGTAAACCATAGCTGGGTTTGCTCAAGATCCAGTGATGTGCAAATGCAAAAACGTCTGACTTTACCCAAAATTTCTACAATGCTTGTCTGTTGTTAAGTCTTACCTTGAGGAAATCAAGCAATGGTTCCTGGACTTTGTCCTCCAGATCAGCAATGAATTTGTTGAGGAGGGAAATTTCCTTGGATAGCTCCGTGATGTTTTCATTCTGTCTTTTCATGATGCCCTTCTCCATCTTGTCCAGCTGACCAAGGAGAAGCTGTTCTTGGTCATGAAGAAATTGGCGTAGCCCTTCAAATTCAGAGAGGACCTTCTGCCTCTCAGTTTCTATGGTTTTCTTTTTGAAAAGTCAAAGAAAGAGGCCGTGGAAGCAGAAGGACCATTACAGCATCCCTAAACAATTATCACTGGGACAGACTTCCCAAGTTTAATCACCCGCCATGCCTTGCCAGCTCCCAATGCAAATGAAGAGTGCCAGTTTGAGAAAGACTAGCCTAAAACTAGAATATTATCCCATTGATGCTAGGCTGTGAGGTAGACGATAGGGTAAAGTTATTATTATTATTATGGGGGAGAAGAAATTTGGGCTGGTGTAACTGCATACATGGGATACCAATGCGGTGACAAAAGTTGGCCCCATACACATTTATTTATTTTATTTATTAATCAAATTTATACACCGCCCATCTCACTGTTTAAGTGACTCTAGGCAACTTAACAAGTAAAAAAGAAAGCTATAAAAATCTTTACAAAAATATACAAAGTTAAAAGACAGAGAGAATGTCCTCAAGCCACCAACCAACCCCAGTGCTGCGAACCCCCATTGAATCCGCATGTTAGTTGGCACAGCCAGGTCTTGAATGCTCTTCCAGAAGGCCAGAAGAGTGGGAGCCAACCTCACCTCAGGGAACAAATTCCCCCTTTTGCTCATCTGAATGTAAGAGTTTTGCCTTCTGGCTATACACACAGTGCCAGGTTGTAGTGCTATATACTCAACATATAGCTGTGCCCCTCTGAAGGGTTGTTCTGAGAGGTTATGAGCTGTGCGCAGAGCTGTAGAACGTATCTTGAGAAATCCAGACATCAGCTCCAGACTTCGAGATTTTATTTCTTTTATAATCCACCTCTTTATTATTTAATATTACAGGAGCATTATCAGGATAGAGACAATGCTGATTTGTTCAACTGTTTCTAATAAAATTCAAGAAGCAGCTCAAATGGAGCCAAATATCAAGAAAGTGTTCTACAGTTCACAGTTGTGAAAGATAATGGAGAGAATAGCAAAAAAATAGAATAAGAAGTATACTCAACAAGTAAATGGAAGGAAAAGCTCTTTTCTGCTTCATTTTTTTTTAAATTCTTCTAATAGTTAGCTTTTAAATATTTGCAGTTCTCACCTTTGTGGCTTAGGTGCTCTTTGACAATTTTGTTTTAAAAGGTATTTCTCCTTCAGACAGAGCACTGGATTCAGTTTTTGCTTATAGCAAAAGAGTATGGTGGCACCATAAAGGCTAACAGATTTATCACAAGGGATAACCTTTTGTAGAGATTGCCAAATCAATCTCTACTTGATTGACTAAAATTGACAGGAATAATAAATAGGTTCATCTAACAGAAGCCAGCCAGGAAGTTTGTTTAAACATCTGGTGAGTTCTATTCAAGAAAATACCTAACCCTGACCAAAAACACTCTTATCTTTTCATATTGGGGTAATATGTACAAAGGCTCTCCCTCCTTCAAACACAGATCTTTCTGCTATTCTTTAAAGCAGCCCCCCTTCTTTTAGGCTTCCACATGAACCTGAAAAAAGATGTGGATACTTTAATAAGTTGATTGACTAAAGTTAATGGGGCTCTTCAAACGTGAAAAAAGAGGCTGCTTTAAGTAACAGCAGATGGATACTGAGTTTGCATGAAATCCAGAACAATGCTCCAATGTTTGAAGCAAGCACAGCTCTAGTTTATATCATGCATTTATGTCCTCAGTCAGTTTTAACTTCAGATGGGTGCAGACAACATGTATTATAGATACTCTGTAGGTAGAAAAGCAAGATACAAAATGAATTCTATAAATAAAGGGTTCTCACAAGTTTCCAGTCCGATGGGAAGCTCTCCTGCAGGATGTTGATATATTATTCTGCTTACCTCCTGCTTTTCAAAGAACTGTTAGCAGCAGATATGATAAAATGACATGCTTTTTGCTTCTCCCCAGCATGTGGAAATAGGGACACACTGCTTCTGAACATGGAAATCTCATTCTTGGTCCTGTGGTTGTGACATTAATAAACTTAATCCCCTTTGGTTTCTTCAAAAGTGTTACAGAATCACATACCTGCATCTGACTGAATGATGCTGAGCAAGTTTGCCAACTTCTGAGTAACAACAGGTACCTACCAGAAGTTCTTGGCTCTTCTTGTCATCCTGTGTTTTGAATTCCAGGAGCTCTTGTCTCTCTTTTTTCAGAAAATCCAAACGAGTCTGAATTTGTTCCTAAGGTCCAAGGTATACCATTATTTTTTTAAATGTTTCCACAATTTTGAGACAATCAAGATTTGTCCTGCTGAGAAAATTCTATGCATCCACAGGGAAAACTATGAGTCTATGAACTATGAGTCTATGAACAAGTGTTATGAAGCCCCTGGCTACTATGATTTATACCCTTATCACCATGAAATTAAATGGCATATTCTATTGCATTACTCTTATTTATTGTGTAAAATTTTACTTTATTTCAATATGTTGTTATAAGCCACTATGAGTCTACAAAATTCAGCAAGATTCAGAAGGAAGGAAGGAAGGAAGGAAGGAAGGAAGGAAGGAAGGAAGGAAGGAAGGAAGGAAGGAAGGAAGGAAGGAAGGAAGGAAGGAAGGAAGGAAGGAAGGAAGGAAGGAAAATATACATTGTCATAATCTTTGGGCCACAATAATTTCTATAAAATTCACATGCTAGATGACTCCCATTAAAAAATATAGGTCTTATAGCAAAAAAGTTCCAACACAGACACTGTGAGTTCAAATCTTCTTGGGGGTTGTAATATATAGACAGAGCCATTGTTTTGCCTAGAGAAGGTCTCAGGTGCAATCTCATTCATTTCCAAGGAAAATATTTGTGCGGAAAACTCAGGAGAGCCACACCAGGCAGTGCAATGAACAGGATTGTCCAAAATGGACCTCTGGTCTGACCTGGCACCAGGCAGTTGCACACAAGCTTCTGTAGAGTTGACTTGCTATTGGACACTTTACAATGAGAAAGAGTTGGACTGGAATTGGCCCCAGACCCCATATATAATATAGCCTGTGTTTGCCCAATGTGCTTAATTAAGTTCTGGGTGGTATTGCACAAACTTCACAATTTAGTCAGCAGCAGGATTAGAGGAGTTAGTTTTAGGCCAAAACAGTTCTACTCTGCCAGGCCAACTAGAGGAAGAGATAGAGAAGTAAGTTAGTAAGGGATGACTTTCTCTTCCTCCTGCTGAAAAGGAATTATGTCCTAATCTTAAAATAATCCTTCAAAAATGGAGTTTCTCCAGGAAATATCTGTCCATTATGTATACATACTCCTGCCTCCCCCCTATTCCCAGCCACATGACAAGATGGGAGCTGATGGTCAAATAGGACAAGAGGGCTAATTCCTTCTAAGTCCGCAGAGGTACAACTATTGTGAGGTCACCATGGATATTATATGTTTATCCCTATTGAATTTTTTTTTAAAGAAAGCAACGGGATGTTCCATTTTTCCAGGCAGATATGCATCCAGGAGACCAACCATTCTTTATTTGACCAGGGCATATATAATCAATTGCAACCAGCTAACCAGAGTAAATATTGGTCTTCCAAGTCATAGTCCAACAAGACGGCAATCATAGTACATTGGGTCCTCAGGATAATATCCATAGTAACAATGTGTGGTTTTGGACCACTCGTGGATTACTTCCACACACACATGATCCACCAATATGATTTTGGCTAAACCAATTTATTTTTGGCTGAAGCAGATTAATTCCAAGTTTTCAGCAGACACATTGAGAATGTCCCTCTTCCAGAAGAGGTTGAGTGGCTGTAGCTTAATGCCATGAATTTCTCTGCTACTTCAATAAATTGAGCAGAGGAATAGGGAAGCTTCCAACTGCAAATATTTTGAAGTTTTAAACAAAACAGACCATGGATTGATGGTGTGGAGAAGTCACTAGTTGGGTAGCATTTGCTGGGAGTTGAGTGGCATATAAATTTAATAAATTGTTATTATTATTATTATTACAAGTAGTTCCCAGTTTAAGAACAAGGTCCGTTCCCAAGGTCTGTTCTTAAGTCAAATTTGTATATAAGCTAGAACAGTATTATTGTGTAATACTGTATAAGTAATGAACTCAAGCCATTGTGTATTTAACTCGAATCATTGTGTATTTAAAGTGAACTTTGCTACAATAGGCTCTGTTCTTCATTATGGGTCATCTGTAAACCAGGCATTCTTAACCTGGGAACTACCTGTATCATTGTGTTCATCTGTTGTTCACCTGGAGAATGCAGGGATTCATCATGTGATGGGCTCTGCATTTTGAGTTGGCTGTTAATAAGGACTAAACTTTGACTCAGAACTCAAACATTTGGAGACTGAAAATAGCTATGTTGTGCTGCAATCACATAGGCTTAGGGTCTGAGCATATCTGGCCATAAGATTTACAAAGCCAAAGTCCACTCCAACACCTACTGTGCATGGAAGTGTTCTTCTTGCAAACCGCAAGAGTGATTGTTGTTGTTCAGTCGTTAAGTTGTGTCCGACTCTTCGTGACCCCATGAACCATATCGTGCCAGGCCTTCCTGTCCTTCACTGCCTCTCTGAGTTTGCTCAGTTTCACGCTCGTTGCTTCAGTGATGCTATCTGACCATCTCATCCTCTGCCGTCCTCTTCTCCTTTTGCCTTCCATCTTTCCCAGCATCAGGGTCTTTTCCAAGGAGTCCTCTCTTCACATTAGGTGGCCAAAGTATCTGAGCTTGAACTTCATTATCAATCCTTCCAATGAGTAGTCAGGGTTGATTTCCTTTAAGATTGACTGGTTTGACCTCCTAGAAGTCCAGGGGACTCTTAAGAGTCTTCTACAACACCACAGTTCAAAGGCATCAATTCTTCGGTGCTCAGCCTTCTTTATGGTCCAGCTCTCACAGCCATACATTAATACTGGGAAAAACATTGCTTTGACTATGCGGATCTTTGTCGGCAAGGTGATGTCTCTGCTTTTTAATATGCTGTTTAATATGCAAGAGTGATACAACCTCAAAATGTACCACAGTATGCATTTAGACCAGTCTTCCCCAACATGACATCCTCCAGATATGTTTGACCACAATCTGCATCATTCCCAGCCCCACTCAACTGGAAAGTAAAGTTTTTATAGCTCAGGACATCTGGCGGCACTGCAGAGGGGAAAGCTGATTTAAAGCATAAGCTGCCTTAAATCACTAATCTTCCTGGTGCTGTAGAGACCAAGGTTGGGTATCTGTAAATGTAGACAAAGGGTTTGGGTTATAACATTTGAAGCTTTCCTCCTAAGATGGCTGCTTTAAAGTAAAAAGAAAAACAGGAGGAGATCCAGTTGAGGACCTCTCTTACTGCTGTTCTTCAACTGGTGGTTTCTCCCTAGAGGGAAGAGTGGGGAAGGGATTCTCCAGGCTTTGAGATGGAAGAGGGAGAGAGGCGGTGTGCAAGTTTATTCCCAGAGGGATAACCATTCCTGAAATGTTGATGTAAATAGCCAGCTGCAAGAGTTTCCATTATGAGTGAAAAGATCCTCCTCCTTGCCAGATCCCAGGAAGCCTCTTAGAAACAAAACTAAGGGTGATAGATGGGTTCTCAATGAGAAACAGTTGAGTTGCCCGATTTATGGAAACTATCTCTTTCTTCTCAATAAATCTTGCTGTGCAAATTACATTTCTTCCTGGGCCATTTGTAGAAAAGGAAGGATTACAGTACATAACACGAAGGTCCTCTAGCTTACATATGGAACTAGTTTCCCAAGATCTTCTCGGGGTGCATCAGCATATCTGCTCTTGTCACCTTATCAGCTGCAGTTTCTATTTTTAGCTAGATATTGGCACCAGGGCTGCAAAGAACAAGCTTGGCTCCTACTCTCCAGAGAATCAGTGTCAGTCTGAGATCTTCTGCCCAGTTTGGGAAGTTTTCCTTCCAGAAATAGAACAGGACTTTGGTTCTTGACTTAACCATTTCTTGCCTGACATGGACTGTCCCAATGGCTACAGATTTGCAATCGGCCCATCTGGAAATTCCTATTTTGCTATTCTAAAAGTCATCAACTCCAAATGGAGATTAGGGGTCATCTGTGGACAGCCTTGGAAGTTTATATATGAAAATTGCAAGCTTCATCTTTTGTTACTAACTTACTTTCTCTACACTATTTTTAAATGTATTATCTTCAGTATTAATGCAGGAACTTGGGTGGGGGGAGGTGTACCATGGCATAGGTTTATTTATCATGGTGGTGTAAAAACTTCACCTGCAGATTCCTTCCTTCATGCTAAACTGTGATTATAGCCATTGGATCAAACCAGGGTGTTTTTCTGACTTTCACTCTGCAAACTCATTGAATGTTTTGAGGTGATTTTAGTAATTCTGCTAAATGGGGTAAGGAATGGGTATAATGGGGGACCACTAAGGTAACCATTGCTACTATAATGAAGAACCTTGGGATACTTTAAAGATGGATAAATGTATTACTGTGCAAGATTTCATGGATCACAGTCCACGTGGAATAAGACATGTGTGAAACTTTAAGACTGTACAAGATTCTACCCTGGTTTTAATGCAAGGGATTAAAAGGGTTACCTCTCTGAGAGCAAATGTTTACAAAGTGTTGTTGTTGGGGGGGAAAATGGAAATGGAAAACTGTGGAAAATGAGAACTGGAAAACTGTGTTTGGTCTTGGAACGTAAATAAATTTTTGAATGGAAAACTTTTCGAGTCTAATCTTTGTACTTTAAGGCACAATCAGTTCCTCCCTTTGCTCCCCACCTAAAAAAGTCCCATTTTATTTATTCATTTATTCATTTATTCATTTATTTTATATAGCCACCCATCTCAGACTAGTGACTCTTGGCAGCTAACAATAATAAAAACAATGGTGTGGGAATACTCAGGGGGCTAAGCCTGCCCCCTGAAAATCCCAACTCACAAAATCCAGGACATGGTGTCCTACAAGCTGACCAAGTCCACACCAGCCTTGCAGAGCAGAAATTAAGAGTCTGCAGAACCTTCGCTTGACACAGCTGGCAAACTGAGCAGCCCCAATTCTGTTGATCCCTTGAGGGCTTTGCTGACCTTTTCCCTCCATGCCCCCTGCAGTTTTTAACACTGTAAAGCAGTGTTTCTCAACCTTGGTAGCTTTAAGCTGTGTGGACTTCAGCTCCCAGAATTCCCCAGCCAGCATGGCTGGCTGGGGAATTCTGGGAGCTGAAGTCCACACAGCTTAAAGCTACCAAGGTTGAGAAACACTGCTGTAAAGAGAAATACATGGGCAGGGACCAGTTACAGATTTCCATTCTGTGAGGTTCAATCCTTAGAGGTGAATGATCCAGGAGCCCCCATTTCGCCCAGTGCTGAAGACGAAAACCATCCCATTACTTTTCAACAGACATGATTGAGCCTGGCTTAATTTGGAATGAAATCTGGGGGACAGTTATGGAACTTCATTCGAGGTGGGACTTACATTGTCTAACCCCCACCCACCCACCGAGGCTTCATGCACAGATTTTTAGAAGGGATCCAAATGACCCTGTTTTCCATTTGAAGTCTTCCTGTGTTTTTCCATCACAGCAGGACAGTGGTTGAAGTTTTGGAGAGGAACCATCAAGGCACAGATCTAAATCCCGATCGCAACCACAGAGCTCACTGAGTGACTTCTCCAGCCATTGTCATATTTCAGGCCAACATTCTGGGTTGTTGTTTTTGGTTGAAATCCCCATGTATCCTTCCTTAAGCTTTTAGAGGAAAGGGGGGATATTAATGAAAGAAATCAAAAGGAAAAACAGAAAGGTTAACAATGATTTTTGATAGGAACTGTTGATTGGATGTTTTGTGCCTACCATTATTTCTTCTCTAGATTGCTTTCCTGTCCCTAGATTTTTTTTTTCTGGAAAAGCTAAGGAACATAAAAAGACAGGCTACCTTTGCACAACATAGACTAAAATGGGACTGAGTAGCTTCTGGTTCAGTAGATGTGGAAAACTAGCCATTGGCTTGGCTGCATGCTGGATGAAACAGGCCATCCATCCCATTAAGTCACAGTCCGGCTTATTTATTTATTTGCACACAGCATGTTCTGGGGATATAGCAGGTTTGGGGTTTAGCATGCTGTCTGAACCAAGCTGCGGAGTCAGATCTCAGCCTGCTATTTTTGACCCAGACATTAAGCAGCTCCTCAGGGTTTCAGAGATGGGCTTTCCCCCAACCCTGCTTGGAGATGCCTGGGATTGAACTAGGACTTTCTCTGTGCAAGTTCATGCCCCGTTCTTTTCAGCAAAGAACAGGAACAATGTGGGAAGATTTTCGAGACAGGCAGACCCAAGACGTTTGCATGCCTGGGAAGAATACTTGTACAACGGACTGGCAGGTACATACCTTGTACTCCTGGGCTGCCTCTTCTACAGGCACCACAGCATGAGGCCGGTGGTCCCGAGACCGGTCGCACACCACGCAGATGGTCTTCTGGTCATCTTTGCAGTAAAGCTTCAGGGCCTCCCTGTGCTTCTCGCAGATCCTGTCCTCCTCAAGGCCTTTCCCACCATGCAGGATGAACTGGCTGATGATCTCAGACATGTTGGCCAACTGTCGATTGGGCCTGAGGCTTCTTTCCTTGAACACCTCCCTGCACTGGGGGCAAGGAAAATCCATCTCCAGGCTCTTCCAGCTCTTGGTGATGCAAGCCCGGCAGAAATTGTGCCCGCATTGGATGGACACGGGGTCTTTGAAATATTCCAGGCAAACTGAGCAAGTGGCTTCATCTTGAAGGTTTCCCGGGAGGAAGACGGCAGCCATGGCTGCACCGATATCCCCTTCTTCTCCCCTTCCTGCTTTCCCTGCAGCGTACAGAGAGCAAATGCTGGGCATGAAACACAGGGCAGGGTTTCCTGTGCCAGAAGCCAGCTGGTATCGCAAGGTCATCTCGGAAGCTTCTGGTTTCTTACGTTGGCAATGATTCAGCCTCTAGACAGGATGAGAAATGCTCTTTAGAGTTTAGAGAAGGAAAATCAGAGCAGGGGGCTTCATTCGGTTTGGAGAGACCAAAGGGATGTTTCCAGATTCCACAGGACTGATATTGTTTTTCATTCCTGACCGAGATGAGGACAGAGATTCATTTCTAACATTAGCACTGAGAAGCTTCAGCTTGCCAACAAAGCCATTCCCTCTGACCTAGAAGTTGTCCCGGCTAGCCCACTTGAATAAACTTGGTTTTAAATAACCAGCCATTAGCGAAGATCCAGAAAACTCACCACAGCCACCAAAGTTAACCTGATTTTGCACTGATTTTAAATGTATGACATTTTAAGATGATTACAATAATACACAGAGCAGGAAGAAAAATTCTGAAGATGGATGCCTTCATTCACATCACAGTTAACAGAGAAGCTTATGCATTGCTATGATAGTGTTTCCAAGTGATGAAAAGCATTCTGCACAACCTCAGATGCACCAGTTTCTAATTCTTTGAATTCAAGAACTGGGTCTGACAGTTATGTAAATTGGAAGTAAGAGAATTGGTAGAAAATTAATTAAATTCTGATACATTGCCTAGATAGCTTGAAACCAGTGGTTCTCGACCTCTGCAGCTTTAAGATGTGTGTACTTCAACTCCCAGAATTCCCCAGCCAGCGGAGGTTGAGAAGCACTCTTTTAGACAAATTGCTCTTCTCCCTGTCTCAGTGTTATAATGCTGGTCCTTCGTGCAGGGCTATTGTTGAACCTGCTGACCCAAGCTAATGTATCCTGAGCTATTCTGAGTGGTTTGAAATATTTCAACAGTGAAATCAACATTCGTCCCACCAATGGCCAAAGCTTGTCAATCCATGTATTTGGCTGAGGCTGTCATCAATTCCTCCTGTTCCCTTTCTAGAAGAGCTCTTGAATTTCCTTTGAGGCAAGAATGCATTTTGACCTCTTGCAGAAAAGCAACACAGCAAAACCAGGTTTGTTTGTTTGTTTGCTTATATGTCACATGTATATAGCCGCCCATCTCATACAAAGCAACTCTGGACAGCTATATTATTCCCCCACCGTGGGAGTACTAATGTGAATATCGATAGATGCTGCATGTTCATCCCTAGGGTTTGTGCCTGAGACAAGAAAGAATAAAGAAACGACACTTCAGATGGCAAGTACATAGTTTCTATGTATTTTTTAAAAATCCAGCCAGAACAGTGCATCTGCTGTCCTGAATGATGCCAAACATCTTAGCTTGAGTCTAGATCAAATTCAGCTGGTATGTAAACTCAGCATGCAATATCTGTTTGTTATTTCTGGAGAAGGCTCCTGGCCTTCTGGGAACAGCATTCCCCCAGAGATTCTCATTAGTCCCACCTTACTGGCCTTTAAAAGAGCATTAAAAACATGGCTTTTCCCCCAGGCTTTGGGTTAGGGTGATTGGAAGGGGGTCTTCTCCATGGGTGGGGGACAGAATTGGCTATCATTCCTACCAGACGATGCTGTCTTTTGGAGTTTTATGTTGGATTTTTTTGTAATTATTTTTATAGATCAAGACATCCAGAGTTGTTGAAGTTTGGGCAGCCTAGAAAATTGAACTAGGAATAAAAATGAAAATTTGTATTCACAAACAAAAACATAAATATTCAAGTCAGCATTTGGGTACTAGGGATGTGATAATTAAATGCTGAATTAGGGATGGCACTATTATTTATGTGTTTTTTTATGAAATTATAATAAGGAATGAATGTCTATCACTTTTTTAGATTGTAATTATTTTTGTGTTTTGCTATACAGGTAAGCCACATAGATTGGCTCAACTCAAGTGGCATATAAATTCTTTTAATAAATACATAGTATATCGTGCAAGCAGCTTATGGCTCAGATCTACTTGAAAAGTGGATCCTCCTCCAACCTTCACTTAACACCATCACTGAGTCTTTACCATTATACTAGGTCCTAGCTTCCTCCTACTACGAGTTGGAGCTTGGGGTAAACAAGGGACTTTGCCATGTTCCCATGCCCCCAAATCAAGGAAAAAAAATGGGAAGGACGCACGATGACACATGTGAAAAGGGGAGTAGGTTTCAATCACAGAGTTATGACTACCATCTTGACCTTTTGGACCTCTGTGGACACCCTTGTATTGACAGGCCAACCTCTCTGAGGAAGACTTTGTGAATAAGTGAAGTAAAGCGGTTGCTGTGAAGAAATGGCTATGCTGTGGCTGCATGCTCTGGAGATGGGACTGCTAAGGTTTGACATAGGACCGTATACCTGTTTGCTTGCTTTATTTTTCTATAAATATGGAGTCAGCCAATTATGTGGAAGGCAAGTGCAACTCAAGGAGTGAGTTCACTGCATTACAAGGTATTATTCCTTTGGCAGGGGGATGACACCCAGGGAATGCTGTATAACTTTGGACCTGGAATTGAATTTTTGGAATTTGCACCGAACACACCGTGGAGCTGAAACTATCTGGGCTTCTCCCCCACCAGCCCAAAGTCCTCTAAAGCCAATGCCACTTCCCCACCCTCCTGCATCCTAGACTTGTTTCTCTGTATCTTCCTCGCTGCAAAGCAAATGTGGTGAGGCGATAAGAATGGGGAGACAAAGCGCAGGCCAGAGCATCAATTTTTGCACTTTTTACTTTACTGGTGGAAATATAGAAGGCACTGGCTAGACTGAGAGGAAGCTCAGCAGCCAGGAGGGATGAATTTTTTCTTCCAGTTCCAAGTAAAAATCTGGCTCCTGATCCACCCCATAATTTGTATCTGAGATGACATCAGAATATTTCAATTTCATGAATGCATTAGCAAGAAGTAAAACAATGACTTGTGTGCCCGGTTAGAAAAGTCAGATCTCATAAATGACAGCCAAAAGGCCCTTGGCTTAATACTTTTGAATGCTCTTTTCCAACTAATGCCTTACGGATAACCTGGACTCCAACTCCCATCCACCACCACCATGGAAGAATGGAGTCCATCCTAACACATCCGTATGTGCAAGGTTGGGGAAGGCTGCTTCAATTAACAGAGACTACAGCCGTGTTTCATAGCTTATGTATGTCCCTCTACTTTCTTCACAATTAAAAGGGAAAGACTCCCTTGTCTCAGCTCAGCTTCACGTAATTTCCTTTGCAACCATATGAAGGGAGTTTCCCATTGCTCGTTTCCATTTTCTTTTCACTTCCTAGTTTAGTCAGGGATTTAAAAATGCTTGGCTTCTTCTGAGATCAAGTAGGTCAGCTGGGAGTTGCAATCCACTGTCAAAGTGGGGAAATATGATTGATACATACTAAGGTATTTTGGAACTTTTTAATTTTTTTTTAAAGTTCCATATTACTGAAGCAGAAGCCACTGCTGTTGACCAAAATCACTGGAAAATACTCCTTGCCTGGGGTGCTGTTCAGCGCAGGAAGACCCAAGCTAAGCGTATGACTGAAAGATAATGTTATTAAAACTGGGTCTTGATTTTTCTCAAAATTATGAGTAAAAAATCCCAGAGCTTTATTTTGGGTACTTGCTCCTTCTTACAGAAACATGCTGTGCTCAATGAGCAGCCATGGCATAATTATACCAAAAACAAAACAAAAAAAATGCATACAGAAAAGAGATACTACAAAAACAGAATATGAAATATACCAAAGAACATACTAAGTCTTTATTATGATTTTTATATTCTGTAGGCATCAACCATAACCCCAGGGTTCCTTTTACATATGTTTCAGACATTGTGAATATTTCATCTTCAAAATCAGAACAACCAGATCATTATGGCACAAACATCTGTCCATTTTATTTCCAGGATCAGACCGAAGACGTGGAAGAGTGAAATTAAGTTTCAGTGTATGGCAGCGAAAGAGAAGCAGCTGCCCTACAGTGTAGTGGAAGGACTGCCCAGTCCAAACTGCCACAGATGCAAGACCTGGTGCTTATTTAGGATCTCTGTGCCTAGGATATTCAAAACATTTTTCACCACAAAGGATTGAGTTAAAGCCTTTCCTTTCAAAGGAAAACATGCTGCCTGGTATTGCAGCTGACACACATGCAGTCATTTTTAAAATAAAATCATTAAAACGCAAAATGTGAACTGATCGAAGAGGAGCTAAAAATGCAAAATTTAATAGCTAATTTCTTTTTTTCAAACTGAAAAAAGTTTGAGCCTACCACTAGAAAGGGGTCATGTTGATCCCTTGGCAAAAGATGGTGTCCTAAAAGGGACACCATGTCAAGGCCAGGATAGCCTTCTCTTCCCAGTTCTTTCTCTATCCCCGAGGGCAACATTCTTAAGGCCTCGGTGTGCAAGGAAAGCCGTTCTGCTTCTGGGTCACATTCTGCAGTAGACAAGGCAGAGTTAAAACAACCAATCTTTCAAATTTCTTTAATTCAAAATGGCTCAATGCCCTGCTCCAATTTGGCAGGTTAGAGATCTATAATTTTTTTTCTCTGGGTACATGGATGCTTAAAATCATGGACTCATTATGTCCATTTCATGTACCCCAACTGGATATTTTACACCCATACGCCTCAGAAAGACAGTCTGGGCTGGGAAACCTACCACCCACAGCAAAGGATGGGCACGCGTCCCGTTAAAAGAAGCAGGTGGGAACGTGAAGATGGGGTCCTCTGTGTCTGCATCAGTAAAGGTCACACACTCCCCCACATAGTCCAAGGACACTCGGATTCTTTTGGGGTGTTTGCTCAGGGACAAGGCCGTAACAGGGGAAGTGAGGGCCCAGTGTTGGCCTTTCCACAGCCCCACAGCCCAGATTCCCTCCTCTGGGCTGAAGTCCATCATCCCCTTCTTCTTGGAAGGATCTCGGGTGACCCCCACGGCCCAGAATTCCCCATCACCCACTTCCAACTCCCAAAAGTATCTCCCAGAGGTGAACCCATCACAGCCCAGAACCAAAGCCCTAGAATCCAATCTCTGGGGAGTGTCAGGGACATAATGTAAGGCAGGCAGCCTGTGCCGAGATCCTCCGTCTCCTGCATTTCTTTGGTCCAGGGGCAGAAGAGCACTTGATAAATCCGGATCAAGAGCTGGACTTTCTGTGAGCAGAAAGAAGCAACATTTGTCAGCACCTTTATTTCCCCACTGCTGATGCTCGCTTGTGGCCCTGTTTACTCAGCTCAGTATCACTACATCTCTGCTGTGTATCATTAGTTATTCTGGCAACTTCCCCAAAATTCAGGAACACTGCAACTCCACCTCTGGCTGGGATTGCTGGAAATCTCAACTGCATGGAATCAGCAGACCCCCTGCATAATTATCTACTGAGCCACAGAATCTTTGCATCTCCAGTTAAGAAGATCTTGGGTTCCATCTAGAGAGCCACTAGATGGAACTAGATATACCAACAGATTAAAGCAAGGGGCAAAGATCCTCAAATCCAACTCAAAGAACTTGTTACACCCAAAAGCCATACAATCTAGACTCTGAGTATTACAAGTAAAGGACAGCTGCATCACAGATAATAGTCTCACAGTCCAAAGAGCATCCTGCTTTTCATTCACATACCTGCCAATATGTCCCAGGTCTGCAATCTTGCAGAGTGTTTTTTATTGTCTCATTCACACAGTTAAGAGAGAGAGAGAAAAAAATCAAAGTGCCAATCTGCTTATGGCTAAAAAATAAAAGGGAGTTCCACACAATGCTTTTAGTATTTTAGTTTTTATAATCTCCAGCTTCCGGCTGTTTCTAACCCTTGAATTTACAGTTTTGATTTTCTATCCTTAATAACCTTGCAATCATTAGCCCTTTGGCAAAATACTCTGCCAAATAATTAAGAATGTGAGATGAATATCCCTTGTTAAGAAATTGCATTAGTTTATACACAGTACTGGAATAAAAACAGTGATGTTTATGATTTTCCCACTCTGCACTAGCAATATATCCTCAGTAGCTAAAGCAACTTTCGTTGGAAACAAAGAACACAGATGCTTACAAACTCAACAGATGTCTCCTGAAAACTCACCTTTATCATTCAGTGATTTCACAGTGTCTGTTCTCTCGATGGTATATGTCACATTATCTAGAGAAAACAGGTATTTGTCAAAATTGATCAATCTGTTAGTAAAGCATTATTTTATCTTCCAGAGGATGCAACTTGCTTTTAGCAGAGTAGATCTGAGTGACTGCAGTGAGATGGGTGCCGACACGTTTGGAATATATACATACATACCTACCTACCTACACACACACACACACAAATAACTATTCCCCCACCCCAGCTGTCCACTGAATGGCTTCTAATAGCTGAACTTTCTTTTCCGTCCATATTTACTTTCCCAGCACATTCAACCTGCAGAACCATTTTGTTTTTCTTCATCCCTTTCCCACAGCTCCTTCTGCCCCTGATCACACTCTGACTTAATCCTGTAACAAGAACTCAATGCTTCCATTTGCCATGTCATTGTAATGTTGTGTGTGTGTGTGTGTGTGTGTGTGTGTGTGTACACCCTGCAAATCAGCCTTTTCTCAATCTGGTTCCAACATATCTGAAGTGCAAACTTCCAGATGAGCTGAGACTTCCCTGAGGCCAACTCACCTGGGAATTCTGGACCCCAACACACCTAGAGGGCATTACAATTTGAGAGAGCTTAAGGAGAACTTAAAATTGAAACATCAAACTCTCTAACTTCCCCCTCCCTGTCCTCCAAGATAAAAGAATCACTGTCATATCATCACACCTTCACTGTTGTCCTGGGTCAAGGGGCCTACAGCCACTAAGTTTTATGCTCATTGCAAGTGTACTGAGATTTCAGCAGATCATTATGGTGCAGCGTTCTTCCATTTAGATTTGCGTTAAATGAAGTCAGGAGACCTCAAGGGCACAGTGATGATTCCCAAAAGCTGTCCCACAGTACTACATACTACTCAATTTTGTCACAAGCGTTTAGAATTCTTCAGTACAAGTAGTCCTCGCTTAACGAACACAATTGGGATCAGTAACTCCATCACTAAGTGATGCGGCTGTTAAGTGAGACATCACATTACCGCAACTTGCGATTTTACTGACTGCTTCTCCATTGACTATGCTTATTGGAAGCTGCCTGTGAAGCCTGCAAATGGTGAACATGGGGTGCTGTGACAGTCATAAACACCTGCCAGTTGTGAAGGCCCAAATCTCAATCACGTGACCGCAGGGACGCTGCAATGGTTGTAAGTGCAAGGACCGGTCGTAAAGTTACTTTTTCAGCACTTTTGTAACTTCGAATAGTCGCTAAACAAGACAGTTGTTAAGCGAGGATTACTTATATAATCCTGGCAACATTCCACTAAAAGTTGCAATATTCGACCCTCCTCTAGGATTCTTGTGTGAGGTCAGAAGGCCTCCAAAGTCATTCACTTATGGCAGCTTTCCCCACCCTCACAGTTCTCCGATGTGTGGACTTCAAGTCTCCGAATTGCAAAACCTGCAGGACCATTGCTGAGAATTCTGGGAGGCACCCAGATTGCAGAAAGTTACATGCATTAGTCCTGCTGGCTTAGAAACATGTAATCAATGCAGGCTTTTATCTTATTTACGATTCTATTTGTTAGACCGATATCCTGTCTTTTCATTTAGGAGCATAAGGCAGCAGGATATGACATTCACCAGGCTTAGGAACCCCACCTTCCCTTTTCCTTATTGCTTATCACAGATTTTCCAGAAGTAAAACAGGGGCTCCTCCTACCTGAACTGGCATTCAACACATTAAGTCAAGATTTAAAGACTAGCCTTTTATAAATAAGTAGCACACAAAATGTCTTAGGATGAGTATATTTTTTAAAAATTAACCAGGCCAACAGTAACCTGGGTTAGCAGTCAGAGTTCACTGACTATTTAATCCCTTTTGCATACCTTGAAATCTATTCACAGTTTCCTTCAGAGCCACCCCTTTCTGTGACAACAACTCCAATCGCTCTTCCAGCTTAGATGTCGCTTCCTCAGACGGCTGAAACTGTCCTGCGGTGCATCTGCATTTTTAAAGAGCAAATTTACACCACTTATGAAAAAAAGCCCAGTTTGTCATGCTGTGCATTTTTCTTGTGTATTTCTTATGGACTAGACCAAGAAAAATATACTAGCCTAGAATCCTAACCCAAGGAATGAGGCAAAATGCATACTAGATTCTAGCACCTCACTTTTATTGATGTGTTTGCCTTTCTTGCTCCAGAAATGCTATTTCAAGCATGCAAGGAGATGTCATTGCTTCAGAGGGCAGATTTTTGAGTGCCGGTAAATGACATCAGTAATAGAAACTACTGGACTTTTTCTGTAATAATCCAACATCTATTTTAATGATATGTGCCCTGGAGAATTCATGGCACGTTATGCTCTGTGTTATTTAGCATTACCAATGCAGAG
This sequence comes from Liasis olivaceus, assembly GCA_030867105.1. NCBI lineage: Eukaryota > Metazoa > Chordata > Lepidosauria > Squamata > Pythonidae > Liasis > Liasis olivaceus. The sequence goes on along the minus strand of CM061348.1, from coordinate 18,198,066 downwards.
TGGCAGCTCCACTATCCTAAAAAAAAAATCTTCCTGCTTTGTCACATTTATCATTTATCTCTCTTTATGGCAACTGAGCCCATGTTTCCACTCTCCCGGTGGGACTAGATGGTTCCACTGATGTGAGCTACAACTCTGTTTCCCTGAAAGCACCTCTACTGCCCTGATTTTAGCAGAGGAGAGCAACAAGTGTGACCTTTCCTTTGTCTACAAAACCCAAGGATTGTGCTTTAGAATGGAAGACCCTGCTGAACACTACGGCCAAGGGGAAGGGACAGGAGAGCCACACCTACCTGGTCATGTTTTTTTTAATGTCCTGGAAGAGAAAGAGAGAAAAGAAAAAAGACACTGAGCCTCACAATGCTCTACACCCGCGGTACATCACTGGCTAACGGGGAGCATGCCTCAGCACCCTTGTCTCGGGCTGCTGAGGACTCCATGAGCGCTGTCCAAGGCATGACAGGTGGAAGCTTTGTTCTAGCCTCGGGTGCTTACAAGGCAGGGGGAAGTAGCCTGCCCCCCCAGTCACCCTCAGGCTCTTACCTGTAATCCCCGAGGTGGAACATCTGGTGTTTGCTTCAAGACAAGAGGTGGGGGATGCTCCGGTTACACACGGGAGCCTTCGGGCCACGTTGCTCTCCCTGGTGCTGCAACTGTTTCTCTGAGGAGAAGGGCTGCCCTAATTCTTTCAGCAGCCTTCTCCTCCCCGAACTGTCCGCCCACCCTTTCTGCCAGTGAGCAGGCTGGCTTTGCGCCCCCTCCAGGGCCTGCCCACCAGCTATACCTTGCTTTACCACCCACATGACCTCTAAGTGTGCTGTCTGGTAGGCACACCTAATGAAGAGGAGGGCACATCTTATTTCAGCCCAACCGAGGCAACTGTGCCTTGCTTCCACGAGCCCAGGCCCAGAAGGAAGGACCCCAAAGGGCCCCCCCGCAATGCCCCATCCCAGGATCACGGTGCCTCTTCACCATCACCCGTAGTGCCTCAGAGAGATTCTCTGCACGTCACAGGTTACCTAAAAATCTTGTCCTTGTTGCTTGTGATCAGAAAGCTGGTTGCAAAATAATTAAAAAAAAAAAAAGGATTCTGTGCCAAGAGATCAAGTGCGCAGGAGGTGCTGCTCGATTTTTAAAATAAACCAGCCTCACATCCTTGGAATAGCTACATATGTTGTTCGCCACGGAGTGGACCACAGGAAGACCCTAAGGAGATCCCAGAAAATGCAGGCTTTTTTGCAGGCACACATACTCCACAACACCCTCTTGTTCTTCTCCACAAAAGAAACCCCGCTTGTTCACTATATACACAAGTTAATTCCCCCCACCCTTGTATCCTCGACGGCATGCACTCATCCACTTTATTCCACAGACCGAACGTCAGGAGCAACATCTAATCCCATCCCGTAACTGCAGCGGCTGCAGCCCAAGAACCCAAGCACCCTTGAGAGAACCCGTATTAACAGGACAGTACGTACTAGAGGTCTGCATGGCAGCCATACCCGATGGGTCCCGACATGAACCTGAAGGAATGGGGTCATCCAGGCCAGCTTCTCAACAGCCTTCAGGTCAGGCTGAGGGACCTGGAAGTACATCTGCCAACAGCAGAATGCTATGGTGTCATAGCATTCCGCAATGGGAGGAGCTACAGAGCTCCAACTCTCCCTTGTAGAAGTCCAAGGGCACTCCACAAGAGCACAGACCGACCTAGTAAGGTCCCCCTTCATCTTCCCATGGAAGGTCAGTTTCACAACACTCCACAAGGGTGGGAAATACTCCCGCCCATAGCACTGAATTAATCTGGGTTCATCATGAACAGCCACATCAACCAGAAGGGCCAATGCCAGCACCTGTGCAGAGTAGAAAGGGAAGGGGGGACACTCTTCAGAAAAGCCCCCATTACCTGTCTGTGGCCTGTACCCCACTGTCCCCAATATGTAGATTTTTTTCTAAGGAGTAAATGAATGAATCCTTGCGCTGGTTCTAGTAGGGATCACATCCAAGCTCACATTTGACCAACTGCGTCTGAGGGCCAGGAATTCACAAACCTCACATCCAGTGACTTGGGAGCACAATGCCAGGGCCTCTGACCCATCGCTAAGCTCACCTCCAAGCCAGAAAGAGAGATCTTTGTGATCGCAAAGCCTCACCTGCAAAAATTCACTCGCTGGTTGCTTGCACTTCATCTCCATCTCAGTGATGACATCACCAAGACGGGAAAGTTCTTCCGAGAGTTTGGTCAGCATGTCATCTTTCTGCTTCTCTATGTCTTTATCTAGTTCTTCTAGCTGGGTCAGCAGGCGTTCCTCCTGATCTTTCAGAAACTGATGCAGGTGTTCAAATTCAGTAACGATGTCCTTTCTTTCAGCTTGAACCTTTTCCTGTAAGGACCAGAGGCAGGATGAGAAAGGAGCGGAGGGAACCTTCCCAGTGAGGCATATAACCAGAATATCATTACAGGCTGAAGGACCCAGAATGCAAAACTGGCTGTGTTATAGCTGCTGCACAAGGGACAGTGCAGACACAAAAGAAATGGCCATTGTAAATTTTGAAAGAAAAGGGATAATCAAAACACCCAAGGAGAATTTTTGTGGGGGTTTTGGGGGTGGGTGGAGAACATGTGGGCATTTTCTAAATTTGGACCTTTCCTTTTCATATGAGTATCACCCTTCTCCCCACCACTACCCATCATCCCCAATATGTCTTCTTCCCCTGCCAGGTGAACCTGGAGCTACTAAAAATCACATTTGGCTACCATTTAGCATCTACAAACCTGCTTCTTCAGCCCCTGAAAGGCTACTATCTGAGGCAAATGGCCTCTTCATCCAATAAATAGGGCCCAACTACAGAGGGCAACCAGTGTGATAAACTCAGAATATTGTTTAGACTGTCAACTACTTGTCACACAGTCTGCCACTGGATGGCAGAAAACAGGCCATCCTTTAGGCAAACAGCTAAATAATCTTGTTTTACAAGACTGCCAGTCCCCAAAAGTATAAAAACAACTGTCTCCCCTCCCCACAATCTTTTCTCTGTATACATGCATACATACATACATACGACTACTCCTAAACTTGTCTAAATTTAAAGATGTTGTCATCAAGTAACTGCACAAGCTAAATACAGACCTATGCTGTCAAGGTTTACAGAATTCAGTAATTGGATTTGTGTATCATGCTAAGCCAAACCAAAGCAAATCCTTAGCACCATGTCTGAACTCAATCACTGCGTTACTTGCATTATAACATAGGAGTTAGAACCGTTCCCTCCTTCACTTAAAAGGAATAGGAATCCCAGAGGAGTGAACTCATTCTGACCCATAAATTCAAGCCCAGCATCTCTGCTTGTGACAGCTAATGGCACCCACCGTGTATTCTTGGATTTTCTTCTCGCCTGTCAGCTTCTGACTCCACAGATTGTTCTTTTCTTGCTTCAGAATCTCTAATTGTGCCTGAACCCGCTCCTGAATAAATAAAAATGGCTTGAGATAGGAGGAAGAAGATTAGAGGCAGTAAGACCTTGGAAATTATAGCATAGGCAGGCTGCGTTCATATAATATGCTAATCTTTGATTGACTGAATTACCTCAACTGGCTAGTTCACACAACATACTAATCCATAAATGAAGCACTCTGGATGGGTCTGCGCACAAACTAGATAAGCCTTTCTCAACTGGGGTTTACCAAGAAGTTGCTAGGGGTTCAGCAAGAGATCGTGATTGACTTTGCAGGCCACACAATGCTAGTTGTAGATATAATAATTTGTATGCTGAAATCCTTGAGACCTGAAAATTATTTCAAGGGTCCTCCAGGTTGAGAAAGACTGAACTAGATAATTGCAGTATAGATTAGAATGTTGTTGGGCCAATATTTCTTATCCATTACAAACAGTGTCATAATGGCTATCCAAAAGGGATATGTATACAATGCAGAATACTGAAGTCTTCCCATCCCCACTAGTAATCCAGCTTCAGTGCTCTTGGTTTTTTTAGGCTTCATAATTGGTGATAGACATAAAGCTAACTCCTGCTTCATAAGCACAAGCCAAGGGCCTTATGCCACTGATTCTACCTGTATCCAACCCCATATTTACACACTGAGATTACCAATGCAATACACAAAACCTTGATATCAGACACCAGAGCTCACAATACCCCATTCAGCTGCAGCTTTTACTTAAGTAGAACTGAAAACAGACCAAAATAGAAATGTTGACTCTTGTCAAAGAGAGGTTATCAGCTTTTTTCCCCCCAAGTGATAACTGGGCCAATTAATGGGAGTCTACTTTTCTTGAACAGCAGGGTGTGGTGAAAGCATTGGGCTAGGTTTTAGGAGACCCAGATTCAAAACTTCAATAAATAAACTTTGAACAGGGAAAGGCCATAAGTTGTAGGTAGTCCTCGAGTTACAATGGTAACTGGGACCGGAATTTCTGTCACTAAGCAATGAGGTCGATAGGCGAACACTATGTGACCATATTGCTTTGCAACGGCAATCCCAGTATTCCCCACTGCCGTCATTAACCAAATCCCACTGGTTGCTAGGCAAGGACCCATCCCGATCCAAGCCATTTCCAGTTTGGTCTCTCCCAGCCCTGAACCTTAATAAAGTAAGGGACTGCCTCCTCTGCCTCCTCTTGAACAACCCCATCTCCCCCCCCACCTCTGCCCTTTTGGCTGCCCTGCATGGCAGCACTCTTCAGCAGTAGTAGCAGCATTGGGGCTGAAGTAGAGGCCTGGGGCCTTCAGTAGTTTCAGCCAGTCGCCACCGCCCATGAGCCTCAACTTCAGCCCCAGTGTCACCAAGGAGTGCTGCCTCAAGCCCTGCGCCGTGCCCAGCCACCCCAGTGCAAAGCTCCCACTGCTCTGAGCTCTGCAGGCTCCACCACACCCAGGTGACCTGAGGCCCTCCAAAGTATCGCAACAACAGCACAAGCAGTCTCAAGAAAAAGGCCTGGCATGGCCAGCATACCTTACATAGGGCCAGACCAGGTGCACCTCGTCTGCAGCAGGAGGAAAATGGCTACGGTCAGCTGGGTGCAGCAGGGGCTGTGGGGCACAGGGCCACGGGGGCTTTGCCCTGTGGCAGCTGGGCGCGGCACAGGGCTTGAGGCGGCACTCCTCGGCGGTGGTGCTGGGGCTGAAGTCAAGGCCCAGGGGCAGTGGCAGCCAGATGAGACTGCTGAAGGCCCCAGGCCTCTACTGCAGCCCCAACCCCACTGCTGCTGCGGAAGAGTGCTGCTGTGCAGCGTGGCCAAAAGGGCAGTGATGGGGAGGGAGATAAATGGGTGGGGGGAATTGAAGCACCTCTGCGGTCATAAGTGCTGGCGGGCTGTCAAGCACCTGAATTTTTATCACGTGACTGCAGGGGTGCTGCAACAGCCATAACTTCGGGGACCAGGCATAAGTATTATTCGTTCAGCACTGCCATAACTTTGAATAGTTGCTAATTGTAGTAACTTGAGGACCACCTGTGGTGCAAATGTTCTTCCAGAGCTTAATGTGGCTGATGGCTGAATTTTGAGATGCTTGTATAAATTTGTGAAGCAAGAGTAGTTTTTAAAAAAATAATCCATCAGACACTAGTGTACAGTTCTGGGATCTGATAGTCTCCCAACCAAGCACTAAGGCCTAATGCTACTTAGTGTTTTCAAGATCAGCCAGTCAACCAGGGGCCACTAACTTATAAGAACATAGTGAAGCAAGCATAAACAAATATAACAAAACAAGAATTTCTCTTCTGAACCCAGTCTTGTTAAAGGAACAGAAGGAAATATAGTAAATGTTAAGATCAATCAGTAAAGAATGTATGAGATTAAGCTACAAATGGAAATATGCTTATTTAAGATGTTGTGCGTTCCATGTAGTATACTAATGTGCATATAAACTGTATGAATCTTAGCTTTCAGTGCTATAAAAAGGGAACATTAAAGATTGGTAGCTTGATAGGCAATTGCTGCTGATACTTGGCCCAGAAGGCAGATACTTGATAACGTAAACAAGCAAGTCAAATAAAGATAAATAGCAACAGTCTCTAGCCTTTCAGATCATTGCACAAACACGTTTAACACTTCTGAGATTGCCGGGCACCCTTATTTGTAACCTTGCTGTCAACACAGGAGGTAGCTTGGTCAAATTAACACTTAAAGGACCATACTATCAATTTACAATTCACTCACACCCTGGTCTCCTCACGACTGCAATGTGCTTTATATGGGGCTGCCCTTAAAGATCACCCAGAAGCTACAGCCGGTTCAAAATGCAGTGCCATGAACAGTAATGGACATTTCTCATTGTGCCCATGTGTCACTCTGCTAGTGAGCTGAGCTGGCTGCCAGTTGGCTTCTGAATGCAATTCAAGATGCTGGTTGTTATCTTTAAAGCCCTTCACGGCATAGGACCTGGTTCCCTGAGGGACCGCTTTTCTCCCATTGTTTCTGGTTGGCTGGTACCTTTGGACAGAACATTACTGGTACCTTCTATTAAATGCTGTCATCTTACGGCACCTAGGAAGTGTGCCTTCTCTGTCATAGTCCATGCCCCCTGGGACAGCATCCAAGAGATACAAATGCCACCTGCTCGCCTGGGGTTCCGAAAAGCCCTTAAAACCTGGCTTTGGTACCAGGCCTGGGGTTAATGTATGGGGGGGGGGCTGTGGTGCTTTGTTTTAATGGTTGTTTTTAGCGCAGGCTACCTTGTTTCATTTTATGTTTTTAATTGTTTTAATTTAGCATTATATTGTGTAAGCTGCCAAATCCTCTGGAATGGGTGGCTCTCCTAAATCATCACCACGTTATTATTTTACAATGTTGGGAAAACACATCCTAAGCTGGAAACCAGAATTTTAAGATGCTGTTTTTGTCATGCATTTCCGATAAATAATTTTCCACAGCACCCAGAAAAAATACAAAAGGCTTTTCTAAAAACGAAGGGGACGGAGGGGGGGGGGGGTTAGACGGAGGGCCCCCTGACTGCCCTTACCCTGTAATCCCGGGCTGCCCTCTCGACGTGGAAGATGGTGTGAGCGCGGTGCTCCTGGGATCGGTCGCAGTGCGCGCAGATCGGCGTCTGGTCCTCCTCGCAGAAGAACTGCAGCACGTCCTGGTGTTTCTCGCACAGCCGCTCTCCGCTCCCATCTCCAGCCGCTCCGATGGCGGCGGGCGCCCTTCTCGCGGTCGGGGAGGCGACTGGAAGAGGCGCTGGGGCCGGGGGCGGCGTGGTGGGGGCGGCCGGGGACGTCGGGGTCGGCGCGCGAGGGAGCAGCGGAGGGGTCGGCGGCGGCGGCGTTGGGGCCGGCGGCGGCGGGGCCGCGGGCGCCGCGGCGGCGGGCGCCGGCGGGACGGCTGTCGGCGTTGCCACCGGCGGCGGCGGCGCTGCTGCTACTGCTGCCGCCGCCGCTGCTGTTGTTGCTACCCCTGCGCCGGACGGGGCGACTACTGTGGCTACCGCCGCCACCGCCGCCGCCGTTCCGGGAAAGGAGTCGAGCCTCTGCCGCTTGGGCCTCTCCACCACCAGGTTGGCCAGCAGCGGCGGCGGCTTGATGGGCCGGAGGTTCCTCTTGCGGGCGCTGGCGCCGCACTCCAGGCAGGAGATGTTGATCTTCGGCTCGCCGAGGCGCTGCCCGATGCAGGCGGTGCAGAAGTTGTGGCCGCAGGGGAGGCACACCGGGTCCGGGCAGTAGACGCGGCACAAGGAGCACCAGGTCTCGCTGGGATAGCGCGGGCCGGCGGGGATCTCGGCGGGCGTCGTGCCGGGCGGGGGCGAGTCGGGCGGCGATGGCGGGGAGAGCAGGCAAGGCGGGGCGGGCGGCAGCAGCGGCGGCGGGAGGGGGCCGCCCACGGCCAGGCCCGGGTGCTGCGCGCCCCGCAGGCGGCTTCGGAGGAGCCTCTGCTGCAAGAGCTGCTCCGCCGACATCCCGCCGAGGCCTCCGCTCATGGTGCCGGCCGGCCGCGCACGATGCCCTCCGCTCGCGAGGACGGCGCGGAGCCCTTCCGGCGAGAACCCCGATTGGCCGAGCTGCCTCACGGAAGGGGCGCGGCTAAGGAGTGGACGTCCCGGAAGTGCGCCGTGACGAGAGACGTTAGGGCGGTAACGCTTGGCGCGCCGGAAGTGGGGGCAGAAGAGCAGGAAGTCCCCTCTTGTTGGAACTCAGTTCCTGTTAGTCCTGTTAGTCCCGCTGGTTGGGGGGAAGGGAATTGTAGTCCGGGGCGCTGAAAGTTGCGGTCCCCAGACGAACTAGCAGGGCGAATGTCTGTCTGGTTATTTGAATCACAAACGAACCACAGTTTAGCCTAGTGCATTGCGCAACGCTAGAGCGCTGGCTAGTTATGACTGGGTTGAATCACTAAACTTGTTTATTCTACACTTCTAGCAGCAACCCAAAAGCGAGATTTACTGAGTGGCATGACCTGGTTCACATATCCCGCTAAGCAAAAATATGATTTGTGATTTTATGTAGTAATGTTTGGAAACCTTGGGTTACAGCTTAAAATACACACTCAATTCACTATTATTTTATAAATCATTAAGCAAATCGGAGAAGAACATGACTATGGTGGGATATAAATGTAATGAAGCCAGACATACAGTAAAAAAAAGTCCAACTTTTACTCATAAGAGAATGATCCCAGTTCCTTGGTGACTTTTCTGTCTATGGATCCAACAAAAAGAAAGGACATATTGCAGCAGATGCTTTGTATATTATCTTTTCAGAACAAAACCCTTAAATAAATGGAAAGCTGGGTGGAAATTATGAATCTACTACTTCAAGATGTATCAATTTAATGGCAGTGACCTGGTTCCCACAACACACTAAATCATATTGCATTGACATACTGTAATTTCTGTTTTTGGCCAAGTGATCTACTTGAACCCAGAAACTGAACTGTGACTTAAAACCATCATAATGCAACCATACTATAATGGGATGTAAACCCAGCAACCGTCTTTAATACAGAGATTAGCAAATTCATGGATCTATCCATAGACCACAAAGATATCTGTGGATCCCAGCTTAAGAACCCCTGCCTTTGATCCTCCAACTGCTGAATTCTAACCGTAGCTCTAAATTAGTGAAGGGATCCTTGAAGTACTGTTAATCAACAAACATACAAGAATGTTAATTTAAATAGATTTTAATGCAGTGACCCTTTTCTGAATTAAAATATGTACAAATCTGTTGACTCTTAACAAAGATCCACAACTTACAAAATGCAAAATTAGTCAATATAAATGCAATCTGGAAATCATTTACAATGCTACCTTATGTATTTTTACCCACTGTAGTGGCAATGCAGAAGACCATTATATTTCGAGGAGTGAGATGACATCTTTTAATTTCTCCTTCATATTAAGAAGCTTAGAGTTCACTCTGAGTCATAACATCTAGCTGGCTTGTTTTTACTTTTGCCTGGTACATCAAGAAAAGGGAGGAATCTTTACAGTTGTAGGAGGACCTCAACATTATTTAAATTAGCATTGGGTTATCTGTATAGTTCCCAGGCTCTTGGTTTACATTCCAGGGCTCTGATGAGCAAGTGCACCATCTAGCCAAGGTCAGGTCCTGCAGTCTCGGTCCCATGGACACAGGGTCATGAGGTTTTAGTGCCAGACTTTGATAAAAACCTTAAGATTGCCCCTTGAGCTTGGAGCTTCGAGACAGACTTGGTACAAGGCGCTGTGTGAATTGGCTGCCTTGGGGTATCTCCACTGTCATTCCACTGGGGCTCCCGACAGCTGAAGGGAGACTGGGTATCATCTTGCTTGGTATGCTATGCTTTCATATGTTATATGCTTTCATGTTTCTGCTTAATTTGCCTGCTAATTTTAACAATAAAGCTTAAAATACCCTTACTTACTGGTATGCTCATTGTCTCTGGATCCTAAAAAAAACGACTGTCTAGCACCTGGCCAACGCTTGGCAGAACACCCACAAATTTAAGTCCAAAAATGTTTGTTAAAAGTCACTCCCATATATTTGCCAATATACAGGTGAAACTCGAAAAATTAGAATATCGTGCAAATGTTCATTTATGTCAGTATGGCAACTCAAAAGGTGAAACCAATATATGAGATAGACGCATTACATGCAAAGCGAGATATGTCAAGCCTTACTTTGGTATAATTGTGATGATTATGGCGTACAGCTTATGAAAACCCCAAATTCACAATCTCAGAAAATTAGAATAGTGTGAAAAGGTTCAATATTCTAGGCTCAAAGTGTCCCCCTCTAATCAGCTAATGAATCCGTAACACCTGCAAAGGGTTCCTGAGCCTTTCAATGGTCTCTCAGGCTGGTTCAGTAGGAATCACAAGCATCGGAAAGACTGCTGACCTGACAGTTGTGCAGAAAACCATCATTGACACCCTCTATAAGGAGGGAAAGCCCCAAAAGGTAATTACAAAAGAAGTTGGACGTTCCCAAAGTGCTGTATCAAAGCACATCAATAGAAGGTTATGTGGAAGGGAAAAGTGTGGTAGAAAAAGGTGCACAAGCAGCAGGGATGACCGCAGCCTGGAGAGGATTGTCAGGAAAAGGCCATTCAAAAGTGTTGGGGACTTTCACAAGGAGTGGACTGAGGCTGGAGTTAGTGCATCAAGAGCCACCGCACACAGACGGATCCTGGACATGGGCTTCAAATGTCGTATTCCTCTTGTCAAGCCGCTCCTGAACAACAAACAACGTCAGAAGCGTCTTACCTGGACTACAGAAAAAAAGAACTGGTCTGTTGCCCAGTGGTCCAAAGTCCTCTTTTCTGATGAGAGCAACTTTTGCATTTCATTTGGGAACCAAGGACCCAGAGTCTGGAGGAAGAATGGAGAGGCACACAATGCACGATGCTTGAAGTCCAGTGTGAAGTTTCCACAGTCTGTGTTGATTTGGGCAGCCATGTCATCTGCTGGTGTTGGTCCACTGTGCTTCATTAAGGCCAGGGTCAACGCAGCCGTCTACCAGGAGATTTTGGAGCACTTCATGCTTCCTTCCGCAGACGAGCTTTATGGCGATGCTGACTTCATTTTCCAGCAGGACTTGGCACCTGCCCACACTGCCAAAAGTACCAAAACCTGGTTCAATGACCATGGGATTACTGTGCTTGATTGGCCAGCAAACTCACCTGACCTGAACCCCATAGAGAATCTATGGGGCATTGCCAAGAGAAAGATGAGGGACATGAGACCGAACAATGCAGCAGAGCTGAAGGCTGCTATTGAAGCATCCTGGTCTTCCATAACACCTCAGCAGTGCCACAGGCTGATAGCATCCATACCATGCCACATTGCGGCAGTCATTGCTGCAAAAGGGGCCCAAACCAAGTACTGAGTACATATGCATGCTTATACTTTGCAGAGGTCCGATATTGTTCTATTTCCAATCCTTGGGTTATTGATGTCGTGTAATATTCTAATTTTCTGAGATTGTGAATTTGGGGTTTTCATAAGCTGTACGCCATAATCATCACAATTATACCAAAGTAAGGTTTGACATATCTCGCTTTGCATGTAATGCGTCTATCTCATATATTGGTTTCAACTTTTGAGTTGCCATACTGACATAAATGAACATTTGCACAATATTCTAATTTTTCGAGTTTCACCTGTAGCTGAAGTAAGGAATGCGTAGCCTTTGATAGGTTACAACTGCAATCTTAATTCAGCGAACTTTATATTTTGTCCATTTCTAGTCAATGGGTCTAAACTACAATGCCTTTCTCATAGCAAGTCATAAAATTACATCAGTTTAGACTTGAGGCAAGGGCTACTTGAATAGTGTTCCTTATTCTCTCTCTCTCTCTCTTTGCAGCTCATTCAGTTGCAGGCATAATGAAATAAGGAAACAGGATAGCTTTACCGCTGTCTACCACTGTCTGTAAAAAAATCCGGCTAGACCTCTAGCTTGGTGCTAAGCACAGGTTCACAACCATCTCAGAACCACAGAGTTCATGGGACCCTGATGGCTATCTAGTTAATCTGCTATATAGCATTAAAGCCTTTCACAGCTGCCTAGCCTTTGCTGGAAGATTCTAGGTACAAAATGCTGATCACATCTCTGTATAATTAAACTCTATTCTCCAATTGCTTTTATCATCACCAAGTTTCCCTATTGTTCAACCAAAATCTACCACACACCCCTTGTGTAGCAGCAGATAAGACTTTGCTTTCAATAAATATAAATTACTATTAAGAAATGTTTGATTTACTAAAATACATACAAAATATGTATAATGACCAGGTTCAATCCTTGCCCTCTTCTAAGTATCATGTAGGATAAGGCCCCTTCACAAGGTCTTAAGAGAGCCTCTGCCAGTCAAGGCAGAAGTTTCCCAGTAGAACGTTTGCCAAATATCATGTAGTCCAACCCCCTATTAAATGCAAGATTTATACAGGCTGCTGCTTAAACAGCTGCTACTCATCTATTTCCAATGTTTCTAATGTTTCTAATGTTCTATATTCCTAATGTTTAAACAATCCTTCAAAGACTAACTTGAATCTGTGCAGTCAATCTTAGTCAAATCCAAACTGACAGAGGAAATTTGGGAGAGAGGCACTACCTTTGCAAAGTGGCTTTTTCATACACAGACACCCCCCAATACAAACCACAAATAATTCAGGCAAAGCAAAAAGCGTTTATTAAGGGGGGGGTCAAGTGCTAATATAGGGTACAGAAACAAATAATACATACATTCGATATTTGTGTTAGATGCATCATGAAGCAACAAATCAAACAATAGAAGACATTGATTCTAGATAATGTTCCACAAGTGGCAAATTTATAGGCTACCTCACTCCCTTTTCCAACTGAGTCTGTTTCTTAACATTTGCAAGTGTATTCAAGGATTCCAGAATATGCTCCCTATTGTTTAGTTTCTGAAAAGGCTAGCTTTTGCATATCAAAGGTAAAACTGGTTTCCTAAAGTTAAAAAAGAAACCTAGACTGCCATGTTAAAAATAATAACATTGCCTTTTAAAATGCTAATCATGAAGCCTAAAATTCCAGGTAACAGCACTACAGCTGTACAGAAAGAAATCAATGAGAAAGCAGAAAGGCAGCTATTCAATCAGGGTCAGATCAGAAAATGGAGGACAGGAGGGCTGTTGGACTTGAGTCTACTAAGAGAGCAGCAGCACTGGGTTTCTCTCATTTATACGATTATATTCCTACTTGTCTTTTTGCCTCAAAGAAGCTATTGAGTGACCGTGCTTTCTTCCCAATCCCCTTTCTGCCATTCTGTGGCTTTTATGTTGTAGGCTGTCTTGTAGCAAGTTAAAGTATTTTAAATGATGGAGCAGAAACACATCAACTAAATAAAATCAAGCATAACTTGAAAAAGACTAGTTTCAAAATATGGAACTTTAAAAAAATAGAGTTAATATATTACAATCTTAAATATTCTGAGGCGTAACAAAGACAGATCAAAATGCTGAGGACTTGTTTCTAAACAAACGTTAAGGGAAAAAATTGATTAGCACAGGTAATGCAAAATTAAATACTTGGGAAATATATTATTTTTACATTTATAATTATTCATTTATTACTAGGGCTTATATGCTACGGCAATCAGTATGACTCTGAGCAGCATATATTCCACAGTTCACAGATTAAAACAATAAGGCCCAGAAAATCCCATATGGCAAAAAACTCACAATATATTGTATTAATATTCCATCCTCTCTCTCTCTCTCTCTCTCTCTCTCTCTCTCTCTCTATATATATATATATATATATATATATATATATATATATATAGGAAGTTAAAAAAATACCGATGGAAGAAATTTGCTTCTTTACTTACTTTCAAAGCTGAAACCTTTGGCTTGGATCCTGATTTTTATATCCATAAAACTTCCATTCACAGAAGAACCAAAATCCTGGAAAGCCTTTTCTATGCATACAACTTTCTTTGTTTGAATGGAAGTTAATTCTGTAAACAGAGCAAAAAGATCAGATCCCAGCCTGATCTTTCTTCTCTGAAAACTGAAATTCTGCATAATTTATAAACTAACTTCCAAAAGGACTGATGGATGGTATCACATGTGCTAAGCAGAACTGTGGTGCTGAAGAAGACTCTTAAGAGTCCCCCGGACTGCTAGGAGGTCAAACCAGTCAATCTTAAAGGAAATCAACCCTGATTGCTCATTGGAAGAATCGATAATGAAGCTCAAGCTCAGATACTTTGGTCACCTAATGCAAAGAGAGGACTCTTTGGAAAAGACCCTGATGCTGGGAAAGATGGAAGGCAAAAGGAGAAGGGGACGGCAGAGGATGAGATGGCTAGACAGTATCACTGAAGCAATGAGCATGAAATTGAGCAAACTCAGGGAGGCAGTGAAAGATAGGAAGGCTTGGTGCAATATGGTTCATGGGGTCATGAAGAGTCGGACACGACTTAACGACTGAACAACAACAAGCAGACCAACATATTGCAGGCAGCATTTCACTGACACATTTTCAGTTCTGTATTTAGACCCCACACTTTAAAGAAAGGATAGATTCCCTCCCCACAGAATTTAACTGAACGGAAAATAAAAATAAGGGACATAGAATCAGCATCGAAAAATGCTATCCAACCTCTTTCATAATGCACAAATACTTGGATTTTCTTTGGAGCATAATCTAAGGTTAGGTTAGTCTCTGAGGAAGTAAAAGCCTTGTACTCATTCCCACAGAGCCCCAAAGCCCATATCCCTTGATTAGGGCAACAAACCACAGGTCCCTTCCGCTCTACAGACTCCCTGGCGACGCCAAGTGCCCAATTTTGCCCATCCCCAACTTCCACCTCCCAATAATGGATTCCCTAGGTGAATTTCTCACAGCCCAGCAGATTAGGAATGGAATCAAATCTCTCCGGATTGTTGGGCTGTAGCTGGGCCACGTCTCCACACTTCACACTTGTCTTATCTTCGCTTACCACACAGAGAGGGTGAGCTGTGCTGGGGTCCAGAGTAATGCTTGCTGAAGGGAGAGAAAAACAAGCGTTAAAAGGACTCTGTCACAATCAAGTGCCAGCACATGTGGAAAATTCAAATGCAAACTGGAATGGGCCTTGCAAAAATAAAAAATAAATACAATAAGAGAAAATAGCTGTTAGGCCCATTTTAATCATCCTGGCTGGCTAGTATACATAGGATGGGTCCATATATTTAAGCCATGGTTTGCTTAATCATGATTTACTGAATAAATCATAATTGGCCAGATTTGTACAACATGCTAAACTAATGCCAATTAAGCCACATTATGACTTAGGCAACATGTGAATCCACCCAACAGTAGCAAATACAGGTGATCCTCATTTAGTGACTGCAATTGGTTCCCACAACTCAGTAGTTAAGAGAAATGGTTGCTAAGTGAACATGTGTCTGAGAGGTTGTTGCTTCTCATTTAGATAAAGTTCTCTCATATATGTCCTGTGCCTGACTCATTTTTTCCCCTTTTTTTGCCCTTCACAGGGCAGAGAGATTGCTTAAAAGAGCTATCTTTTCTAGAGCTGCTTTTCTTCACAACACAGTACATCTCTAAAACTGCTATGGCAAATTAAAAAGCTCAGCTCTGTGATCTTAATTAGTTGATTAGAACCCTCCCTGAAACTGACCAGACCTTAATCAATTTCACACTGAAAACTTTTGTTGTCATAAATGTGTGCATTGGTCAGAAAATGATTTTTTTATTACTGTTTATTACTGTTGTATTTACAAATAGTCACTGTCTGAGGCAGTTGCTAAACGAGGACTATCTGTATTAGTCCAGTACTGACTTGGTGAAGTGAAGGTCATACTCAAATCCTTAAAGAGAGCTAGTGTGATACAGTGGTTAGAGTGCTGGGAAGCTCTGGGTTCAAATCCTGACTTAGTCCAATGCTGTCTAGGTGATCACGGGAAAATTATTTTTTTCCTGGCCTCCTGTTACTTGCAGAATTATTTTGCAGGCAAGAGGAAGAGAAAGTTGCTTCTTGGAACACGAAGTTAAGCAAGTGTTGTGGAAGGACTGCCTGCCTGAGTAGATTAAAAGCCCCTGCACTCCTCCCTCCCCTCCCTTCTTGGCCCTTCCCTGTGGTCAGGATGACCCAGCTGCCAATCAAACAGCATCATTGGGCAGGAGGCAAAGAGGAGGGAAGACAAGATGGCTGCCTGAGAGCTCATGAGGAAGAGGCTGAACAAACAGAGCCAAAACCCAGGAGTCAAATAAAGAGGCAAACTGAAAGATAGCCCTGATGAGAAGAGGCAACTGGAAAGGAGGCAGCAACTAAGAAAACTGGGGAGAAAGAGGTGTGTATTTCCTCCCCTCAGACAGGCCTGAGGGAAAACTGTTTCCCTCAGATGGAGTAAAGATTTGGAAGAAGAGGAGAAGAATCAAGAAGCCCAGCCAGGAACAAACCAGCAGAAAAAAAAATAGAATACAGAAACTTAAGAAAGATAAAAGGCCCACTGAACTCTGCAGAAAGAGACATACAGCTCTATAGAGAGTGACAATAAAACTATACAGGGATTAAGACCACAGAAATATAGAACATTTTCCAGAAGTGGAAAAGCAGGTATAAAGGATGAAAAGGTGGTATGTGGGAAGAAGAGAAGCAATAGTCAAGTGCTTTACAACTAGAGTGTGGCTATCTAAAGGTTGCTCTGTAAGGGCAGCACTTCAGGGAGTCCCAAGTTCATGTTGCCTTCAGCCTTGGAAGCTCACTAAGAAATTCTGGACTAGCAGCAACCTCTCAGGCCAACCTACTTCATAGGGAAAGATTAGAGGAGTGAATGCTATGAGCTACAGGCAGTCCTCGTCTTATGCCGATTCGTTCAGCGACCATTTAAAGTTATGGCAGCACTGAAAAAATGGATTTACAATTGGTCCTTGAAGTTCTGGCAGTTGCAGCACCCCTATGGTCACTTGATTGCAATCTGGGCACTTGGGTGCCTGGCTCATGATTACAATGTCGCAGCAAGCCACGGTCATGTGATCACCATTTGTGACCTTCCCTGCTGACTTCCCACAAGTAAAGTCAATGGGGAAGCCAGCAGGGAAGGTCACAAGTCACTCCAGCTGCTTTTTCTCCCAAGGAGCCCACTACAGAGTACAAGGTCCCAGCGATCTTGTACTCCTTAGTACTCCACTCACCCACCCTCTGTAGCACGTGCCCACTTGCAACAGCCCCCTGACCCATGCGTGGCCTCTGTGGCCCTCCCCAGACCTCCCCCAACCCTCATGTGGCTTCCACAGGTCCACCCATCTCCATTGCCTGAGACTCCTGCCTCTTTCCGTTTAACAACTTGCACAGTCCTGGGGTTCCAACAACAACTGGGACTGCCAGGACTTCTGTCGCTAAGCAATGTGGTCACCTGATGTCTCACTTTATGACCGCATTGCTTAACAATGGCAATCTCAGTCCCAATCACCATCGTAACTGTGGGAGTGTGGAGTAGAGGTATGAAACATGGACTCTCATTCCCAGAAGAGCGAACACGAGATAAGAGAATGAGACTGGCCCCTCCCTAAGGAATGCAGAGGATGTTTGTGGGGTGACCCTGAGAGCTGCTCTCAGTCTGAGAAGATTCTGTAACGGGAGTGAAGCCAATAAACCTTGCTGGATTGAATCTGTATTGTCTCTTGGAGTTTCCTGGGCTAATCCTGACAGTAACCCAAGGACTACCTGTAATAGAAAAGGGGATAAAAATGAACAAATGCATAAATACAAACTATCTAGATGTTCCAGGATGTGTGGCTGATTGTATGACACTCCAGAAACAAAGTTTGCTTGTTTAAAAGACTGATATGACGACCCATCTTATGAAATACAATGCTGGGCAGCTCACAACAAATGCTTCTTCTAACCAGATAGCATGAAATAGATGCTGGAATTCTCTGACTCCTTTCTAATTAGAAGTCACACTAAATTACCATTTAATTAGTTTTGTTTTGGCTCAGCATGTTGTGTGAACCTAGCCACCTACAGCAACAATCTCCTTCTCCTCTTCCTCCTCCTCCCTTCTTCCTTATCATCATCTTCATCATGATTAAGCAAACATGATTTAGGGTAATATGTACCCCAAGACAGTACGTCCTTAAAAGGTTCAGCTGCCAAGAGCTGAGTGGTTATGCAGTTCCAGTTCCAGTTATGGAGAAGCCAGACAGCTTCATCCAGAGCAGAGGGCCTTGAAAATTTCATGGAGGCCAGCAGAAATCTCAGGGCTATTGACATATGGAGTCCTTGAAACTAAATGCTGTGCTTGTCATCTCAGAAAGTTATTATGCTACTAAAAAATGAACTCACCTTTTTTAGCTGTTGTTTCCATTGATTTTGCTTTTTCTATTTCAGAGTTCATAATCTCTGTAGGGCAAGGACAGGATAATTTAAGAATCAGAAATCTCTACTTGTTGACATTGAATATGAAAAGAGATAAAACATCAGATGCTCCCAGGAAAGGATGGAAGTATTAGCATAACATTATTTAAAGTTCTGCCTCTCCACCATAAACTGGATGAAGAGTGGGAACAGAGAAAGACATCCGAACAATTACTGAAACTGTTATGTAGAATGATCAATTGGTTTCATTTTTTAAATTCGAGCCACATGACTGCAAAACAACAGCTAAATTTGAAATATGCTAAATTAGGAGATTTTAGTACAAAAGAGTTTTAATATTCTAGAATAGTATGTATCATAGAACACATACATGCCTATCTTATATTTAACACCTACGTAGAAAATACCAATAGATCTGGCTGAGATGTGTCTTGTCCCCTGAAATGTATAAAACATGGAGAGAGGAGACTAAGGAAGTACTGAAGCCAGAACACAACAGATTACTTTCCAATTCTTGGCATAATTATGCCCCAAATCAATGCTTTTCTCTCCTTTTTATTGAATTCTCCTCCTTCCCACCAATCCCAGTTCATACGTTCTTTCCTCTTCACCTTTCTTGACAGAAAGCAGAACATATAATGCACAGCTTCATTCATAATACACACTTCACTGTACTATGTTAGACAAAAAGAAAAATCTTCAGTTTTCATAAAACAATAGTTAAAGGTAATTTGTAAATATTTTAAGTTAAATCATATATGTTATTGTTGTACCTTGACATTTCTCCAGAGCTTCCTTTATCACAATATTATTCAGACTAAAATGGCCAAGCTTCTTTTTCAGATCCGTTGGAGAAGAAATTTCCACCAACTGTGGCAGCTGTCCATTCTGACATCTACAGTGGATAGCACAGAATTACTGTACTGCAATAATATAATTTGATATATTAAGGCAACAGCTTGATTTAAAATTAGAAATCCCAAACCTCCTTGCCACTTACTTCCCAACTCATTAAGTCTGTATGATGTCAAAGAATATTTATCAATATTCCAAGATCTAATGGGGAATCCTTCTGCTATAAGGGATGAGAAGTAACTCTTTGTTTGCAATGGGCTCTGAGGCAAGAATGCTTACTGCAGAGAAAACCAAAATGATTTATAATTGAGAGACAGCACAGATAAAAGTCTGATCATTAAAAAGGACTGAAACTTCAATACCCTAGGGCAGTGTTTCTCAAACTTGACAACTTTGAGATGTGTGGACTTCAACTCCCAGAATTTCCCAGCCAGCATAGCCACTGCTCAGAATTCTGGGAACTGGAGTCCACATATCTGGAAGTTGCCCAGGTTGAGAAACACTGGCTAGGGACTAGAAGGAGAAATAACACATATAAATATACATAGTGCTTTAGTACACAAAAGTTAGCAAGAGAGCTATTTTTAACTCACTCTCTCTCCCTCCCTTCCCCATCCCCCATAAATATTATCTGTAAAGAAGAATGAAAACAACAGTCTTGATTAGGCTATTTCTTTTTTACATTCCTTTTTCCAACTCACAAACTCATTTTGGGAATTAAAAAAAAAGCAACACATATCTCTTCCTCTTTGGGTTGCTCCATGGATGTGGCGCTTATTCCAGTGCAGCCCTCCTCACTCCTTGAAAAGGGAACTGCAATGTTCCATAAGTGTACTAGCAATAGTGCTAGACTGTATTTCTGGCTGTCTGGAAGATATTCCTACCCTCTGCTCTGTCCTCAGCAGCCTTTCCAACCTGGAAGCTCTCCAGATGTAAGGGCCTCAACCCCAAGAATCCTTAGCGAGCGCGGCCACAGGGTGAGAAGTGAACCCCATGAATCCAGGTTCACAGCAAAGGCCTTAATGATGGAGGTCCACAGATGGAGCAAGGGAAGGTAAACCAAGATTCCTTCTTCAGATGACAATACTGCCTTAAAAACTTTAGTAAAGGTGGACTTAAGGCAAGCTTAACCATGTTCCACAGACAGTGATGGGAGTCTGCAAAAGAGCTACTTACCTGTTCAAGATGGCCCCGATGTCCTTAGGAATTGAGAGAAACAGAAAGATCAGTCTCACATTTGTTATTAAATATTGTCCAAGCACTCAGAAATAAGATGGTAAATAAAGAGAATATAGCCTGGTAAAGACCTGGACTAGTATCTGTTTAAAATCCATTTCAGCCTTGGCTAAAACTTTTGAACTTCACTGGGCCAAATAAAAAAGGAGGATTATAATGACTCGCTAGCCAAGGCTGTAACGCTCAAAATGTCAAGAACTGGAAACAGAACGTACAAGTATCTGTATCACACAAACCATCAATATTCATACAGTGTACATACAGAAATTCCCATTTTTGAAAAAAAGGCTTCTTATCCACATGAGTTTTTATTCAACAATATATGGTATTGATGTACTACCACAGTATGCATAATTTTCATGCAAGTAATAAAAAAAGGATGAACAGCAAAATAGATGTGTGTGACATGTCCAACTATTTCCATTAACCTTTTGGTTTAATCTCTTAATCCCCAAACCAATTTAGACAAAGACTAATTTCACACAACTGTTTTTAGTCAAATTTTGCTCTTAGGATTGTCATCTGACTACTCCACTTCCATTTTCCATAATAAAAATCAAGATTATAGGCTCCTTAGGCAAAAGGATTTTTTCTTCTTTTGGCTCATAATTGCCTTGTAAAGTGCCATGGACTAATTATTAGGGGTGTTTCATATATTGTTTTAATGTATCTCAAGTTCTGCTATTTCTGCCCAGGTCTGGGCTGTCAGCTTCATCATTCACTTGAGACCTTCAACCTTCCAGAACTTGCACCAGAATGATCCATCAGAGGGCACAGTCTAACATATTTTTTCAACGGTGTCTACATTTCTTCAGCTTTAGCTCTACAAACCAGGAACCCTAAAACAATCTCACCTGCAAGAATTCACCTGCTGGCTGCTGACACTTTTCTTCCACCTCATTGATCAAAACATCAATGCGATCAATCTCTTCTGAGAGTTTAGTAACTTCTCCGTCCCTCTTCTGGACAATCTCCTTGTCAAATTCTTTCAGCATGATAATCAGAAATTGCTCGATTTTTTCAAGGAACTTGTATATTTGATTGAATACAGATTCTACCTTCTCCTTCTCTGTTTGTACATCATCCTGTGATAAGAAAAGGGGGACAGTCAGGATGGGGAAAAAAAGACAATACAAGGAATGTAAAAAAGCCTTCATTCTCTCACGGCAGGCCTTTATATGGTGTTGGGCATTCTTCAAAATGCCAAAGTGCTAAAGATGCCAAGCAAATATGAACTGTCTCCTGTGAGCCATGGAAATGAATTGCATATTTTAAAGACAGTCCAGCTTCAATCATAAAAATTCCCCTCTCACCCCTATGGGTGGTATGTGTCTTCCTCAATCTCGGGTCCTCTACCAGAGGCCTGGGAGTTTGAGGGTTCTGCGCAGGATCTTAGCTGTTCCTAGCACTGCACTCTTCTGCACAGAGAGCTCTGATGTTGTTCCTGGGATCTGTTGGAGCCACTCTCCCAGCTTAGGAGTCACGGCCCCGAGTGCTCCTACCACCACTGGGACCACTTTGGCCTTTACTTTCCACATCCTCTCTAGTTCCTCCTTCAGGCCCTGGTACTTCTCCAGCTTCTCATGCTCCTTCTTCCTGATGTTGCTGTCACTTGGCACTGCTACATCTATCACTACCACTGTCTTCTGGTCTTTGTCTACTACCACGATGTCTGGTTGATTGGCCAGTACCTGCCTGTCCGTCTGGATCTGGAAGTCCCATAGGATCTTAGCCCTGTTATTCTCCACGACCTTCTGTGGAATCTCCCATCTGGACTTGGGGGGGTCTAGCCCATACACTGTGCAGATGTTCCTGTACGCAATGCCAGCTACTTGGTTGTGCCGTTCAGTGTATGCTGTTCCTGCCTGCATCTTACACCCTGCCACTATGTGTTGGACTGTCTCTGAGGCCTCTTTGCACAATCTGCACCTTGGGTCCTGTCTAGTGTGGTAGACCCCTGCTTCTATGGATCTGGTGCTTAGTGCCTGTTCTTGTGCTGCTATGATCAGTGCCTCAGTGCTGTCTTTTAGTCCGGCCCTTTCCAGCCACTGATAGGATTTCCCAATGTCAACCACCTCAGCTATCTGTCAATGGTACATCCCGTGCAGGGGCTTGTCTTGCCATGGTATTTCCTCCGCTTGAACTTCCTCCCATGTCTGCTGCTGCCTGAGGCATTCTCTCAGCAGCTCATCTTTGGGTGCCATCTTACTGATGTACTCCTGGATACTCCGGGTTTCATCCAGGACAGTGGCTTTGACACTCATCAGACCCCGCCCACCCTCTTTGTGGCTGGTGTACAGTCTCTGGGTGTTGGACTTGGGGTGGAAACCTCAGTACATTGTGAGGAGCTTCCGGGTCTTCACATCAGCAGCCTCCATGTCTTCCTTTGGCCAGCTCACTATACTGGCAGGGTATCTGATGACTGGCAGGGCATACATGTTGATGGCATGGATCTTGTTCTTCCCTCTTCAGGACCTGTCTTATCCTTTGGTGGTACTTGGATGTTGCTGTCTTCCTTGCCTCCTCCTCATGGTTCCCGTGTGACTATGGGACACCAAGGTATTTATAGCTGGTCTCTATGTCATAGGCTTTCCTGTAGTCAATCCAGGCTGTGCTCATATTGGTCTGCCTAGACCTTGAATCTCGGGTGACTGCTCTATCTATGAGTAACTGGTGTTTTGAGCCTCTGGTGTTGTTCCCAATGCCCTTCTGAGCTGTGCTCATGTATTGGCCCATATGGTCTTGTAGCTTGGCAGCTAGGATGCCTGATAGAACTTTCCATGTTGTGGGGAGGCAGGTTATTGGCCGGTAGTTGGATGGTGCTGTTCCTTTGTGAGGGTCTTTCATGATCAGCCCTGTCCTTCCTTGTGTTAGCCAGTCTGGGTGGGAGCCTGCTGTTAGCAGTTGGTTCATCTGTGCTGCTAGGCGTTCATGCACTGCTGTTAGTTTCTTTACCCAGTAGGTGTGGATCATGTCCGGGCCAGGTGCTGTCCAGCTTTTCATGTTCTTGACCCACTGTTGGATGTCTGCTACTGTGATGGTGACTGGTTCCTGTTCTGGGAGATTGCTGTGGTCTGCTTTCAGGTCCTGCAGCCACTTTGCACTGGTGTTATGTGTCTTCTCTTTCTCCCACATGTTCTTCCAGTACTGTTGCACTGCAGTTGGGAGTACACTTTGGATGGTTCTTTGGAGAACAGGGCATTTATCTTCTTGGCCTCTGCTTCTCTAGTGTATCTCCTTAGCCTGGCAGCCAGTGCTGTGAGCCTTTGTTTAGCAGTCTCTAGGGCTTCAGATGGAGTCAGGCCCATATATTTTTTCAGTAGCCAAGTCTTATCCCTAATCTCCACACACCTCTGTAGTTCCACCAGCTGACTGACTTCTCTCCGAGTTGCCTTGATCTTAGCCTCCAATCTCATTTTCCAGGGTGGGTATGTACTGCTGTTCTCCTTGATCGTGTAGCCAAGCATTTCCAGGATTACAGCGGCTGTAGCATATACCAATTCATTGGTTTCAGTTATGGTGGTAGTAGGGATTGTCTGGAGGGCTCTGTTGGCATCTTCTAGCATACTATCTGATGGTACTTCTCCACTGAGCCTTGGTAATCGGACTCGAGGGTTGACTGTAGCTAGTTTATCCATGATCTTATGCCTCATATCAGCTGCTGTGCTCTGTAATGGAAGGGGTGGCAGTGACATTCCAGCTTCAGGTGTTGGCTGCACATCTGCTTGTTCTTCCAGGTCTGCTTGAGTCCGGGTTGTAATGTAGAGTTGGTCTATCTCGAGTTGTGAGAACAGCTTCCTCTTTACTATGTTGAAGCGCTGGGTAACTAGTTGTTTCTCAGTTAGTGTGGATGTAGGCCTTCTGTCTATCCATAGTTCCCTCATACGTTTCATATATCCCCTCTCATTAGGTCTGCTGTTGTAGTAGCATTCCATCAATTCCAAGTTTTCTTGTCTCGTCCATGTATGGTTTGTTCCAGTAGCCCACTTAACATCAGATTGTCCTGGTTCCCCAACATCTGACGCGGACCTTGTTAATCCGGGCAACGTCCAAGCCGGCATGACTCTCTTAGTTCGTGTCACTCTCATATTTGAGGTAGGCAGGTGAAGCGCTAGGGGGTCTTTGCCCAAGGACCCCTACTGGTAAGATAGGTGCCAGTCTCCTGCATCAAAGGCGGTGTTCTAACCACTACGCTATCCAGCCGCTCTATATATATATATGAATGAATGAATGAATGAATGAATGAATGAATGAATGAATATCCTGTTGGGGGAGATGGGTGGCATACAAATTTAATAAATAAATAAATAATATATATATATACTCTGTGTGTGTGTATATACTGGTAGTCCTTGACTTAGGATGGCAATTAGGACCAGAATTTCCATTGCTAAGCAATGCAGTCACAAAGTGCGACCGCATTGCTTAGAGATGGCAATCCGTGCAGTCCTGCTTGCCATCATTAATTGAATCCCATGGCCATTAGACGAGGCAACATCCTGCCAGCTTCCTACAGCCAAAGTCAAGTCCCAGGCCCACAGGCAGGTAAGTGGCTGCCGCAGGGTGGAGGGGAGGGAGCAAGGGGATGTGGGGGAGGGTTAGGGAGGATGCGCGAGAGGAATGGCATGGGGAGTATGCGGGAGGATGTACGAGAGGCGCCGTGCAGGTTGGGGAAGATTGAGGGGGGTGCGTGAAAGGTGCCACATGGGTTGGGGGGTTGCACAGGGGTATGTGAGAGGCGACGCGCAGGTCAGGGACAGTGTGAAAGGGTATAAGGTGTGCAAGAGGTGCCATGAGGGTTAGGGAGGGTGTGAGGGGGTGTGCGAGAGGTGCAGGTTGGGGACGGTATGCGAGAGATGCTGCGAGGGTTGGGGAGGGTGCGCGAGAGGTGCTGCGCAGGTCAGGGAGGGTGCACAAATGGCCAGCATGGTTCAAGCTCAGAGGGGCTGGGGGAGGGTGTGCTGGGGGAGGAGACTTACCCCAATGACCTGCCAGCTTCCCCATTGACTTCCTGGGGAAGCCAGCAGGGAACAATCTGCATTATGGTTTTGGAGCAATACTACTTAGCCCATAACTGTTCACTTCTTTATCCCATATCCTATTTTTCTCCAAAGCGCTAGATGTGGTTCAGGGGACACCCTACCCCACCTAATTTTATCCTTCCAACAGCCTTGTAGAGTAGGTACATTTATGGATACAAAAACACCCAAACAAAAATCCACAAGTGTATAGATTCTCTGCACAATACATCTTTCCACTTCAACGGCAGAAGAAAGTGATATCGCTCTTTCCCAGGGAACAAGAATCTCCCACCTGATCAGCCTGACTCTTGCCCTCCAAGTCTTCTTTGAATTCTTTTAGTTTCTCTCTTCTTTCCTTCAGAGCTTTCGTCTGGATGGCAACCTTTTCCTGAACAGAGGGAAAACATTTGTTTAGGATGTTCTTAGATATTTTTGTTAAGGTGGCTTTTTGTTTTGCATGTATGCAGCTTGCAATCCTAATTTCTGTATGATTTTTCCGTCCCGAACCATGCTGAGTTCAGTAACATTGACATTCATAAAAGTGTGCCCTGATCAGAGCTGAAAATTTTCAACAGAATCACATAAAATTTTAATTAGCTCTTCTTTGGGAAATATTGATAACAGCATCATAACAGTATCTACATTACAAAGTAAACAGGCAATTGAGGTGTCAACCATTAGCCAACTGGCATTTACTGTCACTGAGGACTCAGATTAAAAGACTTCAAGCAGCAGAATAGGAAAATAAACTGCAAGAAAGAAAGAATCAGTACGACAAAAGCAATCTATATTCAATCTCTTGAAGTTTAGAAAGATCATTAAAACATTGCTTTTCACAAAGGCCCTCTGTGAAGCCAGAAGAACCTTCTCTTTCGTTATTCTCCAGAAATGTACGTTAAAGTCGTGCTATTATTAGAAAATGTCCTATACTGATTATTATACTGTATTGTACTTACATTGATTATTATATTGTTTTATTGCTGATACTGGCTTATATACTGAATCATTTTCTATTTATCTGTACTGTACAAAGTTATAAGCTCACACTAAATAAAATTACTGTTACTGTGAAAGAAATTTCTAGCGTTTTAAAGCAGATCCGCTTGCAGTAAAATGCAACCTGATTAAAAGCCTTTGAATTGCAAATAGTAAACTGCTTTCTCAGTGAGAGAAAGCAGTTTACTATTTGCAATTCAAAGGTTTTTAATCAGGTTGCATTTTACTGCAAGCGGATCTGCTTTAAAACGCTAGAAATTTCTTAGGACCTTTTAGCTGGGAGAAAACCCTTGAATATATGTGATAAATTTCTTAGCACCTTTTAACTTCAGAGCAACCATAAATATTTAGATTTTAGATTATAAACAGGGCAAAAGAGGACCCTGTTTAATGTAATAGGAAATTCCAGGCTGCTAAGGAGATCCGACAGCTGACGGACAAAACCCCTAGCGTGCTCTTATCACAAAGAAGTTAGAGAAACTTTGGTGTAGTGTCTCATCATTTCAAATGTAGAGGTCGCACCTAATTTCTTATCTTCTAACTGCCTCTGTAACTGCGTTCTAAACTGTACTGCATATATATATTACAATTTAAGATGTTGGTAACCTATACACACACTCCTGAAATCTTTACTCTGGGCTTTTAGCTCCCAAGGCTTAGGATCCTTACTGTATCCATAAATATAACAAAACAATCAAGTTGTTTTAGTAAGTTATTTGGGTGCTGTTTTTACCAAGTGCTGTCCTTCTGTATTATTATTATTATTATTATTATTATTATTATTATTATTATTATTATTTTGACACTGTTTATATGCCACCCTGAAGTGGAAGGTTTACAAGACGGAGGAAAAAGGGAAGCAAGAAAATGAAGCAAAAATTGCACACCAGAAGAAGTTAAAGTAACCAAAATTCCAGTGGCATGGAATATCTGTAATCTTGACTGTAAACCCCTTGTGTAATGGGCTGTGAGAACAACCTTGAGGAACAGGAAGAAGACCTGCAACCAGGACAATGGTCAGATAAGAGTCCAAAGCAGGAATGGAATTTGAGGAAGCACCTCAGACTTGACTCTCCCTCGTCTTCTTGAATGTAAAGGCTGGCAAGATTCTGTCACTGCAACTTGTAATAAAAGGAGTATTAGCATTCACAACTTTGGTTTCCTGTCTGGACCACCTCAAACTGCTGATACCTTGGAGGAGATCCCCACCTATCTTGCAACAGGCATACCCATACAGGTCAAACCGGTTGCAGTCTTCGGTAGGATCTCACTCCCCATCTGTCTACTCACGGAAAGGGGACAAAGGCTAAAGGCAGGTAGCATGCCTGGTGCATTTACCCACTAGGGCAGTGTTCTGCAACCCTGGCAACTTTTAAAATGGCTGGGGAATTGTGGGAGCTGAAGTCCACCCATCTTAAAGTTGCCAAGGCTGCAACCGACTGCTCTAGGGACTCGGACCCTCTTTGCAGGGGGAGCCGGGAGGGGCCACCTGCTTGGAGGAAGAGCCGGGCTCCCCTAGCCAACACCTCCCTTACCTTGTATTCCTGGGCCGCCTCGTCGATGGGGAGCACGGGGTGGGCTCTATGCTGCCGGGACTCCCTGCAGAAGACGCAGACGGGCGTCTCATCCTCCTCGCAGAACAGTTTCAGCGGCTCTTGGTGCTTCCGGCACAGCCCCAGGTGCAGCCAGAACCGCCTGATCAATTCCACGAGCGCTAGTGAGGTGGCAGGATACAAATGGAAAATTATTTGTAACTTCATTCTGATCTTTATCCTACATTTTTGGGTTATGTAGTCCTATCCTACATTTTTGGGTTATGTAGTCCTAACTAGTAACCAAGTAGTGAACCTCTTCTCTGGAAGTGTTTTTTTAGCTAGACTTTGCAGTGATAAGTCTCGGAAGCAAATATGAGAAGAAGTCTTTTGTTATATCCTATATTTTGTATGAAACTTGTATTTTGTGAAGTTTTACATTTTAAATGTAACTCTCTGTAACTTTCCTTTCTGCTGATGCTGAGTGCTCTTGTCTCCCTCCCTCCTCAGATAGCAATGCTCTAGACAGCAAGGCCGAAATGTACCCAAAACAAGGTACGACCGGTGAAGACAAGGACTTGTGGTTTAGCTACCAGCAATTGACCAAATTTGGAGTACGGAAGGCATGGGGAGGGCACTGAGGGGGGGATTGGGGAGAAACGGCTCTTGTAATGATAAAAAGGCTTGCTGAACTCCTTTTCGGGGTTCAGTTCTTTGCAGGGACCTGCGAGTCCTAACTGAACCTTTGCGCAAATAAAGCTTCTCCCTGAATGACCCAGTGAGAATCTCGTCATCAATAAATGTTGCGTTGCTCCCACCCGTAACATTTCTGGCACCCCAGATGGGACTCTCCCGGCCCTTTGAGCAGGACCAGTGGAACTCCTGAGACTCAGCGACGCCCGGTGACTCGACGCAACCGGCGCCGGTGGGACCCTTGCTTCCCGTGCCTTGGGGCTGACGGACGCCGCAGAGAGCAGGGAGCCTTCCCCTGGATCCAAGGACCCATTCATGGTGACGAGCTGAGGAGTGAGTGTGTGGCCGGCCGGAGGAACAGAGGAGTGAGTGGGCCGACTAGCGACCAGACCAGGCGAGTATACTCAGTGGGGAATACCCGCCATAACCGGTGAGGCGGAAGAGGAGGAAAAGCGCATCCTCCTGGGGGTGAAGGGCCCAAGAGTGGGTGCCTTCTAGGATTGTGTGGGTGGTTAAACAGTCGCAGTTCCTATTGGTGACCGTTGAGTGTCCGGCACCGTAGGTCGGCTGTAGTGTATAGGCAAGTGGGTTGGGAACATCCCTTCTCCTAAAGGAGTAAGGGATTGGAAATCTGGCACGCTCCGTAGCAGGGATTGGTCTTTAAAAGGAAGAGCCAGCGATTGCTGGGAGACCAAGGCAGGAGGGGACGGGTCCTTTAAAAGGAGGCCAGCAAGTGCTGGGAGGACTGTCTCGCCGTTTCCCTGAGCCGGACCGAGGCCTGACAGGAGAACCCCTTGCCAAAGTCTAACATCAGGTACACGTTAGGAGACCCACACCATGGGGAACACAGGAAGCAAAATTACCCCTCTGTCATGCATGCTGAAAAACTTTAAAGCTGCCTTCAGTGGCGACTATGGGGATCCCAGGTGCGACCCGGATACCCTGAAGATTTTCTGTAAACAAGAATGGCCAACGTTTGGAGTCAAATGGCCTGAAGAAGGGGCTGAAGACATGGATCGTACTTTAAAGGCTCAGCTTGCAAAGCTTTGTTAGGAGACTCAGTTGCCATGGCCCAAAATACTGTCCCTTGCTTTAACACGTATCAGGGCTATTTACTGTCCCCCTTTGAAATGCTTTATGGGAGACCATTTGGATCTCATGAAGTACAAACTGCCTGGACTGGTGAAAAGAACATTTCTCAATACTTGCAGAAGCTGGCGCACATTCTATCCTCTATTTCCCTGCAGGTCCGAGATGCCTTGCCAGTCACTCCTGATGTACAACCCATTGCCCAGCCAGACCAGTGGGTTAGAGCTGTTCCCATCCTGCACTGATCTGAAGTGGTCCCAGCCGAAGCAAGTCCTACTGAGCATGCCAACTGCTGTGAAAGTCCTACATCAAAGCTTGGGTGCACGGATCCAGGATCGGGCAGGTGAAGGAACCCCCAGACATTTGGCAAGTTTCCTTGGTCGATGGACTTAAATTACAATTGCAGCGTTCTCTAGCTTCACCAGCAAATCTTTTTAAGGACTAATTAGGTCCACCGGTAGTGACCTAATTCAGGAACAACCAGAAGATTTGGCATCATAGACTCTACCACCCATACGATAAGAATGGATGTAAATGCTTGTTCTATAGTGGTTTTGATGGTTCGTATGCAAAGGGAAAGAGAGCAAGCAGATGCAGGCAACAGGATATGTGATGAGCAATGGCTGAGTATGTGTATGTGTGTAAGAAGGAGGGAGTGGAGAAAGTAGAAAAGGAAAGGAAGAAGGTGTATGTGATAAAAGATACTGAAAAGGTTATTAAGAAAATTGCTGACCGGGTGGTCAAAATTGCCCATGTCTTTGTTCAGACATGGGAGGGTTTCAATATGAAAAATCTCTTTGGGTCCTGGTTTCCCAAACTCCCAGGTCTCCAAGCTATAGTTGCGCTTATTGGAATAATTGCTGTTGGCTGTGTGCTTATTCCTTGCATTTTACCTATTTTTATTCGCACTATCACAAGTACCCTCTCCCTCATAGCCAAAAGGGAAGCAACAACTCAAATAATGGCTCTGTGGCATTATGACCCCATTCCCACTCTGATGAGTGAAAGCCCTTCGGCAAAGCCAAAGGACTTTCAAAGGGGGGAATGAGGTGGCAGGATACAAATGGAAAATTATTTGTAACTTCATTCTGATCTTTATCCTACATTTTTGGGTTATGTAGTCCTATCCTACATTTTTGGGTTATGTAGTCCTAACTAGTAACCAAGTAGTGAACCTCTTCTCTGGAAGTGTTTTTTTAGCTAGACTTTGCAGTGATAAGTCTCGGAAGCAAATATGAGAAGAAGTCTTTTGTTATATCCTATATTTTGTATGAAACTTGTATTTTGTGAAGTTTTACATTTTAAATGTAACTCTCTATAACTTTCCTTTCTGCTGATGCTGAGTGCTCTTGTCTCCCTCCCTCCTCAGATAGCAATGCTCTAGACAGCAAGGCCGAAATGTACCCAAAACAAGGTACGACCGGTGAAGACAAGGACTTGTGGTTTAGCTACCAGCAATTGACCAAATTTGGAGTACGGAAGGCATGGGGAGGGCACTGAGGGGGGGATTGGGGAGAAACGGCTCTTGTAATGATAAAAAGGCTTGCTGAACATCTTTTCGGGGTTCAGTTCTTTGCAGGGACCTGCGAGTCCTAACTGAACCTTTGCGCAAATAAAGCTTCTCCCTGAATGACCCAGTGAGAGTCTCGTCATCAATAAATGTTGCGTTGCTCCCACCCGTAACATTTCTGGCACCCCAGATGGGACTCTCCCGGCCCTTTGAGCAGGACCAGTGGAACTCCTGAGACTCAGCGACGCCCGGTGACTCGACGCAACCGGCGCCGGTGGGACCCTTGCTTCCCGTGCCTTGGGGCTGACGGACGCCGCAGAGAGCAGGGAGCCTTCCCCTGGATCCAAGGACCCATTCATGGTGACGAGCTGAGGAGTGAGTGTGTGGCCGGCCGGAGGAACAGAGGAGTGAGTGGGCCGACTAGCGACCAGACCAGGCGAGTATACTCAGTGGGGAATACCCGCCATAACCGGTGAGGCGGAAGAGGAGGAAAAGCGCATCCTCCTGGGGGTGAAGGGCCCAAGAGTGGGTGCCTTCTAGGATTGTGTGGGTGGTTAAACAGTCGCAGTTCCTATTGGTGACCGTTGAGTGTCCGGCACCGTAGGTCGGCTGTAGTGTATAGGCAAGTGGGTTGGGAACATCCCTTCTCCTAAAGGAGTAAGGGATTGGAAATCTGGCACGCTCCGTAGCAGGGATTGGTCTTTAAAAGGAAGAGCCAGCGATTGCTGGGAGACCAAGGCAGGAGGGGACGGGTCCTTTAAAAGGAGGCCAGCAAGTGCTGGGAGGACTGTCTCGCCGTTTCCCTGAGCCGGACCGAGGCCTGACAGGAGAACCCCTTGCCAAAGTCTAACATCAGGTACACGTTAGGAGACCCACACCATGGGGAACACAGGAAGCAAAATTACCCCTCTGTCATGCATGCTGAAAAACTTTAAAGCTGCCTTCAGTGGCGACTATGGGGATCCCAGGTGCGACCCGGATACCCTGAAGATTTTCTGTAAACAAGAATGGCCAACGTTTGGAGTCAAATGGCCTGAAGAAGGGGCTGAAGACATGGATCGTACTTTAAAGGCTCAGCTTGCAAAGCTTTGTTAGGAGACTCAGTTGCCATGGCCCAAAATACTGTCCCTTGCTTTAACACGTATCAGGGCTATTTACTGTCCCCCTTTGAAATGCTTTATGGGAGACCATTTGGATCTCATGAAGTACAAACTGCCTGGACTGGTGAAAAGAACATTTCTCAATACTTGCAGAAGCTGGCGCACATTCTATCCTCTATTTCCCTGCAGGTCCGAGATGCCTTGCCAGTCACTCCTGATGTACAACCCATTGCCCAGCCAGACCAGTGGGTTAGAGCTGTTCCCATCCTGCACTGATCTGAAGTGGTCCCAGCCGAAGCAAGTCCTACTGAGCATGCCAACTGCTGTGAAAGTCCTACATCAAAGCTTGGGTGCACGGATCCAGGATCGGGCAGGTGAAGGAACCCCCAGACATTTGGCAAGTTTCCTTGGTCGATGGACTTAAATTACAATTGCAGCGTTCTCTAGCTTCACCAGCAAATCTTTTTAAGGACTAATTAGGTCCACCGGTAGTGACCTAATTCAGGAACAACCAGAAGATTTGGCATCATAGACTCTACCACCCATACGATAAGAATGGATGTAAATGCTTGTTCTATAGTGGTTTTGATGGTTCGTATGCAAAGGGAAAGAGAGCAAGCAGATGCAGGCAACAGGATATGTGATGAGCAATGGCTGAGTATGTGTATGTGTGTAAGAAGGAGGGAGTGGAGAAAGTAGAAAAGGAAAGGAAGAAGGTGTATGTGATAAAAGATACTGAAAAGGTTATTAAGAAAATTGCTGACCGGGTGGTCAAAATTGCCCATGTCTTTGTTCAGACATGGGAGGGTTTCAATATGAAAAATCTCTTTGGGTCCTGGTTTCCCAAACTCCCAGGTCTCCAAGCTATAGTTGCGCTTATTGGAATAATTGCTGTTGGCTGTGTGCTTATTCCTTGCATTTTACCTATTTTTATTCGCACTATCACAAGTACCCTCTCCCTCATAGCCAAAAGGGAAGCAACAACTCAAATAATGGCTCTGTGGCATTATGACCCCATTCCCACTCTGATGAGTGAAAGCCCTTCGGCAAAGCCAAAGGACTTTCAAAGGGGGGAATGAGGTGGCAGGATACAAATGGAAAATTATTTGTAACTTCATTCTGATCTTTATCCTACATTTTTGGGTTATGTAGT
This sequence comes from Liasis olivaceus, assembly GCA_030867105.1. Taxonomy (NCBI): domain Eukaryota; kingdom Metazoa; phylum Chordata; class Lepidosauria; order Squamata; family Pythonidae; genus Liasis; species Liasis olivaceus. The sequence goes on along the minus strand of CM061348.1, from coordinate 18,164,594 downwards.
CCTATCCTACATTTTTGGGTTATGTAGTCCTAACTAGTAACCAAGTAGTGAACCTCTTCTCTGGAAGTGTTTTTTTAGCTAGACTTTGCAGTGATAAGTCTCGGAAGCAAATATGAGAAGAAGTCTTTTGTTATATCCTATATTTTGTATGAAACTTGTATTTTGTGAAGTTTTACATTTTAAATGTAACTCTCTATAACTTTCCTTTCTGCTGATGCTGAGTGCTCTTGTCTCCCTCCCTCCTCAGATAGCAATGCTCTAGACAGCAAGGCCGAAATGTACCCAAAACAAGGTACGACCGGTGAAGACAAGGACTTGTGGTTTAGCTACCAGCAATTGACCAAATTTGGAGTACGGAAGGCATGGGGAGGGCACTGAGGGGGGGATTGGGGAGAAACGGCTCTTGTAATGATAAAAAGGCTTGCTGAACATCTTTTCGGGGTTCAGTTCTTTGCAGGGACCTGCGAGTCCTAACTGAACCTTTGCGCAAATAAAGCTTCTCCCTGAATGACCCAGTGAGAGTCTCGTCATCAATAAATGTTGCGTTGCTCCCACCCGTAACACTAGGACCCTCTGGTCGGGCTCGCGACTCCTCTTGCGGGACCAGCGGCGGCACTGGGGGCAGGAGGTGCGGCCCCAGCACTGGACGATGCACGACTGGCAGATATGATGCTCGCAGTCGAAGGACGCCGGCTTCTTGAAGCAGCGCAGGCAGACGGAGCAGCGGGCCGCCCTCTGCAGCGGCTCCAGGGGGCTCTTGGTAGCCATGGCTGGAACGGGCGAGGAGGCAGGGACGGGACGCTGGTCGCCCGGGCCTCCTCCGTCGCGTGGTTTCTTGCACGAGCTGGATTGGCTCCGGGGCCAGGCGGGGGGCGCACGTGGAAGCCTCCATCTGGGCGGGAGCCGAAGGGTTCCCTCCCCGCTAGAAGAGAGCGGATTCCCGAGGAAGAAGGGGGGGGGGACGCGTCGGTCTGTTGCAACGCCGGGAAGAAAGCCACGTTTTTACAGTGCTGTACTGCGTAGGGGGAAGTTACTGGGCGTGAATTCGTTTGTAGGATTTTTCTCACCATCACCATCCATCCAATTCTGCAGAAACAAGGGAGAGTATTTAGAGAAGTGCAGCGCGTTGCATCCGAAGTAGCTTGGACAAAGGGGAGGCACTTACTTCCATTTTTCTTTCATGTCATAACATAATCGCCCCCCCCCCACAAGCCCTGCTGTGCTGCCTCATCGTGGCTGGCGTGGGGGTGTTCCTGGGAGAGACGAGCGGAGGACCCCAAAAGCGGACGCCCAGAGTCTACATTCCCAGCAGGGTCACCCAGCTGCCCCACTACAGCAAACGGGCACCTATATTGGCCAGCAGTGAGATAGGAAGATGCTGAAGGCAGATGGTCACTTGCGCAACAGAGGCAAAGGCATCGTTCATACTGCGCAGGAGAAGGCCATCCTAAACCACTCCTGTATGTTTACCCAGAAAACCACATGGTTAGAAAATATTGTCATGAAGAAAATCGATCTATGTGGTCACTAGGAGTCGAAAACAACCAGATGGCACATAAGCAATATAACATAAATCACCATATTGACATATTTTCATATTAACTGCCATTTGGACATTAAAAAATACCCTCTTTTTCAAATGTCCTTTAAAACGTCGCCTGTGTATATGCGTTTATGAAGGCATCTATGTTTGCGTGCTGGTAAATACTCTGTCTGCTGATGACACTACTCTGATAGTTGAAAATGCAAATGATCTGTAAGGGTAATGAAAGTCAAGGAACACAGTGAAAAATGGGACTATAATTAAATATAAAGAAGACCAATCGAAAAGATAGCAGGGACTGCAACTACCTTTAGGACTGATTGAAACATTGAAAGGGTGAATACTTTCTGCCTTTTCTCATCAACTATCAAGAAGTACATTGCAAACCAGCACTTGGTAGGGTAGCAGTGAAGGCTATGGAAAAGATATTCCCATGCTGTGAGATGTCTTCAAAGAATCATGCAGGCAATGGGTTTCTCTTATATTCTAGAGAAGAAAAAGTTGGACTTTGAAGAAGCAGGATAGAAATAGTATTGCCACTTTTGAACTTTCGTGTTGGAGAAGCCTCCTGAGAATACCATGGGCAGTCTAGAAACCAAGTGGATCATCAAATAAATCCATCCAGAGTTCTCACTCAAGGCATAAATAACCTGGCTCAAATTATCCTACTTTGGGCACATTTTGTGAAGACCCAGCTCTCTGGAGAAGAAGGCTCTAATGCTGGAAAAGTTGGAAGGAAATTGAAGAAGAGGACGACCAGCAGCAAGGTGGATAGACTCAGTTACAGTGACAATGGGTACACCGTTGGAAGACCTGAAAGACCAGGTTAGGGACAGGCCTTCCTAGAAAAGATCTGTGTTTACTAACAGTCAACACCAACTAGATAGCACATAATCAACCAAAGACCCATCCAACCATCTTTGTGTCAAAATAGCAGTAATGCAGGCTGGCTTTATATCACTTCAACAATGGCAGGCCGATGCTATGAAGAAGCTATAACGTCACTAGTGCAGAAATAGCCTACAATGCATTCAGAAAGTATTCAGACCCCCTTCACTTTTTTCAATTTTGTTATGTTGCAGCCTGATACTACAATCGTTCAAATTCATTTTTTTTCTCATTAATCTACACTCGGTACCCCATAGTGACAAAGTGAAAACAGAATTTTAGAAATGTCTGTAAATTTATTAAAAATAAAAAACTGAAATATCACATGTACTTAAGTATTCAGACCCTTTACTCAGTACTTTGTTGAAGCACCTTTGGTAACAATTACAGCCTTGAGTCTTTTTCGGTATGACGCGACAAGCTTTGCACACCCGGATTGGGGGATTTTCTGCCATTCTTTGCAAATCCTCTCAAGTTCAATCAGGTTGGACTATTGGTAGACAGCCATTTTCAGGTCTCTCCAGAGATGTTCAATAGGGTTCAAGTCAGGGCTCTGGCTGGGCCACTCTAGGACATTCACAAAATTGTCCCTAAGCCATTCCTGTGTTGTCTTGGCTGCGTGCTTAGGATCGCTGTCATGTTGCAAGGTGAACCTTTGGCCCAGTCTGAGGTCCTGAGCACTGTGGAACAGGTTTTCATTGAGGATATCTCTGTCCTTTGCTCCATTCAGCTTTCCCTCAACTCTGACCAGTCTCCCAGTCCCTGCTGCTGAAAAACACCCCCACAGCATGATGCTGCTACCACCATGCTTCACTGTTGGGATGGTATTGGGCAGGTGATAAGTGGTGCCTGGTTTCCTCCAAACATCATGTTTAGAATTGAGGCCAAACAGTTCAATCTTGGTTTCATCAGACCAGATAATCTTGTTCCTCACAGTCTGAGAGTCCTTCAGGTGCTTTTTTGCAAACTCCAAGTGGGCTTTCATGTGTTTTGCACTGAGGAGAGGCTTCCATCTAGCCACTCTGGCAGAAATCCCAGATCGGTGGAGGGCTGCAGTGATGGTTGTCCTTCTGGAACTTTGTCCCATCTCCACACAGGATCTCTGGAGCTCAGAGTGACCATCGGGTTCTCAGTCACCTCTCTTACTAAGGCTTATCCCGCCCGATTGCTCAGTTTGGCCGGGCGACCAGCTGTTGGAAGAGTCCTAGTTGTGCCAAATTTGAGAATTATGGAGGCCACTGAGGTCTTGGGAACCTTCAGTGCAGCAGAAATTTTTTTGTAGACTTCCCCAGATCTGTGCCTTGCAATAATCCTGTCTCTGAGCTCTGCAGGCAGTTCCTTTGACCTCATGGCTTTTGCTCTGGTACAGCATGCATGATCAGCTGTGAGGCCTTCTATAGAGAGGTGTGTGCCTTTCCAAATCATGTACAATCCATTTAATTTACCACAGATAGACTCCAATCAAGATGTAGAAACAGCTCAGCAACTATCAAGAGAAATGGGAGGCACCAGAGCTAAATTTCAAGTGTTGTTACAAAGGGTCTGAATACTTATGCCAATGTGATATTTCAGTTTCAGTTTTTCCTTTTTCATACATTTGCAAACATTTCTAACATTCTGTTTTCCCTTTGTCATTATGGGGTCCTGAATGTAGATTAATGAGAAAGAAAATGAATTTGAACGATTGTAATATCAGGATGCAACATAACAAAATTGAAAAAAGTGAAGGGGGTCTGAATACTTTCCGAATGCACTGTATTTTCTGTATTTTTAATATTTCCAACATAATAATTAAAGACAGGCTGTCATTAACCATTTATAGCATTTTATTAACAACTGAAATACTTCATCCCCCAACAATCTTGTGTGAAAGTCAGCAATACTCCTACTTACACACTGAAAAGCTGCTCCTAGATCGCAAAGGAAGGCTTTGTGTGTGAGATGGGTGGTGACTATATGTGAAAAATAAATAGATAAATAAATAAATAAGGCTTGCTTTACCACAGAAAGTGGGACATTTGGAGTTTATTCCTCCAAATTTGTCACAAGACACCAATCTAATACAGGAGTATGAGTGTTGAAGCACCATTTTTTAATTTTTATTTTACCTTAACATACACGTAAAAGCGCAATCAGGAAACAAGAAAAGAAATAGATTTACAAGCTGTGTAAAACAACAAGAATTTTCAAAGTAACATTAGATGAGTATTATTGCATATAAAGATAATCAGGTGAGGAGCCAAGACAGCAATGAGGTAGCAATTGCCGTAAAGAGCGCCTCCAAAAGTTTATTATTTTTATCATTTTTTCTTAATTATTGTTTTAAATACCAGCCCATTTTACTTTATATTTACCCTTCCACACACGCTTTCAGTGTGACAGCCTTGTGTTGCCCTATCGGGACCCCCCACATATAGAAAGAGTAGAGAAAACTCAGGGACATCACTAACCATCATGGGAAAAAGAGGGAAGAGACCCCAGACACATTCTGCCACGCAAGCTACATCCAAGCCCACAGAACAGCTGTAAGTCGACAGTTACCTAACAAGCAGGCAGCCGCCTCCTGTGAGTAATCCAATCCTCTCCAGTCCCTCTGATGGAGATGATGCTCTAGAGTGGGATTTACAAGCAGAGGTCAAAAGCCAACAGCTTAAAGATCTCTCCTCTTCTATGGAAAAGGACGCCCCCCCCCCACTCCAAATAAAATTGCTGCAATCTGCTCAGCAGCTTTCGCAGGACGAGGGTGGGAATACAAACTTGATAAACCTAAAAAATGAAAATATAACTGACTTTCTAACCAGACAAAGCCTGCTGACCGCGCAGTCTGTTCTATCTTCGAGCTGTTGTCCAAAGTCAAAACTAAAGAGGCCTTTGTAAAGCTTATGGGAAACCAATCAAATGGCCAGGCTGCTAAAACACAGATCTCTGTGATGGAATGGACTTCTGAAGGCCAGGCTCAGGGAGATAAGGGTGTTCTTAGCCCACAGCAAGAGCGTGGGAAGTTCAAGAAGATGAGTCTGGCACCTCCCTAAGGAATTCACGGTGTTGTGGCTGGCTGGCTGGCTGGCTTGGGAACTAGGGTTGAGCCTGGTGAGATTTCTGTCTTGAGGTTGTAGCTAATAGATGCAACAGAACTGTATTTGCATTGGCTCTTGGAGTTCTTTGGGCTGAACCTGACATCAATCTCCCCAGACTGAACTCTAGTTCCCAAGCCAGCCAGCCACAGCACCGTGAATTCCTTAGGGAGGTGCCAGCCTTATCTTCTTGAACTTCCCACGCTCCTGCTGTGGGCTAAGAACACACTTATCTCCCTGAGCCTGGCCTTCAGAAGTCCATTCCATCACAATCTCCTGTACAAAGTGTGCCATAAAAGCAGCCAGCAGGGAAGTCATGGGCAGCCTTGCCCCTACACCAAGGAGGAGAGAGAGCAACGATCAGAGATGGCTGATCACTCACAGGGAGAAGGGTGAGAAGCAAGTGCCTCGTGGTCATGCAACTAAGGGAGAGAGGCATTTAAATCGCAAATACTACTTACAGCCTGAAAGCCAGATGGGTGACTTTGGGGCAGTCGTGTGCTCTCAGCCCAACTCACCTCACAGGGTTGCTGTTGTGGGGAAAATAGGAGGAGGAAGGAGTCTTAGGTATGTTTGCCGCCTTGAGTTGTATATGAAAATAATACAAGCAGAATAAAAAAAAATCTAAAAAAGTCTAAAATCTAATCAAATCACCCTACAAATATCAAATAACAGCAAAGAGAGGACAATGGGGATCAAAAAGAGCAATTATCTTTAAGCCAACTACTAAGCTGTGAAAAGCAGCTGACTGATTTACAGAAGGCCGAATGGCTTCCATCCAGCAAAAGCCATGAGCGAATTTTACTTACATTTAGGCCATCCATAATCTCCAACATGCTGTTTAAAATGAGACCCTTTCTGCATATTTTTTCAATTTTTCCAATACTTGTGTGTGTTTCAGTCAGAACTCAGCCTACTCCTAAGCCAGTCTGGCCAATCTTGTCGCTTTCAAGAACAAATGTGACCACTCAACTTTAGATAATCTCAAGGACATTCTACCAGCTCTACCCCCAAAATGACTGTCCAGGCAAACAATCTGCACTGCTTACAGCAAGACAGGGCACAGATGACCTCCTGGAAGAAAACCTGATTAACGCCTTCAGTGCCTTGTCAGTCTTGGAACAAGCTGACATTATTAAAAGGCTGGATGATCTAAGAGAAACTTTAGTGACAAGACATAAAGTTGACAAACTTCTAATCAATTTGGTTTTAACAAACACCCAAGGCAACTGCAACTACTCTGAGAGAGGACTTGTTGGCATCTTGGCCCCCTCCCCTGACTTGGATGCTATCAATAGACAAGAGGATGGTCTTAACTGTCTAAAATCCTGGGAACTAGAGCTAGATGCTGGGCCACACCAGGAACATGAAATGGATATTTGTAGGCTAAATACATCCAATAACCCGTATACTCTCCAGCTCTCCAGGCAAACCTCTGCTCCAGGAACCACAGGAAATTATGACAAAGGTAGCCCCTGAGGTAGGAAGAAGACCACTGCCCAGGGCTGTGACAACCGCTCTGGCCAATGATATAGACATGAAACAACAACTTGCTAAAGTTCACTATCTTATGTGTAAACTATTACAAAACTTACCTGACTCGATACAGCAGCAAGAGAGCGGTAGGCCAAATTACAACCAGTGTACCTTCCTAGATACTGAATGAATTTTGGACCTCATCTCACCTGTAGAATGACTGCATGAGCCACACCATCCAACCACAGACCTCAACAAATTGCCAGCTACCCCTTCTGACAACAAACAAGAAAGTTCTCTTCAACTATTGTCATGGAATATAGCCAGATGGAAGAACAGAATGTCAGAGATCTGTTGGAATTCCTCTCCACGTTTGACATCATAGCACTCCAAGAGACACAGTTAACCACCGGTGATGAAGATGCTCACCTACCAGGCTTTAGATCATGGTCTACACCAGCGCGTAAATTCAAGTTAAAAGGGCGGGCCTCGGGGATTATGCATACTTGCCAAGGCAGGGTTGGGCTGGCAAGGTAGGAACTGACCTTCAGAGAAGACTCCTTCTATCTTCTAGCTATTCAATTTAAATTCAAATCATCTGAAGTTGTGCTGCTAAATGTATACCTATCCCCATATTCCTCTCCCTGCTTCTCCCCGACATCTGGGTGCAATTAGAAAAGACAGTCTTAAATATAAAACATCCTAAAGCCATTGTGATCCTACTGGGAGACTTAACGCTATGGTGGGGGCTTCCTTGCATGATTATGTCCACTTAGGCAGCATACCTGAGGACTATTTATCAAATGACTCATCCTGGCACTCCAGAGACTCTAAAAAGAACATGGCGGGCTCCAAACAGATCTCCTTGATCTACACATGCAATCTTCACATCCTAGGAGGCAAAGACAGTTGCTTCATATATCCCTTTACCTTCCATGCTGGGAATGCTATTAGTGTCCTGGATTACATATGTGTCTCAACAGACAAAATTGACTTATTCTCAGACATTCAAGCTTACGTGAGGGAGGACAGTGACCATCAACCAATTGCAGTTAACTTTTATGGCAGTTCTGATTTAAGAAAACCCGTACCACATGACAAGAGGCTACTCACTAACCTTGAAGTGAGGCAAGCTAGGAGGCTCTATGGTCTAAGGTGGACACCAAGGCAATTGACAGCTTTATGGACTCTGAGAGGGCCCAGTCCTGGGTGAAGATAGTTGTTACATCTACCCAAGACCCAAACAGAACTTTTACTGGGTATGCCAATCTGTGTTATACGTGAAAAAACTTTTTAATAGAAAAATTGCCAGCTAGGAACTGATAGCCCACAAGATCTAATTGGCTTGACCTTGATTGCTCTCACTCAAGAAAGACCCTAAAAGAAGCTATGCGTTTGGTTGAAAGAAACCCCATACCAAACAATCATGCCAGGATGTTAAAGCAGATACAATTACAAGAAACTAACAGCCACTAAGAAGGTTCAATACACAGCTACAGTTTTGTCTGAGCTAGAAAAGTCAGCAAAAGGGTCCAATTGAGTCATATTTTGGAACATCATATCTGGCATGCTGAAGGAGCGTAAGCTTTTACTTGATATCCCAATCTCAGCTGCAATTTGGGAGGATTTTTATACTAACTTATTTGCTAACTACTCCTAGCAGGATCATCCATAAATGTTGACTACTGAATCTTTGACCCTTGATAATCTCCCTCCTTGGCCACCAGTGTCAGTGACAGAAATTAAACACATTATTCAGTCACTGAAACCCAGTAAGGCACCTGGTAAAGACTTCCTACCCCCAGAACTTTTCAGGACACACATTGACTGGTGGGCTTCACTGCTGGCAGGGCTGATTACCTAGGTCAGTGTTTCTCAACCTTGGCAACTTTAAGACCTGTGGACTTCAACTCCCAGAAGCTAGGAGGCTCTATGGTCTAAGCTGGCTGGAGAATTCTGGCAGTTGAAGTCCACAGGTCTTAAAGTTGCCAAGGTTGAGAAACACTGACCTAGATAGACAACACTGGCTATATCCCAGCAGGTTGGGAGCTCTCCATCATAGTTTCCATACACAAAAAAAGGAGACAAGGAAGACCCCAAAAATTAGACTCATAAGCCTTATTGATATAACAGCTAAGATGTTTGCAAAACATCTCTTGAGAAAAATAGAGGACTGGGTGATTGAGAAGAATATATTAGTGGAAGAACAGGCTAGGTTCAGACCTGGGTACTCCCCAATGGATAATTGTTTTGTTCTACACCAGCTTATTACCTAATATACAAAAGATGGTAAACATCTGTTTACACCTTTCATTTTTCTCAGTGTTAACTGTTACTAAAATCAAATCAATAATAATTAGCAAAGGCAACCAGTATAATAGGAGTCATAATCAGAATAAACAATAGGAAATTCTATCTTATGGGAGCTTCTATCTAATGAATCAGACAAAATCAAATATTTTGAAGCCTTATGTGAAGCACCTATTCTTCTTTGCCATTTGATTTGACTCAATTTATTATTTTCACCCTGTTTTTCAGTCCATAGGGACACAGCTTGTCTAAAAAAGAAACCCAATAAAAGGTAACATTTATCATTAAAAATTAGTAACAGACAAAACACAAAGGCCTCAGATGATGTTCATGCCGTCTTCTTTGACAAAATGATAAGGATCTATTACAACAGATGAGGAACTGGTGAATCGACAAAACTATACAACTTTGCAGGCTACTATGTAATTAAAACCAATTGTTCTAATCCACTTCCTAGATTACAGTGCAGACATCATCCACATTCAGTGTCATATACACAACACGGCACCCCACTGATCTACACTAATTACATCTGGAGAAACCACTTCCACTTTGTAGTACTTGCAGTTATTAAAGCAGACCAGAACTTTATTCAACATGCATAATTCTCCCTTTAAACCCCTCTTGATTTCAGACTTGAGGTAATGCCGGTACATCTTCCTCAAAGGAAACTCTTCAGCCGTCAAGCGTCAGCTGAGCAAGCAACACCTTAAAAAAGGGAAAAATTCTCTCGCCAGCAAACAATGCTGAGGGAAAAAGGAAGATTGAATCTTTTGTGTCGGCGTTGAAGAATTCTACCTGCCCCCTTTCGTAGTCCAGAAATACTCTGATCCTTCTGGGAGTGCAAAGGAGTGGCAGAGCTGTTACAGGGGAGGTGAGAGCCTGGTATTGACCAAAGTCTCCTTGCAAGGCCCAAATCCCCTCCTCTGGGGTGAGTTTGAGTTCTGTCTTCCTCCTCACAGAGCCCCTGGCTACTCCTATGGCCCAGATGCCGCCATCTTCTACGTTGACTTCCCAATAGTGCCTCCCAGATGTGAATCCTTCACAACCCAGCACACAGCAAGAAGACTTAAATCGCTTAGGATTATGCGGCACATCAGTCCGGGTGACGTCCCATCTCGCACTTTTTCGATCCTCAGAAATTATGACTTGGGGGTTTGCTGTGTCTTTGTCAAGGGTTATGTTAACTGCAGGGAGAAAGAGGGGAAGAATGAATGAGACAATCAGAATGAAAGTTGTGGCACTAGTTTTATCAAAATGCTAATTTTGATAACCCAGTTAGGTGACAGCAGCTGATCAATTTTGACTGATCTTGGATTTCTCGTATTGAAGGTAAACCTGTAGCACATCCATATTCTATGCAATATTCACCTGGATAGAATGATGAGAACCGAAGTCAAAAGTAAAAGCATCAAGCTTGATCTGGTGCATTAAACTAGCTAACTTATGGCAAATCTTACTGTAATAGCCATCATTTCCTTACAGAGCCAAAGAAGCATGAACAAACTTTATTTCAAATATGTCTATCACATACTTACCCCATTCGGTTCCTAGTTCTGATGGCAGAGTGTCTAAAGAAAAGGAAGAGAAGAAGGGCATTTCATTTCAAAGAAGTTGTTAATTTTCAAAATGGCTAAAGATGTTACAGTTTGCTTGCAACTAAGTCCCATACACTTGCGATGAATCACTGAAGGCATTTCATTTTGATGGTATCAAAGGGTGAATTTTGCCAGAAAACAGGCCCCTTGTTTATAGTGTTTTATTTTAATTTGTATGTGTTAGAACGTAGCTGACTTTGGCTGATCTCTAAACAGGGGCAGTATGTCCCAGATTGCAGACCACCCTGGGAAGTTGAAAAAAACATCCCAGAAAAAAGCTAAACCACTTCTATATTTTTGCCAAGAAAACAACACAAATACATCACTCTGAGATGAGCTTGATTTGATTTGAACCCTTTGACATTAAAATATTAATATACGCAGTTTTGTATATAAAGTAAGTATATAAATAACTCTTTAACACACACACGCACGCACACACATAGAACACATATTTATTTTAAAAAAAACTATTCAGAGATTTGGGGAATTTGTGATCATTACTAATATTTATTCTTTTCATTCATTGGTTGCAATCCAAAAAAGGAACAAAAAAAGCCGATCCTGCACCTGCAGGAAAAACGGTAGGAAGAAAAAAAAAAGTTAAACTGATTCAGCAGTTGATTTAACTATTGCATCTATTTTGCAAGTGACAATATTGATTTAACATTTTTTAAAAAAATGTTTATAGTATTTATTTAAACTAAAACCACAGATTTTAAGAGTGCTTCTAGAGGACTGATTCCCAGGATGATATGTCAAAAAGGAAAAAAAATGTAAATCGTTGTAGAAACCTAGGAGGCTTACAAGTGGAAATTACAACGTACAAGGTCGTCTCTAACCAGAAGGAACTGACAATAATACCTTAAAAGTGCTTAGAAAGAAATGAATAAAGACCAATATGGCATTCATTCATATTATCATTCACCTGGAGGCTCTAGAGAAAACATAAATACGATGTTGGATTTGAGCATTTTGTAATACTTTCAAAAGAAGTTTTGAGTTAGATTTTTCCCCAGTTGTTCCATCTGATAGAAACTACAGGTGTTGGGTGCCAACTAGATTGTAGCCAGGGCATGACTGCAGAGGAAAAAAAGGTGTCAACAGGTTCAAGGGCACTCCAAGGTTTCAAGAAGTATAGTACAGTATTAGAATGACATAGCCTTAATGCATGTGGGGGAAACATCTCAAACAACCCAGTGAGGTCTGAACAGGACCAGAGGACCCAGAATGCCTACTATCTATCTGAAGGGGTAGCAGAGGGAAAGGCAGAAAAACTGGAGGGAATGTCACAGAGAATCCCAAAAGAAGGAATGGCTAGCAGGTTGGCCAGAACCCTTCACACATGACATTATGTTGCTGCTGAGTCTAGTCCTAATTTGTAGAGCAGATCTTTCGTACCTTTGAGATTCTTCAGCATTTCCGCAAGTGCTGTATTTTTCTCGGAGAATTCCTCCAGTCTCTTTTCCATCTTGGCTGGCATCCCCTCAGGGACTTGAAAGGGCTCCTTATCAAACCTAGACAGAGAAGGATCGGGTCATTTTCCCCCCATGGAGCGGATGTCTGAGGGTGATTAAGATGGTTAACATTGCTCGTAAAGGTTGTATGACTTTCACTGAGAACAAGAGAGAGAACTTTTCTAGTGTGCTGCGCAACCTTTACGAACAACATTAACCATCATAATAATATTCTAATCATGCTCTTTTCTTTTGAAACCCTACAGGATCTGCAAACCTGTGAACAGAGTGATAATTGATGAACTGCCCCACCTTATTAACAGACGCTGCCCATCACTGATGCTTGTTGTCTGTGATGACCGGCAGTCTATATCCAAGGAAATGGATTAACTAGAAATTACATTGATGCCCACATTGATGTATGGTTTGCTCTCTAATTTTCTTTTTACTGCCCTATCACTGATTTGGATCCAGAGTATTTAAAGATTTATATGCTGCCTTTTGAAGAGTTTTCCCCCCAAAATTTTGGACAAACTGACATTGGTGGAGTGGGTTAGTCATGATTAATGGGAGTCCTACTAATGGTGGTGCATTTAATTATTTATTGGATTTGTTAAGGCACTACTAAATCTAGATTCAATGCATTATTGAAACTGGCTTTAGTGGAATTTTGAGGAACCATGAAGATTGGGGTGAACCATTGTTGGAACTGGCTGTTATTCATACTTTCTACCAACTAGCCAGACTCTGTTTTCTCATTTCTTGCTTCACCGAGGCAAAATATTGCTTTTTTTTTTTAACCTAAAGTCAGGAGAAGTCTGGTAGCATCTTTTCAGACTAGTGCATTTTATTAAAAGGCTTAAGCTTCCATGAACTGCAGCACACTTCATCAGTTGCATGGAGTGGCTAAACTGATATAGCAGGGTTCCTCAACCTTGGCGACTTGAAGATATGTGGACTTCAACTCCCAGAATTGGCTGGCTGGGGAATTCTGGGAGTTGAAGTCCACACATCTTCAAGTCGCCAAGGTTGAGGAACCCTGCTATATAGGATTTAAATTGGGGAGACGAAAGGGAGGAGAAAATATGGTTGTTATACAGATGCAGGTTACAAGTACCTTATCAATTAACTATTGTGTTAAAAGCCCATTGTGTATGTTAAGACCTTCTGAGATTGCTTGAAAGCTTTTGATATATGTGACCCACGGTCTCCCGCTCAATTATGCTGGCGAAGTTTGTTTGTTTCAGAACAGTTCCTAGGAGGTTAAAATCCACTGCTATTATTTTGTTCTGGTTTGCACCCCAATGTCAAACATGCATCTGTTCATTCTTCTGCACAAGTCTGGCCTGTTTATTCTACATAGAATCCAGAGAGGCATTGCTGGCAAATGATACTTATCACGTTGGAAGGTACCCCTAATCCCGGCGTCTGAAGTTGTTGGGACTTGTGATGGTGCTATTGATATAAATATGGGGGGAAAGTAGACCCTTGGGTTTGTTACAGGGTCTGGTTCCCATATGGATGTCATTTTCCTGCTGTTTATGTTTGCTTATGAAAATCTGCTTCAGGCTGAGTAGTTGACTGTATGCAAGTATGGGCCTACCACCCAGAGCCTAAGAAAGTGCAATGTCCTTGTCCAGTATGAGCTGTAGCTTATTAATAACTCCTTTGAATGGCTTGAGTTGTGAGCTATAGGTGACAATCCGTGGTGTTCTGTTTTTGTGGTCTGCCTTTTCATAAGTCCTCCTGATAATTGATCTGGCTCTACTGATTTGTCTGTCGATCTCACTGGGTGAGAAGTTTCCTGAGTACCTCATTTAATTCAATTTTTTAATTACAAGTGGGGGGATGGAAAGGAACTGTAAATAATGTGTGTGCCTTTCAACTGGTACATGTCTGTCTCATGACATACCTCTACATTTTGGCACAGAGTAGCGACTGACACCATTTTGAAAGAGGCAGTCTTTGTCTCTCTGTATTGCTAGCACTCAAAGGAGAAGAAAACTTTATTCTGAACAATAGAGATTCTTCTTCCTGATTACCCATCACAGTGATATTTGTACTTGCTGTGGGTGGAGCTGGTGTTTTTCTCAGAAAGGGGATCCACATAAAATGCCCTTTTTTCATCTCTCTGAAAAAAATGACATTGTCTTTTGGCTAAGTGGCATTGTATCATTTCTTCATGCGTCAGTGCATTATTTTGCATCCAGAAAATGTATTAGTGAATATGTGGACAACACATGGTTCTCACTTGCTTCCTGTGCATCCTACAAAGCATTGGGCAGGTGACCACTCACCTACTTTTACTTGCTGCCCAGATGACTGCACCCTCACCACTATTAGCAACGAAAGAAAACTATAATCTTAATCTGGATTGTTGGAAGGGGCAGAATCAGGAACTCTGGCGGAAAAGATAGCTTTTCATCCTGCTCCTCAGGACATCATCTGATGTGACCAGGATTGCACGGACACGATCTGTTCCCAGTTCTCAAAATGACCCACGAAACCTCCTGCTCTCCGCAGTTTGCCCATCTGTGTCCGAGTAGAAGAACTAGAAATGTCTGACAAGAATTCTATGAAATGCAATCCTGTGAAGGTAATGGCTATCTACCTCCCAGTTTCTAGTGATCTTTTTTCCTACAGTACTGTAGAAAAGCTTCCTCTTGTGCAGCATGAAGAGCTTAGAGACATCCTTCAACTGAGTTAGCAGGCCTATGTGAACCCCAGAAGAGAAGCAATCTTGAAATAGGATAGCCATACCAGTTTCAGCAGTGGGGAGCATCAGAGATAGAGCTCGTGCTTTGAAGGCTCAAACCCCCAGGTTATCCCACTCTCCTCTTAAAACGCTCTTAACTAATTAAGAGAATCTCTGCCTAAAGTTACAGCATCAGAACTGACAGTGAGGACCCATCTTCACATCCTTGCACAAAGATGCCTTGCTAACTCTTTTTTCAGGATGTATCCCGATGACGTTGCCTTCATCTCATCCTAGTCCACTGTGAAGGTAGCTTATGACCTATTTAACTGTTCCCATTTTAGTTTCCCTCTCCTTCCAATGTAAGGCTTGCTATAGCAACCATCTCCAACCCCTCGCTAATGATGTTGGTGACGGTACACTTACAAGCTGGAATCTGCCCAGCTCCTCTTGGCTGTTCTAGGTTGCTGCAGTCACACCTTCTCCCCTCTGGTCACTGGGCACTGCCCTTCATGGACATTTTGGCTTGGGCCACAGCACAGAAGAAGGCAGAAGCCACAGATGCATCTGCCCCCTTAATGCCTGACTGGACATTACAGAGACTTCTTACATTACAACACAATATTGTGTTTTCCTGGAAGAATTCTAGACCCTGTTTTAAAGAGAGATTTGTTGATATTTTAAAAGAATGCTAGAGTTGTGTTTAAAAACTCTGGACTAGCCTATTGGTCAATGTAAACCAAGGAAGAGGGTAGGTTTCTGCCAGCTGTTTGTTGCTGGTTTTGTCTCGAGTGAATGTGCTAAGAGGCTTTCGGCTACTTCTGCTGACAAGGGGTTCCACACAGCCATACTTTCCCTTGTAGCACTTATTGACTTGGGATGTTGGCTGGTGTGTGTGTGTGTGAAGTTGTCAAAGAGTTCTGCCTTCAGCTTGAAGCTGAAGCAGGGGCTGCTGGCCACAGACAGGGGCTGCCAACACTGCCATTCCTTTGCTGTTCTTACTGATCACACCCCCCTGCTTCACCTGACACCTGACTGACAGGCTGCAAGCACAGCAGGGGGCACGGGTCAAAGCAAGAGGCTGCTTTCCTGATGCTCCTCACACCCCCTCCATTTGGCTCACAACCTGTCAGTTCGGTTACTTCTGAATATGGGTTTAGTGCTCTTCTAGAAGAGAGCTAAGCCAGTGTCCAAACAATAGCCCAGTTACCAGGTCATGTAGAAAGGGGAGGGGTGCGGGACAAAATGGAAATCATGCTTAAGGCCCACCCCCCTGCAGCGCATGTGCGACCTATCAGGCAGACTATTTTTTGGACACTGGTTTAGTGCTCTTCCAGAAAGAGCTGGAAGTGATAGGGTGCGCATGTAGAGAACCTCTGTCCCAATGACCTATCACTCAGGCAGCTTGAAAAGTAGCTAACCCTATAACCTGGGCATCTGTCCACACCCAGTGAAGGACGTGGTGGCCGACTTTCCTGCTGGCTAGCGACGCTGCAGGGGAGGGGGAATAAAGCCAGAGCAATCCATCAAGCCACTGCCCTTAAACGGTCCCACATAGGGCAGCGCCAGCCACCAACCTCACCCCTGAGGCAGAATGTGATTTTGGCCAGGGTAGGTTTCTCTAGCTCAAGGACCACAGGCATGCATGCTACCGTGGCTGTGAGGAAGAGCCCTTGTATGGGTCAACTTCTAATGCCGAATGCTTTCAAAGGCAAACTTATCTGCCCCCAAATGAGCACGGGCAACCTTTGAGGAAAATGTGCCTCAAGTCGAGAGGGTGGAGCCACATACCTGCACAATGTACTTCTGATATCCTAGAGAAAGAGAAGTGTGGGTGGGGAGAGAAAGACAGGAACTCTGCATGACAGTGAATATAACAGTTGATTCTCATTAGAGCCACTATATCTGAGGAACAGAGAAAGTATATTTGAGACACTAGCGCAACCGCTTTTAAGTCGCCTTCTGATTGTTATAAGGAAAAGGACACTGGTGGGAAAATGAATGAACCGGAATGAAAGCATATGACAACACACAGATGTGATCTTGGTGATTGTGGAAAGACTTGTAGGCATTACAGAGCAAATTATACCAATGGTTCTGAAAAAAATACATCTAACAATATTGTTTACTATTTCTGTAGTATGTTCTCAGATGGCTCTCACTATCTTAATACACATAAATACACTTAAATACACATGGTTTTGATCTCCTGACAAATCAGTACAAAATATTGTACTGTTTTCTTGGTCAGGAAGGAAGGATGGGGTGAAACATCAAGAGTTAGTCTCAACAACAATCATGTTCTAACTTTACTCTTCTTGTTCAACATTACTGACTTTACACATTTAAACACCCAAGCAGCACGCATGCAAGCCACTGCAGCACACACAGAGGTTTCACCAGAGAGCATCTGCAATGGATGGACACTGGCTGTAACCAGAGGGGGGGGGGGGATTTTTGACTGGAAATGAAAACTATCCCCAGTTCCATTTCAGTTCTGTCATATTAGCAATGGACTACGCAGCAGGGTAGCTGTAATCTACTCTCTCCAAGAATATAAATATAATAATAAGGAAACACGAAGAATTAAAAACTTTTGCTTTGGGGTTTATATGAGCAGATTTTTGGTAAAAATTGCTTTATGAGAATTTGGAAGAAAAATGCTGCATACAACATAGCGATCAAGAGATTCTACTTCTGTTGCTACTTAGGGATTTGGTGTGGGCAAGGTAGGATATGGGACAGTCATGCAGATGCCTAATTCCACCTATATTTTTAGAATATGGATTTTTTTATTGATTTCCAAAAGTGCTTCTCTTTATGGGCTTCTCTGTATGAGCTGAGTAATAACCTCTTCAAATACATGGAACTCTCTTACAGTATCTCCAGCCTGTTTGGACACCTCCAGTGAAGAGGGTCCATCCCACCGCCCAAGACAACCGCTTCATTTAAGGCTTTATCACAGTGCATCTGGCACACCTCCTTTTTCAAGGTTCCCCTCTGAAGCCACCCCGTCTCACCTGAAGGAATTCACTGTCTGGCTGCTCAAACTTCTCTTCTATCTCATCAATCAGGATGGTGAGAGCAACAATTTCATCAGAAACCTTTGTGTCGTAGACTTTCTGGTGCTTGACAATCTCCCTCTCCATCTCCTTCAGCTGGGCCAACAGAAGTTTCTCCTGCTCATCCAGAAAGCGATGCACTTGCTCAAATTCCATCACCACCTTTTGTCTCTCGATGTCTGTCTGACTCTGTAATGTAACAGTGAGATGAACGTGAGAAAAAGGTAGGGCGAGGCTTGTGGAAGATACGCAGCCACTGAATGTCTGGATGCAATTTCCTGGAATAAGTGGACGAGGATCTGAATTATTGGGTCTTGAACCCAGTTTCCCAAGATGCGCAAAGCCTTCAGACAAAGCGTTCAGACAAAGCTAAGCAGGTCATGGTCAGGATGGGAGACAGCCTAAAACCCCATGACCTGCACTGTTTCCAAACTCTTTAAAAATATAAAGAATTAGAGGGAAAAGAAACATGGTGTTACATGATGAGCACAACACCAAGCTTCTGGGGTGGGGGAGGGAGAAGCAGAGTAGAGAGAGAGCACCTGGGGAGTGGGGAATGGGGGAATTTAACTGTCCAGTAAGCCACTGAAACCTGACAATAGAGTCTATACTAACCAGAGATTCCTGATGTCTAACCTCACCAGCCAGTTTTAGTCGCAGAAGTTTCTCCAGTTCTTCCTTCAGTTTCTGCAGACGGCATTCAATTTCTTTCTAAAGAAAGAGAATCCGAGTTTGAAATATTTAGCTATGATTAATTGCCCCCTTTCCTCCCTGATTAGGAGCTAGCAGTATCTGGCTGGACAAGTTACGCAAGGCAGAACTTGGTTAATAGGTGGATGGGAGACCACCAGATAATCACTCCTGATGAGGGGCAGGGCATGGAAAAGATCACTATAACTTTGAGAAGCAGCTTGAAGGAAAGGGCAAGGGAGATAAGGAGGGGTTGTCTGAAAGAGCAAAGTTGGGTGATACCTTAGTATTGCACTAAATTGGGGGGGGGGGGTAACAAGCCATACCTTCCTTTGTCGGGGATATCTTCATCTCATCTTAAACGAGCAAGATGCATTCTGTAGAAAATGCCAGCCTGCCAATGGAGGCACAGAGCCTTTTGGAGGGCTGGGCAACTGCCCTGAGCCATCCTTACAGAGGGCTCCCATTTAAAGCATAATTTCGTATCTGAAATGATCGGATCAGCATTTTTCACCGAAAGCAGCAAACCCATCCGTTAAAACGTAAGGACGAGTTATCGCCGCTTTCTCCGCATGCTACGGACTGAGGCAGGATGCCGGGAGAAGAAACGGGAGGGGCGTTCGGACGAGGATCTTGCCCTCCCCCGGGCTCCGGGGATTTGCAACCGGCCCTGGAGACACCCCGAAGGCGAGCGCGCGGGCGCACACCTGCGCGGGGCGGGGGGCGCGCGCGGCTCCGCGTACCTTGTAGTCCTGGGCGGCCTCTTCGACGGGGAACACCGTGTGGCTCCGGTGAGCTCGCGCCTCCCTGCAGATGCAGCAAATGAGGCTTTCTTCCTCGCTGCAGAAGAGCTTCAGCGCCTCCTGATGCTTGTCGCACAGCGGCTTCTCCTCCCCTCCTTCCTGCCCAGCGGCCCCCTGCAAGGCGTGCAGGCTCAGCCGCCTGGTGATTTCCACCACGTTTCCCAGCTCCCGGTTGGGTCTGAAATTCCTCTGCAGGGCGATCTCCCGGCACTGCGGGCAGGAGAAGTTGGTGCTCTGCTCCTTCCAGCACTGGGTGATGCAGGCGCGGCAAAAGCTGTGGCCGCAAGGGATGGAGACCGGGTCTCGGAAGTACTCCAGGCACACGGAGCAAGTGGCTTCTTTGTGCAGGCTTTCCACCGGGTTCTCCATGGCGACCGAGGCTCCCCCTCTCCTCGTCGCGGATCAACGGCACCGGTCGCTCTGACAGCGGAACTGAGCTCCGGAGAGGATGGCTCTGGTCTGGGCGCTCCGCCCGCTGGAGAAACGTCACCTTCTTGGGCTTGGCCGGCCCGTCTACCCTGATTTCCAAAATCGCGGTGGATTTGGGGCGGGAGGGACACCAGGGGGCAGCAAGCGCAAGCCTCTGCGATCGGCCCCCCCGAGCGCAGCCGGGCGCGTCTGGAATAAGGCCCGGAGCCTGCAAGGCATCGCTCGGCGGAAGCGCTGGCAGCGCCCGCTCCGTTCCGCACGGCCGCGCGAGGGGCTCCCGGCGCCACGGCAGCAGCCTCGGCCGGCGCCGGTGCGGAGGTCTGGGGCGGCGCTGCTCGGGCCCCCTGCAGGAAGAGCTTGCTCGCCATCAAGCCGCTTTCCGGCTAGGCGGCTGCGCGCTGCTGCCCCCCATCCCGTCCGCCTGCTAGAAAGCCGGTTGGGGGGGGGGGGGGGCAGCTCAGGAGACTGGCAAATTGCGTTCCTTCCTAAGGTGCGGGAGGGGATGGCGGGGAGACTGCTCCCCATCAGCATCGCCCGTGGTGGGCGAGGCGAGGACTGTAGTTCAGCAGCTAATTGTTGGAGAAAGATCTGCAAGAGGAAACTCCCGTTCCTCCCATGTGCAACTTACACATTTCCTCTCCCTTCGGGGGGGGGGGGGGGCTGTCATTTTGGCTACTCAAGCAGGACGCTAGCGTTTTTCAGCCTCCCAGTACTTTATGATGAGTTTGCAAAGCGAGATCAAGCACATGTGGACGTGTTTGACAAATATTCCATGGGCCAGACCCAGATACACAGGAAACAGGGTGTATTTATAATCAAGCCACAAGGAAATACAAAATTATGAATGCGATCGGTTACAAATTCATTATAAAGAGACGGCGTTTTAAAATAGTTTCTGTGCTGTACCTGGTAAATGTTAAATCACAGCTTCAGCTAGCTCTACCTGCCCTGACAACCTTCCTCTTGCAGCCTAACCACAAATACAATATAGAAAGTATTCTGGTGTACATATTTGCTTCTAGGGCTTGCTAAATATTTACTTTAAATATTTATTACTATGGGAGTGGCTTAAATGCTTCCACCCTTTGAGGAAATCTCACATTTCCTCTTTATCCAGGAGTTCAGAGTTCTGCCAATCAGCCCCAACAAAACCCTGTCTTCATACAGGATTGGGCAGGTCTCATACTGACGTCTGGTATGTGAATCATCGTTTGCAGCCCTTCCATCTACGTCTGTTCAATTATTTCTTTTCAGGTCCTTGTTTGAGCCCAAAATACACGGCTTTGCACTTTCCATGGCAGATGTTAACTTTTGAACTACTTTCTTTTTTGCATAGGAAGCTCTGACGTCTTCTGCAGTCAAGTGGTGCCCTAATTATTAATTCAGAAGTTTCATTGCTGTTGGTATTGTTTGTTTTTCTGAATCTTGAGGACAAAAAAATCCTCGAGATTTCTGATTGTTTAGTGAAAGCAGTAAGAATGTAGCCCTGTTTCCCCAGAGGGATATCTAGCCAGAAAAGGACAGGACATTTTGCACAGAGAGCCATCATGTCCACAGAGGAAATGACAAGAAGGCTCAAAGAAGAACTGATCTGCTCCATTTGCTTGGGATATTTCAGTGACCCGGTCTCCATACACTGTGGGCACACCTTTTGCCAAACCTGCATTATTAAATATTGGGATCTGACGGAAAAGAAACACTTTCACTGTCCTCGGTGTAGAGAAACCAGCTGGAAAAAAATTCTGAAGCCCAACCGGGAGCTGAGAAACATTGCTGAGATCGTCCCAAAGCTGAATGAGAAGACAGAAGAAAAAGGAAAGACGAGAGAGAAGATATGCCAGAGGCACCAGGAGCCACTGAAACTTTTCTGTAAAAATGATCGAATGGCGATCTGCATGGTGTGCGACAAATCTAAAGAGCACAAAGACCACACAGTGTTTCCTGTGGAGGAGGCCATCCTAGAATTCGAGGTAGGATCAAACATGGTCCTTAATGCTAGGTGGCATATGCTCTTCTGCTTGGGCTAAAATGTACACCGCTGTTTATGATGGAATGTATCTATGAAGGGGAGGGCGATGTGGTGGATTGCAGCAGAGAGCAAGGCTATCAGGAAGGAGGGGGTGCATTCCAGGAAGGGCAGGGAGACAAGAGACAACACAGTCCGCAGGGGGAGTGTGGGAAGCGAAAGAAGTTCAGGATAGCCACTCCCTAGAATCTCCCAGGGTATATCCACTAGTTGCTGTAGTATAGATTTAGTCTGGCAAGTTTCTGTCTATGAGGTATAAGCTAATAAAGGAACTTAACTCAACTGGACTGTTTCACCGTTGTTCTTAGGCTGGGCCTGACACTTTTCCACATATTCTTCATTTGTTGTCTGAGATGTTTGGTACACTAGCTTTGTGATTCTCTGCAGATAGGGAAAAAAATAGAGGTTGGTTGGTTGGTTGGCAGTCAGTAAATGAAGAATCAGTTACAGAATGAGCTGGTACAATGGCTGCTTACAGGGATATTTTGGTGAGGGGAGGATTCAAAACGGCCCTTACTTGCAACAAAGTTGATAGAGAAGAACTGTCTTGCCATCTTACTTCCTCTGCTGTAGCCAGATCAAACGTTCGCTGATGAAGATATTAAAAGACCTGAAATATAACTGCCAGTCAGAGTACAGGTAGTTCTCACTTAACAACCATTCATTCAGTGAACATTCAAAGGTACAACGGCACTGAAGGAATGGTACTTACGTGCGGCACCCAAAGTTATGGCCTTTGCAATGACTCTGTGGTCATGTGATCAAACCTGGGGTGCTTGGCAGCCCACTCACACTTATGGCTGCAGGGGCACTTCAGCTCCCCCCATCCACCTATCCCCCCCCCCATCTCTGCCCTTTTGGCCTCCCTGCACAACAGCACTCCTTGGTGGCAGTGGCAGCACTGGGATTGGAGTAGAGGTCCGGGGCCTTCAGCAGTCTCAGCCAGCCACTACAGCCACCCCCGGGCCTCTACTTCAGCCCCAGTGCTGCCAGGGCCAGCCACCCCAGCGCCACAGTGCAAAGCCCCAGCCCCCTCACCTCCTTGCACTCTGCCAGCCCTGTCACACCCAGCTGACCCTCACCATCTTCCTCCTCCCGCTACTGACGAGGCACGCCCGGCCTGGCCCTATGTGAGGCAGCTGGCTGCAGCATAGGGCATGAGGTGACACACGGCAGCAGTTGCAGCACCGGCGGCACTGGGGCTGAAGTAGAGGCCTGGGGGCCAGCTGAGACTGCTGAAGGCCCTGGGCCTCTACTTCAGCCCCAGTGCCAGTGCCACCACTGAGAGTGCTGCTGTGCAGGACGTCCAAAAGGGCAAAGATGGGGTGGGGAGATAGGTGGGTGGGGGGAGTTGACGGGGAGGCAGTTCCTTACCCCACCAAAGCTTGGGGCTGGGAGGGACCAAGCCAGGAATGGCTTGGATCGGAGCAGGTCCTTGTATAAATACTGGTGGGATTTGTTTAGTGATGGCCACGGGGACTGCCAGGATTTTTGTCAATAAGCGATGTGGTCATGTGACATCGCACTTTATGACCATGTCACTTAGTAACAGAAATTCCGGTCCCAATTACTGCCATAACCTGAGGACTACCTGTAGATCAGCTTTTCCCATCTCGTAAGCATACGACATCAGGACTGCAAACATCTGTGTGACCATTAGACGGCAGCAAAGAGATATTATAAATGCCATCCCTTTGCTGCCATCTAATGGTCATTTGGAGTTTTGCAGTCCTGATATAGTAGCTAGCAAAAAAGCATGCCAGTATAAATAACACTTTCCCATTGCTGATCCCTAATCTGGCAGAGACACCAGCAATGGGTGATGTCCTTATGTTTCAGGTAAGGAAAGGGTTTGGTGGATTCCTTTGGCTTTATTCCCCCAGCCAACAATCATTCTCTATAACATAGAGAAGGGTATACAAGTTGTCCTCAGTTAACGATCATAATTGGGACCAGGAACTCTGTCTCTAAGCAGTGCAAGTCATAAAGTAAAAAATCACATGACCATTGCTGACTTACAATGGCAGTTCCAGTTTGCAGTCATTAAGCGAATCGCACATGGTCGTTAAGAACGTCACATGGCTGCAACTTGCAACTTCCTGCCAGCTCCCCTATTGACTTTGCTTGTCAGAAGCCATCAGAGAAGGTCGCAATTGGCGATCACATGACTGTGGGACACTGTGACCATTGTAAATGCGAGCCAGTTGCCAAGAGCCCAAATCACAATCACGTGACCATGGGGATGCTGCCATGGCCACGTCGAAGACAGGTCATAAGTCTCCTTGTTCAGTGCTATCGTAACTTCAAATGAATGGTCATTGAATGAGTGGTCACTAAGTGAGAACTACCTGTAGTTGGGTGAGTGTAGATGGATGGTTAAAATGGTAGGTTTAGCTGCCTTTCAAACTGCACCGCTAAGAGGTTTTCTATACTTGTGACCTGGATGGTATTACGTGGGGAGCTAGCTGAGTAGAAACCAGGCCTCTGGTCTGTCCTGTGGCCCAAACAAGATGATTATAGAGCAGGGTGCCCTGGGTCAAGATGGGAGGGAACATGCCTACACAGCCTCAAGCTGGGCATATCCCAACCCCTGATTTCATCCACAACCACTTTGCTGATGTAAACATTGTAGGAGGAGAGTTGTGCTAGTCTGTGGTGGCAAAAAATCAGAGTAGGGTTGCACCTTTTTCCAGGTAACACATTTTATTAAAAGGCATAGGCTTTTGGGTGCTGCAGCTCACTCATCAGAGGCATGGAGTGGCTAGACTGATCTAGGATTTAAACTAAGGTGAGGTGGGGGAGGGGAAGACAGGTTAGTTTTGCAGATGCAGGTTACATGTGAGATGTATTACAATTATCTTATCAATTAAGAATTATAATGTGTTAAAAACCCTTTGTGTTTGTTGAGACCTTCTGAGATAGCCTGAAACCTTTTGATGTCTCTGAGTTCAGCAGTCTCTCGCTCAGGGGTGGTGTTGTAGTCCCACTTCTCCACCTGATGAAATGAACTGCAGCTCATGGAAGTTTACCCCTTTTGACCAGATTTGTTGCTTGGAAAAGGTGCTGTGAGCTCCTTCAGATTCACTGATGAAGAAATTTATCCATGGCAAAAACTCTGTTGGCAGGAGGGAGCAAACATTACTTTGAAACTGGAACAGCTGAGGATGATGTTAAGCTGCCTTAGCTCTGGGCTGGGGGTGAGACAAAAGCCACAACGTGAGAATGTGGCAGAAAAAAGCAAGCATCAGGACCTACTTCCACAGGAGCATGTGCCCTAAGAAAGGGGCATGGGACTGTTGAATGGGGCATAGGGTGGGTTCTACCTTGTTTTTCTTCTTTACTTTTTCTTTGCTCTTGTATCCAACTAGAGGCCCCAGTGCTGTGTTTTTTTCACACACGGGATGCTTACAAGATTAGCCAAATGTCTAATGCTATATGAAAACACTCCTCAGAAAGCCAGAATAAGCAAATAAAGCCTGGGCTTGTGAACTGCAGCAAACAGGGCAGGTTCTCATTGGTTTATTATCATCTTTGCTGCCAAATGTTTCTTCAGATGATCTTGGAGGTTCTAGTTTGGGGATAAGGTAGACCAGCTTTCCCCAGAGTCTGGTGTCCTCTGGTTGTATTGGTCTTCAACTGTAATAATCTCCCAGCTGTTGGCAATCCTGGCCGGTGGATTACGGGAGTTGAAGTTCAGAACAGGCTTATGTTGACTCTTCATGGTTAAAGTTTATGGTTTATGGCTTCACAAGCTTATAGTTTCCCTTGAAAGATAGACATTGAGAGTGGTTAAGTCTAGAATGTAGATATATTGCATCAGTGCCTGGTTTAATCTTAAATGTGCTAGTTGGAAGACTGAACTCAAGGAATAATTAGCGGGATTAAGATGCTCCCCATTGGGAGGATAAGGGGCCTGTTAAAAATTCTCTTTGAAGGTATCTGAGGCCACAAGGTATCATAAGTCAGAACATTATTCTCCTTTATTCAGCAAGAATTCCATGACCAACTGATATCTTTGAAGCAAGAAAAAGAGAAGCTTCTTAAATTTCAGGCAGTGAATGCAGCGAGAAGCAAAGAAGCCCTGGTAGGTTCTTGAATTTATTACTAGCAGAGGGGAATTTGCCCTCAATCTGCATTTTAGAGTAGTAACCAAATGTTTCCCTGCTGGAATGTATTGCAGAATACAATAAATGCTGAGATGCAGAAAACAGCAGTAGCCTTTAAACCAGTTTATCAACTTCTTGATGAACAGAAGCAGCTGCTGCTGAACCAGTGGAAGTCATTCCAGGTAGCAGCTGAGGAACACAAACTACATAGTGCCGCAATTTCAGAGGAGATTTGTCACCTGGACAGCCTTATCACTGTGGCAGAAGAAAGATGGCCACATCTAGAGCTTGAGGTTTTACAGGTTAGAAAGTTGACGCTATTTCCTTTTGTGGTAAATGAGAGTTCTCTTATGAAAGATGGGGTGGGAGAATAGCTCCAGGATAGTTCTTGAAATCCAGGAGAACAAGAAAATTGGGGATAGACAGTCACTGTTTTATGTTAGATCCCTCTTTCCCAAACTAGTCCCACTAGACCAGTGTTTCTCAACCTTGGCAACTTTAAGATGTGTGGACATCAACTGGCTGGGGAATTCTGGGATTTGAAGTCCACACGTCTTAAAGTTGCCAAGGTTGAGAAACACTGATCTAGATGTATTGGTTTTGCACATTCCTAGGCAGCATGACCAAGGGCATCTGGAGGAAGGTAGCTTGGGGTAAGCAAAGTTAGATAAAAGTAGCTTAATAAAGCCATTACTTCCCACATGGGATACCTATGAGAGAGGCTTATAAAGTGATGTGTGGCATAGGAAAATGTTGGCTTCCTCTCCCATAATTCCAGGTGTAAGGCTGGATTCACACCTTGTTTTGGTTTATGGTTGTGGTTTCTAAGCCATGATTGGTGCTGTTATGCCTTGTTAAAACCAGATAGTTAATATGCTGTGTGCTAATGAAATTAATTGAAAAATTGACACTAGTCTTTGAAATGGCACCATCCACATAAAAGAAGGAGTATCAGAAAGGCTTACGGCAGTGTTTCTCAACCTTGACAACTTTAAGATGGGTGGACTTCAACTCCCAGAATTCCCCAGCTGGCACTGAAGAGTTGAAGTCCACCCATCTTAAAGCTGCCAAGGTTGAGAAACACTGGCTTAGGGGAAGCTGAGAAAAAACTCGGAGGGGGCTTTGCCCTCAATAGCCACAGCATGCTGAGGGTCTGTTAAAAGAGAAATGGGAAGCCAGGTCATGGGGGAAAATGGAACATCTTGGAAGAAGACTAGTGACTCCAGTCCACGTGGCAACATTTTGTTGTAGATTCTGCTTGTATTATGTAACGCTAAACTACTTCTTATCTCCCTCTCTCAGGAGATGCAGGCCGCATTGACGAGGTATTTGTCTTCTTTGCCTTCTGATCTGTGCTGGACTATCTAAGAAATGCATAAACTGAAAAATAAAATGAAAGCCGATGAACAAAACAGTGTGGCCATCAGCTCATAATAAGTGCCATTCCTTCTTGAGTGTAATAAGATGGAAGCTGTTCGCCTGCGGTGAGACGGTTAACGCCAGCAGCTGAACAACCCGCAGCCTACAACTCCCCTTTCTGTGGCCCACAGAGGCCCCTCTGATCAGGAATGCACAAAATCAATGGCTGCCATTTTGAGATGGGAAAATCAAATAAAAACTGTAGTGTCAACTCATGTGTAAAAACTGTGCAGCCTGCTAAACTCTCCCTAAAACCCAGCTCTCCATTTGTCCTAGTACTCAGCCCTCCCCAAATGTTCCATGAAAGTTTACCCCTCACTCCTTTATACCTTCCTGACATATCTTAGGGCAAAAGTGACACAAATGGGCCTTGTGGGCCTTTTCCACCTTAGAACCATCCACCTGGTCTGCATATGAACATTTCCTTCCTTTTTCAGGTTAAAGAAAAATAAGTTTCAAGGATTAAATGATTTTTTTCCTGAAGTGGATGAAAGGCTTGCTTTTCTAATGAAACAAAATGAAGTTGTCACCCAGACTTTGCAGCAATTCAAAGGTACGAGCTCAGCTGGTAACATTTAAATATGCATCTAGGGGCAACTTTCCAAACCGAGAGATACATTGCATGCACGTAGGAACAGAAAGGAACCTTAAATGCAAGTTCTTAAAAGCACTGATCTGCTTTGTGGCACTCTAGTTGCTCTTCCTAAAGATAGCATTTATTTATTTGAAAGACGTGAACCCTGCCTTTCTATCATGAGAGCCTTCAAAGCAGCCTGCTGGCAGCTGGGGCGACAGAGAGAATGGGAAACAGAGAAGGTGAATAGCAGCAGGTCCAAGCAGCAGGACAGGCCTCTGCTAGGGTTGCTTCTAATCAGAGCAGAAAATATTAAGATGCACAAATGATTGACCTGAAGCTTGGGTTTACACATTGCTTGGAGCCACAATGTGATTTAACCCATGAGAATCTGGACAATAATGACTTATTCAGCAAACCATGGTTAGAAAACCATAACTTAGTCATTGTGGTCAACCTTTTTTCTGTCAAGGCTTCCCCAGGGACCAGCTATTGGGAGTCATATGCTAGGCACCAGATACCCACACTCTGATCTCCCCCCCTCCTTTTTACCCTGATCCCCTGCATTTTCCTCATCCTTGTGGGAAACAGAGAACTCTTACCTGAGAGATGAAGTGCTGTACTGCAGAGTGCTTTTGAAATCAGGTAAAACCAGAGGTAGCCTAACTCTGTCTAAGCACAATTGCGCAAATTTATCCAGAGTAATGCAATTTGTTAAAGTTCATGCATACAATCCCCTCCCCTCCCAGCAGCAATCAATAGTCTTTTGGGCTCACTTAGATCTTAAAAATTTAGTCTAATGGGATAGTTTGGCGTCTAAAAATAAGCAACAGTACCAAGTATTTCAGTTGTTTTCTATGGGAGGCCCCCATAGAAAAGCTTCTCTCTCAAATTAGTCTAGGCTTTAAAAGTGAGTGATTCTGAAAGACAGTCTCTGAAGCTGTTTTCAGCCAGGGAAGCAAATTCTGCCATAACTTTACCTGAGTCTGATTTCATGCCACTTGAAACAGTGGAGTTTCTCCAGAGTGACATTGAAAAAATTATGTATTGGTTCTGCCATTATTTTGTTTGAAAACTATGTGAATTAGGCTGGATATTGAAACTTTGAAAGGTAACCTACATTTCTTTTGGGAGGATTATCAAGTTTTGGTTAATCAGATTTAAATAATAAGTAGAACATCAGAACCAAGATTGCATGATATTGGATAACTTTTGAAATTACTCATTAGTAATGCCTGCTCTTTAAGCTTTTGGGCCTGTTATTTACAACAAAGAATTTTGTGACGTGCCTCTGGCAGAGCCTGGGTCTCTTTCCTAGGTTAAATCAACTCTGTATGCAGCACAAGACTAGCGCTCTTTCAAAAGTATGCTTAAACCCATTTCTGTAAGGTACCTGCATACAACATGACAAGCACCTTGGAGAGCCCTGGTTGGACATTATGCAGGCTGGTGCCTCTGCAAAAACCAGATCCAGGCCAGGCCTAAAGGGCCACAGAGGGCAGTTCGCAGCCACTGCAGAGAAGGGGACGTGCCTGCAGCAGCCTAAAGTTGCCAGCAGGAACTGGCAGATGCCAACCTCTGACTTTGTGAGCAACCAAATGGTCAGCAAAGCTGCCAAAGCAGCAAAAATAATGTTAGGAAGGTAGGGTAAACATTTTTAAACCGCAACGGCTAAGGACAACGTTAAGAAGCCTCAGGTATAGTCTGGAAGGAGACAAAGCCAACATCCTGAGAACATGGCGGAAAAAACATGATTTATAAGGACACGTTCATGCCATCGTTAGGTGGAAATGAAGCAGCACATTTATTACTGCAGAATCTTTTGTGAATTACAGTCACCTTCATAGATGCATGGAGTATAATTCGGTTGACAAGCCTTTGGAAATAATTATTTGTTTTTAAAAAATATATGTACATACTTCATCTATATAAATTCCTAATTTGTCTAGGGTAATATTTAAAAAGCAGCATTAAAAAATAGAAACAAGAATGAAAAAACCAATATTTCTGGGAATTAGTGGCTTGGAAGGTTGACGTAAAAATGCACAAATTCATGCCCAGGCTGGGGGGGGCATTTGTATCCTAAAGAGTCAAGTATAATAATCCTTCTCATTGTATTTTTATGCCGAGAAAAGCAATATACATATTTTTCACTGTTTAAAGCAACTTGCTTGTCAGTAATTTCATTATAAGAAAGATAGAGACTTCCAATTTACCTGTGACAATAATATAGTCATTAATTTGGTCAAGCTGTTGCTTAGCCATGTTGTGTTCATTAGCAACCATTCTGATTTAACAACAAAAAAGTGCTTTAGAACAGTGCTTAGCAACTTTAAGCTGTGTGGACTTCAATTCCCAGAATTAGCCAGCTGCCAAGGTTGAGAAATGCTGCTTTAGAGCACGCTCCATCTTTTCCCAGGATTGCAGTTGACTTTCTGTACCTGGCATACAATCCTGAGAAAAGGTCTGTGCACAGAGTGGTGTTGTAAGTGTGCCCTTGTGTGCTCTAAAGTACCTTTTTGCTTTCAAATGTGGAGCACTCCACTGCCCTAGCGCTAGTATTGTCCCTGGTGTTGCAACTGTTTTTTATAAAATCATAACTGATTACTTCTTTCTCTAGCTATTCTATCTTCAGAACTACAGAAAGATCTTTGTGAGTTTCCAACAGATTCTGAAAAAGAAAGAGAGAGTGGCAGTAAGTTTTTCCTCCTACCACAGTTCTGTAATGAGAAGGAACTAATAGCCAGAAGTGGTGTGGGGTTTTTTGCACCCTTGAATATTCAAGGCCCCAACCCACATTTATTTAAAATCAACGAAGGAAAAGAATAAAATCCACTGAGATACAACCACAGTATCTTAAACAAATACATCATTTTTCTTTATCGTGAGATTTGGGACATATTTGGGAGGTCATCCAGGCATTTAGATTGTGGCTTCCCCTTTATCTCATCTTATTTTTGAGAGTATTAGCTACTTAACCTCAAGTTAGTTATTGGCTTGGGCAACACATGAAGCTGCAATTGGATCATGAAAGTTTCAGATTGTGGTTATGGGCCACTGTCCATGTCCACATAACACACTAAGCCAATGGTGTGTATATCAGAAGGACAAGCTGGTTTGGCTTTTATAAGCAGCTTAATAAGAACTATGAATGGGAGTGAAAAGGTGTGTTTGCATATATTATAGACACAGAAATGTCCTAGCAAGCAAACCAAATTAACATGCCAAAACAAAGAATTGGATTCTCCTTGGCCAGATGCATGAACAACAGTATGTGGGAGAGGATAGAACCAGAATAAAAGAAGTGGAAGTCATGTTTATGTGGTTAGATTTGACCTGGGTTAACAGAGGGGGGAGATGGTGAGGAACTGCAGTGGACAGAGACGGAAGGGAGATATAGAGAAAGGAAAAGTTACATGCTCGACTGTATTGTAAACCCCATCTACCTTGAGTTGTTCTATGTAGTCTCAAAGGTGCTCAAAGGTTAATTTTTTAAACTCTTAATTCTGAAAATGAGCTCTTGAGGGTTCCAAGGTCAAGGCAAGCTCATTCCTGCAGGATCAGCCTGCAGACATGCATTTTTCTGCAAGCAGAACATGTTGACAATCTCATCTGGAGTTTTGACCACATACATTAAAGTTCACATTACAAATTACATGTTTGTTTATTTCAAGCAGGGCGGGTTTTTTTTTTTTATTGTTTAGGGCTTATCTTCCGCCATACACACCCTCCTTTCCGAGTCCCTGTAGTAAATATAAAGTAGCAACAAACCCAAGGGGTGGCAGTCACTTTTAGCAGGTATATTGATCCCCTGCCCCTGTGTACTAACAGATCTCTTGTTTCCACCAGATGTTCTACCGTTTGATAGGAAGCAGGAAGAGTCCAGCTCTCCTGCTGCAAAGAGAAAAGGGTTCTACAATTCTCATCTTCCAGCCAAAAACAGGAAATACCAAACTGCAGTTGAGGCTTCTGACTGTGCCCCAGAGAGCAGTATGCATTCCTCACCATCTGAGCAGCCTGTTCAAAGGGCGCCAGCAGAAGACAGTAAGTGCATGACGAGGCTTTTGCCTGTATTTTGCCCTCCTTTCTCAGCTTTCATTAAACAATAACAACAAGTAAGCAAATGTATCTCTGATGTAAGTGATGGGTGCAAAGACTAAGTTCCCAATTTTTGTTATGCCCCCTTCCCCCATCAACTTAGTGTGATGGTGTAGCTAATGGTAATTTCATCTGCAGACATTAGCAGTTGAAAATATCACAATAAGCAGGTGTAAAGGAATTTTTTTTAATCTTCTTAAATATGAGTCTGCAGGAAAAATCTCTCAATAATCAGCTTCAGCATGTGCTGTGAAATAAATACCCAAGATTCTGCTCAGTTTCTAATATTCTTTCTTCTCTTCCTGTCTAGCTAACATGAAGAAACATCAAAAATCATCTCCATGCCCACTATCTTAGGTGGAATTATGTACCAAATCCTCGTAGTGATACTTCAGTAGAAGCAACACATCCACTGTGGTATCTTCTATATTACTTAAAAATGCTTCACATCTGTGTAAATCTGCCTGCCTTCTCCTTCCGGACTACTTTGCTATCAAACATCAATAAAGGAGTGAAGAGAAGATCAATATATGAAATGTTTGGATTTGTCTTGTGCCTTTTAGGGTCTTTCCCCACTTGCATTTAACCACGGCAGAAAATTTTCCAGCAATTTCTTTTTTTCAGCCACATCTTCCTAACGTTGGGTTCATCTGATCCGCAGGCAGCTTAAAGTTGTCCTTGGCTCTTCCAGTGTTAAAGTGGCATTTTCTCCTTTAAGCAGGACAGAAGCTGTGGCCCTTTTGCTGGGGTTGCAATCTGATCTATTTCACCAGCCACTCATTTGGTGTTACAGCCAGGTGATAACAGCACTTAAAACACAGCAGTTCTTTAATTACAGCTTACTAACTTTTCTTCAATAAAGATTACTTATTAATGTTGGGAAATTTGTCTAATTGGTTCAAGTCCAACCTACTGCAAGACACATGATGATCCCAAAGAAGCCCAGTGATCAGCTGATATTGCTGATAATTCCCTTTGAATGCACCCATGCAAAGCCAGACCAAAGCATGTTTTGACTAAACTCAGTCTAGCTGTCAAAACTTGCCTCCTCCTCTCCTAACCCAAGCTGGTCCCAGCTTTTCTTAAGAAAAGTGATTGGTGGATGGTTTCCTGCTAGCTGCTGGTTGGGTGGGGGGAGGAGGTGGTAGATGTCTTTGATACGCTCTGTTCTCTACAAGTAAGGAGAGCTCCATTCCCAGCATCATGTCTATGGTAGGATAGGGATCGCCAGTGAGGGCAGCAGCAATGTCTACAGAGGAGTGAGGGGGGAGGGAGAAAAAAGTATGTTGTGCTGCTGTATCTGTCGTCCTTTTTGTTTTGACATCCCACTCCCCCCCGCACGGCTGATGGAGGGCAGCGTATTTTATGCATTTTTAAATCAGCAGTGAGGAACTGCCTTCAGTATAATTCAGCCTTAATCCACTATATTTCACTGATTCTAATTTATTTTATATGTACATTTAGCGTGCTGGCCTTCTCAGGTGAATAAAGCAGGGAGATTCTGGATGGGTCAGTACCAAATCAGTCCACCTCATAGATTTGCCTCAAGATTCTTGCTAGGAAAAAAACAAAATTAAAGGGAGAGACTGGATGATAGATGCAGGACCTGCGAAATTGACCTTTTGATCAATAGTGCTTTTGAAGATAGGGCCTCTCCACCTTTGAAACTTGCACAAGCTGGACTTGCTGAAATTCCCTTTGTCTACCCAATTGTACAGTGAATGGCAGTACTTGGCTGAGCTCAGAAAAGCTAAACTGGCTTGAACACGGTTAATAGTTGGATGGGAGACTACAAGGAAACCCCTAGGCTGGAAAGTTGAAAAATTGTGGTAAAAGGCATTGCAGTTTCATATGACTCTGAAGAAAATAGTCACTAGAAATCGAGCCCAATGCTATCTTGTTGCACAACTGGTAAAAATATCAGAGTCCTGTCTGCCTTTGCATCTGGCCCTTATTGTATCTGCTCTAATTCTTTTTTCCCCCTCTCAACAATGACCAGCCATATTCACAGAGCGCATTTAGGCCTCATTTGGCTGTTCAGGATAATTTATCCTAAACCCTTCGTGCTTTAGCAAACCTTGCCCTTGTTCCAGGCCTCCTGATATATCATCTTCCAGGGTGGGTACTGTTATTTTGGTACATGTGGCTCTATTCGTAGACATTGATTGCCATTACTATGTAGGATTTAAGAACTCACATTTTTAATTCCACATTCCTGCTTAATTTTTTTTAGAGAAGCTCTAAGCAGGAATTTATTTACTGTTCCTGGAAAGTAAACCCATCGACATGAATTTATATCTCAGTTCTAACTATCCTATGCTAAATGATAATGTGTTATCTGTCTTGAATTGCAAAACATTAGCTAAGTTGGGTGTTTTACATTCTATCAAGTGCCATTCAATGCCGGTTTCAAATCATTTTTTCCCTTACTCCCTAATGTATCATTCCAGATTGAGTTCCAGGGGCATCATTTAAATTCCTGTTAAAATATGACTGTTTTACACATTGAACTAAGCAAAAATATGGTTTCTTAGACTGTTGCCTAGCACTCTGTATAAGTAGACATTGCAGTTCATTCAGCAAACTGTGGCTTCGTGGTCAGTTTTGAGCTTGTTACCATCAGCAATCTATATTCTCCCTAGTGGTCCCGCTTCCTAATCTAAGGCCCATTACAGGAGCACCCACATGTCTCCCATTGGGACTGGATTCAAATGAAAGCCAGGGAAACTGCAGACCACTGGAGAGAGAACAAATCAACAAAAGACTTGCATATACAGGTAATCCTCATTTAGCGACTGCCTTGTTTAACAACAGTTCACAGTTACAACAGTGATGAAAAAGTAACTTTATGATCAATCCTCACATTTATGACCTTTGCAGGTCTGTAAAACAAAGGAAAGCTGAAGTAAGATCATAAGCACAGTTACAGTAGCAACCACTTCGCTTAACAACCAAGTTGCCAATCCCAACTGTGGTTGCTAAACAAGGACTACCTGTACGGTTTTGCCATCTTCAAGATAAGTGTAAGTTTTCTGTATCATGCAAACATCAACATTTTTTTCTTTTAAGGAAAAAAATCCATGAAATTGAATAAGAATGGCCAAAAATGCCAATTTGGGGAGGTACAAAACTGACTTCATAACTTGTCTAAAGTCATAATAAATCATTAAAATAAGAATAGAGGGCATGATGCTTTTATCTCCTGCAAGAAAATCTTCTGCATGGCTATTGGGAGCAGCTGAGGAATTTATGTTGGAGGAAAGATTTGTAGGTTTACCCTGGTGTAGCACACCGCTGTGCAGGCCCTGGCAAACCTTAGAATCTGGATCCTGTGGAATCAAAATGCAGGACACAAATGCAAAATAATCGAGTCTCCACTGCAGTGTTTATTAGGCAGTGCGCACTGGAGGGGGACCCCACCAAGGGTTAGTGGGAGACCCTCCCCTGCAGGCAAAATGGATGCCCTGATCTTTATACAGCTCTACAAGAAAGGGGAAGGGAAAAGAACACATACATATATATATTCATATGATGATGCAGGCATACCTAAATGAGCAATACTTCTCAAGTTACTTTCTGCCCCTCTCTTGTCTGCCTCTCTTGTCATGGAAAACAATAGTGTCTCAGAGAAGAAGAAACAAATTAGTTCAAGGTGCCAACTGCCAAGAAGACGACATCCTCCCTTAAGTTACTATGGGGATGTTTGTGATAAGGGGTTTACAACCAGCCTGGTTCCCACCAGCTTCAAGGGTGCTGCACGTTCCTTTATGTTTCAATTTTATTAAGCCGATCCCATTCATCTGCGGCCTCTAAAAGCTTGCTTCTTTCACCCAAAAGTATATTTTCCGCACAGTCCTAAACAATATGCCTTTTTATAACTGATTACCCGAGTTGCGAGTCCCTGCCAAGAGCTGTAGGGAACCAGTTAAAAGGAGATATGTATTATAATCCTCTATACAGATTTTCCAAAAAAAACCTCTCATTCAATTTAGTGGGATTCATGGGGGATTGAATTAATTAGTGCTGTTGCCACAGAGAAGACCATTTTTGAAACCAAATACCACCTCTTACTTTGATCTCTCTCTTACCTACAGAGAAATACACATTTCTAGATGAGAAGCTGAAAGAAATAAAGGAAGATATGATTTATTTGTCATAGTAAAGCTAGAAATTAATTTTAGGCAGTGCATTAAGCTAAAAAGAATATTGCATGACAGATGGGTGGAAGAAACTGAAACTTCTAAATGCAAAGTCTCCCTTTAGATGGTGGGAATCCCAATTCTGAGCCGTTAAAAAGGATCCTGTAAGGGACATCCTAGGTGTAACCTACAGGCTACAGCATGTGGCACCAATTCAAGATTACACGTGTGGTGTTTTTTCGCCTTCCACCACCACCTTTTTCATAAGATAAAAGTGTTGATGAAAAAGCAAAAATACACAACGTTCTATATCAGGATTGCTGCCCCAAAGCAAAGGACCCACTGATGCTTTAAAATAAATAAAAAGTCAAGAAGTCGGCTTGTAATTCTTCTGCTTTCAGCAAAGTTGGCCCTCCAGTAGCTCCTTGTCAACAAGCCAGCTGGGCTACAATGCTGTGCCCACCCTCCTAATGCCTTAATTTGTTCTTGCCACAAAATGTGTGGCAAGAACAAATTAATGTGTGTTCAGAATTGGTTCAGCTTCCTCCTTGGAAGGAAGCCTGCAGGGAGTTATTGCTTCAAGCATGCCCTGGGGATGTCTTCCCAGCCAACTCCAGAGAACAGAGGAAAGAGTGACACATCCAAGCAGAAAGAGAAATTGTGGTTTCTCCTGCAGAGAGAAACATGGAAATGACCAACCTCCTGTGATGGCGGAATGAGCAAATGTTGTGCTCTCTCTGCCAGGAGAGTTTCAAAACCCCACTGTGGGCACAATTTCTGCCAAACTTACATTTTCCAGTACAGGTAGTCCTTGTTTAGTGACTGCCTCATTTAGTGACCATTCGCAGTTACGATGGTGATGAAGTAACTTTACAACCAATCCTTACATTTACAACCTTCGCAGTCTGTAAAGCAAAGGAAAGCTGAAGTCAGATCATAAGCACAGTCGCGGCTTCACTTAGCAACCACTTTGCTTAATGACTGAGTTGCCGGTCCCAATTGTGGTCGCTAAACGAGGACTACCTGTACTGGGAGCAACTGGAGACCAATATGGCTTGCCCCTGGAAATGGTTTGCTCACACCCAAGAGAACAGCTATACAGAGAATCAGCTTCTCTCAAGGATCCTGAATTAATGAAGTTTCTGAACCTCAAAGCAGTCCAAGAAGTAGATCAGGGACTGTGTGAGACACTTGGAATTCCTGAAAGTTTTCTGTAAGAAGGATCAAATCCCCATCTGCCTGATGTGCAACAAGGAAGCC
Source organism: Liasis olivaceus (assembly GCA_030867105.1). Classification (NCBI taxonomy): domain Eukaryota; kingdom Metazoa; phylum Chordata; class Lepidosauria; order Squamata; family Pythonidae; genus Liasis; species Liasis olivaceus. The sequence goes on along the minus strand of CM061348.1, from coordinate 18,126,947 downwards.
AAGGAACATAGGCCTCATGCTGTGCTTCCTATAAAGGAAGTGGCTCAGGATTACAAAGGAAGTTTTTTATTCTCCAGCAACCAGGGTGATCAGGGAATGCCTGAAAGGGGAGACACTTTCAGCATTTCTAGACATAGTTTGGTACTAATTTTATTTGCTCTCTAGAGTAGTGTTTCTCAACCTTGGCAAGTTTAAAATGTGTGGACTTCCTAGAATCCCCCATGCTGGCCATCCTCTTCTCTTTCCTTCCACCTTTCCCAGCACTACAGCTTTTTCCAGAGAGGTGGGTCTTCACTTAAAGTGTCCAGAGTAGTAGGTTGTCACACACAGAACCCTAACCAGGCACCTAACTAACAATGCTATTTAGAAAAGTCTAGCACAAACTGACTGGAGAGGTACTACTGGCTGATTTTGAGAAGATAAGGAAGGGCAGAAGTGGTGCTCAGATAAGAGACCACCAGGAAAGCCCGGGATTGTAGTTTAGGGCAAATTACACAATCCCAGGATTGTATTACATGGAAATCAGGAAAACAAATTCCAAGAAAAAGTGGCAAAGTACTTCTGTATTGTCACCAAGAAAACTACATGGGCATGTCTGTGGAGTTATCCAAAGTTGACCTTGATATAAAGGGGATGTTACAATAAAACAACAGGGAGATTTGCACCAATTTAAAGACAAGGATCATATATCAGTGTTCCTCAACCTCGGCCGCTTGAAGATGTGTGGACTTCAACTCCCAGAATTCCCCAGCCAGCCAGGCTGGGGAATTCTGGGAGTTGAAGTCCACACATCATCAAGCGGCTGAGGTTGAGGCACACTGATATATCACAACAAACCATAGTTTAAGCATAATTTATTGAACACAATTGAATGGGCTCACCATACTGGAAGTCATAAACTATGGTACAAACACCCGGGGACACGATAGCCAAGTACACAAGAGCAGGTACCTTGCACCTCTAACAGTGCTCTAGAAAAGGAGATTTCAGCAGGTCCAGTTTGCTACACCAGCAGAAATTTCTTGTCTTCCCCAGCTGTTATTCTATAAAGTCACAGGTGCCCTGTCCTTATCCTTGGGAATAAACTCCATTGCTATGTTCATGAAACTCAGTGGCCCTTTACAGGCCTGTAGCACTATTGTAGGATGAGCTTCCACGTGTTGAAACTAAACTTCAACAGATTATCTTCGGTGTAGAAGCCAAAACAGGCTTTGGCAGCAAACTCTGAGAAGAGTGGAGTCCTGGGGTTCTCTGCGCTTGGTTGTTTCCTTGCAGACATTTTGTTACCCAACTAGGCAACATCTTCAGTGCTAGAAGGGAGTGGGGTTTGCTGTCTGTTTATATACAGTAGGTTGCCCTGTCAGTGTGTGTGGGGGGGGATGGGGGCTGTTTTTCCTTGGCAGTTCCTAGATTAGGCTGTTGTTTACTGCCTGTTTGTCTGAGTCGGTGGTTTCTTGATTAGGGTTACTAATTAGTATTAGCGGTACTCATCTGCAGAACACAAGCCTGGAGGGAGCGGAGTTCAATGTTATCGTCAGCGTATCTCACAATGCGCCGATAAGGAGGTCGTCGGCGAGAGCGCTCTGCCACTTTAGCCCTCGCTTCGCGATCACGCCGAGTCTGCAGAAGTCGTTTCCTTCGCTCGCTTTCGTTTCCCCCCGCGCTCCGTCGCCAGCAGCCTGCAAACGGAGACCGGGGCTCACGCTTGGCACTCCTTCCGCGGCGTCCACACAACCAATCAGACATAGAAACAACTCCGCCCACCGCCCAGGTTGGTTGGTTGGAGGAAAGCGAGAGTTTTCTAGGAAAACTTGGGTGCTGGGTCTGCGAAACGCCCCTTCCCGCCCACCCCCCTTTGCGCCCTCCTCCCCTTGCGCCCTCCTGGAGTGTTGGAGGGCACCCGGGCTGCTCCACGGCCGGAGGCGGAGGCGATCGCCCCTGCCCAGCTGTGGCTCACCCGGACCATGGGAGACCTGGAGCCACCCGTGTCTCGTGTTGAGAACGCCCCTCAAAAGCAAATCTCCGAGACGGGGACGTCGGAAGGGCTCAGTCTCCGGGCGGCCGGAGCGGTGGGCGGAGAGGCCCTCTGTGACGAGCACCGCGAGCCCCTGAAGGTTTTCTGCTGGGAGGACTGCGCCCTCATCTGCTTGGTGTGCGACAAATCCAGGAAGCACCGGACCCACCTGGTGCTTCCGATCGAGGAGGCAGCTGAAGAATACAAGGTAAGGAAGTCATTTTTGCTGGCGTAGGCGAGGTGGACGCTCTCGCTCTTCGCTGGTGGAAGCGGTGGACTTCTGCTCTGCTGCAGCCGGGCTGCGTAGTTTAAGATGCGTCCTCCTGGATCACTGCGCGTTGATTGGCTACTTCCGAAAGGCTGGGTTTGCACAGCACCTAAAGCCAGCTGAACAACACGGTTACTGTGGTCATTTAAATAGGTGCTGTACAAACCAGCCACCGTATTACGGCTTAACCTGATGGTTAAGGCATTGGCTGGGTTTCCCAGGACTGATTGTACCACAGAGTACTCAACCTGGTTTAGCCTAGTCTGGTGTATTGTGCAAACCCAGCCTAATTATCCTAGCTCTTTCCCTGAGAAACCTAGAATGATGCTCCAGAACCTGCTCCTTCAGTCCCCCCCCCCAAAATTAGCTTCCCAAATCCCATGGGATCAAGTGTGTATGTTCTGGATATGCCTTCCCCAAGAAGATGAGCTCCAGAAATGCAAGAATACAGTTATTATCATCCCCCATCCCTGTAGTAAGCAGAAGTTGCAGTTTGACACAGCTACAAGGCTTCCTTGCAGAGAGGAAGAGATCAGTAGATCTTAGCTTTGGGGTTTACCCTCAAATGAAGCTTGACTCCTGGTAGCTTCTTGGACACATCCATGTAGTTTTCTTGCCAACAGTATGGAAGCGGTTTGTCATTGGCTGGGATCCTGGTGGTCTTCCATCACCAAAGGAATCTCACCCTGCTTAACTTTTGAATCCAGACAAGATTGGCAAGATGAAAGCATGCAGTTTGTAAGAGCTTTACTGTGGCTTATTCCTTGACTTAGATCTAATCTTTCCCCTGGGAACTCAAAGGGGCAATAGGATTTTCCTCTGATGTTATTGTCCTAACAACAGCTCAGTTAGGTAGGCTGAATGGTGAGATCGTGGTGTGGGTGACTGAGAAAAAAAATTGAACAAGAGTCTTCCCAGGATCAGTGCAGACATGTTAGTCTATCTAGCCAAAAATCAGGAGGAGTCTGGTAGCACCTTTTCAAACTAACACATTTTATTAAAAGGTATAAGCTTTCATGAACTACAGTTCACTTCATAAGATGCATGGAGTCTCACTTTTAATGCATCTGCATAACCACCCCATCTTCCCCTCCTTTTCCTCCCATCCCAACTAAAATCCTACATCAGTCTAGCCCAGTGTTTCTCAACCTTGGCAACTTTAAGATGTGTGGACTTCAACTCCCAGGATTCCCCAGCCAGCATGATGAACCAGCCTAAAGTTGCCAAGGTTGATGCCAAGGATGAGGAACCAACCTAAAGTTGCCAATATTGAGAAACACTGATTTAGCTTAACATCTTGCTGTCCGCATTAGCCAACATATTGCCTCATGGAAGGCTTTAAGCAGAACACAGGACAGTCAAGCCTCCTCTCTGCTTTTCTCTCCGTCAGCTGGTGTTGACAGGCATTTTATGGTTTAGCATTTCAATAACTGTAGGGAACAATCCTAACACGTGTCCAAAATGGTTGTCTTTGCTCAGGAAGAGATCCAGATCAAGCTACAGAATCTGAAGTTGGGGAGAATGGCTGTTGAAAGATCAAAGCAGACTCAGGAGAAGCAAATGGCTGAGTATTTGGTAGGTAACTTGTTCATACTAGGGAGAATAATTACTGTGTAGGATTTCTCTTCACTGCAATACATTCCCCACTTGGTTGACTTTTGCACATTTCCTAAAATAAAATACAGTTTTATTTCAAGTTTCTAAAAAATAATCATGAGCAATTTGGGCCCATTAAATCCAGAATGCAGGATTATAGACTATAGCTGCTCTCTGGGTTCATTTTATTTATTTCATGCATTTGTTACATTTTACAACTTGTCTTTCCGCTAGAAGCTTAAGGTGGCATGCTTGATTTTTTACCCTGTTAAGTAGGTTAGGGTCTAGGGCAGTGTTTCTCAACCTTGGCAGCTTTCAGAAGTGTGAACTTCAACTCCCAGAATTCCGGAGCCAGCCTTGCCACTTTGCAGGTATCTAACTTCTTTGAAGTAGTTAATAGACAATTTCCGGAGGTAGTTAGCAAGGGAAAAGTAAACGAACTTAATGTCTTTTGAAAAGGTTCCATTTGCGGTTTGAGCAATTATAGGTAGTTCTCGCTTAATGACCACAATACAGACCGGAAAATTGTTCGTTAAGTGGGGCAGTCATTAAGTGAGTCAGCATGTGACTGGATCCAATGTTATGACCATTTACGATGGTTGTTAAGCAAATCATGTGGTCATTAAGCAAATGCAGCTCCTCAATGGACGTTTTTTGCCAGAATTCTTTTAACAACCATGTGATTCACTTAACGATTGTATGATTTGCTTAACAGCCACAGTGATTCGCTTAGCGACCATTGTAAAAAAGAACACATTGCGATCACGTGACCGTGGGGGGGGGGTGCGATGGTTTGTGATGGTCGTAAGTGCAAGTACAGATCATAAAGCACTTTTTCCAAGGCCATCATAACTTCCAATCATTATTAAACAGTCATTAAGTGAGGACTACCGTATGGAGAATTCCCCCATTTCCTAATTTTCCCCCCTTCCAGAAACCACTGTCTTGCAGTCTCTTTGTGAGGGGTAACCATAAGAAGAAACAGCTTGGGCAATCTCGCATCTCCCTGTTTTATCCAGAGAGGAGCGTAGGAGCTAATTTACTAATGATGTCTGCTTCTATGGATAGACTATATCTAAAAGATGTTAATGACCTTCATCAACATCTATTAGACGTAGTCTATCCATAGAAGCAGACATCATTACTGACAGTGTTGATATTGTAGTTACTAATGTCTGGCTTCATTCTTCAAAGATCTCCTTTATATTTCTGATGCTACAATGTTTTGTGTTATTTTATAAGTCCCAGTATTAACTGATAACAAGAACAGGCTTGCATTTTTTTTTTTTTTTTGCTTAGAATCTTTAGTCTCCTCTAGTGTCCAGTTTCTAAAATCATCACTTATCTTTGTTATGACTTAACAATAGCCAAGATAGCCAAAATAAGTCTGTTTCCCATAAGAAGCTGTTTATTTTTTATAGTTAATTCCCAAATCATATAGTAAAAGTCAATATTCCAAATTTATCTGGGTCCTTAATCCATTTATAACGTTCTTAGATCAAAATCTTATTGAGCTTTTTGCTGTTTATTTCAGATTCTTTAAGTTCTTAAGCTTATAAGTAAGTTTTCTTTTGTTCAGAGTTGAAGATAAACTCACCCAATGAAGACTTTTCAAACTTGTTGTTCCGAAGGTCTCTAGTAGCTTTAAGGTGGTAAATAGGCAGTTTCCAAAAGTGATTAGAAAGTGAGGTTTGTGAACTTAGTGTCCTTGAAAAGGCTCTGCCGTGGTTGCAAGCAAGATGGCTGATCCTGTTGTCTCTCATTGCTCAAACCCAAGGAAAAGCACTGCCCTGTGGTCTCTTCGCAAGGAGCAGCCATCTGCACTTGTGGGCAATCTCCTGTCCTCTCCTTATGCAGAGAGGTCCTGAGGAACCAGCCTACTCACCAGTTGCTTGGTTTTTATTGGAGCGGTCTTCAGTTTGCCATACCTCCCCCAGAAATCTGGCAGAAGGAATAACTTTGAGGAACAGAAGGAAGAACTGCAACTAAGACAACAATCAGATAAACCAATTTGAATCCGGGGCAGAAATGTCATTTGAGAAACCTCAGGAATGACCCTCCTAGTTCTCATGAAGATAAATAGAGGGAGGGAAGAAATGTATTCAGACTTGCAAGATTCTGTTACTGTAACCTTATTATAGAAGTAGTGTTATTTTTTATTTTATTTATTTATTTATCAAATTTATATGCTGCCCATCTCACTATGCAAGTGACTCTAGGTGGCTTACACTATTAGTATTAGCATTTATAACTTTGGTTTCCTAGTCTAGTCTACCTTGAAGGGCTGACACCAATCTTGCAAGTCTGAATATGCTTCCAGACAGCTCCCGTGTCTAAGGGAGGACTAGAATTTGCACTCTTCCAGCTTCTAATCCAGATTTAACCATTACTTCCCTATTACGATGTTTTGCTCTCATTTTAAATTTGTTACAGGTAGTCCCCAGTTTAAGAACAAGTTCCGTTCCCGAGGTCTGTCCTTAAGTCGAATTTATATTATAAGCCGGAACTTTATTATTGTATAATACTGTATCAGTAGCATTGTGTAATGAACTTGAACCGTTGTACATTTAACTCAAATCATTGTGTATTTAACTCAAATTTTGCTACAGTAGGATCTGTTCTTAACTACGGATCGTCTGTAACCCAGATGTTCTTAACCCGGGACTATCTGTATTGTTTGGAGGAGATTTGTTATCTGCTCAGAGTCAGGTATAATTGGAGCAGCCTATAAACCTTGTAAAATACACAAACCACTGTGTAACGCAAAGTGAACTCTTCCAGAACAAACCCTTCAGACTCTAGGACCTATTTGGGTGGGTTTCATATATTCCCATCTTTCAAGTACAATATATCCATTCATGCATTCAGTGAGTATTTGGCACATCATGACAAGCATTAGTAATATACCTACAACTGGGTATTATTTAATGATAGTAATACTGTGCTATACTGGCATTACTCCCTGGAATTACACAATATGCTGGGTCTAAAATATATGGTTAATTTTACAGAAACAACCATAGTCTCATTGACTTTTTTATTTCCTTGTCTGTTTCTCTGTTGTCTTCAGGAAGACATCAAAGTAGAAAGAACAAAGATTGTGCAGGCCTTCCAGCAGCTCCGCTCATTTCTAGAAGAGCAGGAAAGTTGCCTCTTGGCTCAGTTGAGTGAACTGGAGAAGGAAGAGGACGAAACTAGCACCAGACTTTCATCCAACATTTCTTTTCTCAATGACCTAATCCAGGATCTAGAGAAGCACTGTCAGAGGCCTGCCGGCGAGTTTTTGCAGGTGGACATTCTAGGGTTATGTTTTTAACATAGTGTTGTGGCTGTTTCTCGCTGACCCTCAGCATCTCTGCAGCAAAGACGGCAGTCTGCACTGCACATTCAGCAAGAATCTTGTGGCACTGAGTTTTCCCAGAACCCCCCTGATAGAAATTCTTTCTTTAGGGAGCAAACCTGGGGAGGGGGGGGTTGAAGCTTTGAACCAGGCCTCTCTCTGCTCAGTGGAGTGTTTCTAAGAGTTTCCGGAGGAAGCCTGCTTTTAGGATCTTCAGGCTATCTCCCTTAGATCTCATAAAGTTATATGTTATTTTTCTTTTTTTTAAAAAAAGAAAACTGTAAAATCCTCCCGAACAAAAAATTATTGTCTAATATTTTTTTCCTCTTCACAAAGTAACTCAAATATCTCTGGTTTGTCTAGGATCTCAAGGAAACTTTAAGCAGGTATGTGATTTTTAATTCTTCAGGGCTAATAATGACATTGAGTGGTTACAGGAAAATATAAAAGAATTTTCCTTTCTGTTCTCCTGTGAGCTCTGTCCAGCAGAGACGAAGACCCTATTCTTTATTTAAAGAGGCCAGCCAGAAATTAATTTGGAGACAGTTTGGCTGTCCTTCTCATTTTTCTCTGATCAGATGCTTGGAGGCAGCTCACACATCAGGGGAAGCCACAAAGCCAAAATAGTTTGGGATTTCTCTGATCTCCTAGGTGTGAAAAGGGCGAGTTCCTTTGCTTCCAAGAGAAACCTGTTAACCTGGAAAAAAATCTCAGTGCCATCTCTTGCCAAAGTGGTCTATTAATGGAAAACTTCAAGAAATTTAAAGGTATGGAAGCTATACAACAAACACATTTCTGTAATTGTAGGTAAACCCTGTGAAATGATCTCCACTAAATGGGGAAAAAAGGGAGGAAGGGATGAAGAGATAAATTCTCAGGACTTGCTCTAGATCTGATGAGAATTTCTACTTTCATGAATACTGAAAGAAGTTATGGGTGATAGCAGAAGTATTTAAATTGAAACGATGATCATCCCACATTGTCCTGAAGCATTATGGTAATGTTGAGGGTATTGTGGGAAATTTAAATGGCAGCTCCTGATACTGATTTACCATGACCTAAAGCATTTTGCAAAAGGTCCATTTTATGTATGGATCTGCTGCTTTGACTGTGAAAATGCAGGTTTAAGCATTTCAGTAGTGTTTTGAGCCTACAAGAAAATGTTTTGAACTCAAAACATATCAGAGCAAAATATTTTGCTCATCCTGAGAACTAGTCACTTGAAAAAGATGATTGGAACATCAGTCATGAGAAAAAGAGAGATTCTAAAAAAGGAGTGGGTCCAAGGCAGACATCTCCTTGAGAATGATCTATGGGGTCCTGTTACATACACTTCAGGAAATGAGATTGTACACTTCTTACTAATGGTCTTCCATGAGACCCTCCCTTGTCTCTGAGCATGTGGCAAGAAGTTGTGCAGAGAAACCTTCATTTTCTTTTTCTGGAGCAGTGACAGAGAAGTTAAAACTGCCCAGATGTTGCTGAACTACAGTTCCCAGCAGCATTAGCCAGCATGACCAGTCATAGGGAATGCTGAGAGCCACAGGTATCCCACTTCAGGTCTGGAGCATCATGTTTAGGATTGTGTTACCTCTAAACAGGAAAGCAGACCTGCTCTGAGTTCTACTCCAGTTGCTGCATTTGATTCCTAACTCCATTCCCGAAGCAGCTAACACTGCCTTCTGAAGAACTGTGGGAATCTCTTAAGCAGAAACTTTCCAAATCTTTCTAATTTTCAGATTTTTCTTTCTTTCATAGGTTCTAGGCCCCTGCAGGATAAGTTTTCAAGTTCTTCCCACTGGGAATGTGGGATGGATGGATAGACAGACTTGTGTACATAAAAAAAAATCTGCAAATTCTCCAGCGTGTTCTTGATAGAAGGCCCAAATCTTTGCCCTTCTCTCTTGTCTAGAATCACTGACGGATGCATTTCAGAAAGACAAAACTCAGAGGGTAAATGTCCTCACGAACCAGGCTGATCAGCCCCAGGCTTTCTGGCCAGTATCGCACAATGATGCCCTGAGAGCAGACAAGAAAGGTGAGGCTGGCTTTGCTTGGTTTGTTTTTCACTCTGGCCTCCCTTGGGGCTTGCAGCTTGGGTGGGGTGAAACGTTTGCTGCTTCTACGTCCTGGAGAACATTTGTGTTGAAGAGGTGCTTCTTGGGATGTTGCTTTCCTATCACACAGCCCCACGCAGCGAGACCCTACCTGTGAAATATGCAGTGGCATGAGGCCAACTGCTTGGATGAGCTTCTTGCAAGTAGGCAGCGATGCAGGCCAGGTGTGTTTTGAGCATCAGCTAGAAGGCACTGTTTCTAGAGTGCCTTGCAGAGCTAAATACATTTCTTTATGTAACAGGTAAATGGGCACACACTGTGTAGGGCCACGAGGCAGACCTCGCTGGGAACTGTCAGATCAGGAACTTGACAGTCTCTGGTAGCTCGAGGCCACACTTAATATACCTTGGGGAGAAGCTGGAAGTGAGTTTGCATGTATCATGCTCTGAATCAGATTTTCTAGAGAAGGTTTAAGCCTGTTGAGAAGGAGTAGAAGGATGAAGGTAATGACTTTGGGGCTCAGTTTATTTCTGTGTTACGTTTAACCCTATGAAGCTGCAGGAGCAGTTTTCATGCATTTTCTACCTTAAAGGGTAAGAAATCGCATGGCTGATCTTTCACAGGCATAAGGTGGTGGAACTGCAGGTTCCTCACCCTGCCTTAAAAGACGATTAAGAGAATGCTTAGGAGATGCGGATACTCGTAGGCGATCTCCAAAATAACAACTGCATGTTGAGGTTGTATAGTGGATGCTGAGGCTAAGCCAGTGATGGCGAACCTATGACACGCATATCAAAGGTGACATGCCATGACGTCTTGGGTGACACGCCAGCGTTCACCAACACCTGACAACAATGGCTCTCCCTGTTTGAGTTATCAAAGAAATTGAGTATGTTTTACTCGTACTTCATTTTTGTAATTATTCGATGTTTCTTTATATAATAGATAGCACCACACATGATTGGACTATATTTTTTAAAAATAAATAATAGGTAAAGAATGGTTTCTCTTTTGCTTGGGGGGGGGTGGGGGTGACATGCCAGCAGAGTCAAGTTAGGCATGTTCTGAATTTTTGACACGCCGAGCCCAAAAGGTTTGCCATCCCTGGGCTAAGCTCCAGGGCCAATGAACACTCAGTCGCTTGTGAGCATTTGTGTTGCTTTCCCAGAAGGAGCAGCCGTTTGCTTTAATTGGATCATTGAGAAGGCAGGTTGGAGCTGAGAAGGCCACACAACCATCACCCTCTTTCTCTTTCATTCAGTCTCCCCAGTCAGGGTGACCTTGGATCCACATACAGCCAACCCCCATCTTCTCCTCTCCCCGGATCGGAAGACCGTGACGCACCTGGATCACGCGCAGTCCTTGCCAGATGATCCTGAGAGATTTGATTCTGAGCTCTTCGTGCTGGCCTGCGAGAGCTTCTGCTGTGGGAAGCATTCCTGGGTGGTGGACGTTGAGCAGGGGCAGAACTGGGCCATTGGCATTGCCCAGGCGTCTGTGAAGAGGAAGGGGTTCCTCAGCCTCAGCCCAGAGCAAGGCATCTGGGCAGTACAGCAGTGCTGGGGCCAATTGCAAGCCCTGACCTCTCGCTGGACCTCCTTGTTTCTGCTCCGGAGGCCCAAGAGGATCAAAGTCTGCCTAGACTACGAAGGAGGGTGGGTGGCGTTTCTCGATGCAGAGCTGGATGCTCCCATTTTCACTTTTCCGCCTATCTCCTTCAAGCAAGAGAGGATTCACCCTTGGTTCTGGGTGGGGTCTAGATCTCAGCTCACCTTATGCCCCTGAGGTTATTCCTGGCATTTTGAATTTCAGCAATCTGAGAAGCATTGTTTAATCTGGGACCTAAAGCAGCAGCCCAACTGTTGCTTGGAACTACTTTTGTTAACGCTGTGTCTGCAAAGGAACGTCTCCTTTTTTGTTTGGTTTTGCTTTGAATTTTTAGTGAAGCATTAAGTGCTTCCCTGAGAGCACCAGTCAAGGATTTATTTTAATGGAAGGAGCTGCAGTTGTACAAACTGGCTTTTGACCAGCCGAAAGCTATGATGGGGGGAAAACAGCAATTTGCAAAGGTTTACATAGTTGGACACACTTATCTCACGGTAGAGTTGTCCTGCCATAACACAGCTGTAACTGCAAAATAAAATACATGTGCTGGAGGGGCGGCCAAGTAGAATATTTAGAAACACAAAGCATATGCTTCTAGTCTTCGTGGCTGATGGAAAAGTGCTTGGGAAAAATTGTGAGAGAAAGCCTCACCGATGGTTACCTGCCTTTTTGGCAAAATCTGAAGTCAAAGCCTTCAACACACAGCCTTCTGGGATGCTGCAAGTAGATTACATCTCCATCTCTCTCTCCTTCCATGGAGGCAGGAGAGTTTCGAATCTTGAAACTCCTTCCCCCTCCCCCTCCATTCATTTTCTACCGCTATCGGAGCTCCCTATATTAATCCCGATGCAGAGTTTTCTGTGTGAAGCAAATTGCATCTCAACTGATAGCAGAATTGGCCTTCTTTTTCCGCCTGTTCATAGGAAATTATCTCCTCCTTTTCACACTAAATTAGAAATAATGTAAGTTTTAAAGATTTAAAAATTAATCATGCAAGCAAAGGCAATCAAGTGTACTTTGTTTCTGTAAGGCTGTTCCATTGCACAATGCTTATATTGATTTGTATGGGCACGTAACTAATTTCAGTACCTTTGGGTTTTTCGGGTAGCAAGGTTTTGACATTTTTTTGTAACTAATCTTGCACAGACACATCTACTTTGAAACGAAAACCCATGCCACTACTCTGAATAATTCTAAATTGTTTCAAAGCTGTGCTTCATTTTGCACTACATAAATTCATTGCATGTTTCAAGCCCCCTGACTGGTTTTTACAATTTGTACTTTCAAATCCAAGTGAATCTATCACTCTGAGTATAGCTAAATTTTGTTACGTCATAGGCAAAACACAGTTGATTGATACATCCTGTTAATTTTATGATTTGCACTTACTCATATGCATGTAACCTGGTATACATTATTGATTTTTATGATGTATTGCTCATGGACTGCATTTTTCCTCTATTTTAAGCCACATGTGAATTCTGCTTCTGGCCTAGATCATGCCCTACAATCCTTAGAAACCATGTTCTGGCTTATGATTCACTGCCTTGACTGATAGGACTACACAATGTATCGCCCGTGAGATCCTGCTTGATCTGAACTCCTACCACCCCTAACCAACCAATACTGAAGGCTGATGTGGAGTGAGAAATAATTCCCATTCCCTGAAATGAAGCTGTCAGATAAATGGGTAGACGACTGCAGCCTTATATATGCTGACAGCCCAATGCAGTACTTTCATACTGAAAACACATTTATTTCATAGATTTAAAGCATACTGAAAATAGTTATTATTCAATGTAGGTGCCGCCCGACTTCCAAACTTCTCTGGGTGGCTCACAATAAAACAAAATAGTACAAGATAAAATAAGATGGAAATCCAGCCACTCAAAACAATAGCAACAAAACCTACAAAATACCTCCCATCAGGGGCTTCCTTCATCCTAGCCCAAAGCCTGGGAAAACAGCTGGGTCTTTAAGGTCTTCTGAAACTCCACCAGGGTGAGAGCCAGCCAGATTTCTGGGGGAACCTCATTCCATTTCATCTTCTATAATGCCTTGTAAGTAATGATTATTCATGATCCAAGACACAATTAAGCGCTTTACCAGTATTCCCACCAGGGATTGGCATCTGAAGGCCTTAACTGCAACATCCAGAGAAGCTCCACCAATTACTTCTGAGCCATCTGAACCCATATTTAATATTACCTTAAGTTAAAACTATCTTGGAACATCTTAAACTATTTAAGGAGTTATTTTAAGGAGTCACCCTCTGTGGGAGATGGGTAGCATACAAATTTAATAAATATTTTCTCAGCCTTTACCAACTTCCCAATTTCCTGACCAACACAGAAATCCACTCTTACACAATAGTCATAACTCATTCTCTGCCCATCAAGACCCAAGCCAAGCCTACTTCTTGTCTTCCACTTTCTGCAGAGCTAATGGATTTCTCCTCATCTGGGAGTGGGTGTGGCTGAGAGGACTGACAATGGCTAGTCTGGGTACACCAGGATTGCATTCACCCACATGCACACGCATGCACGTGCACACACACAGTGGATCACACAACTATCACAATACTTTATCCCCCCCCAGCCCAATTTGGATTTAAGTCCACACATCTTAAAGCTAGTTGAAGTTGAGAAACACTCTGCTGCTCCACCATTCACTTAAGTAAGTTGTGTGAACCAGGTCAAAGATGAAGAGCATCCTAACCTTCAGACTCAAAAATCAATGCCATAAAGAGAAGAGAAACACCTCCAGCTCACAAAATGTGACAAGCATTATACTGATCAGACATACTTAGTACTTCTGAAACACCATAATGCAGTGTAGAATGGACCTAAAGTCTTGTACTTTGAGACTCCAAAAGACCGTTCAATAAACAGCAGCTGTCTAGTAAGCCTCTGGGGAATGTGAACTTCAATCTATTCTTTTTACAGAAACATGCATTACCCTTCTGTCTATTTCCAAATAACACTTTTTCTGTGATTATGGCTGTACTATTATTTGAATAGCCAATTATTTGTGTATTGCTTTGATCCAAAAACATGGAATGGAAGGTGGAGGAGGAGGAAGGGAAGAAATATATTAGAACATCTCACTCTAAAGAGGGTCTCCTATAAGGCCAATAAAAATTCAGAGGCATCATCACTAACTCCATACAGCAAGCAACAGGTAAGAGAGGCTGATCTTCTAGGTGCAAAATTCAGTGCAATACAGTAAGGTTTAGATTTTGCAACAAATAATAATTTGATTCATGAAGTAGAATCATAAGCATATTTATTCAAAACCAACATTTTCCTTGCATGTGTGGCTGTAATCTTATTGCATCATAAAGGCTCTCCAGTCTGACTATTGTCAAGAAGAAAAACATTTAACCGAGACTGTGATCCAGTGCACAATTAAGTGGGCATAAACATCTGTTGCAGCTTAAAGACTAACATATTGCAGCATATACTCATTGTTTCAGAGATCTGCTTTGTCAAAAACATGAAGCAGACACAGAAGTGTAAGTGGCCCATACAGTATATATAGAGAAAACTTTTGCTGGCAAAATGAAGTCAAGATTAAGGAACAAAACACAGAGTTCTCAGTTGTTACAGATCAAAAATAATTATGGAATCCTAGTAAATGAAAGAGATTCAAGTCAACCGGAACTTAAAAATAAATGCCAAGAACTTCTGAGTAAAAAAGGATCCTGCAGTAAGACTGCAATTCTAAACCCATTTGGCCTGTATTTTCACATGGAGGTGGGTGGGGTTACAAGTGTTAAGAAGCAAAATGGATGGCTTAAGCCATGGAGGTCCTTGAGGTACCTACATGTCATCCCTGAAAACTCCTGAGCCTGTTCCCACTCTGAATTCAGACTCCACCATTTTTAAGTGCAGCTCTTCGTAAGCCACCCAGAGTCTAGTACAGCCTTCAAGATGATGGGGACTCCATAGCCCTGTTCTATGGGAATTATTCATAAGGGATCAAGTTCTGTAATAATTCAACTACTGCATCGCATGGAAGTAAGCAGTAATGAACCCAGTCATTATATTTGATAAAGGAATGACAAAAACTTTCACATATTTATTTTAAAAATACAGCTCCTTAGTTAAGACTATTCTTCAACTTTAAAGTTTTATTAAGACAAGGGGAAGGGGGTTAATGGAATGTGGTTATTAAAAGCCAGCTGGAGTTCTATTTCTTTTGAAAGTAGATAGCTGATAGTACATTCACATGAGATCTATAGAAAATAGGCAATGTCAGTTCAAGTTGTTTCTCCATACCTTTGGTAGCCAGAAAATGATTAAAGCTCTTCTTCCCCACCTCAAGGAAAGTCTACTGTCTTTAAACTTTAGCTTTACCGGTGGGTCTTACCAGCGAGATTCTTCATATTTAAAAAAAAAATAGAAAAAACAAACTTGAAAAAAAAACCCAATTAGGAAACACTATTCTGCCTCAGTTGTCTTAAACAGTATTGGCATTCTGCATTCTCGTAAGACAGAGGGTTCTAGCCACATATTGTAGCGGGTCAAGAATATAACTTTTCATTAAACAGCAACAATATCACAAGTTTATAAACCCTCATCATTGCAATGATAAGCTTAAAAACATGCTTCGTAAGACAACAGAAGCCAGAGAAGGGCTAAACAAGATCTCTCAATGGCCAGAAAATAGTATCCCGGTCTTGCCGTTGTTTTTGCTCTTCTCTACAGAAACAGTTACATCAACCAACATATATCTTAAGTTACATAAGGTATCCTGGCCATATAACTTATTGTCATTTAGTGAATCATTTGAAATCTCTTGGAGCAGAATTTTCTTTTGTTTTCATGTGGAGAGTAAAACACACCCACCACAGTCTTACTGGTTTATTTCCTGTGAGTGACAAATGAAGTCCCACTGGATGGGATGAGATTTACTCTCATGTAAGGAGACTGCAGCCTTAATAATTTAAACTTTCAGCAAAGAAATGTTCCAAGAGAGCTCTTCAAGAAGACTCTATTTCTCGTCCCCTTGGAGCACTGACATCTGTCCCAGGATTCTTTGTAGTGCTTTTCATGTGGACTCTCCGATGGCTAACCAGGTGGGAGCTTTGGTTAAATCGCTTCCCACACTCCGGACACTCATAGGGCTTCTCCCCTGTGTGGATCCGCTGGTGTTTGTTCAGGTCTGAATTCCGGACAAAACTCCTTCCGCACTCCAGACAGTTGAACGGCCGGTCCCCCGTGTGCATTCTCTGGTGCGCCAAGAGGGCTGAACTGTAGCTGAAAGTCTTTCCACAGAGGAGGCATTTGTAGCGCCTCTCTTCCTGATGGGACTTGCGATGCACCAGGAGCTGATGGAGCATGCGGAAGGTCGCTGGGCAGTCAGAGCAAGCATGCAGCTTCTCTGTGTGCGTCTTCTGGTGGGAGATGAGATGTGATTTGTGACCAAACCGTCGATCGCACTCAGTGCAGATGTATGGTTTTTCTCCTGTGTGGGTCCGCTGATGGGCAGAGAGATTAGAGCTGGTGCTGAAGCATTTCCCACAGTCCTGGCATTCATAGGGTTTTTCCCCCGTGTGGGTCCGCTCGTGGGCCCGCAGCTGGGAGCTTTGCCGGAAGCCCCTTCCACAAATGGCGCATTTGTATGGCTTCTCCCCGGTGTGGATCCGCCAGTGCTTGATGAGCACCGAACCTTCACTGAAACACCTCCCGCAGTCTGAACAGACATAGGATTTCTCTCCGGTGTGGGTCCGGCGGTGCACGATCAGTGCTGAGCTGGTGTTAAAGCTCTTCCCGCAGTCAGTGCACTTATATGGTTTCTCCCCAGTATGCAGCCTTCGATGGGTTAACAGGCTAGAACTGTGGCGGAAGCTTTTCTCACACACATCACACTTAAACGGCCGGTCGTTTGGGTAGATTTTCTGAGGGCTGTTCTCATAGTCAAAACAAATCTCCTCTGTGAATGGATTCTGATGAACGTCCAAATCCCTCTTCAGAGTTTTCAATGGCTTAGACTCCAGGAAATCTTCACCTTCCTCAGATAAATTTTCTGTTGGCTGTTCCACATCGACCAGCAGGGGATCCCTTGGCTGGGGAGTTCCTTCACCACCTTCTCTCTTGATCCAGTCTTCACCTGCTAAAAGAAAGAGAATCTGCCCATCAGTCATTTTTATTCTTCACTGTGAGGCCAAAAGGAATCCGGGATTTTGACCACAGAAGAACAGATGGGGAGAAAGCGTTATATATATAAAAAAAGGAACTTAAATCTCTTCCTTCTTCCTAGTGGAGATGCTCTGATATTTACTGAAATCTTAAACGCTAAAAGAAACATAACGAAGGCACCCAGGAACAATCTAATACAATCCATAAGGCCATAGTCATAACAATCCACAATGATGGGCTCACCCATTCCCCAGGCCTGAGGGAATTAAGATTAATTGCCTCTCCAACACTTCTGCTGTAATCAAGGAACTTTCAAAACTAAAAGGATAAAATGTGTGTGTGAGTGAGTGATTTTTGACTTGTAGGAAGCACAGCTATAGAGGTGACCCTATTGACATTTAGGAAATCTCTTAAAACCTGGTTCTTTCAACGGTTGGCTTGGGGGTCCCAGGGATGTAGGGAGTCCACAAGGTGGCTACACTGTGTGTAGGCTGTTGGTCCATTCTCCTGCGGTCTTATTTATATCTGTGTTTTAACTGTTTTAATTTATTTAATTGTCGGATTATATTGTTTGATACTGTTTGATTGTTTTATTGGGCACCCCCCAGAATCACATACATGAGATGGGGGCTGTATAAATTTAATAAATAAAACAAAGGATGATTTCATCCAGATTAAAAATCGCCATCTGGGAATGGCAGCAGACCCAAATTCATGAGAAGGGCGCCTGCATCTTGCGAGGGGAAAGAAACCCACCCCTGTTTCTGGAGCCTGACATGGAAAAGTGAGCAAACGTGTCACAAAGGAGAGGCTCTCCCGGGTGGGTCTCGCACTTTTCCCGCAGGTTTTGCATTTCCTCTGCATTCGTCGCCCCCCTGCTAGACGCCACCCCAATCGAGGCAACGGCCAGCGCAATGCTCCACAGTCAGCTCCCTTCCTCGGGAGGCGCCCGCGAAGTTGCCCGGGTCCCTGCCTCCCTCCAGCCCCACCCCGGGAACTCACCGGGCTCCATGCCCGAGCGAGGCGCGCCGCCTTAGCGGACTTTCAGTCCCGAGGGGGCCGCGGGCGCAGCGCCGCAGAACCGATGCCCATCTCAGAGCCACTTTCCGTCCGAATTCTTGCGGCCTTTTGTGCTGTCCCGCGGAGCATGGTGGGGAATGTAGTTTGGAGGGCGAATAGCGGGATGCCGCGGAAAGGCACTCTGGGAAGTGTAGTTCTAACAGAAGAGAATCTGTGTAGCTCAGGGCTGGGCTGAGCTGTGGAGTCCGGGCGGTTCTCTGCGCTTGGCTGTTTTCTCGCAAACGTTTCATTGCCCAGCTAGGTAACATCTTCGGTGCTCCTGCCTAGCCGGGTGACGAGACGTCTGCAAGAAAGCAGCCACGCTCAGAGGGTAGTTCTGCGCGGGCCGCTTCCTAAGCGAGCGTGTTGCGCTTTGCGGGCTTCCGCGCGTTCCTGAGAGCGAGGGGGATCCCGTTTGGGGAGGGCGGCGGTGGAGGCGAAGCGAGGGACTTGGGGACAGAGGCCCGGGCCCCTCTTTCTGCAATGCGGCCCCCGAGGACGCAGTTTTAAGGAAGATGAATCTAGAGCCCCCTCCGTCAACTTGATGTAAGCCGTTAAGTTTAGAGTCTGTAATAAGCTCAGCGCGCATTGCCGGCTGAAAAGCGGGAAGGTCGTCTTAAGTCGCAAGATCTGTTGTGCCACGTGCACTCGTTTAGAGGCATTTGGGGGGTATATTCCGGCGCTGGGTCTTGCACGAGAATTAAAACGCTGTTGAAAAACGGCGAAGCAAGAAAGTACCCAATCAAAGTACAATTAGGTGTGCTCAGGGCAGTATGGAAAAGTGAAAAACCCCAAAATGTGGTAGAAGAAAACACTTCTGTAATGATCTCCTTGTCTCCTCTATTCCCGGCGTTGTTGTTTGGGCTGCAAAAGGTCAAAGTGGCTAGCGCTCCGGAAAAAAAACGGTACTCGTTTGTGGTATTTAACTTTTAAGAGCAAAAGGTAACGACCAGCGCCCAACGTGGGGCTCGAACCCACGACCCTGAGATTAAGAGTCTCATGCTCTACCGACTGAGCTAGCCGGGCTGCTAGAAAACTTCTTTCCAAAATGTTACTTAACATGAAAGCCATCAAATCTGTGTACTTTCCTCTCTGAGATCCTTGGGGTTCTCTGAGCTTGGTTCTTTTCTTGCAAACACTTCGTTACCCGGCTAGGTAACACCTGTACTGTACTACTATCTACTTTACCCTACTTTAGAAAATTGCACCGAAATTCAGGATAGAGCATACCCTAAAATCCACAAAAGACTGATCACTTCGATTTGAACGGCCCTTAATCACTGTATATATTATGGGAAAAGGGTTTACGTTAAGATACAGACCTCTGAATATTTGTTTTTGAGGATGGTGAAGGAAAGCAAAATACTCAGTTGTTTCTGCCCGGTTTCGAACCGGGGACCTTTCGCGTGTGAGGCGAACGTGATAACCACTACACTACAGAAACCAGCTGCTTTTGTTCTTTCCCCTATAACCCGTAATACTCCGGCGCTGGAGCGAAGATGTTTGCAAAACATTTTGCCTAGTTTGTTCTGATTATATAGAGCCTCCAGAGCTAATGAATAGGTATTTTTTAAAGTATCCTGCAAATCACTTCTGGGAAGCAGCCAGCAGAGGTGGAATACAGGAGGCTATAACCATCCTTTCTGAAATCCTTCTTCATTAAGTCTACAATAAAATCCGTATGTTATGTATCCACAAGTACCCTATTAAATATAGGTGTTCTTAGCCAGCAAAGCCTCCTGCCCCTTCACCCACGGGCCTCCCAGAACTGGAATCAGCCCTGTTTCCACGCGGCCGTGGGGACAAGAGGCAGCAGCTTGTTTCACTCCATCATATCTAAGCCAGCTCCTGTTTTTCTCTGGCAGCCTAGCTATTTCTGTAGGATCAGCCTGTTCCGTTCCGTTCCATTTTATTTTATCTATTTATTCTATTTACAGGCTGCCTCTTGGGAATGATGGATTTCCAATAAAATAAATACAATAAAATAATTAATATGTTAATATTCAAGTCTAGAATACATACGGAAAAACTAGGTGAAAAAATAGGCAGCATTAGTAGAACACTGTGGATTACAAGGAGCCTTTTCACAAGTGTGACCCCATGCGTGTTTACGTGGGACTTATACCCCCTGGGCTTAAGATACATGTGGGAGGTGGGTGGGGGAATAATTAATTAATTATTAGTTATTAAATACAAAATGCTTTTTTCTCTCTCTCTGCAACTGCATAAAAATATGTGAAACTTGCAAAGTGCATGTATGATGGTTTTGCCATCTATGTTGATTTGTTTGTTTATTTAATAGGGCTTATATGCCATTCAAGCCTAGCAGAACTCTATGGTTTGTTGCAATACAAGCTTGCAGTAAAACAGACGTGTATGATCTTCACACATGAAGACAAAACATGAAGACAAAACATACTTCCATAGTATGTTCTTAATACCCCTTGCAACAACATTCACAAAGATATTCATACTAGTCATTGGTATCTGGAGGGTGACAATTTTGTTCCTTCAACATGAAACAACCTTGAAAGGAATCATGTCAAGACTGCTGCACATATCACTAAAATTTAATATTCTTTTTTTCCCCATTTCCTTTTATAATAATGGTTAGATCTGCCTCCATGTGAAAATCTATTTATGTGGTTGTTCACAGTCAACACTCACTTGATGGCACATAAGCCATTTGCCTCCATGTGTCTTGTCCGAAAAATGGCGAAGGGAGTTAAAAAGAGAAAGATTTTGCCACCTCTCTTCCGTGCTTCCTTGCTCTCCTTCCATTCTTCCCTTGCTATCACATGCTGCAACTCTACAGAAATATAATTGCCTCCATCAACCTTCCAACAATGAGTTCTTGTAGGATAAGGAAAAACCATTATTTCTATAAAATAACGTTTATACAAGAAGTTGTCTTAAAAACTCGAACACAAATCTGTAACCCAAAAATTAACTTTCATTCTGAAATTGACCACTGGAAGAAGAAGAGGAGGAGGAGGGGGAGAGGGAGGAAGAAGAAATAGAGGAGGAGGAGGCGGAAGAAGAAGTCGGAGAAGAAGAGGAAGAGGAAGAAAGAATGGAGCAAAAGCGCAGCATGCAATAATTATGAGCGAATGCAAGAACATTTTAGGGTTGAAAATGACAGCGCTCCCGTTCTTTATGTAGCACAACGCTAGTCTCCTCTACCTTGGACGCGAAATCCTCGCAACCATAGAGACTAAAGGAATAATAATATAGTGTATCCGGACTTCCGGTGCATTGTCGAAACCGGTAAAGCCGGATCTTCCGGCGTGTGACCATAGCGACGTTCGATATGGAAACATCACGGATGTCAAAATCGCTACGGACTTCAATGGTGCCTGTTTAAAGCGCACGTCCTTGGCCCTCCGCTCAGCTGCGGGCACGGAAATTTAGCTGCCGGCAGACAGACCCCGCACATAAAACGCAACCCAGCGCACTTGTGGCGACCCCGGCGAGGCGTCCCCGTACCATAGAGAGGAGCCACAGGGCGTCTAGAACGCCTCGCAGGCTTTCTCTTTCAGTTCCGGTGTGAGGGGGGTGATAGTTTCGCAGAGTTCGGTCGGGGGACCGTCAGCCTGGCACCGGCGGTTGTTGCTCCCGGGGGCGGGCAAGGAGGGGGGTGCGAGCTCCTCGGGGGCAGGGCGGCGGCTCGCAGGGCCGACAGATCCTGGGGCCAGGCGAGCGAGAAGGAGCTGCGGGGGCAGGAGGGACGCGGGCGGGCGCCCTCTTCTCCCGAGAATCTTTGGGGAGGGAAGTTTTCTGCGGCGGGGAGGCAGGAAAGGGAGTGGAGGTCCTGGTAGGACAGAGGGAAATAGCTGGCTTGGGAGGGAGGCGCTCCCTTCAGGAGGGGGCTTCTAGGCAGGGAGGTGTCGGCGTGCCCAGTCGGCTGGGGCGTGGGCTGCGAAGAAATTGGAGGTCTCATGGCAGCAGCAGTAGCTGCAGGCAGTAGCTCTGGGGGCCCGCTGAACCCTGTTGCCACCCTACACGAGGAAGCTGTCTGTGCCATCTGCCTGGATTATTTCACAGACCCGGTGTCCATTGGATGCGGCCACAACTTTTGCCGTGTCTGCATCACTCAGCTTTGGGGTTCGGGTGAAGAAGAAGGAGATGACATAGGAGCATCTGGCTCAGAGGGGGGTGCTGATGATGGGGGGATAGATGACCTGGGGCCTGAAGAAGATGGGGATTATGACAACGATCTGGAGGACAATGATTATTTGGGTGATGGGGATATGGGTGATGAGGAAGAAGATGATGTATCCAGGGATGAGTATGATGATGAAGATGACGACGTATGGGATGATGAGGACGACAGAGAGTACTGGGACCAGGAAATGTGGGACGATGCTATGGGGAGTGATTTATTTTTTGATAATTATGATGATGATGAGGAAGTAATGGATGAAGAGCCAGAGGAAATGACAGAATATACTGTGCCGGCAACTCCACCTACTCCTCCACAACGTCAGTCTTTTACTTGCCCTCAGTGCCGCAAAACTTTTCCTCATCGCAACTTCCGCCCCAATCTTCAGCTAGCCAACATGGTGCAGATCATCCGACAGATGCACCCACAACCATTGAAGCCTGTGATATCATCAACTGAAGCAGTGGACTTGGCGGCAGCAGGGGATTCATCAGGGGCACCATCTGCTTTAGCTGCAGGTCAGGCTCCAAGTGTTGAGCGAACCCTATGTGAGAAACATGAAGAGCCACTTAAGCTCTTTTGTGAGGCAGATGAAGAGCCCATCTGTGTAGTGTGCAGGGAGTCACGAGCCCATAAACACCACAGTGTTATGCCACTGGAGGAAGTTGTGCAAGAATATAAGGTATGGAATAGAACAAGATGATGTAAATGCTAGGATGTAATCTTGTTAAATTGGAGGTTTTTGTGTTTTAAAAGCATTAATGGTACTATGGCTTTGACAAAGAGTAGTGGCATGCTAGGATAATTACAGAGTCCCTGCTTTGCCTGCAGAAAGACCCCTGGATGATGTGCTTATACAAATGTGTAAATATAAATAGATCAGTACAAGGTACTCAGTAAAAATTCTCTTATTTGGATACTCTGGATTCTAACTTTCTGTCAAACAAAAACAGTATAGAATTAATTTTTTCCTTTCAACTGTAGAAGCTACATGTTTAGGTCATTTAAAAGAGATGTGGGATTTTGTAGAATCTGTAAAGTTGTATTGTAAAGATAAGAAATCTGTTTGTATCAGATGTATCCAAATGCAGCATGACAGCCATGTTGCCAGGAAATGAAGATTTAATGCTTATTTCTCTGAACACTGAATTTGAACTTTCAAAAAGTTTCTGCCAACTGCTGTTTTCATGCTTGTATGACATACAATTAAGTTGTGGTATTCTAGTTATTCTAGTTGTTTTTAGGCTAAACTCCAGGGTCACTTGGATCCACTGAAAAAGAAACTGGAGGCAGTTCTGAAGCAGAAGTCAAGTGAAGAGGAGAAGATAGCAGATCTCAAGGTAACTTCATTATTCCCTTAATTCTCTTACATTTCCAGTCAGTCTCTTGTTTGAATGATCACCTTGTTCTTACTGTAGATTTTTGTTCACAAAGCTTGGATGAAGAGGAAATGTCTTGGTCTTAGGAGCAGATGGTCTTCTTTGTATTAAGAAAATGATTCTTTTGGGATTCCTTATCTTGAAGCCATGGATTTATAGAAGTAGAAATCTAACTGGCATACCTGGGATTTGATCTGAACTTTAGAGGCCTGTTCTTAACTATATTTTATAGAGAATAGATGACTTTATTGCCAGCAAGGAGTATTGTGTGATCTGATCCCATTCTTCTGCACGTATCTGAGAGGATCTGCCAATATTACCCCTCAGTCTGAGGGTATATGGGACCATAGGTATTAGAATTGGCCTGGTCTTCTCATTTCTTCCTTATTGCCTAAACAGAGGTGGTTTCATGTTCTGCCCAGGAAAATGCCTAAAATAGTTGAGATCAGCAGAATTGATTTCCCTTTGCAGAAAGCCATTTTTCTTTCTGTCATTATAAACTGTATAACCTTTGGCATTGTTATCCAGAAGAAAGAATCTTAATAAATTATATGAGTGTTGGTTGGTTTAGTCATTGTGATTTTGCCTCAAGCAAGACTTCTGAGGTGGGAAAATGTTTTCTGTTTTTCCATCCCGACCAGCACAGAAATGTGCCAGTTGTGCCGTTTGCTATGATTGCGGTTGTTTATAAAGACAGGCGGGTGTTATCTAGTCCTGCTGCCCACTAAAGAAGTTGACATAGATTTAATGTGCTGGGCCATAAAGCGGTGTAGTCCCAAACCTTGGCTCTACAGTGTTGCCTTCCTAACCATCTCCTCATCGGCCACAGAACAAGATGAAATTTGATATGAAAGAGTTTGAGTCAGACTTTGAGCGGCTGCATCAATTCCTGGTGGGAGAGCAAGCCATGCTGCTTCACCAGCTGGAAGACCGCTATGAGATACTGCTGGCCAGCCAGAGTAGCAACATCACCCACCTGGAGGAGCAAGGTGCTGCACTAAGCCGGCTTATTGCAGAAGCAGAAGACAAGAGCAAGCAAGATGGTTTGCAACTGCTCAAGGTAAATCTCTTTCCCCAGTTGCCTGGATTCACATTTGTGACTGGTCCCAAGCATAGCTGGCTGTTGTAGTTCTAATGATTAAGAATCGATGCAAAGATACAGGCTTTGGATTGCTGGATTTGTTAAAAGTATGAGTTTGCTGTGTGGAATATGTATTGCTTTAAAAGCTACCTGGCCTGTTATCCATAACATGGGTGCTTTAACAATCCTCAGGATAGTATATTAGCATAGCATGCACAGCAGTTTGGAAGGGGTCTTGACTGATATTCAGCTGGACAGAAGTAGAACTTGAAAACTTGAAAATCTGTTCAAGTCATTGCATTGAATTAGATGTCTCCAAATCATTTTGTGTGATTTGGATGGTACTACACACATGTAGAAGTGGCTTTTTCTGAATCACTTCTGTGTTTGAATTAAAACATTGATTAGGAGGTAAGGGCTATTAAATGTGGGAGATAACAAAAATTCAATTCTGTGCTGATTTAGATTGCAGGTAGGACTCTTCCAAAGCTGGGGTGGTTCTGGTAGCAGAAGAGGCTCTCGGTTCTGTTTGCTAAGGAATGCCATCTGGCAGGGCTCAGGAAGAGAGCCTTTTCTCTCGTGGCACCCACCCTCTGGAATATAATTCCATCAGATTGGCCCCAATCCTGTTGGCCTTTCGTAAGGCCTTAAAGAAATAATTTTGTCACTGGGCCTGGGGGTCAGGAGGTGTGACTGAGCCCATACATTGGTTATGCTGATTTATAGTTATGAGTTTGTTTTTACCCTGGCTGCTGTTTCTGTGTGTTTCTCTGTTCTTTCTGTTTGTTATGTTGTTCTTTCTATATTGTTAGCTGCCAAATTTGAGATGGGCAGCCAGAGAAAGGAGAAGGGAGGGGAGGGGGGGGGAGGGAGGGAGAGAGAGAGAAAGGAAGGAAGGAAGGAAGGAAGGAAGGAAGGAAGGAAGGAAGGAAGGAAGGAAGGAAGGAAGAAAGAGAAAGAAAGAAAGAGAGAAAGAGAAAGAGAAAGAGAAAGAGAAAGAGAAAGGAGAGGCAGGCAGGCTCAGTGGCTGGGTCAGTTCCCCATAATCTATTGATTAATACCCATATAGTCTTATAAGAAACTCATAATACTTTTAAACAACGCTGACAGTGTGAGAGTTTTGTGGAGGCTGGTGTCCTAGGGAAGGAATGCTGATTGTGTCAACAATCTACTGCCTCTAAGCACCAAGCCTGAGAAATACAAAGTTAGATGTCCATTAAGTCATAGGAAAGGTGGAAAGAGAAATGCCAGATTTAAACTGCAGGAGATATTTATTTATTTAAATAATTGGTATTGCTACCCATCTCACCAAAGACACACTGGATGGCATGCAAAGATTAAGACCAAAAAACCCAAATCCACAGTTTGTAAAATCAATATATAGTTTTAGGAGAGCGCTTAGGACCTGGTTCTTTCCCAAGCGTTGGGATAGTGGAAGAGAATGTGTGGGTTGCCTCAGGGAAATGTGGCTGTGGCAAGTTTTTCTGTTTTTTGATTATTGGTTTTATTGTTCTTTGCCTTTATTATGCATATCTTTTTTTTATTCTTGGTTGTAAGCTGCCCAGAGTTTGGCTTAGGATGGATGGCTATACAAATGTCTTAAATAAATAAAGAAAAAAACATGCTGTAGAATATACCTGGGGTCAAAAAACCCATTCCGCTTCAAATCACTGGAACAACAGTAATATGCTATCAAGCAATGGGGCTTGCTTAACCTCACGGTTAACACCTGTGGGAATATCAAGGTCTTTAATACCTTAAGAAAGGCCAACCAGGTTGGGACCATTCAGATCTTGGGGGAAATGCTGGGGGGGAGGAGCAATGACAAAAATATATGAGGGAACTGCACTTTCATATTAAGAAGGCAATCACCTGCTTAAACTGGATTCCTCCTGGTATGCGGTATATCTAGCCGTGCTGTGTCAAGGATCTGGGTAGTTTCTGCCACATTCAAGCCGGGGAGCCTGACAGATAGTATTTCTTCAAGTAAAGCTTTTTGACAACAAAGCACATGATTTGGAATCCCAAGAAATCCCACCTACCCACCCAAAGCTTGAAAACTCTTTCCAGAAAAATTCTACAGAAAAAAATGGTCTTTCAAACTATTCGTTTTATAATACCTAGATGTATAATCATCCTAACCTCTTTTCTTTTCTTCCTTTTTCTAGGATTTCAAAGGCACTTTAGTCAGGTTGGTTGAATTTCTTTTGGTTGTTTCTGCTTTACATTCCTGAGATTTGTGCTTCACTTAGCCAGGTTGCATCTCATTAGAATTTAATGGCTTTTCATAAATGCCTTTGAGCCAATTCTGAGGATGACAGAGGTTGAATACTGTAGAATATCTGTAAGGATCATTATACTGTTTTGTCAGTTGGTTTGAGTTTTGCATTAGCCGAGTTTTTCAAGTTGTTTTTTTTTTACCAGCTGCCCATCAGCAGGAAGACACACATCTCAAAAAAGTAGTATGAAAACTTGGGATAGATCAACTTGTTTGAAGCTACGCAGAACTGCGGTTGTTAATGCATGTATGGCAGGCTGCCTGGGAAACCTACATCCACTTATCTGTGTCTGGTCATGGGGGAAAAGTGCGTGTGGCAGGATCTTAATAGTTTCAGCTCAAAAGATCATGAAGCTGGTAGCATGCAGCTATAATTATTTTACTGTGTGTCTAGCTGCTGCACCATTAGACTACATTAAAATGTCATATGCAAGGTTAATTTAAGTCAGTCTTTCCCACCTTCATGTACCCTGATGAAACCCTCTCACCATCATCCAGACAGAATCAGATTATTATTATGTTTAACTTTTCCAAATTATGAGAATTTGAAAAGCTAAAAACTGTGGCTATTCCAAAACTTTGTTTACTGAAGACCTATCCAATTATATCCTTTCTGTGTCAAGAGACATGCGTTTCTATAAACTGTTGAAACTATCCAGAGAATGCATAGCTAATCTAGGGACCAGGGAAATGGCAGTATTTCAGTGCTGTTCTCTGTTGTGCTCAAGGGTGGTATTTGTGGCAAAGCAGTCAGTTTTGTTAGTGTAAGAATAATTTATTTATTTATTTATTTATTTATCAAATTTATATAGCCACCCATCTCACAAAAAGTGACTCTGGGTGGCATACAACAATTAATTAAAGCAATAAATATATAAAAACAGTCATTATTAAAATATAAAATACCTGACCATAGCCTGCTAATTGACAGATCATAGTCACGTTTGAGCTGACTCTTGTGGGGAACAAAATAAGTGGGTCCAGTGGAAAATCTTTATATGCATGTGGCCAGAACTGCTTGATCCTGTAGAGATAAATAGGTTGATGAGGGGCAAATAAATCTCAACAATGTTTATTTTTCTTGTATTCTCCTTCTACCATTTTAATGAGTTAATCTCCTTGCTTCTCTTCCATTTCTGTGTTAAAATAATATGGAGAGCTTTTAAAAATAGAGAAGATACTGCTATAGCAGCAGTTAGCTGGAAGGTTAAGCAAGGAATAGACTCATCAGGTCCCAATATGTTGTATTTTCAGTTCTTCCTCAATGCTTTTCTTGCTGGTGGCCACCCATCTCCAGTCTTACATGTTGCTCTCTAAATGGTCCCTTTGTCAGGTGTGAGAATCTTACATTCCAAGATCCAGAGATGGTACCAGTGGACGCAGGGAAGAAATACCGGAACTACTTCCTTATAGATGTTTTAATGAGGAAGATGGAGAAGGTCTTCAGCAAAGCCCCTCAAGGTAAAGGACACTGAGCTCCTTTTCTCTTGCAGTTAGGAAATGCAGACTAGCTTCCAGTCATGTATTCATCCACTGCCCAATGGAAGCTAAGAATTTATTTATTGTAAAAAAACTCTTATCATTGGAGGAGGAGTAGAAGCTGTGCAGAAGTAGCCCATACAGTTCATGATGTGAAAGCTTTTTCTTCTTGGACTTCTATCCTGACGTTCTGCAGGAGTTCAACGTCACACATAGGGAGCTCCCTTCATTTTATGCCCACAATAACCCTGTGGGATAGGTTGGGCTGAGAGAGTGTGACTGGCCCAAGGGTATCCAGACAGTTTTCATGGATGAGGTTGGATCTGAACCTGGATGTTACTCTTAGTCCAACACTTAATCCTTGCACCACCATACTGATTCCCAAAGGAGTTGGTGGAAAAACTTTAGCATGGAGAAAGGATTAAAGTTTTTTTAAAACCCTCACAGTAAGTTGTGTAGGTGGAGGAACAATGGCAGTGGAGGACCAGGTATGAGGAGGCTATGGGAAGACTTATTAAAAAAGCATTCATTCATAGGAGAGAAAGTTATAATAAAAAGAGACATGTGGAGGTAGTTTGATACGTTAAGCTGTATGACAAAAAATGGCAGATGGTTGGAGGTGGTAATACGATCAGTGTTTCTCAAACTTGGCAAAAGCTGACTGGGGAATTCTGGGAGTTGAAGTCCACACATCTTGAAGTTGCCAAGTTTGAGAAACACCCCCGGCTTTGGCTGCAATCAGTCTTGCTTCCAGGTAGGAAAGAAATAGCAAGGAGGGGGAGGACTGAAAGGCACAGGGCGGGGTGGTGCATTTTCCAACAGATTGTTCCGAGAAAGAACATCTATGACCATTACCTGCGCTCATGCAGATCTTTCTCCCCTCCGTCGGCTCCCCACTCCCCCGCCCAGTTGCACAAAGAGCTCTAGGCTGGCAGGAAGCACAGGAAAAAGAGTGGGCAGATGTAATAGTTTAACAGCAGTCTCAGGCGGCCTGTGAAATACAGCCAGGCCACAGCAATCTCATCAAAGGAGAACGCTAGACACGTACCACCCATAGGGGTGAGAGGGGAATTTTATAATTTGAAAATAAATTTGATTCATGACAGAAAAGGCACTATGTCAGTCTTTTAATACTACACAGAATTTCTACAGTGCTGCCGAACAGAACTTTCAAACTATTTTACATATATGAGAGAGAGAGAGAGAGAGAGATACACAGACACACAGACACACACACGCCTTACTAATACATTATAATATATGCCTTATCTGCCCAGAACTGTTTGGGCAGGCAGACAATGAATCTGAATGATACCTGAGTTGAGTTCTATCTACACAGAGCAGTGTTTCTCAATTTTGTCAACTTGAAGATGTGTGGTCTTCAACTCCCAGAATTCCCCAGCCGGCATGCTGTCTGGGGAATTCTGGGAGTTGGTCCACACATCTTCAAGCTGCCAACGTTGAGAAACACTGATACAGAGAACAAATGTTTTGCTTCCTATTTATATTGCTTTGCTCTTTTTCTCTTACAGCTGAATTGACTCTGGATCCTGAAACAGCTCATCCACGGCTCACACTTTCCTCAGATTGCCGCAGCGTCCGACTTGGGGAACGCTGGCGGGATCTGCCAGATAACCCCAAACGCTTCGACTCTGACTACTGTGTGTTGGCCTTGCAGGGCTTTACTTATGGTCGCCACTACTGGGAAGTGGAGGTGGGTGGCCGGCGAGGGTGGGCTGTAGGGGCAGCCCGCGAATCAGCCCGACGAAAAGAGAAATCCAGTAGTGGTTCCCACCAGAAACGGGAGATCTGGTGTGTAGGAACCAATGGTAAGAAGTACCAGGCTTTGACTACCACTGAGCAGACATCCCTCTCTCCAGCTGAGAAATTACGGCGCTTTTGTGTCTACCTGGACTATGAACGAGGCCAGCTAGGATTCTACAATGCTGAAAGCATGGCTCATATTCACACCTTCAATGCTTCATTCCGCGAGCGCATCTTCCCCTTTTTCCGCATTCTTTCTAAGGGAACCCGCATCAAAATCTGCAATTGATGCCATTGCGGCCGCTGCACATAGCTGAATTTATCCCTTGAGGTCTCTGCTTCATCATAGTCCTCCCATCCCACCTAATTATGCCTGATAAGAGTTTCTCACCACCCTTGGACTTTGGTGGGTTCCTTATCTAGCTCTTATTTTGGATTCCTTTTGACAGGGATTCTTCCCTTCTATGAATCCAGTTTTGCACAGTTCTACTTCTCTGGTGCTTGACCAGGTCATGGATCTGATTTTATTTCTCTTATGGCCCAGATCCATCTTAGCAAAAAAATTGTGCTCTCTCTCCTTATACCTTTGGGGTATAATCACATGTCAGCCAATTATACTTTTCTCATCTTTTGATATTGGAGTCCTTGATCTTTAATATCTCAGAAGAGAAATTAGACCTTATTGAGCATGCAGTCTTTCAGTTGTAAGGTTGGTGGGATCTGCCATGGCTTCTGGGCTTGGGCTTTGCAATCCAAGACTTGTTCTTCACTTCCCTGAAGACACCTAAATCTTCCTAGTCAGGCATTCAAGACAACAAAATTTAGGCCTATGTGTGGTAACTTTTATTCTTTTTTGAATTTTGCTGGTCAGAGATGACTGTTCCACTATGTTCTTGGGGTCGGAAGTAAGTCCATGCTTTAAGTACGGATGAGGAATATGTGGCCCTCCATGTGTTACTGAAGACAGCTTCCAAGAACCCCAGCAATCACAGCCTGTGTCAAGGGATACAGGAGTTGTGGTTCAGCAACATCTGGAAAACGATTAGCCCCAGTTGTTTCTGTGTTGATATCACCAGATCCCAGGTTCCTGCAGTCCTCACAATAGCCTTTCATTTTAAAGTAATGATTCAGAAATATTTTGGCAGGTTAATTGCTCCAATGCCTGTATTCTGAATTCCTGGTTTTTTGCAATTTACTAATATCCAATTTAAAAAAATATAGAATTGCAAGTTCTGTCCCACTGCTTTACACTGGTTCCATGTGATGTCCCAGTTGAAATGTCTCCTAATCTTTGATGTTATTCCCATCTCTTCTGCCATGTATCTATTCTAAAATGTGATATGCTGGCCATTTGGAGCAATGACAGTACCACGTGCTGTTGAGCTGTTCAATGTCAGTGTAGAGTCATGATTGTAGACGTGTGTGCTATCCCACCAGATGCTAAGATTTCATTATTGCTGTCTTACTCATTCCCTCTTTCTCTCTGTCTTCCCACCATCTGCTTTAAATAACTTATTTTAGTCACTCACTAGTTTTAGCCTTCACTGTGGAGTCTTCTTGAACCTCTGGAGGCTTTAGCTATTCCAGCTATATGTGGTTTTTAAAATTCTTTTTGGCTTGACAGAGCTGCTTCTGAACTATTTTTCGCTAAAAAAAATTAAAAGGAGGTCTAGTTTTTTGGAAAAAAGTTGAGAGATAAATAAAGTAATAAATGACGTGTTAAATGCTTTGCTGTTATGGTTTATTTGAATGTTGAAAAAAGAGAAGATTCTTTGAAATACTCTTATTTATTTAATGACAAAAGTGGTTTAGGGTTGTTGCTTTTTAACAACATGGAGAATTAGAATATTCTTCTGGAAGGACTACACAATCCAGTGCTTTTAGTTAAAACCAAGCCTAAGGTCTAGAGTAGAACGCTGTAAAAGTGAATCTTGTTAATAATCCTACTAGGTAGTGCTGAGTCCCAGCAACAAGTCGGATTGTTCACTTGCTGGGCAGATCCCAGACAAGGACAAGTCATTTTCAACTGCAGTGAGTAAAACATCTCTTTGATGAAAGCCATAAAATGTTTTGATATGTTGGACAGTATATTAAGTTCTAAACTCATACTCTACGGTTGCAAATTATTCACATTACCATTAGATGCTTTAAAAAAAATAACGACTGGGACATGGATTTACCATGAAGGTCGTTTTCTGTATTGTAACAGAGAGAGCAGCCAACAGTGCATTCTTCCTCCCACCTGCTTCTATGTGGAAAGAGGACCCACCTTCCCAGTTTCATATAAGTGCAGAGAACTCAGTAAGTGAAAAGAAAAAAGAATCAGAAGCCAAGCCATAACAAAGGCAATAAGACAAAGCATGTAAAGTGCTAGTGTCCTTTGTTGGCTGCATTGCAGTTAATTCCAATACTGTTTTCCAATGGTGGTAGAGAGAATCCTCCTAAAGCTGTTCTAACCGGAGGAAAATACAGTGCTGAAAAATTATGGCTTGACAATCTATTGAAGGGCCCACCTGCAGAAAGTTGGATGCAGAAAGGCCTCACAAAAAGTAAGATCCAAGAGCTAGTCCAGCCAAAGCAGCGAGACTGAAGCTTAGCAAAATGCATTCCCAGATCTACTTAGATGACTCCCACCAGAAGTTTTGCAATCTACAGTAGTTGGCTGGGGATCAGTGAGAGAGAATGGGGCAGCCTCTATTTGTCAGTTCTAGCTAAGAACATCTTAGTTGTTTTGTTTATGTCCCGCTTGTGTTACTTTTTCTAATGGAGGTTTGCAGTACACTAAGGACAAAAGAGGGGTAAAACCAGTACAGCCATGTACATAAACCAGCCATGAGCCATAAAGGCTAAAAATGGGTGGAACCAAGCAGGGGTCCCAGACAGGGAAGGAACATAATGGAGGTGGTTTTGGGAATCACATCATGCAGAAGCCTTTTTACGTGTGGATGGGAGGTAACATCACGCTATATGTAAAGCCCTGATTCTTGTTAACTATGAAGATTGGGAGATTGGGAATTATCCTCCCTTTAAGTATTGAGACCAGTATATCATCTGGAAAATTTCAGCAGTTGCTCCAAGGCTTCCTAGGCTGCCTGCATAGACTTTGCTTCACTGGCGGTTTCAGTGGAAGTGTTCCTTCTGCATGTATACAGACCCCAGGAAGCCCTTGAAGCAGCCTTTGGGAGGATGTGCTGCCTCAGCAGCCCTTCGAGAGGGAGTATTTTGCCCAGTTTGCAAAATTGAAAATGAATACTTTATTTCATGATAGCGTGTGTCCTCTTTTAAGAACCAGGGCCTGGCTCTCCCTCAGAATGGATGTGAGCTGCTCCTGGATTCCTCTCACATTCACACACACACACACACAAGTCCTACACTCGTCTGGGACTAGTAAACTTGCACGCTACTCTCATGGGAGTGCACTGCATCGGGGTGGACACCAGACAGCACCACGGTGAGCACCCAACATTCCAGTTCCCGCTTTTCCTTAGAGAAAGTGCCTGCACAGGAGGCGTCTACAAGCCTGGCTCCAGAGCAGCAAGGACCGACTGCTTAGTTCATTTGGGCTCCGTCCCACGGTTGTAGCCAGGATCTCTGATGGCAGCTACAGAATATGATGGGGAAAGGAAGGAAATCCCATACCAAATCACCTATGCATCCTCTCCAGCTACTATGAAGGTAGACTCCTTCAAGCCAAGCCTGATCATTGATGCCTTTACAGTCACAGAATTGTCTTGTTAATACACAAGATTTGCTGTGCCTGCCTTCTGCAATGATTTATCAACTTCCTATTCTAGCCTACCACCTTGTATCATCCTGGTACTTACCAGGTCCAGCCCAAATTAGCTTTCTGAGATCACCCAGGGTTAACTAGGTTTCACCTAACTGGGTCTCAGCTACTGTGGGGAGAAGTGAGGAAAGTCGTGGAGCTCTGAGAAATGTCTGCTCTAAGAGCAAAGCTCCTCCTTTCAGCAGAAGACTTTAGTTGTGTTTAGGAGAGCAGGCAGGAGTAGCAGTTATTGTAGGAGGCCCTCCTCTGCTCAATGAAATAAAACACCTTGGAGAGAAAATGCATCTAAGCCAGTGTTTCTCAACCTTGGCAGCTGTAAGATGAGTGGACTTCAACTCCCTTAGCATATATCTTCTCAGCTTGTAATTGCTCTTAAAAGCACCGAAAATGTGGAACCGTGACATTTTTAGAAAAGACAAGGCTACTTGTCCATCATTTGTGGTACCTTTCCTACTAATCTCTAAAGAGGGCCTTTGCCCTTTTGTTTTGCTGAACTTTTCATGTTAGCTTGGACAGTACAAGACTCAAGTGCTGTCTTGCTAACTGAAAAGAACAGGGAATAGAGGTGTCCGCAGGATCTGATGCTTTCATCAAAATGTCAAAATGATTACCTTGACACAAGTGTCACCCTTTTTGTATATGTGAGAGACACCACAATGCATGTACGAAATGGGCAGAGCCTGCCTGGCAGGGTTTGTTTCACCATTCACGCCCCTCAGGACACCCACAATGGTAAATACAAAGCCTCATCCAAACGAACATTAATACAGTGATCGATTATGTGCCATCAGGTCGGTGTCAACTCTAAGGGAACACATGCATTTTCTCCATGATGATCTGTCCCTAACTTAGTCCTTCAGATCTTCCAAAATACAATGAGGGTCAGCCAAAAAAAACTAGCTCTGGAGGGAAGAAGAAGAAAAAAAAATTGGATGTTAAGTTCCCCATAAAATGCACAGGTCACTTCCAGCACTCAAATCCTTGTTTCTTTTTTAATTGAATTATTTGTACATAATGAAAAGCTTCTGCCTTGTGAGTCAACGACTGTACTCTCTCATCTGGTCCCGATAGTGACCTGCCAAACACGAACCAGGTTATCTGTGTAGCCAGCAAACAAAGTCTGAAAGGACAAGGAGAGAAAAAAGCAATGTGAACAAAAGGGTAAGGGGGCGGGACGTTAAATGGATGAAATAAAGGGCTGATTTAGGCAACCTCAAGGCACAGTCACATTAAATCCCTTTACATGCATCCCAAATGCAGACGCTGCAATGTCAATCCAGTGCAAAACTGTCCAGTTCAGCCTTTCTGCAGCTGCTTGGGCTAACACCTAGCAGAATGAGTCAGAGAACACTCCAGGACACATTATTTACACCTGAGGGGAGTGACTTGCTTCAGTTTGAAGAAAGGACTAGGAAGGCATAAGTTGCAATCTTTCCTCTTAAGTGGAGTTGAAGCTGTTTCTTGAAGTTCTCTCTCCCCCACTCAGCCCTTGAAACCTACACACCCAGAACTAGGTGAAACACGCAAAAATTGCCCACCATCTATACCAACAGCTGCATGCTGGTAGCGCTCCCAACTATTTCTGCCATCCGCAACTCCCAGCCGTAAGACAAAGCACTGTAACTAAAGTGCTCTAACGGCTGCTAGCCCAAATGCTTTTTTCATCTTCCTGGGTAACGTATTTGAATATTTTGTATACCATGTAAGTAGGAGCGAGTATGCTCAGGGTTTCTATTCTTGCTCGGTAATGCAATTGATTTTATTTACTTACCATAGTATACAAAAATAAATTACTGAAAACATGCCAGTGATTTAGGAATTCAGGGACCAGGCACATGGGATTTTCATCCCTACTAACACCCCTTC
Organism: Liasis olivaceus; assembly: GCA_030867105.1. Taxonomy (NCBI): domain Eukaryota; kingdom Metazoa; phylum Chordata; class Lepidosauria; order Squamata; family Pythonidae; genus Liasis; species Liasis olivaceus. The sequence goes on along the minus strand of CM061348.1, from coordinate 18,091,069 downwards.
CCTAAACGATTTCCCTTCAAAGCGAACCATGCTGCAAAATCTCTATGTGCAAGTTCCCCACTCAAAAGTGCAGTCACTGGTCAAGCCTCCTGCCCTCCTAGTGGAGAAGGCCACTTACATGATTCTCTAGAGGCCGCTGGGATTCTCCTGTCTTACCTGTCCATCAGCAGACCAAGCCAATGAGGTGCACTGAGGGGGTTCTGCCTTGCTGCTGGTGGTGATCACTTCCTGTTTGAGCTCATCCACAATGATTTTACCTTCCAGATCCTGTGAGAAAGTAAGATTGGAAACAGAGATCAAAGAGAGGTCACCATGACTTTTCCTCAATCTCCAACTATACTGAGGGCAACAGGCTCAGAAACAGCCTCTGGTTTTCCACACGGGAAATAATGTCAGATGGCATTCTGTGTTTCATCACAGCATAAATACATCCCCTTGCCCTTAAGCTACTGAAATCACAGCAAACCTACACCGATAGGTCAGGAGCATACAATGCTAACTCAAAAGATGGCTCTCCCCATCATCAGCAAAAATTAAGTATCTATTCTGGTATGCCCTTGTCCTCTGATGATTCTTCCTTCCCGTTCTTCTCTAGTTGTCTCCACTTAGTGTCCAATCTGTTAGCCTGAGACAAAATTTACACCACTCCTAGAACTGGCATGACAAATATCAAAAGCCAACAGACATCAAAGAGAGGCACAGATACCTCTCTGAGGAGCAGTATCTAGTGCCAGAAGGAACTCTTTAAAATTAATGCGCCAAAGTTTGTTTTTTTTTTGGTCCTTCTGTGTCAGTTATTACTCTGAGCCCATGGGCAGGGGTTGTCTTAACTGTTCTTCTTTGCACAGCATGTAGAACACATTGGCTAATTCAGCATACCCATATCTTGATGCTGGGGCCTGTGGCAGCACACAGCCAGTAGCGGTTTGGGCTGAAGCATAAGGCGTTGATGATGTCCCCACCATCCAGCGTGTACAGATGCTTGCCTTCATTCAAGTCCCACAACATTGCCTGCCCATCCTAGAATGGAGAAAGAAGTCAATTAATAGAGTCCATTTTAGCCATTTGTTCTTCTTCCTTCTTCATGAAGTTGCAGACTTTCAAATACTTCTCCAAAATTTAACATATTCTCCATTGAAAGCTCAAAAATAAACCTGTATTAACACATTACATAATCCCCCTTCATAACGCAACAGCCCTTGAGAAATTCCCTCCAAAACCAGGTCTAATTTCTGGCCAGCACGTTCTTCCACTCTACTGCATGCAGTTTCTAAGTGAGCAGGTTGAATATGAATGTCACCATACAGATCCATTTTTAATGCCAGATGAAAGTCTCAATTGGCCAAATAAAAATGAATTTATCACAAGCTACTATACCATAAGCTGATATACTTGTGAACCTACCTTCCCTTCACAACGTTTAATTAAGTCATACCCTATCCTTCGATTTAATGAGATAAATTACTTTCTCCAAAGTGTGGTGGGGGGAGGAAGGAGACCTCCCATATAAGCTTTGGACAGCTCAGAAACAGAGTGTGAGTTTTATCTGCACGGGGATAAAGTCAGATGGCGCTCGTGTGTTTCATCATAGCTGAGCCAGACTTCCTGTAACCAATAGGGATGGAAAGAAATGTCACCCACCAGGAAAACAGCTAAGATGAAGAAACGGCACAGAGAGCTACAGGCCACTAAACTCAAGCCTTCCTCCTGACCTTTTGAGACAAGGTACTGTATACTTCAAATATCCCTTTCCAGTCTTTCTAGGAAAACCATCACCAAAATAAGATTTCCTAAGAAACTGGTTTTGATCCCTCATTGCTCATTCTAAGAACATGACCACATAAAAAACATTATCCACAGAAATTAAAATATGGTGACAACCTGAGCTGCTCCAGTGAGGATTCTTCTTACCTTGTTAAGGAGGGGAAACAAATGAATTGGCCCAACTGAAGAGCTAAATCTCTCTCCTTAGAGATTCAGCTTCGGAGCCACTAATTGCAGGCATCTACTCTCTAATTGTGCAATTAAAAAATACTGGGAGGAATATTTTCCCCTTACATATCCTGAGTCAAACAGGGGCAGGCTGTTAGTTTTAGCCAGATTCTTTTTCTCTGCAGAAGGCATTTGCCTAGCCAACTTTCATTAGAATTCCCAATTTTATAAGCTGGAAAACAGAAAAAGAAAACCACAAGGCTTTTAAATTGCCAGACTTACCTTGCCACCAGAAGCACACAGTGACCCATCAGGAGAGACAGTCACTGTGTTCAGGTAGCCAGTGTGCCCAATGTGGTTAGTCTTCAGCTTGCAATTGGCCAAGTTCCATACCTACAAGGTGAAGGAAACAAACCCATATAAGGAAGCTGAAGGTTTCAAGGTCTGATGGTGGTAGATTGCAGGCATGCAGTCAATGCCTGTCAGTAGATGAAGTACTTTAGAGATGCGCTATTGAATGCTTGTGTCTTTATGAAAAAAAATGCAGCTAAGTCTTCTAAGATAACCTGCAAGTGAAAAGAATCTCAGCCTTCAAAAAACAGATTCAAGTCTACTTAAGATAATCAAAAAGGGGAGTCTGTAAACATTTACTGCTGGAGGATAACAGGACATGCTACTATTTTTAAAATTTTGCTTCCTTCAAGAGTACCTCTTCAGCAGATCTGATGGATTTATAAGGTCATAGTGCTCCCACCCGCTTGTCTCCAGCCTCCCTTCTCTGACATATAACAGATGAAAAGGAACGAAGAGATTCTAGGTTGTTCATAAACCTGCAAGGAATCTCTTTTGTGATTTGATGGGTTAGATGGGAGTCCTCCAAATAAAAGAGGCAGGGGCTGCAGATCCCAGACTCTGATTCCCCTCACCTTGACCAACTTGTCCCAGCCACAGGAAACAATGATGGGGTTGCTGCTGTTGGGGGAGAAGCGTACACAGGACACCCACTCAGAGTGGCTTTCGTCCTATGGAAGAGAGAAAAGGAATAGGAAAGAAAAGCATTTCCACACCCAATCCTTTGGCACTACAGTTTACTAGCAACACAATAAATTAAGCTGTAATTTTTAAAAAGAACTTACCTGTTGTTTCACAATCCCCATTTGAAAGTACACATCTGAACAAATTAATTGTATTTATACATTATCTTCTCATTACTTTTACCCCTACAATTCCTCCCTTCTCTTCTTTAGGGTAGAAATTCATAACAAACACATTCCTTGAGCTGTAACACATCTTTACCTAAGAAAGTCTAGTAAAGTATCCAGTATGTGGATAGTATTACATAAATATTAACTAAAAGCCAACTGAAAGCATCACATTTCCTTCCAAAACCAACCCACTTGTGCCAAGGAATCTTCTCCTCCCTAGTATACCCAACAGAACCATAGCTACCTTTGAGAAAGTCGATGTTAGGACTTCACCCTGCTGGTCTTGCACTGAATAGACCTGTTTCTACTAACAGCTAACTTTCTTGGTGCTTTTCAAGTCAGACATGGCTGTGAGCCAATTGTAGACTTATCTAAGACCATCTTAAGTGGCACCTAATTTAAAGACTGTCACTTAACTGAGCTTTAAGGGCATCCAATCCAAGATCTGGAAGAAGAGGCTTACTTGCACAGTGTACTTGCAGACACCCAAGGTGTTCCAGAGTTTGATGGTTTTGTCTCTGGAACCTGAGACAATCTGGCGGTTGTCAGAAGAGAAGGCCACGCTCAGCACATCCTTGGTATGGCCCACAAAACGACGGGTGGTTGTGCCTCTGAAAGGAAGACAATTTGGCACATTATTTCCCTGCACTGGAATGTGGTAGAGGAGGAACCCCTGAAACAAAGCACTTCTTTCCCTGTTTCACCATTTCACCTTTAGCAAATCGTAGTATTCTCCTAACTCTAAGTGTGGGCCAAACCCATCCCTAGCGACTATAATCTAATTAATTTATTATCACTATATTGGTGTTGCTTTTCATCCTACTTATCACTTGAATAATGCAATATACGTAGCCTTCAAAACCAACAAAAAATTATTTTTCCCATTACAATGGCAAAGCATATCATTGAAGCTCAGTGGGGTATGTAGATATGGATCAGATTTAATTGCTGGGAATGTAGGAAGCAACCAGAAAAGAATTAGGCATATAAACCTAGACAACAATAAGAAATTCACAGCACTTCCTGAGACACAGAAGCATTTTTTTCCTACAACTTGCACTTACGTAGTAAGATCCCAGAGACGAAGTGTCCCATCCCAAGAGCCGGAGAGGGCAAACTGCCCGTCTGAAGATATGACCACATCACTGACAAAGTGAGAGTGGCCTCGTAGGGCTCGCTGGGGAATCCCATAGTTAGTTTCATCTCTTGTTAACTTCCACATGATGATGGTCTTATCTGTAAGAGGGTACAAAAGGTTTTCCCTTACATTCAATCTCAACCCAGGAAAATGCCCAGAAAAGCAAAGTTATTGATCCCCACCCCACGACCTACTGCATCTAAGATCCTGCATTTCATCCTGTTCCCAAGTTTAATTCTTGGTGCAGTGATAAAGCCCCATCTGAACTCCACAGTTTGAGTTGCAAGTACAATTTGATTAAAAGCTCTCCCTTAATCAGCAGTTTTTCACCCAAAAAACTATCATCGCTGGTAGAAAGTTAGTTAAAAATAACCCTCCTGTCTTTTAGTTTGAATGACAGGGATGAGCACCATGGTCCATCATAGTCCAATTCCTAGTAGTCTTCAGCACTGGCCGAAAATGAGAGAAGCACCAGTTTTCAATCCACTGAATGTGAAATTAACTCTTTGATGTGGAAGTACATTCTACATATACGATAGTCATCACACAACATAATGTAGACCAGTTTCTCAACCTTGGCAACTTTAAGATGTGTGGACTTCAACTCCCAGAATTCCCCAGCCAGCATGAATTCTGGGACTTGAAGTTCACATCTTAAAGTTGCCAAGGTTGAGAAACACTGATCTAGACCCTGTTAAGAATGTAACACCCCAGGAACAAGATATCTGCCAAAATCTTCCCACTAAAATTAAGCATCTTCAACTAAAAGTGGGTTGCCTTAACCATTTGAGGAATGTTTCAAATTCTAAATGGAGCTATTTTGACCTCACTTCCAACATGAATTAATGAAGGAATTTCACATCAAAAAGGTTTTGCACACCCCTACTACTCAATTGGCAAACTCCTTAACATCCTGGACAGAAGAAACTCCCTCATTCCTTACATTCCACAGTGTAAAACTGTCCCCTTTTAATCATCTACTTGTGCATTAAAAAAGCACATAGAAAAACACTGTCAATAGAAAAGCTTTGGAGCACCATCTTTGCAGGTTTCTAAAGTGTTATTATATTTTTATCCTGCCTTTTTTATATATAACTCAAGGTGGCGAACGTACTTAATATTCCTGCATCCTATTTTCCCCACAACAAAAACCTTGAGAGGTGGGTTGGGCTGAGAGAGAGAGCAACTGGCTCAAAGTTACCCAGCTGGCTTTATTAATATCATCATCATCATCATCATCATCATCATCATCATCCCTGCTTCTTAGGCACTATAACCTAAGAGGCTATACTCCTTCTTTTGGAGGAGAGGCATAAACATTATAACAACATGAATGCTCCAAAGATGTAACTCTATTTGCCCCCAAGTGAGAAATGAGTTACCCCAAAATGGAGTTGCCTAACATGAAATACTCACTGGACTTTTCCTGTAATCCAGGAAGGGGCAATAGGTAGACAAGGTGATCTCAGTAGATGATCAGTAAACATTTCTGATCCCAATTGTTTGATAATTGCTAGAACTGGAAAATAAAGGTCTCTATAACAAACCACTAACAAAGTTACTGAACAAGAAGAGTTGGTGGGAGGGAAGACACCAGGAACCAATTTGTGCATGAAAGTCCTTCTTGGCACAGTTCTGCTCCTGATCACAAATGATCCGGGCTAAGCACATGCTCAGGCATTTTCTTGAAAATGTGGTTCACCTGGCTCACTATTTTACACCTGGATCTAGCTGATATACATTCCAACCAAAAAATGGCTTACAAGCCTGAAATCTTTCTCTCTTCCCCACACTAATGCACAAGCCTGAGATTTTTAACAGCCCCACCTTCCTTGTGGGCCACTGCTACAGTTTAAGCATATTGCTTTGAATGTTGAGCGGACAAACCCTAACAGAAACTGTTCCGTTCTCTTTCTCGATCCCCTCCTGTCCCATCATAATTGCAGGACGTGTCTTCAGACCTCAATGAAAAGATCAGTAGACAATGTCAGATTTAATCATTGGGACGGATGTGTCTCCCCTCTCGTAGATTTGGAACTGTCCCGCATTCTGAACTCAACATCCCCCAATTATTCGGCTTGTTCTAATCCTCCTTGCTCAACTCTTCCTAATATTTTGGCCTAGGGCTTTTCCTATCCCGCTCATTTTTAGGACATCGTGGTCTCTCCCCTAAATTGCATCCACACGATCCAGGACAGAGTTTCCTCCAAAAAGGAAACTGATTCACCAGGTCATGCAAGCCACGCTACCCTCGCTGGTCGCCCATGCCAAGTCTGGTCTCTTCCATGGTTTCTTCCCCGTCATGGTTTCTCCCAGTCTATTCTTTCGGCCACCCCTCTCCCCTCCCAGTGGACTGGCCCGTCCTGCTCCTCCTTACCGCGCGAGGCGGAGAGGATCATGTCTGGAAATTGCGGGGTGGTGGCGATCTGGGTCACCCAGCCGTTGTGGCCCTTCAGGGTGCCACGCAGGGTCATCTGCTCCGTCATGGCGGCGGCTGAGAGAGCTCGAGCTCCCGCGGCGGACGGAGGATGGCGTCGGATTCAGCGGCGGTCCTTCGCCCGGACCTGCCAACTCGCCCAGGCCCAGAGAGAGAAAGGAAGCAGCAGCGTCTTCCGGAAGCGGAAATTGCTTCTTTTCACGCGCTCCGGTGCCGGGACCGTACAATATGGCTGCCTCCAGAGAGCGCCTGCGTGTTTAAGCTGCGAAGTTAATAAAAGCAATCTCTAAGAGACATTCCATCGTTCGTAAAGAGCTAGGTTGCAGTGGTACGTCTGCAAATACGATTCTTAAATAACGCGGTGGCGGTTGATTTCCTATAAAATCTATAGCATAGGCGCTCGGACTGTAGCGCGCTGGCATCTCACTTATCGCGATGTTTTTAGCAGGATCTCTCCGCCTATGGCGAGATTTTGATCGCCTCTTAGGAATTCTAGCATGTAAAATACTGATATTGTAAGGAGCGGGCAGAAGTTCATGAAACTCCCTGCTGCAGAGAAGGCAGGCCCGTTACTGTCTCATCCTTCCAGTCCTCATTCAGGGATAGAAATTTAGGAGGGCTAAGTTTGAAGAAGGGAGCTCTCCGTTGGGGCAGGGAGAGAAGCTTCTCAAAAAGTTTCAGTCTGGAAATCGTATTCTAGATCTAATCCATGTCTATTCAGAAGTAATGCTCAGAAAGGATTTGCAATCTAGTCTCAGGTCATTAAATTGCATGGGGACCTCCAAAGATGAAGTAGTGTCTGGGGGACTTTCTGGTGATGGCACCCCATTTTTGGTATTCTTTCTCCAGGGAAATTTGTGAAGTGTTGCCATAGTTTTGGACGCTATTGCCACGGAGGAAATCTGTGTGGCCGCTAAGAGTCGACACCAACTTGCCAGCACATAATCAATTTTATAAACTTGCTTTTAGTTAAGAGGTGTAATATACATCATAAGAAAAAATAAGAGCAATATTATTTTTATTCATTGAACACACCTCTGTTTTACTTTTGCACTAGTTTTCAAAACGGGGGACAGGCACATTAGAAGTTCTGTATTAGAACTTGCCTTTCTCACCCTAGGCCTGTTAAAATAGATCTGGCTATCTTGATCATGGCAGTGTAGAAAAGAGGAAGCAGCAGCCCTGCCTCAAAACAAATCTGGGAGCAGAGCAAGTTAACAGAAAGCCATGGCTATTTCTGCCACAGATCTTTTTGCTATTATCAGTCTATCTTTAAAAGTGGATATCTGATTTTCCTCCAAAAGATGTTCAGGGAGGCAGAAATACTGGAATGGTGATGATGATTGTGATGATGACAGTAGTAGTAATAACATATTAAACTTGTATGCCATCTAACTCTCAATGACTTGGTGGCTCACAACAATCAAACAAATTGCAATAAAATCAATAAAACAAAAAATAATAATAAAAGATGGGGGAGACTTAACATGGGAGGAATGGACTGATGCAAAAATCTGATTAGCTTATGCTGATAAGGCAGAAGAAATAAGGAATGGAATATTAATTTCATTCCTCTCTTTTCACCTTCTTTTTAAAGTTAAGATTTCCTTTTCTTTGGTTACAGTACAAATAAACAAAACAAATAAAATACACAAAATACGTAATATAAAAACACATAGCTGGGCATCATAAAATAACCATCAACATAATTTCCTTCACTATTCTGAGGCACTGCAGAGGAAAAGCAATAGATTCCAAAGGTGCCCCATTTTTACCTGGGTTACTTGATGATAAAGAGCATGGAAGTTCCTATGGAAGCTCAAGAGAGGATGTGTGAAGTCAGACCTCCCTCACTGTCCCCTAAAGAAAACTAAAGCATTGTACAGAAAATGTACATAGAAGACAAGGTACATAGAAATCTAAACCCAAATAATGAAATATCTAGAAACCTGATCCCAGCTTAAGAACTGTCATTCCATATGTGAATGATGGAACTATATTTTGGACCTTGAGACATCTGTCTACCAAACGTAAGGGTACTTGGAACATATGATGCTACAGCTACATAAAGAACAAGCAGATCTCTTTTATCCAATGACATCAGTGAGTCTAAAGTTGTCTTCCTAAATCACAGTAACGGTTCAGCAAAACCATCCTGTAATTGTTTTCTTAGTGCCCAGAATGAGAGTGCGAATGAACAGATTTCACCTGTTTCTGAAAGTCTTCTGCTTGTATACTAGAAGTTCAAGGGATCTCCAGATGCTGTTGGTTTTTCAGCTTTCCTTGACCTGAATTTTTCCAATTACATTAAATTACAATTCCCCAAATCCATAGCCAGCTTGAGATATTATATTATTATGTATTATAAGAATGATAAGAGCTGTACTCAGAAATACCTGAAACAGCATGAGCCAGCAGTGTGCTGCAGCTGCCAGTCTTGGGCTGCATCAACAGAGGTATAATATCAAGATCACAGAAAGTAATAGTTCCACTCTATGCTGCACTGATCAGATTGGAATACTGTCTCTCAGTTTTGGTCCCCACAATACAAGGAGAACCCTGAGGAGCTGGAAAGAGTGCAGAGAAGAGTGACAAAGATGGGGTGAGGAGCTTCTTCGTAGAACAGTTAAAGGAACTTGGTAAGTTTAGCCCAAAGAAGAGAAGGCCAAGGGGAAGCACGACAGCAACCTTTGAATACTTGAAGGGCCGTCACAGGGAAGAGGGTATGGATTTATTCTCCATAGTGCCTGAGGATAGGACGAGAGCCAAGATCTCGAAATCAGGAGGAATTTTGTGACTGTGAGAGCTGTTAAGCGGTGGAACAGCCTGCCTTCTGGAGTCACGGGGGCTCTGTCACTGGAGAATGTCAAGCAAAGGTTGGACAGCCATTTGCCTGGGGTGGTCTGAGGATTCCTGCCCCGGGCAAGAGATTGGATTAGAAGACCTTTAAGGTCCCTCCCAGTGATTCTATGACACGTTGGGGAAGTTGGTGTAAACAGGTGAGGATTTTGCCTAGTATTTAGGCAAAATGGACTTGATTCTGTGAGTCCAGAATGCTGCCAACATCATTTTGACATGTAAATGCAATTTAAAGGGAAGAAAATGTGGATTTCTAGGACTAGGATTACAGAGGGCTATACTCAAATTTTCTTTAAATATATTTGGGATTATAATGAGGGTAATTGTTGATTTATTGGAACCGACTGATGAGTTCTGACCAAAGACAACTCATAGGTTTAGAGCAGTGTAACAATAAGCTCATACAAACTTTAGCCTGCTTCCCCCCCCACAAACTTTTTTTTCCTTCTGAATTAATCTACCAGCAACCTGGAAATACAGGTTCATTTTAAAATTATTTCCCACTCACTTGCTTTGCTTATAGTAAATCTAGGCCACCGGTTCAAAGCTTCCATCCAATAAAATTACAACGCCCCAGCTAATTCTATAATTTGGGAGTGGACAGTTTTTCCGTCCAGCTTCACCCTATTGGTTATTAATTTAGTTTTACCTCCAAGGGCTAGAGGAGTTGTGCTTGAAAATCCCCCTCCCTGTTTTGTTTTTGAGAGACTTCCATGCAAAGTTAAGCATTCTGTTTCTGCAAAGTGGGAAGTGGAACCTAGGCCGCTGAAAACAAGAGGTGTTGTCCTTTTTCACCTTTGTCTGGATGTGGAGCACTCTGCCATCGCAAAATGGGAACTACTGGGTGACATGCAGTCACTCCTGGCATCATAACGCTGCTGTGGCAGGTAATTGCGGGAGGAAGGGATATCGGAGTATGTCTGGGGCTCTTGGCAATCATAAGGTTCTATATATATTCTATATATGGCGTATCTGCACGTCTACACCACCAGCGGAACCAGTAGAAGTGGTACCAATACGGTATGCAATAGGGCCCTCCTCCTGAAGCACCTACTGACACCCACAGAATCTGAAGAGTGGGGCACGGTCCCATCAAGGAGCAAAGCTTGTCAAGGCAAGACGCCCTTTGGACGTGGATCGCTCATACCTTGCCCAGTTGAGGCAAAGTGCCTGAGGTGGAGCCCCCCCTCCCCCAAAATGGAATGACACCACTTTGCTCCTTGTAATCCATTGATGACCAGCTCTCCCCTTTTCCTCCCTGTCAGCAGATGCTGCTTTTGCCCCAATATCCTTACTGTATAACATGACAATATAAAATGAATGGTCTTGGCAATCAGCATGCCGTATAATTGGTATACAAATCTATCTAGGTTAGTGCTGAGCGTTCAGCAAACTGCCCAGAGGCACGGAGGAGGCAGGCTCAGTATAAACATTCAATAGCAGTGTAAGAACGCCTCCCCCCCGCCCCGCAGTCTGGAGACCATAATTATGACAGTAATTACTAGAGCTGTGCACACTTTGAAAATGATGAGGAAAAAGTGCTGCAGACATTGTTTAAGGGCAACCCCTCTCTGTTCTTCATTAAAAGTTTGATTTTTTTTCAGGCTTCTGCACAAGCCTGAAAAACAGATGCTCTTTTAAGAAATCCACTGATTGAAGTTAAGGTGACTCTTAAAAGTATGACACCTTTTTCCAAGCTTTTTCCCCCCAGCCTGAAAAAGGTTGGGCTCCTCCAGGGAAGAGGAGAGTGGTGCCATTGGACTTGGGTGAAATCCCAAGAGTTTCCTCCAAATTATTTTCAAAGCAGCCGCCGCTCTGTTACAGCGTTTCTCTGGCCATCCTGCCACTAAAATGACTCAGCTCAAGAATGCTTCTGCTGAGTTGTGGGATTCACTCCAGGCATGCTTCCTTATCAGCCAGAACAGCTCACCAAACACACACGGTTGGGTTTCTGTAATGCAGTGCTTATCATGTCTGCCTCGCACACAAAAGGTCCCTGGTTTGAAACCAGGCAGGAGCAGCCAAAGGTTTTTCATCTTATAAGGAATATCTATCAAAATGACATTTGATGCTGGTTGGTTATAAAAGCAGTGTTTTGTTTTACAGATTAATTTGAATAGATCCATCCCTAATAATATTAAATTCAGTTAAATATACTTTGCTTGTTTCTAATTACTGATAGGTTTGTATATTCATTAAGCAATATAAATATTGCTTCTTTCATGTTTTATTCTGAAATTTAATTTGACAGGGAAGCCCATGAATTTAGAGAATATCTGTAAAAATCAAATAAAGTGTGAGAATTGATCCAAAAAAAAAGACGTGCCAGGTATTTAAGCTTCCATTTACTATTTCTTACAGTCAAGTGTAATTAAAAACTCAGGGTGTATTCATATATCATATATTTTCTTTTTTTAGATTTTTTTTATCCCGCCTTTATTATTTCTATAAATAACTCAAGGCGGTGAACATACCTAACACTCCTTCCTCCTCCTATTTTCCCCACAACAACAGTCCTGTGAGGTAAATTGGGCTGAGAGAGAATGAGTGCTCCAAAGTCACCCAGCCGGCTTTCATGCCTAAGGCCGGACTAGAACTCCCCACCTCCTGCTTCCCGTAATTTTGTTTGGACTACAAGACTGCAATCTTGCACCCACCTTGGAGTAAATGTTACAAAATTTGAAATCAGTAGGATTGTAAGAATGTATGAGGTTGAATTTACATGTTAGAGTTTAGATTTTAATTTTCAGTTAAAACAGTTCCAGAATGGTGGATGTTGTAGTCAGCAATGTTTGGAGATCCATGTTTGTGAATGGCTGAAGAAGTCAAATATAAATTTAGTTCTAGTCAGACTGGGGCTATTGTTTTGGAGCCCTTTTTTTGGTCAAAACATGTTTCTATTTTGTTTAATCATGGTGTTTGAGATGATACCCATCATGTTTAGTTGCACATTTAATTATCTGAAAATCTGGGGGGGGGGGGGGGGAAGCAATGTTGAGTTTATGGAGCTTTCAAGCAGTCAGGCTGATGTTAGATTTGCAGATGACATAATTTTAAAAACAAAATGATTGTCAAGGGGTGAAGAATTGGAAATAGCAAGGGAAAACAGACACACAGTCTTTTGTCATTATATAAAAACATAAATTGAGGAACAGATATTTGGGTTTTATTTAAGTCTATTATTATTTTCATACTCAATATGAAATTGAATGAAATATGAATTTTTTTTTCTTGAAACAGAATTTTATCACATCACTGAAATATTTTGAAATAGACCAGAGTTTGTTTCAATTATGCTAAGTTGGTTAAATGAGGACAAATATATTCGTTCCTTTGGGTACCAGCATTATATAGGACTGAAATAAAATTGCACTACTCAAAAATGCCAAATTACTTTTTGAATGTTGATGTCCATTGCCTGAATATTTATACAATACTGAGTAATTTATATGCAATATTACTTTATGTCTACGTTATTTGACAGTATTCAGAGGAATGCCTGCTTGCCCAAACATTAGGCATTGTCCAATGTCCTTTTGTAAAAATCACATTTAACTATATATGGTCTATTCAAGGAGAGGAGAGTATATCAGGTGTTCTTAAGTGGGTGTACTTAGGCATCAAGTAAAAAATGGGTTAGTCACCCTGGCAGTTATTTTATATTTCTTCATATTTATATTTCAATGAGCGTGTAGCTGCGTAATTAAAATTTTAAGTTAAAAACTGCTCCATTAATTTTTCTGTAATTAACACTGATGTCACTGATAAAACACAGAATATGAATATTTTAGTCTATCTGCTTGTGAGCAGAAGGCTTTAAACTGTTTAATGACACATGCTAATCCATGATTTAATCATGCTTACTGGATAAACCACAATTGTCAAAATACTGTTTACCAAACAGCAGCTGGGTTCACACAATACACTAAGTCACTCACAAACCACTTTATTGTGTGTTTTCCTGTCTTGTAGGGATCTGACTTTCTGGGTCATCTCAATATGCTGTGGTGTAAGTTGTCCTCTGTATAAAATGGGATAAAATGCTGTTTGTAAAACACAGATGTGTATCCAATATCCTGCGATCTTCTCTATTATTTATGCAGAACGTGTGAAATATTAGAAAATATATCTCTACCAATTTACCTAAGAATAAGCTCCACGGACTGCAGTGAAGTACATATGATTACGCGGTACCCATAGTAGGATCCGATCTTGAATACACATGGATAGTATAGAGCTGTTAGACTACAACGCTATGCAACTCACTATTCCTGAAAATTGCCCTCAAAGTAGCTTTTACATAGCGGGACCAATCCTTTCACTGGAGAAAACCTGAGGAGGGTACGTTACGGGGGAACACTACATAAAACGTAATCTCCCTCCTCTATTTCTCCATAGTGAGACAGAATGGGTCTTTCAAGTTCCGTGGCAACTCTAACCACGCAATAGTGACGTAAACCAACTGGCTGAACATTACCTCCGCCGCTAAGCGTGACGTGCCTCCTCTTTTATTACACCTGGGGGGGAGGAAGAAGGAGCGGAAAACGGTGGATCCCCCAAACTTCTAAACCTTAGGAAGCCTTCCCAAGCAAGCGAACAACTAGCAAGACTACCAATCGCTATTTTTAAAGACGGCATGAAAGCTATCGGCTGTGCGGTATGCGGAGGAGAAGTGGACCTGAATGAAAACTAACTCTGCTGAGGTCCTCTCCTGAGGTGCGCCAGTTCCCTCAGGAAACGGAGAAGAGCAGCGGCGGTGGTCGATGCTGTTACGTCAGACTCGAGGCTATATATATTTACATCTCCTGCCCAACGTTGTCCTCAGTGGGAGCTTTCCGTGCGTGGTGAGATTTCCCGTCTCTGAGAATGGTTCACGGAAAGCGGCAGGGAAATCCTGCTGAAGCTTCTACCGCAAGTAGTTCAGCTCCTAAGAAGGAGAAAAAGAAACGACTTTCGGGCTCTCTGTCGCAACTGATTCTTCATGTTTTAGAATCCTGCAGTTCCCGAAAAGGTATCTCGCTGGCTGCTCTCAAAAAGTCTCTGATCGAAGCTGGGTATAACCTGACTAGGAACAACATCCGCCTCAAAAGGGAGCTGCACAATTTGGTCTCCAATGGGGTGCTGATCCGCGTCACCGGCAGCGGTACTTCTGGCTCCTTCAAGATCGGCAAGAATCAGACAAAGCCGAAAAAAGCGGCTGTCAAAACGGCCAAAGGGAAAAAAGAGCCTAAAAAGGCCCGAAAGAAACAACCGACAGTTCATAAACCAAAAGGTCTCCAGGGTCGTAAGTCTCCCAACCCTGGAAGGAAACGTCAGGTGAACAAACGTCCCGCAGGGAAACCTCCTCATTAACGAGGTCCTCGCTTTTGCTAACTAAACCGTACAAAAGGCTCTTTTAAGAGCCACTCCGGGATCGCTGAAAGAGCTAGTGGCATTTTCGGATCAGGTCTTTTGCAGAATACAAGTAAACGCCGCCGCTTTTGAACTGTCTCAGGTTAATACTAGATTAGTGTACTCGGAAAAATCGAGGGTTTTAAAAAATTATTTTAGTAGCGTTTGATCATGTAAAGGAAGTTTGTGTCAGATGCCAATTATGGTTCTTCCCTCTTTCTCAGAAGCCTCCCTATTTCCTTATCATATTACTGTACCAGGTAAATAGATGTAAGATTTCAGAATCAAAGTATAATCCAAGCATGTTAAATAGGACTTGTAATACAGGAATGCAGCCTGAAAGTGATAATTGCTGGCTGATTAATCAGATAGGTTGAATATTAAAGGTACTAAAGTGAGTAAATGGGTTTGCTAGCGAGAAAGCTTATTTTTATGAGGGGGAGAATGTAGTATTAATGTGGAGAAAACAGCATTTTGGGGAATGTAGTCAACTGGAGTTTTTCTCACCAATATTAAAGGGGAAAATAACTTGATTTCACTGTTCTTTCCAAGTTTAGAGGCACAGATCTTATTTTAGTGATTTTGGTAGTAAAGTCAAGCATATTTTATTCTTCTAAAATACATTCTTTTGGGCTTCTTCATGCCCAGTATAGGTTGCTTTCTTTGTTTAGGTCCCTCTTAAAGACTAAATATATGCAATAATAAAAATGGTTTGTTAATATTAGAGGGCAAACAAAATAACTGGTATATTTCAAACACTTTATTCCAGTAGTCCCTATTGACTCCATTTCTCTCAGAAATTGAAAAATTGGCAGCCCTTTTAACAAATGGTAAAATTCAGTTTCAGAACCCTTGAAGTCACTATTTTTCAGAGACTAAAATATAACTAGGTAACCCTGAAAAATGATTCTCAATGTGGCTTAAACTATTTTAATTTACACCACCAGTCTATCAAAGTAAAACTTGAGCTGTTATCAGCACAAACCCAAGGCAAGTGGGTAAAACTGATTTCTCAGGCATTATAAAAAATTCTATTGTTCACTTTCAGATGGGCAGGGCAGTTTTTATTATCTATTCAGAAACAGGCCTCAGCGAAAATGGCCAGTCCAAATCCACAAATCAGCTTTCCATCTATAATTAAGCGTCTTTTCCGTTATTCCCTCTTCAGCTATCCTACAGCCTTTGAAATGTGGCTCTGAAGAGCCTTTAGGCCTCACGAGGATCCTTGGCGTTTGGGGCTGTAGCCTTCACTCCCTTTTGGCCAAAGCAGCATTTAATTTGATTTGCCACATGTCCAGGCCGCCCGACGCCCAAGCAACTCTGGGTGGGCTCTTCTGGAGTTGGCCTGCTGCTTTACCGCCTCTGGTACCCCTAGGTCTCGGTGTGGGCGGCGGCGGGAGCTCCCGGCCCAGCAGGAAGACATTATCTGCCAGCTCTTAATTCAAAACCTGGGCGCTCCTCTCCCGATTCACTTGGCACAATCCCTTTTTCGGAAATAGTTTTCTCTCCCCGCCTCCCATAAAGATTATAACTCTGCCCTCTAGAACCAAGACCCATTTTCCCGCCAGTTTTTACCACGCCCGGCAAAACATCGCCCCCCTCCTATAACTAACGGCACAATGTAAAATAAAGCCTCCTTAAATGTCATTGGTTAAAGCCTTACGAAGGAGAAGCGATTTTATCCAATAAGAAACAAGCCCCGTTGATTGATTTTGAGTTAGGGACGAAGAGTGTAAATTACTCAGGCAATCTACTATATCGAGGGTTAAAGACAGATAATTCTATTAATTTTCGTCCTTCCATGGACTTTGGGGCAACAAAGCTTAGGGGGCGCTAACGAGGCGCCTCATTCTATACCCGAGTGGCCATAAAATTAGTCCCCACTCTTTTTGTTTCCAAGGGCTTGTCTAAAAGTTTTTCATATTCTGTCCTAAAATCAGAAGTCTGGCAGCACTTTTTCAGACCAACACATTTTATTAAAAGGCATAACCTTTTAGCTCAAAAAAAGCTTCTTTTTTTTTTTAATAAAATGTGTTAATCTGAAAAGGTGCTACCAGATGCCTGATTTTTGGCTACCGTAGACTAGCACAAACTCTTCCTCTAATGTTCTCTCCTAGACTCCCAGAATTGAAAGAGGCAATTACCCCTTTGACTTCAACCCACTGCTCAAGTCAGAAATTCAAATTAAAGCTTGAACAGAGCTTACAACCTTTCTAGAAACTTAGTTTCATTGTTAAATAGCTCTCAGTGCTAGAAATTTTTATAACATTCAATCACAACCTGCTTTCCTGCAATTTAAATCCATTACTCTGTGTCCTGAGTCTGGAACTAGAGAGAATGGGGTTTGATCTTTTCTGAGACATCCTGTCGGATATTGGAAATGTGCTCCTTCGGCGCTCAGTCCTCTTTCCTCAATACTGAACCTTCTCAGGTCCTTCAATATCCCCTTGCAGGACTTTGTTTCCAATTCTCTCCTCCTCCTCCTCACCCTTCTCTGAACCTCTTTGCCTGAGTTCGTAAAAATGGATTCAGTATTTAAGGTGGGGTCTGATCAACACAGAGTAAAGATGAATGATTACTTCCTATGATTTGGAAATATACCTTTGATGCAGCCCATCATAAAATAGCGTGCCCATTTGCCCAGAAACTATGTGATAGGTGCATGTGATAGCCAAACACAAAACAACTGTGTCACGGAAACACACTCACGCAGAACAGTTGGAAATCTGGCTCCTTGATTCTCCTCTGGCCAGATCATCCCTTTGGCCTCCTTAGAGCCTGCCCCAAACACTGGTTGGGCCACTTTTTCACTTTTTTTCCTTCCTATGTTAGGCCACTTTCTCTTTTTTCAGTATGAGACACCAATCCTTCCTGCTATTCAACTTGCTCCATTTGCTTCCCCCCTCTGTCAGGCCTCCAGCCCTCTCTACCCTAGTCCTGATCTGGCCATTCCATCTTCCCCCAATACCCTTTTGGCCTACAGTATTCCAAACCTTTCCACACTCCTGTAAAGGAATGTAGAGATGACCTTGGGGAAGGAAGGAATCAGCTGTTTAGAGAGGAAAAAGGACAACTCAGTCCTGGGAAAGTGGAAAGTATCAGAAAGAAACTCAAAATAACCTGTCCTTGGTTCTGCTTGGTATCAGATGAGTCAAGGAAAAGCTCTGGCAGGCTTTCAAGATTATATACCCTACCCTGTTGTTATACCCTACAATGATAGAGTAGCACTCCTGTAATCCTTGTAGTGTTTGTTTCCTGACCTGGCCTACTTCAAAGAGTTGACAATATCCCAGTGGAGCTTCCTCAGTCCTTCCCATGTTGAGCTACCCAGTGCTCCATACCTTTTCGGGAACATTTATGATGGACTTTCCCTTTTTTCTCAGATAGTCTAAAACACTTCACAAGGGAACAATGTGAGGCAGGTATCACCACTAGGAAGATACTGCTTTTCATAGATTTTGGATGACAGTGGCACCCAAAATACAATGTCTGAACAAAAGCTCAAGCCTTGGGAGGAGGGGGGTGTATGTGTGTGTGTGTTTCATAGCAGAAGGTGAAAGTGTTATTCCATCATACCCCAGGCCCACCTGAGTAGGGCCATAAATTATGTTGATTATTGATTTTAATCCAGAACTTAATTAATGAAGCTGCTCTGGAAGGTTTGGTCAGACCCAAAACACCCACTGTACAGCAAGGCAAAGTAGTGAGGCTACAGAAGACAAAGATTTTGTCCCCAAACCAGAATAAAGGTAGGGGTCTGATGTCTTGTCAGAACAAAAACCATTCCTTTTTAAGCCCCCTGTTATCTCTCTAATTCAAACTCATTTTACAAACTCATTGTTCACCCTACACAAGGAAAGCATTCTTATCCCATGTTCCTATCAAGCAAGATCTGCTCATCTGAGTCATTCCCAGGAACAGAGGAAAATGTCTTCTATCAGTGTTTGTGCCATGAAAATTCTGGGAGTTAAGTGCCCACATCTGGAAGTTGCCAAGGTTGAGAAATAGAATTTTGTCACTCCAGACAGCCATGTACTATATTATGAAAACTCTTTGAATTTAGTAAGCAAAAAGTGATTTAGGCTTGGCTTAGCATATTGTGTGAAGCCAGCCATTATAGTTACAATCCATGGCTTATAATTAGTGTGTCATTCAAACCCAACAAACCATGGTTTATTCAATAAACCACAATTAGGCAAATATTGGCTCATGAAATACATGAACCAAATCTCTTTCCAGCAACACTTCTCCAGTGTCACAGTCAGGATTTTTTTTTTTAGGGAATTGAATTTAGGATCCTCTCCATTGTCCTACACTGAGATATACTATTTTGTTCATGATCACTTTCTCACAATAAACATGCAATCACCACGCATTCTATACCCAAACACACAGATTCCTCCCCCTTTTTCTTCCGCTTGGTTTATCTAAATCTTTCCATTGATCTCTGCAATTTTTCCATCACCCAAGCCCCAATTTTCCTGCTTCCTTCTCCCATCCAATGAATTTCCCCCCACAAAGCCTCCCATTGAACAAATAGTTACAGGATCCAGTTTTTTTTTCTCTCCCTGCTCCTCTTGGGTGTCTTGGAAGGACTTCAAGGAAAGTTCTTGGATTGCAGGTATGTATCTTTCTTTCCTAACAGTGAGTCCTACCAAACAATTTCACCCCAGATCTGTAACTGTAGACACTCGCCTCCTGCATACATTTGACAGCAAAGCAAATGACAGCACATTAGAATGAGACCCTAAAAGAACGTACCTCCATGCCACATCTTTAAAACTGCTCCCCAATTCTGCCACAGAATAAATTCATGAGCCACCAACTTTATTCACTTTTCAGTTTCTGCCATGGCCCCTGCCTCCCACCCCCATCTCTATTTCATGCTGCCCAGCTTGGGGAGAGCCCTCGGAATGGCCGCAATTTGTCAGGCGTGTGACACAAGCAGGATTTGTTGGGATAACACTCCATGGGGCTTTCCAGAATAACACAATGACTTTGCTTTTTGTGTTTCAGAGCATCAGAGACTCTGGAGGGGAGGGTCATGAAATCAGGAACAAAATTGAAAGAGTAAGTGAGCCCTGATTGGCTGCTCCGCTACTATAGCTGAAGGGCCTGCAAACTCAACATCATGGTATTTGTGGATAGTGAGGGCAAGTACAAGAACTGTGGTTTGACTTAAACGGTGCTGGGAGGAGTTTACAAAGGGAATTCACCACTGTGTGTGGTCAAGATTCCAAGTGGAGCAGAAGAATGCAGATGGCTAGAGGCTAACACTTTCTTTTAAGTAGCTCCTAAATGTATGTAAATGAAATATAGGTTTTAAGATGACTGTTGTAGGCCTCTTTGCCTATCCCCCAAATTACAGAGCCTAGCTTGTGGTTATGAAATCATCCATTGTGAATGGTACCTGGGGCCTTAGTTACCTTTATTGAATGTTCCTGTGGTTCTAATAGATACAAGGAAGACATTTGCCTTTGAAGGCCTCCATTCTTGAGATTTAGTTCTGTTATCTTCTCAGGACCCTTTCAGAATTGGATGAGGTCCCCCTTGGGGAGTGAAACGCAGCTCTGCTCCTGCGACGACTTCTTCGTCGTTTAGCGGAGTAGGTCTTCACCCCTCTACAATAGGCTTTTTGCTTCACAAGGAGGTTGCCCTTGCAGTAGGGGCTGACTTGCTCTTTCACTGGAGGAGGAAGCCCTCTCTTTGAAGGTTTACATCTTTTAGGAGCTCTTTTGTCAAGAGGACCTTGGACCATCTTGAGAAAAGATGCCGTTCTATTCTTGCGGTTTCTGCTGGATCTCTTTAAAGCAGAAACGGATCCCTGGTTGGAGTGGTGTGATTCTCGAAAAGCAGAAGCAGTTTTGCTACCAGCAGAACTTGATTTTTTGGCAGCAGAAAGGGCTCGTTGACAGAGATTCGGTGTTCTTTCAGCAGATCTACTTTGGCTGATGGATCTCCTTGATTGCTTTTCTCCTGCCTTTAGTTTCTGACTGGTTCTCTGGAGCTTCCTGCTAGCTTCTCCAGCCTTCCAGCTAGATCTCTTTGCTTCTTCAGCTGTTCCCTTTGTCTTTGCGGGAGCACCCTTCACTGCCTTCTTTATTCTCACAGCTTTCTCCAAGTCTTCAGATATCTTGGTGGCCCTTTCCTGGTACTTTCTGACTACAAAAAAACTTGAGCCATTGCCACACGTCATACGCACCAGGGCACCTTTGGACACCAGGGACTGTAGTTTCCTCTTAATTCTAGGAGAGTGCCTCCTCACATCATATCCCTTTGCACTGAGCACTTCTTTCAGCTCTGCAAAACTGAGGCCGTTGTCTGACTTACAGGATGCGATCGCTTCAATAAGAAGCCCTGAGATGCTGGGCAGGGAATCAATGGATTTCCAAGGAATCAGGCTTCTCTTATTTTGCATTGCGTCTGCTACCATAGCTGACTTGGTGGTGAAATTAGCAGCTTCCTTCTTACTTTGACCAGGCACCTTTCTTCTAGGAACTGGCGCCTGCATTCCTACGGGCATCATGACCTGCGTCATCATCCTTCTCAAGGAGCTTCTGCCCGCTTGCCTGCTGTTACTCTGTGCCAAGCCTCTGCTGAGACTGAATCTCGTCCTTAGTGTCTGAACTGTTTGTAGAGCTGAATCTGACACAATGGAATTACTCGCTCTGGCTTCTGTTCCTGGCAACCAATCACTTTGCTCGCTTCTATCCTTGAGAACGCCTCTTTCATAAACATTCCCCGCCCACGCCTACATTTTCATCCTATTAAAAAGTAGTTGTAACAACAGAGTTCAGCCCAGTGATGGCGAACCTATGACACAAGTGTCAAAGGTGACACACCACAACGTTTTGGGTGACAGGCCGGTGTTCACCAACACCTGCCAACAACTATTCTCCCTGTTTGAGTTACCAAAGAAACTGAGTTTGTTTTACTCGTATTTCATTTTTGTAATTATTTGACGTTTCTTTATATAATACATAGCACCACGTGTGATTGGACTGTATTTTTTTAAAATAAATGAATATGTAAAGAATTGTTTCTCTTTTGTTTGCGGTGTGTGTGTGTGTGTGACACTCCAGCAGAGTTAAGTTAGGCATTTTCCAAATTTTTGACGTGCCGAGCCCAAAAGGTTTGCCATCGTATAACAAGGTAAAGCTTTTCTTTTTAAATGATAGCTTTTAGTTGATCATGTGAAGGAATGAAGAACATGTTTAACATAAGCTTTCCTGTTAATCATGGGATCTTTTGCATACGTCTCACATCATACATACAGACCCATCAGGCTGTATCCTTTCAGCAGAAGCAATGTTACACAAAGCACAGAAAAGGATAAATAATGAGACAAAGAAATTAAAGGTCTGAGGTAAGAGAAAGAAAAGGAAACATAGCTAAAACTAGTTTGTGGTTTGTGCCTTCGAGTCAGTCTTGACTCCTGGCAACTGCATGGACCAGTTCCTACAGCTTTCTTGGCAAGTTTTTTTGGAAGTGGTTTGCCCTTGCCGCCTCCTTCCTAGTGAGGTGGCAGGATGCAAACTGTCATTTTGATTTTGATACTGTCATTTTGATATTAATATTTTAACTGTGACTCTGTGATCTTTACACTACATTTTAAATGCAACTCTCTGTAACTTTCCTTTCTGCTGATGCTGAGTGCTGTTATCTCCCTGTTACGGGTGGGAGCAACGCAACACTAGGGCTGAGAGAGAGGGACTGGCCCAAGGTCACTCAGCTGGCTTCATGTGTAAAGCTGGATTAGAACTCACAGCTTTACAGGTTTCTAATCTGATGCCTTAACCATCACTTCAAACTGTCTCTCTGAAACTAGTTTATGCCAACAAAATTCATGGTACCTCTTTATATCTTTATATCCTTGCAAACCATTCTTGTTTCTCCCATGTTCATACAGCAATTCACACCTTGTCCTTTGTTCTTTAAACTTCTAACTTTTTTCCTGAGGATCTCATCAACTCTGTCTTCATCTTCTCCTTCCTCCAGATGCATTCTTTCTTCCTCATATATTTCTTTTCGTTCTCTCTATATGACCTCAACCTACTTCATTTGTACTGATTACTCATTTTTGTATTCAGTCCACTTTCATTTCAGCACACATTCATTCCTGACTCTTTTCTCTTCTTAGTTTACCACACACATTTCCAAGAGCCCCATTTGTACCAATTCAATTTTCTTTTATGTTTCTCCTGACATGCCTTCCCCTAAAAGTAACTATGTCTTTGATAGTGAGAACATTTCTATCCAATTCTCAGGAATGTCCTCTTGCAACATCTTCAAGCCATTTTGCAAATACTTAAATCTTCATCTTTTACCAATTTATTCAGTTGACCAAAGCAAGGGATAGATAGTGGTTGCACATGTGTAAGAGAGATGTGTAGAATTTTGCTTCTTCATCAGCTGATCTCCAAATTGTTCAAATTCTTTTTCACAGAGCCTTTGCATGTACATGTTGTGAATATAGGAAAAAACTGGCTCAGCTCATACAATTGGCTTAATGGGGTTGCTAAGATAACCTGTTTTCTGGATTTGCACAATATATTGAACAATAAACTTAGCTACATAGGTTGGAGTCATGCTAAGCCAGTAAAGGAAAAGGGGGAGAAAACTAAGAGTAACTAAGTAAAAGTAACTAAGCTTAG
The DNA here is from genome assembly GCA_030867105.1 of Liasis olivaceus. NCBI lineage: Eukaryota > Metazoa > Chordata > Lepidosauria > Squamata > Pythonidae > Liasis > Liasis olivaceus. The sequence goes on along the minus strand of CM061348.1, from coordinate 18,067,453 downwards.
CATGGTGTATTACAATAGGAGCTAGATTTTAAGTGTCCTAGTTAGGTGCGTTACATAAATCCAGATCTCTATAGAGGAACCAAAACAACATATGGATGCCTGTGGGCAAAATCCCAATATTGTTACCCATTCAGACTATCTCGTTTTGATCAGCCAAACAGAATGGTGGTGACAAAGATTAAATCTTAAGTTACAATACAGGAACAGACTCATGAATTTTAGAAGAAATCTTTGTATTTAAGAATACTTATATCAGGGGTGAGGAACCTGTGGATCTCCAGGTGTTATTCGAAACAACAGTCCCTAACACCTTTCACAGTTGGCAATGCTGCTGGAAATTGTAGTTCAATAAACATTTGGAGGGCCTGAATTATGTCATCATAATGTGTCCGTGTCACAAGATTCCATAAGAGATCAGCTGAACTATAGAAACATCACAAAATACAGGCTTTAGTTGGCCTGTAATTTCATTTTGAAGGGGAGATTCATTTTGAAGGGGAAAATTATTAAACACATGAGTAATCATCCAAGGGATTTCCCCCCTCTATTTTAATATTCCTGAAAATTGGGAAAATGTGGGGTTGGGACCCAAAATATGTGACTAAGATCCTAAATAGGATGCCTGGAGACAAGGAGACTCTTCCAGTATGGTATGAAGCCAAAAACCTTTAGGATGCAGAAAGAAGTAACATTTTATTGCAAATGGGATCTTCATCTTTTGAAGCAGGCTTGTCCCACATACAATGTATGGCATGAAATCATGGAAGTACCCAAATAAGTGAATGACTTCTAGGGTGGAATTAAAATTAATTTTGTTAAGGACTGTAGACTTGCTCCAAGATTGTATTCTGGCTAGTACTTGCCTAGTGGGGTGCAAATTTAAGTTTTAAAAGAGGGTACTATTCCTATATTGTAATCAAATAATTATCACAAACAGTTTAAAAGATGTCATATGCTATTTCCCAGGAAGTTGGAGTCTTCGAGGGGCAAACATACGCGCTCTTTACAGTTTCACTCAGAAAAGGGCTGCTGAATGGAAGAGAATGGGATCTGAAGGCAGTATTATTTGGGAGCATAAATGTACTAAAAACAGATTAGAGCTTTCTCACTGCTGCACAGTTCCCAGGACCTCAAGAAAAACAGAATGTTGTCTAGGAGGGGCAAAATAATATTATCCACATCTCCTATAAATCAAAAGCCAGAGAACACATACCATATTATGATTTTGCCAGTCAGTTCATTTGTTAACAGTTCATAAGGAATACCATTTAACCACTCCAAACTGATTTACAAGAATTTTAAGCTACTCACAGACTGTTGAGGATTGCAAGGTACAGCCTCTTCATGTGGCATAAAGGCATTTATGTCTTTAACGAGAATCGGTAATCAGCAGATGCCTGTTGTTGTTGTAACTGTTGTTATTATGGTGCCTTTGACTCCTGGCGACTGCCTGAACTAGTCCCTGCAGTTTTCTTGGCAAGGTTTTTCAGAAGGGGTTTGCCCTTGTTTCCTCCTCCTTCCTAGGGCGGAGAGAGAGGGGCTGGCACAGCCTCACCTGGCTGGCTTTGTGCCTCAGGCAGGACTTGAATTTATAGTCTTTCAGTTTCTAGCCTGTTACCTTAACCACTACACCAAACTATCATCATCATCATCATCATCCCCACCTTTTAAAAATATTTTGGTCAACTGAAGGTAGCAAATATACCTAATACTCCTACCTCCTATTTTCTCCACAACAACAACCCTGTGAGGTGGGTTGGGCTGAGAGAGAGTGATCGCCCAGCTGGCTTTCATGCCTAAGGGAGGCCAAGAACTCACAGACTCCTGGTTTCTAAGCCAGCACCTTCACCACTATGCCAAACTGTTAGATAACTGCCCCTAATAAACCTAATTTGTGTAATACCTATTGACTATCAGTTCTGGGGGAGTAAGGGCTTATTGTTAGTTTAGGGTCATTGGCTGTTGTATCTACTTGGCCTCCTGTGAATAGAAGGGCTCCATAGTAACTTGACGGTGGACCTTAGTCCTAAGACAAAGCCATGAGGTGGTGCTGGATCAGGAAATACTACACCTAAGGGTCTCTTTTTTCCCTCTACTCCATACTAGGTTGATGGGGGGAAAATTTTCTTACAGGTAGTTCTCATTTAGCTACTGCCTCATTTAGCAACTGTTCACAGTTATGACAGTGATGAAAAACTAACTTTGCAACCAATGCTTGCATTTATGACCTTTGCAGGTCTGCAAAGCAAAGGAAAGCTGAAGATCATAAGCACAGTTGCAGTTTCGCTTAGCAACCACCTCGCTTAACAACCCAGTTGCCAGTTCCAATTGTGATCACTAAATGAGGACTACCTGTATGTGTGGCTTCGGTGGGACTGCAGCCAGTCTGTCATTCTGATGAGGAAAATGCCCTGATGCCCTAATGGGAATCTGGTGCACCACTGAGTTGAAGATGGCTATAGAGAAATGGTGAAAATCTCTGAAAAGTGGTACTAGAAAAGCAAATTCAGTGGATTGTTTCCAGAGAACTTGAAATTGCATCTCTGTCAGAAACAGGAGACTTCAGGGTATTCTCCAATGCTGTGGAGAATATTAATAATTTTCTCAAACACACCCCAACACAGCTGTGCTTTTGCACTCAGATTAGATATGTCAACCCTACAAAGTAGCAATTTACTAATAAACTCTTTATGGGGGAAATATGGTCAGAGAACAAATCTGGGTGATCAAAGTGGTGAGAGACTCCCTCAGATCGTTGAACTACAGATTTCAGAGGCTCATGTCCACGTGGGAGTCCAGTGAAGATGAAGTTGTATGTGTGTATTCTAGAAACACTCTGGAAACTTAAGTAGGACAATATAGTTCATTGCAAGCCTTACGTGTAATTTGCATGTGCTTGAAGGCAGCATACTTCTACCCCCGCAGCCTGCTAGGAAGAAGACGGATGGATTAGCAGGGCTGTGCAAGTGTTCAAGGGGGTTGCTTCCTTTTGACGAAGGCTGGAGCAACATGAGCAAAGCAACGTGGTTCCTCATTGTTACGAGTGAAGCAAACCAGCCGTGTTGCCTCACTGCACCTGCTCCAACTGCCTCCTTTGCTGTTGGCAAGTCAGAAGAGCCTTGTGTGCGTGTGCTACACACACAGAAGCCTCTTCTGGCATTTGCAGGTACTGGTTTGTTGGATACATCACCTCCATTCCACAACTGCTTCTTCATAGTGCAGAAGAGAGGAGGGATCACCTGGTGTCCTATTTTCCATCTCTGTTCTGCTACTGCTATGTAATAAAAGGGATAAAGTTGGAACAACCAAAAGGGCTGTCCATGTGAATTGCCCGCAGTGTTGTTTCTGGTGGCTCTGGAAAGTTCTGTACCATTTCATAGAGAGGAAATGTAAATTCTTGTTGTTGCTCATGTTATTCAAATTCTTCAGGTTGCTTATGTCATCGTGCTAGAAAGTACACACAGTCGCCCTTCTAAACTGTACAGGACTTGGAAGGCTGTAATAGTTGGCAACTCTAAATAGAAATTGTTTGCTTTGCAACGTAACATTTGTTGGGCCTCATATGTCAAACTGTTGTACAAGCAGCCAGTCTTCGTAACAATAACAAGACCCATGTTGTTTGCTATGTAATATCCTCTCTGTGTCTAAAGAAGGCTTTCCCGCGTATGTCAGATGTCCTCCCGCTATGCTGATTTACTCAAGGATAAAGATAATTAAGAGAGCCAGTTTAATGTAACGGTGAAGGCACCAGACTAGAAACCAGGAGAAGGTGAGTTCTAGTCCTACCTTAGGCTCAAAGCCAGCTGGGTGACCCTGGGCCAGTCACTTTCTCTCAGCCCTAGGAAGGATGCAATGGCAAACCACTTCTGAAATCTTGCTAGGAAAACTGCAGGGACTTGTACACACACACACACACACACACACACAGATAATAAACCCATTCAGGCTTTCCTATGCTTAGAAAAAAAGAGTCATACTGTGACAATCACAAAGATGGCAAACATCAAGCTATATTTTTGCTATCTGAACTTCAGTGGTGTGTGGGCTTGCTCTGATCTGGATATAGGGGTTGAATGGAAGTGTGCTAAGTCCAACTTAACCTGGAAATGACCTGCAGTAATTTTACAACATGACCGAGACTGCAAAGTGACACGAAGTACCTCGTCAAGGTGAACTAGGTTGTCTCTTTGTCTGGCCAAGGAGAATCGCTTTGCTTCTGGAGAACATGGTGCTTCCGTAAGGGGAATCAAAGCCACCCTGCATATTGTTTAGGCTCATTTCCAGACTGATTAGGATAATGAAATGTTTTGATTGCCTTAGATGATGATTTGGGTCAAGAGACAGAAAACTCTTATGAAAAACTAGTAAAGATCTGGAAGCCTGGTTGTATTTGGAGGATAAATGAATCAATGAATAAATAAATAACCATAAATTGGAAGCAAATTATATTTAAATGATGAAAGGGATACAACTGAGGCTTTATTAGTAGTAATGTACACATACAACTCCATTTGTCCAACTGGTTGAACAGATTTGGTATATTACTGAAGCAACTTTTAATATGCTCTCCAAACTTCTTTATCCAGTGTAATATGGATAGAATGTGTCAGCCATAATTCCCATTTGCAGAACCTTTATTTCTCTGGGGAAAAAAGCCTGCAATATTCGCATTACTTATGCAAAGAAGTATAATGTGTATGGCAACAAACCGCTCTAGGTCTGGAATTTAAATGCTGTTAGCGGTTTGGGGATGAGGGGACATTCCCATATGATATGTGATTATTATCCAAAAGCCAGAGATTATTAAATGCTTGAACAGGCATTGCAAAGGTTGTCTAGAAACAAGTCCTTGTTTTAACCAAGAATTGTAACTTTTCAAAGAATCTTAAGTGAAACACCTCCCCCTAGAAAGAAAAAGGGTACAATTTCCTCCCCATCGAAACTGGCATTGAAGGCAGTGACTTTGTCATCCATGTTAAAAATCACTGTTTCCTCATCGCAATCCAAAAATACGGAAACCTTTCCAGAGCTCTTGGGAGGCACGTGAGCATCAGTTTCCAGTCGCCGAAGCCACCAGAGGCCCACTTGCCAAATCCGTTCTTCTGGGACAAGGCTGAGATAGCGCTTCCTCTCCACAGACTTCCCGGCCACCCCAACAGCCCACTCCCTCTGCGTTCCATACTCCACCTCCCAGTAATATTTCCCTGATCCAAATCCAGGATAGCCAAGCACACAGGGACTGCTATTGAATCTCTGTGGACTGTCTGGCACCACTTGGGGGACACCCACATTTTTCACAGTCTTCTTGTCTGGTGACACAACCAGTGATTCAAATGCTGTGTCTGGGTTGAAAGTCACATCAACTGCAGGAAGAAAGATAGAACATCAGAAGCCAAACCAAATTCTAGGGGAGCAACATCATTGAAAGCATTATTACCCACCCCCATGTTGGAGGGCTAAGAAAGGCAACAAATATCCCTGCCCCCAATTCCCATGTCTGCATTCTTCTGCATATTTATATCACACATAAACACAAGATTCTTTTATCGTGCTTATAACAGAGGTTGACAACCTTTCCAATGATGTTCTAAAACTCACCTCCCCTAAAACAAGTCAAAACTTAAGTGATAGATAAGAGGTGTGCTGTGGCTTTTTAAAAAAGAAACTCCCTCATGCTCCCTGCCCCCCAAAAAACTCAGCCGGATATACGTGTGATGTGGTACCACAAATTTTGTGATCCTCAGCTCCCCAGTGTGGTTTAATTTTTACCACTAGCCTTGTTTCCTACAAGAAACAGTGCTGTTGGTTTTCAGGAATCATTGTCAAAAAGGTTTCTGAGCACTCAAAAAGGAGACTTGGGGTGCACACACTCCTGGGGTCACAGTTTGGCTATTCCTGTCTTGCATCCTGCTAGCCCATTTAAGAAACTATTCTGTACGCCAGCTGCAGAGGTTCTCTGGGGTCAGAAGACAAAGACAGTCAAGAGAATCAGGACTGGGGCTTTCTTAGGGCAATGATCCAGAAGTGAGAAGTGTTCCTTCATCAATATTTCTGGCTCAACAAATGAAGCTTTCCCCCCATCACTGCATTTCCACAGGGAAGAAAATGACCCAATTTTTCCTTCTCTTTGCTGTGAAATAGCACACTTGACTGATGACATGCTTTACTTCAGATGTCTCAGAGATGTGGGTCTTTGAGAACTGAAAGCTCCCTGCCCTCAGAAACAGAAAGGACTTCCTGAGTTACTCCCCCCTGAGACACTGCTGAATCTTGAAGGAGAGCAGAAACGTTTTCCAGAACTCAGATGTTCATTGCAGTCCACTTAAGCCCCAAGTGGCTGACCATGCACCTGCCAAGGGGGATCAGGTTTAAAGACAGGTTGTCTCGAAGCAAAGGGCACTGAGGCAGCTTTGTCTCTTGTTGAATTTGCTGTTGCAGCTGCATCTGAACTCTTCCACTTTCCACTGGTGGCTCTCCCTTGATAATGTAGAACTGAGCCAGTGGCTTTCCTTCCATCCTCAAGTTTCAGATCTATCCTGGCACCTGAGCTCTATTTCCTCTTTTCTCCTTGTCCCTTTCAATGGCATCCCTGTAAGATGGCAAGCCACTGTTTTAAGCTGTGAACCACCCAGTGGTTTGGCAGAAAGGTGGCACCAACATGCAAGAAATCAATGTCCAACCCTCCTGTCATAAATGTCTTTTCTGACTGGTCACTTATGTGGCCTTTGCCTCAGAGATGTCCACAGGACATGGTGAGAAAAGTCAAGATGGCAGCTGCAATGATCCAGTCCAAGCTCCACCTCTTTTTTACGTGCTTTGCACATGCAACACACCTGAAGACCAGGTGGAGCTTGGATTCCACCATCACAGTTGCCAACTTGACTTTTTTTAGCAGACCCTGCGGACAATCCTGTGTACCTTACTAAAGAATCAAAGTGGTCTCCACCCATCCTTGAGTGAGTAGAAAACTATACTGGCATTAAATTTGGTGCCTGTGTTGCGAAGGTTTGCCTATCTCTGTTGCTTTTGTTGCCTCTGTTCCCAGTCACTGTCATTCTTCTGACTTCCCTCTAAGGCAGTGTTTCTCAACCTTGGCAGCTTCCAGATGTGTGGAGTTCAACTCCCAGAATTCCCTAGCCAGCCTTACAAAAAGTACATAAACACAGTACAAAAAAAGATGTTGTGGGGACAAGTGTGCACCGTAGTTAGGTGCAAGGGGGGAAAGCCAATGTCTGTTGTTTAAAATGAGATAATCTCACCTTTTACATGACTGTCCCCTCCCCTCCACAATAGACATTAGAAATGCTCTTAACAGGTTATACGAAGAAAGCCAGAAAGCATTGAACAACCCAAACTTAATTGCAATGGGATTGTCTTGCGTTATTGTTCATTTGACCCAACTGATCTTGGAGAACGACATCTAGTTTTCTTCTCATCAAAGATGCTTTAAATTCCAGCAACACTAACCCTTTGCCCCTCCCCTCCAATCTTTTTTTTTCTTCCTACTGTTTTCCCGCAAGTGCAGCGTCCCCCTTTTTTTTAACCCATCTCTTACTTTTGTACTGGTTTGGGAGGGGTGAAGCTAGAGCCTTTCCACCGCTTTCCTGGTCAGCGAAAAAGCATAGTGAGAACAAGAGGATGCAACAGTATCCTAAACAAGGATAGAAAACAAAGGCAAGAACAGGTAAGGCATTGTTTCTACTGTCTTATAGATGGAAACATTTGGTTTAGAGATCAACTGGGTGCAATTTAGCACTTGCTGTCACATGTACAGTAATGTCTTGCAGGGCTTGTGAAATGTCCTGGCTTTTGTTCCTGGCTAAGCAAATACTGAATATTATTCTCATTGGTGTGTGTGGAGGGGATATTTGGAGAACACTGATTGGCTGATCAGTAGACAATGGGATGCATTTCATTCTCCCTCCTAATATATCTGTCTCTCCCAGCAATCTATCCATGATCAAGGCTGAACAAAATATAACAAAAAGCATAAGAAAATTTATGCACCATGGCTCAGTGATGACTAAAGGAAAAAAAAAAAAAAAGGTTATTTTGCAGCATATGAAGGGATTATTTTACATTTTTATCCCATCTTTTTTTAAATATATAACTCAAGGCAGTGAACGTGCCTCATGCTCTGGCATAAGAGTGTTTAATCAGGCTGGGGAAAAGTATGCACCAGATGATCAAGGGGGAACACTGGTGTTGCCAAGACCTTCTTGCACAAATGGGAGCTGAAAGTGTGGAAAAAGCAAAAACAAACCACAATCAGGATTTTTTTTCTTTACCTGTGAGTTTCCACAGGACATTCCTGGTTTGTAGGAAGTTCAAGCCAAGTTGGAAGCCAGTAGAAAGAGACATGACAGCTATAAATTCTAGTTTCTTACAGAAGGAATAAAAGAAAGAGTCAATGATTAAATGGATTTGGGACTTAATCCAAGTGATTTCACAGCATCACACACAACACCATCATTTTCTGCTCTAAGGTTTTGCTGTGAGTGATCTGACACAGTTTGTTCCCAGATTTGGCAGATGACCAATAAATAATGTTTTGAAAACTTTTGTAAACTACAAAAGGATTGCAATCCAAAACTATCCTTCTGTTTTTGCAGTAAGTTGGTTGGACACTCGAGCAACATTTCAGGAAGGACAGCAGCACAAGTTTTTGTACACGGACATACAAAGTGTTGCACAATGCCACACAACAGCTTCCAAAAGGCCTTGTGTAACAGTTTCTGAGGGTCTCCTTGCTAGAATTTCATCTGCTTGAGTATCTTAAAACTATGCCTCCAACTCACAGTTTTAAGGAGCCCTAAGCTGAATATGATGTAAGAATTCCCCATAAATGTCTTCCAAGTTAAATGTTCTTTCATCAATTCTAATTAGCATTTCTTCTTTTTCCCACTTTTTTAGGGGGAAGCAATAAATAAGTCAATAGAAGAAAAAAGAGGAAAGGAATTAAATTTGGCATTGCTCAGAGATTATTTCAATCACTCAAAATTTAAGGCCACAAGTTGTGGCTGGCAGAGTACCCAGTTCCACCCTTCCGAGTTGCTGATGAGTATTGCTTCTGTCCAACTTTCCTCTTGAATCATTTTTCTTTATGGAGAGAGGATAAAACTATTATGAAGGACAAGTGCCTGAAAATGATCTGGCATGTACACCCCAACAGCTGATGCTGAAAGGATAAGTCACTGGTGATCTCTACATGGATGACCTCACAAACCAGTAGCTGAGCTGATGGGCAAATGAATAATGCTCTAGCCTTTTTTTTTCAATATGTTTCTCTAAGTATCAAAAGGTAAAAGTCAGAAATGCTCATAGTTTACTTCAAAAAGCTGAATTGTGATAGGATGCAGAATGTTGCATGTCAACACCTAAATAAAGCTTTTCAAGCCCCCTCCCCCTGGAAAATAAAAGATCCTTTCCACATTCTATCCCCAGATAGTCCAGGATATTATTAGGTTCACAAGCATGTGCTAAACAATCAGCATTTCTGAAAACAAGCTGCACTATAAGATCTTACCTTCTTTTCAATTATGAGTCCTGGAGACCATGATTTCTCTGGATGAAATGATTTCAGCCCCTTCACTGAAGTCTCTTAAATACTTCTTCCGTCAAGGATATTGGCTTCCTGTTTCTCCTCTTTTGTGCAAACTGAAACCATATAGCCTGTTCTGCAGCATTCTCCAACTGGCTTGCTGAGTAGGAGGAAGAGGGGAACAGAAGTTGGCTATTTGATCAGAGGTCTTAGGATGATGTAATTCCGGGAAATGTTACATTCTCACATCAGGTTTCATAACCTTGAACACAGGATTAACTGCTTAAGTATCTCAAAGAACTAAGAGTTCTGTGGCCCTTAAAAACTAATAAATGAATTTCTTAGTCATTAAGATGCCCTAAGGATCATCTTTTTATCTTAAATAACAGAAGGTAGTTCATTCAGCTAGTCTAGTACCCAGTGATAGTATTGTATACTCCCCATTTTTCTGTGCTGGCTTCTTTAGAAGAAAGAGTAATGGAGATTTAAGATACTTCATTTCTATATCTAGCTATATCTATATCTATCTATCTCAGCCTTCTCCAACCTGGTGTTCTCAATATATGTTGGATTATATCTCCCACTTTCCTCAACCAAACTAATTGTCCATGATGGCTGGGAATGATAGGAGGACAGACCAACAATTTGGAAGGCAACAAAGAGGTAACTTAAGAGTTCCAGTTGCAGTTTCTACATTAATTGGCTGCTTTTAACTTTTCCCCACTTGTTCCCAAATGACTTTTCTTTATCCTGGACTTCTCCAGTTGCTGATCACTATGTGTTGGGCTGCATCTGCAAGGCAACTGGTTGAAACCTGGAATTTTGGGAACTGAAGTCCCAACACATCTGGAAACAACCAGCTTGGAAAAGACTGCTTCTTACACACATGCACACAACTAAACCCCTTTTTTATTTGTGCCTTTGTGACTCCTGGTGACCACAAGAACAAGTCCATATACTTTTCTTGGCAATATTTTCAGAAGCGGCTTGCCAGTTCCTTCTTCCTAGGGTTCAGAGAGAGGGACTGTTCCAGAGTCACCCAGCTGGCTTCCATTCCCAGTTAAAGATGCTTTTAGTCCAGCACCTTTAATTACTGCATCAAAATGGCTCAAACTGACTGTTTACACTAAGTCCAGTGGAATGGCTCTTCTACTGAAAACTTTAAAAGAAGATTTCCAGTTAGTTCCCATTCAGAAAACATACCTAGATCTTGGCTATTTATTCAGCAATTAACTTAAGAAACAAAATTGTCTGCGTCAGTCGAAACATCAATTATCAACCACATTGTCTGGCCATAAAGCAAGCAAGTGATAATCATTAACAGCGAACAATACAACTTGCTTCAACAGTGTGTACTCATTTGGTTTAAAGTCTTACCCATCAGCTCTTTTGAGAGAAGGGAAGTTGAAAAAGGTGAATTGCACCTCTGACTCCCATATGAAACAACTGGATACCACACTGAGTTGCCATGCTAGGTGCCATGCAAGTAGCCCCATCGGCAGAATTGTTCAGGAAAACCATTCAGGCAGCATGTTGTCTTCATCATCTTCATCATCATCATCATTATCATCTTCAATATTATAATCTAAGACACTGTTTCTCAAGCCTGGCAACTTCCAGGCGCATAGACTTCAACTTCAGAGGGGTTGGTTATCACCTCTAAAGCCTTACATGGCATGGGACCAGGTTACCCGGGGGACCGTCTCATCCCCATTTCATTGACCCATCCCACCTGGTCAGGCAGGGAAGGTATGCTACGGATCCCGTCACTTAGGGAGTGTCAACTAGTGGGGTCCAGGAAGAGGGCCTTCTTTGCCATTGCTCCTGCCCTATGGAGCACTCTCCCCCCAGAGGTGAGGTGGGCCCCCACTCTCCTGGCCTTCCAGAAAGGGGTGAAGACCTGGCTCTGCCAGCTCGTGTGGACTTGAGGAGGGGTAACCAACCCTGCGGGTGGTTGGCACCCTGAAGACACTCCTATAGGTCAGTAACATATCTTATACCACCAATTCCTTGGATAATATTATTTATTTATGAATGCTGTTTTTATTGTATTTTATTGTATTTTAAATGGTTTTTTATTCTTCTTGTTGTAAACTGCCCAGAGTTGCTGCTCGAGTGGGATGGGCAGTAACTAAATTTGAAATATATATATATACACACACACACACACACACACAAGCTCCCAGAATTCCCCAACCAGCATGGTCCCCAACAAACCATACATGGACGAGACAAGAGAACTTGGAAATGATGGAATGCTACTACAACAGCAGACCTAATGAGAGGGGATATATTAAATGTATGAGGGAACTATGGATAGACAGAAGGCCTACATCCACACTAACTGAAAAACAACTAGTTACCCAGCCCTTCAACATAGTGAAGAGGAAGCTGCTCTCACAACTTGAGATAGACCAACTCCACATTACAACCCGGACTCAAGCAGACCTGGAAGAACAAGCAGATGTGCAGCCAACACCTGAAGCTGGAATGTCACTGCCACCCCTTCCATTACAGAGTACAGCAGCTGATATGAGGCATAAGATCATGGATAAACTAGCTACAGTCAACCCTCGAGTCCGATTACCAAGGCTCAGTGGAGAAGTACCATCAGATAGTATGCTAGAAGATGCCAACAGAGCCCTCCAGACAATCCCTACTACCACCATAACTGAAACCAATGAATTGGTATATGCTACAGCCGCGGTAATCCTGGGAATGCTTGGCTACATGATCAAGAAGAACAGCAGTACATACCCACCCTGGAAAATGAGATTGGAGGCTAAGATCAAGGCAACTCGGAGAGAAGTCAGTCAGCTGGTGGAACTACAGAAGCATGTGGAGATTAAGGATAAGACTCGGCTACTGAAAAAATACATGGACCTGACTCCATCTGAAGCCCTAGAGACTGCTAAACAAAGGCTCACAGCACTGGCTACCAGGCTAAGGAGATACACTAGAGAAGCAGAGGCCAAGAAGATAAATGCCCTGTTCTACAAAGAACCATCCAAAGTATACTCCCAACTGCAGTGCAACCACAGAGTAACAGCTGAGCCACCAGCAGCGGAAACTGAACAGTATTGGAAGAACATATGGGAGAAAGAGAAGACGCATAACACCAGTGCAAAGTGGCTGCAGGACCTGAAAGCAGACCACAGCAATCTCCCAGAACAGGAACCAGTCAGCATCACATTAGCAGACATCCAACAGCGGGTCAAGAACATGAAAAGCTGGACAGCACCTGGCCCAGACATGATCCACACCTACTGGCTAAAGAAACAGCACAGATGAACCAACTGCTAGCAGCAGGCTCCCACCCAGACTGGCTAACACAAGGAAGGATGGTGCTGATCATGAAAGACCCTCACAAAGGAACAGCACCATCCAACTACCAGCCAATAACCTGCCTCCCCACAACATGGAAAGTTCTATCAGGCATCCTAGCTGCCAAGCTACAAGACCATATGGGCCAGTACATGAGCACAGCTCAGAAGGGCATTGGGAACAACACCAGAGGCTCAAAACACCAGTTACTCATAGATAGGGCAGTCGCCCGAGACTCAAGGTCTAGGCAGACCAATCTGAGCACAGCCTGGATTGACTATAGGAAAGCCTATGACTCAATGCCACACACATGGATCTGTGAATGCCTGGCACTATACAAAGTCAACAGGACACTAAGGACCTTCCTCAAGAACTCAATGGGACTGTGGAAGACAACACTGGAAGTGAACTCAAGACAGCTCGCACAAGTGGCCATCAAGTACGGCATATACCAAGGTGATGCACTGTCCCCACTGCTGTTCTGCATAGGCTTAAACCCCCTTAGCCAGATAATCACAAGGTCTGGATATGGGTACAAGTTCAAGAGTGGAACCACCATCAGCCACCTCCTCTACATGGATGACATCAAGCTGTATGCTAAGAGTGAACGAGACATCGACTCACTGATCCACCTGCCATGGATCTACACTGAGGACATTGGGATGTCATTCGGACTGGAGAAGTGTGGCAGGATGATAGTAAAGAGAGGGAAGGTAGTTAAGACCAATGGAGTGGAACTACCAGTGGGCCACATAGCGGACATAGAGACCAGCTATAAATACCTTGGTGTCCCACAGTCACACAGGAACCATGAGGAGGAGGCAAGGAAGACAGCAACATCCAAGTACCACCAAAGGATAAGACAGGTCCTGAAGAGGGAAGAACAAGATCCATGCCATCAACATGTATGCCCTGCCAGTCATCAGATACCCTGCCGATATAGTGAGCTGGCCAAAGGAAGACATGGAGGCTGCCGATGTGAAGACCCAGAAGCTCCTCACAATGTACGGAGGTTTCCACCCCAAGTCCAACACTCAGAGACTGTACACCAGCTGCAAAGAGGGTGGGCGGGGTCTGATGAGTGTCAAAGCCACTGTCCTGGATGAAACCCGGAGTATCCAGGAGTATATCAGTAAGATGGCACCCAAAGATGAGCTGCTGAGAGAATGCCTCAGGCAGCAGCAGACATGGGAGGAAGTTCAAGCGGAGGAAATACCATGGCAAGACAAGCCCCTGCATGGGATGTACCATCGACAGATAGCTGAGGTAGCTGACATTGGGAAATCCTATCAGTGGCTGGAAAGGGCCGGACTAAAAGACAGCACTGAGGCACTGATCATAGCAGCACAAGAACAGGCACTAAGCACCAGATCCATAGAAGCAGGGGTCTACCACACTAGACAGGACCCAGGGTGCAGATTGTGCAAAGAGGCCTCAGAGACAGTCCAACACATAGTGGCAGGGTGTAAGATGCAGGCGGGAACAGCATACACTGAACGGCACAACCAAGTAGCTGGCATTGTATACAGGAACATCTGCACAGCGTATGGGCTAGACCCCCCCAAGTCCAGATGGGAGATTCCACAGAAGGTCGTGGAGAATAACAGGGCTAAGATCCTATGGGACTTCCAGATCCAGACGGACAGGCAGGTACTGGCCAATCAACCAGACATCGTGGTAGTAGACAAAGACCAGAAGACAGTGGTAGTGATAGATGTAGCAGTGCCAAGTGACAGCAACATCAGGAAGAAGGAGCATGAGAAGCTGGAGAAGTACCAGGGCCTGAAGGAGGAACTAGAGAGGATGTGGAAAGTAAAGGCCAAAGTGGTCCCAGTGGTGGTAGGAGCACTCGGGGCCGTGACTCCTAAGCTGGGAGAGTGGCTCCAACAGATCCCAGGAACAACATCAGAGCTCTCTGTGCAGAAGAGTGCAGTGCTAGGAACAGCTAAGATACTGTGCAGAACCCTCAAACTCCCAGGCCTCTGGTAGAGGACCCAAGATTGAGGAAGACACATACCACCCATAGGGGTGAGAGGGGAATTTTCTTTCACAATTGTCATATATGAAGACACATCTCTGATCCGGCCTACCATTAGGCACTCATTCCCACCTTCTGAAAGCAACCAGTGAAGTTAGACTTGGAACTACTGAAGTTGGTGGTATATTGCAACTGCCATACCAGGGAGTGATGAAAAGAGTCATCAGATCTGAAAAATTGCCTAGAGAAATAGAAAAGGGAACAACCTGGCAAAAGAAAATCTGAATTCTACCTATCAAGGGCTCTAGGCATGGGATCAATTCAACAGATGTTTTAGGAGCACTATGGCCACATCTCCAAGAGTAAAAACAGGACATATGAGTTTATATAAATATATCTATTTATTAATGCTAAGTACTTGTGAAGTTGCATTTAGAGCTATGCTATCTGGGCTGCAAACATCTGGATGACAGCAGAGAATTACACCAAACACTCTCTTGCTGTCATGTAGCAGTTGGCTGGACTTTTGCAGCCCAGATGTGGTCATCTTGGGCGAAATGAGGAATGAATGTGAAATTACGTTCTATGCTGCCATTCTCCTGAGCCAGCTGCTGTTCTCACAACTTGCACTCCCGCTGCTGACTGCCAGCTAGGATTTGTTCCTCAAAACCAGGAAGGCATGCCCAACAAAACCAGAAAGTCTGGTCACCATAGCGGATTAGCTAGCTGATTCCGAGAATGCCAGCTAACATATGCAAACACTATTTCATCAAGAATAGGGCCATATGCAAAATGTGTTGGCATGAAGCAAGCATTCTTATCTGATCTGTTAAAACAGTCGTGTTGTTATTATTTATTTCAAATTATAGCAATAATTGTAAATCAATTAAACTGTAATCAAATTATTTTAATTTATTTCATGAACGATTTAAATTTATTGGCCACCCAATCCAATGGACTCTAGAACACTCATGTGGCTGCTTCAAAGCTGTTCCCTTTGTGTTTCTGTGTATTTTTGCAGTCGATTCTTTTCTAGGACTGCCAGAGAAGCAAAGTGGCCATCTACACACACACATGTGGAGACAGCCAGAGAAGGCATTAGAACAGTATTTCTCAACCTTGGCAACTTCAAGCCGTGTGGACTTCAACTCCCAGAATTCCCCAACCAGCATGCTGGCTAGGGAATTCTGGGAGTTGAAGTCCACATGGCTCAAAGTTGTCAAGGTTGAGAAGCACTGCATTTGAGGAGCTGTATTTACACCAGCTCATTTTACAAAGTGCTTCTTTCAAATGCTTTGTTAAGCCTTAACAAATCACATTGCTTCTTGAAAAAAAAAAATGTCGCTTCTTCACAGAGAAAACAGCACAGTCGTGATAAATTCATTTCTAAGATGTTGTAGGTCTTACTGTTACAAGTGTCCTTCTTAAAATGACAGCAGACACCCTCTCCACTTTCACCTTGAATTTTTCCAGGAATGGAAACCCGCTAAGCAATGTAACCTGGTGTTTCTTCTCAACCTTTTGGATCTTAAGTGCCAGCAGTCACACTTTCAAAGACCCAGGGTTCTAACCTCATGGAAGCAAAAATCCACTAACCCCAAAAGGGAATTGCATGAGAGTAATGTGTTTATGTATGTTAAAGACTTAAAGTTTCCTTATTTTGTATCCTATCTGAACTACTGAGTCCCAGCTCTGATATTCTAGGAGTTGAAGTCCAGATATCTTAAAGTTGCCAGGGTTCAGAAACACTAGAATATACCCTTCATCATCTTTAATCCCTATCTTCAATGCTTACTACTATGCAGCTACTGAAGTTGGAAGAACCACCAAGTGAAAAGTTGCAGCCCTTTCTTGAGCTTATTGTTAATACATTTTGCAGAATGGGTCTGCATACTTACAACTTTTGTAGCTTTCTTTTTTAAAAAGCTGTTGGTTGTGTACTTTATGCCAAAGAGGGAAAAAAAGTAAAATCTGGCCCAGTAACTGCTGATGATGAAATTGTTATTTCAATTATTAAATATGGGGCTCCTGAGAATCCTTTGAACATTAAATGCTATATTGCAGCTATAAATAAGGGTGCAATCCAATATACAAATGAGAGAGAAAATCCTGTTAAACTAAATGTAATTTGATTACTGAGTATTTGTTACTGGTATTTTTCATATACATTTACAAAGCCTCATAATTTTTGACATAACAAGAATATAGATCTGAAGTCTGGAATCTCACTGTTCAGATGGTGTTAACTCATATCATTCCAGTGTTTTCTTACAGTCCAAAAATAAGTTGACTATTTTATAACAAGCACATGTGAAGGGCAACAAACTCACAGGTACAGTGGAAATGCAGATGAAAGCCTATCAGTTTGAAGCAAAAGCTGACAGCCAGGAGAAATGAGGTGGTAAAATAATGGGTAGATTGCAAGTGAAGTAAAAATGACAAGATAAAAAGACTTTGAAGCTTCACTGGCATAGACAGCTCTTGATCCCTGGTGATCATGTCTCAGAATTGGATCCAGGTTTGGTTTGGCACCAAGAATTTTAGGATTTAAATGGCTGTGATGCAAATTGGTTGCAGGCATGTGTAGAGTCAGAAGCTAACCAATACCTGGGGCAGAACAGTATATGTATCTTTCATTATTTAAGATGTGCTAATATTTCATATTAAAAATATAAAATGTTAATGATAGATCAGAAATATTAATCTTTTTTCCTCTTCCTATGTTGTTCTCTACCTGAAATATTTTTTAATAATATTTAAAATTGTCAATCACATTAAGATTATCCAAAAAGAAAGAAGAAAAATGGTGGTAGGTGTCCGTAAGTTCAGCATCTATGATTCAGAAAGAGAACAAAAGGCAAAATAAGCAAACTTGTTAAAGTAACATCTCAGCTTGATCAGCTGATGAATATAGTTTCCTTGCCATTCTCAAGGAACGCACATTGACACACATTTAGTATTCTTTAGTTCTCTGACCAAAGAATGGGGTCAAACAATAGTTCTCTTCAGCTATGGAATCTGGCCCAGGGTTGGATACACCATCCTCATCCACCAAATTGTTTCTTTCATACGCAGAATTGAGAGGGTTCTCCTATTTGTCCTGTTTCAGGTCTCAGTTCACATGCACGTACTTGCTAGGTGAGGAAAGCAGTTTACTCAAGGCTGAGCTGATAATAGCAGATAAGAGAAGACATGTAAATCAACAAGGTCTCATGGAAAGAAAGTCTGCCTGGGCGGTTTCAATTTCAACAGGAGGACGCAGAAGAGTAGTCAAAATCCAGTCCCAAGTTCAGAGAGCCAAATCAGGTTTGTCAGCCAGTCCAAGGTCAGAGTTTCACAAGCAGGATTCAGAGGACTAACACACCAGAGCAGGAAATCAGACGGCCATTTCCAATGGGGAGTCATGAGTCAGAGCTGCCTCTTAAATCAGGCTGCAGCCAGCTGTCTTTAACCAAGAGATTTACTCCCTTGCTTAGCAAGGAGTCCCAATAAACATCTTTCCTCAGTTCTCTGCTCTACTCCAAGGGTTTGGAGGCCTTACGTCGTCATCATCTGACTGCTCCAGCTGTTCAGGTGGTGCTGTGTTTGATCAGCCTCAGGTGATTCTTGGCTTGGTCTCTCCTGAGGCTGACATTCCACAGGTTCAGCTGGAGCAACTTCTTCAGAGTCAGATTCAGAGTCTGAGTCCTGGGCCATGACACTATTTCCCATCTCTCTATACTGCTGCTGGTATGCACATAAAAGGTTTAAAGCTGGAATGACCAAAGGCCACTGAAGGACTGCCCATGATAATTACCCACAGTATTGTTTCCAGTGACTCTAGAAAGTTCTGTGTCCTTTTGATTGACATATTGATACTATAAATTCTTGCCTGTTGTTCATGTCTCTCTCCCCTGCTTTTGCCTGCTCCTTATCCCATTTTTGCCAGTTCATGTGTTGATATTTGCCAATGTTTAATAAAGAAACGTTAAGTTATATTTTTTGCTAGCTGTATTGAGTATGGTCTGTTTGCTGGATATAGGGCCTCACTGGAAGTGCGTTGGGGGCAAACTAAACTGGAAATTACTCACAGCCATTTTCCAACACCCATACTGAAAAACCATTTGTAAAGCAAACAAAACCAACAAAGAAAAGATTGAAGCTGACGGTAGCCAGAAAGGGAAGGTAGAACATGGATTATGGAAATCAACAGGGCCAGCCTATGTTGGATTTGGACTGGAATTCAAATTTTGGCTTAACTAGGAAACATAGGGAGGTCCTGAGTCAACAGCACTCCCTTTCCTCAGAGGGATGATTTGAAAATAAATTGGTATAATGCACACGCATGCAACCCTTTCTCCAGAAATAGTGGTGGGGCTTCAGGGAAGAACAATTATGTGGTTCCTTTAGCTTTTTCAGAAGGACAGGACAGGACTATAGCTTGGTGAAAGAGTCCCTGCTATGGGTACTAAAGGTCTCCAGCTTGATGCCTGGCAACACCTGTTAAAAAGGCTACTAGTAGAAAAGTTGCTGCTGGACAAATAGTATAAGTAACTACCAATGGTTCCACTCAGCATATGATAATACCTGCATATATTACCATATGCTTAGTGGGAACATGGTAGCTGCTTATACTAAGTCCGTTCGATTGAGAAATAACTTGATTCCTCATGCAAAAACCAGGCATTGTAATCATGATACTCGCACACGGCAGACCTCTAAAACTATCCAACTGCTGATGCTACTGCGACATCGGTAAACATGAGTGGACTGCCTGTTGGTGATTAGCTGAGGATGACGTTGGCTTCAAACCTGGCCTCTTTCCCATTTTGCTGTGTGATCTGGTGGCTACTGATAATGTGATGAGGAGTGCAAGAAACATAGCTTAACAAGGAGATTTTGACAAATGGGATCTTTAAAGACACGTCCTCTCCCTCTTGGCTCCACCATCCCTAAGACTCCTTCAAGGCAAGGGTGCACTGGGTGGCGTCTGCTTGTGAAAAGGGCATTCTGATCCCATCCCATCCCTTTAATCTTTCTATTGCTTATTGTCAATGGAGGAAAGCAGTCCTACAGCAAGGGGGAAACACGCACAATTTACTTTTGTTCTAAGGAAATGGAAGTTGAAGGCGATCCAAGAAATGGTCTTCATTCATAAGGTAAAAGTAATTATGATAATTGTTGATTTTGCAATAGTAAATGTGTATCTGTCTGTATTTTAATACATGTGTATGTGTGTGTTGGATTCAGTCTGTCTTCCATGTGAGAATATTTTGTCACATTGATTGTCATACTTCAGTTCTAATGCACTGAAGCATTTATGATTATGACCATTTTCAAAAGCTGAGTGGCTAAGCTTCCGGTCTATCTGAAAAAAAGGACCAGTTGCTTAACATTCCCATCTAGTTTTACATTTCTTAATTTTTTATCTGGCAGGGAGTTCCACAGGCATCCTTTCATGGGGACTATTTCCTGATGAGAAGGAAAAGATTGTTGCGCAGAGTGCAGCAAAAAGGTCCCAAAAACTACATGATTAACTTTTTACAAGACAAACACACTGAACAGATTGGGCATTTAGCCCTCCCATTATATTGCCAGCATGTACACCCCCACTGAATAACTAACATACACATTACAGTAAGTGGCAGTAAAAATCATAACAGAATCACAAGATTCTTTGTTTACATTAGCTTCATAGAATAATCTCGACACCTGTTTTTGTATAGGGAACGGGATGACCTTCTTCCCATGAGAAAATCCTGATAAAGATTGTATGCTATTCTGTTGTAATCCCAAACCATATGATCTCCACATCAACTGAGGAATGGGTGTCATGACACTTCCACTAATTCAGTTAATTTAGTTAACTTAAATTAACTAATGAAGTTAAGTTATTAATTAAGCAGTTAAATTAACTAATTTAATTGCAAAGTCACATCATTCAGCAACTTGTAGCTACATTAGCCATTAAAACCATTTAGCAAGCATTTTAAATCATACAGCGTTATGGATATATCTAAAAAAAGAGAATCATATTAACAAAATGCTATACTAGCAGATTTTTTTTCTCTTTCCTTCCAACAGTTTGCTATGTGTCTTGAAGACCGGAATAAGAAAACAAAGGAAATGAAAGCCTTCAGTTGTGGCTCCAAAATGAGTTCTCTCCAGTTTATTTTCATCACTTTCTTAGTTATTCTGCCTGTTGACAGTGTTAATTCAAGTAAGAACCTTCTGTATTTCTTTCTAAGAAATGTAGCTGCTATTATATATTATATATTATATGTTATATATTATATATTATATAGACAGTTATATAATATATATGTTATATATTAAGAGAGAGAATAGGAGGGTCTTAATAATCACTAGACATCCTCATATAAACTCACATTAAAACAAAGAGCCAGTGTGGAGTAGCGGTGAAAGGGTTGGAATGGCACTGGAGAGACTCAACTTCCAGTCCACCCTTAGCCATTGGAGCACAGACAAGACAAGGATGTCATAGCAATGCTTCCTTGAGTTCCTGAATGAAAGATGGCAAAGATGGGTGCCCACCTCTAAGAAATAAATAAATAATCAACACATTAAACATGAAAATGTAGAAGTAATATAATGAACCAACACAGATAACAAATCCTGTTACATGCTTACTGGAGATTGTATTAATATCAATATAATGAAGAGGGGAGGCTGATCAACTCAAGGAGGCCCTGCTGACAGAGAAGGTAGGAAATGAATATAGGAAGCTGATGTACAAAGTCAGACCCTTGGTCCATCTAGCTTGGCACTGGTTTCTTCCACACTATGGATGGTGCAGATCCATCCATAGTGTAAGACACCACCACCTCCCCAGTCCTTACAATTACATTACTGGGCTGTGCATTATGCTGCGTCCCTGCTGAAATCTGGAGGAAGCTGGAACCTGGCGTGAGGGCTCAGCAAGAGTGCCCATTGATTGGTTTGATGGGACTCAGTTTGCTTTCTGGGTAGATCTAGAAGTATAGTATAATAATCATTCTCTATGCTGATAGGCACCCGTTCACACAAGAGTCTTCTCAGGCCTACCTGGAAATGCCAATGATTAAATTTGTTTTTCTGTGTGTGTGCAAAGCTAGTTCTGTACTGTTTTCTCCCCCATTTTTTTCCTCTGTCTGGTTTTGAATGTATTCATATGAGCTGAATGATAACATGACAGAAACCCAACCCACTGTATTCAAATGGTGGCTTAATATTTCAGGCAAATGTCAGCCGCTGCGGCATGGGTTTTGAGGTTATAGGCAAGCTGTCTATAGGATATTGCTCCTTCAGTTTATGTGGCCATTTGTAATTATTTGTTATGCATTTGGTACATTTTACAGTGCAGCTGACAGTGATTGGACCACTCCACCCAGTCACTGCCTCTCTGAGGGAGGACATTGTGCTCCACTGTTACCTGTTCCCCAGGACAAATGTTCAGCATATGGAGATAACATGGTTCCGTTCCCAGAACTCTTCATATGTACACCTTTATCGCAGTGGCAAAGATCATCTGGAACAGCAGCAACCAGAATACCAAGGAAGAACAGAATTTTTAAAAGACGGCATCGGGGATGGAGAGATTGGGCTGAAAATTCTTAACGTCAGCCTTTTTGATGAGGGACACTACCACTGCTCTGTTAAGAATGGGAGTTTCCAACAGGAAGCCACATTAGATATGAAAGTGACTGGTAAGTAGGGGACAAATCATTTTTAATGGAAATGTGTAATTGAAGTTGGTTCTAAAACCTCTGCAGACATCAACCTTCCAACAAATTCTTAGATGGTGAAAAAAGCAGGGCTATAACAGGTTTCCCACAAAAACCTCTTTCAAGGTACTCATTCAGTTTTTCTTGATATTTAAGGAGGAATAAGAATACCATTCCGTAATGTCATGCGTGTAATCTTTTTTCCTCCAGCGGCCACATATTTCTTTTTCACTTTCTTGAAATGGGGGCCAGAAAGTATGGTTGATGAAACATTCAGTTTTTCCTTTTTCAATGTCAGCTTTTTAAAAAAAGCAGGCACAAAACAACTGTGTGAATTTTCCAGATGCTTGCAGGGGGAAAAGGGAGGGGGGACTAAATCATGCCACCAAAAATTACCATTTTGCTACCAATTTTAGCAGCACAATTCTGGGTGACTCAGGGGCTATACGGATGAGTCTGGGCTGCATTTCTGAGGGCTGGAGTTTCCCCCTCCTGCCATAAAGCAAATTCAGGCAGTATTGGTAGTAACTCCTTTTGGTAGTAACTCCTGCCCTTGCCACTCTTTGTCCCTCTTCAGTTAAGTGACATCCAGAATATTTACCCCCATTCAAGGCCCTGCGTCTGGTCCTTTAAGGGTATGCAACCCCACTGATGACTGGCTGTACATCTGTAATGCCTGACTGGAACATCCATATCCAGATACAATATACTTCTAATAAGGAATTATGAGAACAGACAACTGAGACATACTGTACTGTTGACTGCATGCTCTGTTTGTAGGCTTCCTAGAAAATATCAGAAATGCTATTGCTGGAAGTTTGATCAGATCTAGAAGGTTTCATTCCATGTTCTTATGATAGCAGTGTCTGGAACTGATTCAATCTACCATTCAACTTACGTTAGAAGGAAAGCATAGGATCATTCTGACAAATAGCTTCACAGGAGGAGGAGGAAAAAAATCACACTTATTTCTTTGCCTAAGAGGTAAAAAATAGAGTCAGGCAGAATGGGAAGCTGTCAATGCTCATAATAATCCAGACAAAAAAGTTCCACAGTATAATAGTTCTACTGGATGTTTTGCCTTCATGCTTCATCTGACACCCAGAGATATCTGTTCTGCAGTATGCCAACTTTCATCACAAATTTTAGAATTTAGGTTTTATAGTTGGATTGGGGATGAGGAGGGAGATGGGCCAATGATTAAAAAATAATCTAAATAACCAGAGATTGAAAATTAGACTGGACAGTCTTCTGATCTTCGACAACCCAATGATTCTACAATATTTTTTTAAAAACTTCTTTTGTTCTTTGGTGTTAGATATCTTGCTGCTGTTTTCGTTGATTCCATAACTCTTTGGACAGACTGCTGGAGGGCAACCTTTTGGTGGCCAAGATCCTGATTTAATATTTGGGGGTGGGGCTGAAAGGCAGAATAGACAGGACAATGACTCAAAGCAAATAGCACCTCATCACATGGACATGAATGGGGTTTTAATTTTTCTCAAGTTTCCTCCCTCCCTTCCTCCCTCCCTCCCTTCCTCCCTCCCTGGATGGACTTTTGGACACCTTTTGTTAAACATGTTATTGCTTATATTATGGGCTTTTGTTGTGTATTTTCATCTCAAAATGGCACACACAGTTTTTCCAGCAGTTGAAGCCAGAATGTCACTTCAAGGGCTACAAAAAGGTTTGGGGGTTGCAGACTGCCCTGGATTTGCAGGATGCCCATCTTTGGAACAGCCTGAAAACACTTAAAATATGCATATTTGTCCCACATCTAGCATCAGGGCCTGCTCCTCTCCTTTCCATTGAAGGTTATCAAGACAGAGGGATCCGAGTGGTTTGTCGTTCCAGTGGTTGGTATCCAAAGCCTGAGGTCCTGTGGCGAGATCTCAGTGGGAGGCCTCTGTTTACATTGGCAAAAACAAATTCCCAGAGAAATGATGGGACATTCGATGTACAAAGTGACATCATTCTAAGAGGAGGTTCAAACTTGACTTGTGTTATTAGAAACAACCTTCTTGATCTGGAAAAGGAATCCACCATCCATATAACAAGTGAGTCAACAAAAACTGTTAATAGCCACTGTGTACTTTACAGCTTGAGCTTTGCAGTAATATGAGAATGAAATTCTGAATTCAAAATCAGACAAATTTGCAGCTGGTCTTGATTAGGACAAACTCAGAGTCAATGAAGAGTTATACTAGACATCCTTCTAAGAAGAAAATCTCAGATGAGTGCATGAAGTATATTTCTTTGCATTCTACTTTTTGCACTCTTGGGGAGAAAACATTTGGGAAGATTTAAGGAACATGTATTTATCTAAATTAGTGGGCATAGTTTGGATTTTGAGCATATGGTACAGGTCCTTCAACTAAATGGCTATCACGTAAATGGAGTCAGGCAGGACTTGCTAGTCAAAAACTGCTGCCATCATGGACATGGCTGATCACAAACTACCCAGGATGCCTGTAGGCTTCATATACGCCCAAAGGCATTATTTTAAAAAAATGTGGGTGGCTACCACCTAGTGCTTTGTTCAGAATTGTGTTTAGCTGCCCACAAATAGGACAAAATAAAGTGGAGAGTTACGGAGATGGTGGGAAGCATGCCCATTAATTTGTTTCCTGATAAAGAGTATTTTGTGACTGTCAAAGCTCTCTGTAGCCGCTAGTTTGTAAATGGGCAAGTCTTCCTCCCATAGGAGCTATGTTCTGAGAACACCCAGGATACATTCTCAAAATCCCAAGTATATCCACTGGTCTGCAAAGGTGCAATGCCTCAATTATCCACTATATTAGCACTAATTATCTAATAGAATGGGCCAATTTTTCATATTGTGGTGACACTTCGTTTTCTTCCAGTTGGAAGAAAGAAATCCAGGAAGAAATCCAAAGTGGTATGTTGATTTAATTTTGGAGGCAGCAAAGCAGGACTTTCCTAAGAATTAAAAAAAAATGTATATAATATCACAAATAAGTCTAAGCATGCAGGATGGTTGAATAATGGATTGGAAAATACGTATGACAAGTTTCCCCAATCTGATCCCTCTAAATAAGTCAATTTCCATGCCCTACCTTCCCCAACCAATGGTCCTGATGAAAGAGTGTGATAGCGGTTTAGTCTGACACATCTGGAGAACATCAAGTTGGGGAAGTTTGATTTATGAAATAGTGCACCTTTATTATGAGAGCAAGTAAGCAGGTCCCTGGCACAGGGACCAATTCAAATGTAAGTACTGGAAGGGTTGGCATGAGGATCCACTGGTGTGTAGAACCGTATGCCAAGTGGAGCTACAGAAACATTCATGAATCATAGCAGAAGGGATAGGAAAGACAGAAGCGGAGCATTTTCCAATATTTCGAGATTGCTTTAATCTGGATTCTTCTATTATTTCTTTCCCTTTTCAGATCACGTCTTCCCCAAAATCTCATCCTGGATAGTAGCTCTATGTCTTTCCCTAACGGCTGTGGTTGGACTCACTATATTTATTTTTTACCTACTGAACAGAAACAGTGAGTACATAGGAAATTGTCTGTTATGGGGATAGAAATAGTGTTATTGCAGTTAATCACCAGCTAGCCCTGTGGTTACAATAATTGTATCTGGATAGAATCCAGGTTTCTTAAAAGACTGGGACATAACATTCCTCTTTTAACTTCCTGACTGGTATGTTTTCTAAGGGCAAATCCGCAGAGCCCCCTTGCCCCAGTACAAGGAGGCCACACTACCCTTTTGTCTTTGCCTGTGCTGTATCGTAGCATTCACCCGCCACTAAGGACGGTGTAAGATGCTCTGCTCTGGGAGGGGTATTTTCCCTAATATCCTGCCTCAAGATGCTACATGCAGCTAGCGTAGGGCATATTGATATGCATCATGGAGGCGGCCTGAAATGACGTGTCCTGTGCTGGCAATCTTGTGGCTGTAACTGGTTCTGCTGGTTTCTGTGGGACCAGCCCCTTCAGTCTGTCCCTCATCCCTTCACCCGCCCCTCACTCCACTTTTGGCTGCAAGGTAGACTGAAACTCTGGCTTCTGCAGCCACTTTTTCTCAGTGCGTTGGTCAACTGGTCCATCTAGCCTAGCAGGCAATTCCCTTCCCAGCGGCTACTGCATCCACAGAAGCTCTTGTTCTTTACTTCCTCTCCTCACGATAGTTTACCACTCCCACACGGATCTTCACAGTTAACCTTTTGCTAAACTTTTGTTCCTCAACAGCTGTATCTCAGCTGCATAAAACTATTGTCCACTAGATGGCAGCCATCAGCTACAAGAAATGCTCTTTGCTGCCATCTAGTGGAGCAGCGTTACTTAAACTTTTTGCTCTCAGGACCCCTTCCCACTTTTAAAACTTATGGAGAACCCCAAAAGAGGTTTTGTTTGTATAGGTTATATTTATCAATATTTACCATATTAAAAATTAAAATTGATGCATTCATAAAAATAACAATATCAAACCCATTAGATATTAACAGAAATAAAGTATTTTTCATGGAAAAAAACTGTATTTTTGTAACAAATAAAAGATAATAATG
Source organism: Liasis olivaceus (assembly GCA_030867105.1). NCBI lineage: Eukaryota > Metazoa > Chordata > Lepidosauria > Squamata > Pythonidae > Liasis > Liasis olivaceus. The sequence continues at coordinate 18,040,373 of CM061348.1, read as the reverse complement.
AGAAGAGTGACATTGTTTTAAATTTTTGCAAATATCTTCAATATCTGTCAAATACTTGTGATTTCACAGACCTCTAAGAGTGTCTTCGGGGACTCCAAGGGGTCCTCAGACCACACTTTAAAAAACACTGGTTTAAAGGAATACCCCCGCCCCCCAAAAAGTCAATCCATCAGCAGGAAAGGGGGAAAAAAGGCTTTGCTAGCTCTTCATTAGTTTGTTATTATGTTATATACTAGATGGTGATGATGATGATGAATTTATGATTTTGTCCTACTTCTCCTAAGATATTCCCTATATCAGTAAGTTATGTTTTCTCTTCTTCTATTCTAGAAAAGCTGGTCACAGAACTGGGTAAGTGATCTCTCTCTCTCTCTCTCTCTCCGTCCCCCTCTCCCTCTCCCTCCCCCTCTCCCCCGCCTTTCTTTCTTTCTTTCTTTCTTTCTTTCTTTCTTTCTTTCTTTCTTTCTTTCTTTCTTTCTTTCTTTCTTTCTTTCTTTCTTTCAATGTTTGGGCCACAGTCTAATACAGAGGCTATCAATCTTAAACCTGTTGATTCCAATGATATTAAGCATTCCTTAGTGTACAATATTAAGGTATTTCCTCAGAAGTAAGTCTATCTGACTTTACTGGGAGTTATTCCTTTAGTACAATCTTTTCCAACATTCTCCATCTTGTATAGCAGCAGGTTAGGCAATGATGATCTAGTAGAGCATGTCATAAGATGATCTGGGGATTCTGTGTTGAGTCAGGGCTCTTTCATTGGAAAGGAAGAATGACAGCCTAAATATATTTTTGTAAAATTGTCACTGTAAAGGGGACAAGTAAAAATCAATAGCAAAGTATCTGCTGATAGGAACAAAGTATGCACTTTAGAAAGTTACCAACCAGCAAACCCAACTAGTTCAGTCTCGCTGATGTGGCATGCAGCATCTTTCCATGGTTTCGAGTAAGAGTCTTAACAAGAATCCTAGTCCCGTTGTTAGAGATTTTGGGTATTATATTTAGGGTCTCCTGTGTGCAAAACATGTAATTTTATCATTCAGCAATGATCCTTCCTTTAAGTGCATTAAAATAAATAGTAATGCTGTACAGTACTTTAAAAGACTTTCAAAAATCCTTCACAATTTTTCTTAAGTGGACATTGAAGTGGAAATACCATAGGCAGCAAAACTCCCAATTTTTCTTTCATGGGACAACTCCTCATCCTCACCCCGCCAAATTATAGTACAGAATCCATCAAAATGAGGCAAACTTTCTTTTAGATTCTTGTAAATGAAAAACTTTGAATTATGGAAAAGATGCACATAATGGGATTACAGACAGTCCTTTTGAACACTTTAAAATGGGACATTATCCTACTTCTGTGATCTCCAGCATTGATTTCTTCCATGTTTGGTGAAAAAGCACATTGCATGAGAATTCTGGGACTGCTGTTTCACCACATCTGGAGAGTACCAAGTGGAGAAATGCTGCTATAATACTTTTTTTCCTTGTTATGTTCTCACCTGAAAAATTCAGTACAAGGACATTACTTGTAGTTGTCTCAGATGTGATAAAATCTATTAGGATCTTGCCTCTTGAGTTCATGAGGAGGTTGAGCTTATTATTTATTTATTCATTATTAAATCAATTTATATGGCCAGTTATACCACAAATGCGACTTAGGTGCAGCTAACAATGCATTAAAAAATAAAAGAAAACCTATAATGGTCACCAAGAAGAAATCCAACCGACACTCATCAGTAACAATGACATCTCACATTTATCCTCCCAACCTCCATGCCCTGGAGCACAGCCAGGTCTTCAGAGCTTTCTGAAAGGCTGGCAGGGTCAGGGCTAATCTAACATTGGGAGTTATGATGTTCCAGAAGGAAGGCACTATGTCAGAAAAGGCACACTTCCTAGGTCCTATTGGATTGCATTCTTTAATTGAGGGGACCCGGACTGTGTCTCTCCTGTTGGACTTGGTAGAAACGACTGGAGACAGAAGGTCCCACAAATAATCCGGCCCTATGCCATGGAGGGCTTTATAAGTGACAACTGCATCTTGAATTCTACCTATAAGCACTTTGGGAGCCAATGGAGCTCCCAGAGAACAAGTGTAACATGCATGTATTGAGGTACACCCATAACTGCCCATATTACCGCATTCTGGACCAGTTGCAGCTTTTGGATGGTCTTTCAAAGCCCCACTTGATTGCAGTAATCCACTTGGGAGATGACTAAGACATGAGTGACTGTGAGCAGTGCCTCCTGGTCCAGGAAAGGACCCACAGGTGCACAAAACAAAGTTTTGCAAAAGCCCTCCTGGCCACTGCTGCCAGCTGCTGCTCGAACAGAAACTGTGAGTTTGGGGCAGCCTCATCCAGAACCAAAAGATGATGGTGATAGTGATGATGGTGATGGTGATGGTGATGATGATGGTGATTTATTAAACTTGTATAGAAAAACATTGGACCCAAGAGGCCCTAAAACTCCAAGCCACTCAATCTTGCTATGTTCCAGTGATATAGAAAAGTCACTTTGTAGTGACTTTGAACAACTGTTTTTTTTAATTATTTAAAGATATTCGAGATTAAACAGTTCCTTTGACATTGGCGTTTATTTTAATCTTTAATCTTGCTTTTAGATTGGAGGAACATGGTGATACCAATAGAAAAAGGTAAGTGGCTGCCTTGTTCGTTATCACTCCAGTGTACGTATATTCCATCATTATAGTGCTAATCTCTGAAAGTGAATGTTTTACATCAAGTTTTGATATGGTTTTTACTCTGGGAAATATATTTTTTATTCAAAAGTGTTGTCATGTGCTGAGTTCTGGTAGTCATATGTAAAGGAACCTGGTACTATCAGCCCAGTCATGTTTTTGAATGACAAGTACAGGTAGTCCTTGACTTATGACCAGAAAATTTGTCATTAAAAGGTGTGTCATTAAGCGAGGCATCATGTGACTGTACACGATTTTATGACTTTTTTGCAGCAGTCGTTAAGTGAATCGCCATGGTTGTTAAGTGAATCATGTAGTTCCCCCTTGATTTTGCTTGTCAGAAGCCAGCTGGGAAGGTCACAAATGGTGATCACATGACCCCAGGACGCTGCAACCATTATCAATACAAGCCAGTTGCCAAGTGCCTGAATTTTGATCATGTGACCATGGGGATGCTGTGCTGGTCATAAGTCACTCTTTTCAGTGCCATCGTAATTTCAAATGGTCGCTAAATGGATGGTCATAAGTCAAGGACTACTTGTACAGTACACATTTGTGAAGATCTTGATATCCTTCTTTAAAAAATGCTGTATTGTGGGGAAATTTCATTTTTTCTAGCAGTCATTTATATTATTTCTCTTATTAGTATTCAAAGCCATGTGCAAATGACTATGAAACTAGCAATGTTGAGCATCTACCTAAGATAATTCCAAGGAAGAATTAATAATTGGCTCTGCCTTCATGTATAGACCTTTCTTGAAGAATGGCTTCTGAACAAAAGGGATTCTGATGTAGCATAACAGAAAACAAAGGGGACTTCCATAGAAACCCTATCATCTTTCCATGCATAAAGACCTCTCCTTGAGTTGAGCAAATAGCTAATTTTAGGCTCTGAGCTTAACAACTAGCTGCACATTTCCTGCTTAGGTAGTAAATATGCATTATATAATTTATTCAAAATGAAGTAATGTAAGCCTGTTGTGTTTAGGCATGAAGATACTACTTCCTTGTTTCGCTGCACAATTTAGCCCAGGAGCTTATGGTTCACACCCATGCCTGGACTAAATAGATCAAGGAAGATTTGGTGCAGCCTTTGAAATGAGTCTTTTAACAGGTTAAGCGCTCCAAGTTATATCAAAAGAAGATCTTTGTGCCGGGCAACTTTGCTTCCTTGTGATAATTAAGAATGGGGCAATTGCCTTGAACCATCAGCCTCCTGGATTTTTTTCCTTCTATTTTTGTAAACGTGTGCTGTTATCAATTTTAACGGTATATCTATTTATCGTTTTAATACGTTGTGAGCCGCCCAGAGTCCCCCATTGGGGGGAGATGGGCGGGGACAAGTCTAATAAATTAAATAAATAAATAAATAAATACATTGCAGCATTTTCTTTTTGGTTAACCTTTTCCCCCTTTTTCTCTCTTCCCACTTCTCCTTTTCCTCTCAGCAAACATCGTTCTGGATCCAGACACGGCCAACCATGACCTGATCCTGTCCGCAGACCAGAAAACTGTCATACAGGGATTCATGTGGCAGAACCTACCAGACAATCCTAAGAGATTTAATATAGAGCGCTGTCTGCTGGGAAGGGAGGGGTTTTCCTCTGGGAAGCATTATTGGGAAGTAGAAGTCGGAGAGGAGGGGTATTGGGCCTTGGGAGTGGCTAGAAATTCCATGAAGAGGAAGGGAAGGCTCATCCTTGTCCCAGAAGAAGGAATCTGGGCAGTGGGGAAGGACCGGCTCCAATACCAAGCTCTTACTGTCCCCAAGACCCCTCTGGCTCTGAAGAAGAAGCCCAGGAAACTGGGGATTTACTTGGATTATGAGATGCAACAAATTGCCTTTCATGACGTCAATCACCAAACACATATATTCACCTTCTTCTCAGCTGCGTTCAGTGGGGAAGTGATCTTCCCCTTCTTCTATGTAGGGGTAGGGTGCTGGCTTAGGCTCTGTCCTTGACAGCTTCCTTTTAAGAGGTTCAGTCAGCCAATGAAATACGATAGAGCTATCCTTCACATTCTGTGGCCGGCCCTATCGTTAGGTAGAGACAGGCAGCTCATTTTCCATATCCTGCAAGGGGTGTAAATTGTCATTTATGGATCCCTTCTTCTTACCACAGCTTTACAGTGGTGAAGAAGGAGAAGCTTGTGGGGTTTTCTATCTTTTGACTAGGTGGAAGGATGTCACTCACCTCAGGCAAGAAAAGTTTGGGGCCAGCCCTCTCTATGCCTTACTTACTTGTTGCTGATTTATCTCAAGTTGTTTCCTCCACTTGACCCCCCACAATCCTGGAAGTGGGTCAGAAATGGGGAAACAACCTTGCAGCAATAGGCTAAGGTGTGCATGTGTATTATAGGTGTATTATGTGAGGGGGGGAGCAACATTTTTTGCAGTCAGGGATTACATTCTTTTTTAAAAAAAAAAATCAGCCTCTATGAGACCCTGGGGACATGGTAGTGACATAGTGAGGAGTGGAGGCTAGAATTTTAAGCCTTTTTTCCTTCTTTTTTGGGGTTTGTTTTTAAAATAGGATACTGTATTAATGCAGTGGGAGGCTTAATGCATCTCCTCTGAGGCTTACTTATTTTTTAAAAATCGTGAAGAATCTTGTTCTTATAATTCAGCAAACTAGGGCTGGGTTTGGGAAGATGGTCTTGACAGCCCTGGAAATATTATGGAGAGAGGCAGGCTGAGCAGCTTGTAGTCCACAGGTTGCCTCTCATGAGCGAGGAAAAAGGAATGTGCAGGGTGGAAGAGAAGGTTGTTTATTCAGTGCATCCTCCCTGCAAATTCTTCCCCTGCTCCCTTTGAACAGGAATGGGTACAGATAGTCCTCACTTAGCAACCACAATTGGGACTGGCAACTCCATCGCTAAGCAGTGCGGTCGTTAAGTGAGACATCCCGTGACCGCACCTTGTGGTTTTACTGCCAACTTATCCATTAATTTTGATTGTTTGGAGCTGGTTGTGAAGCACACGAATGGCAATCATGTGGCTGCAGGACACTGCAATGGTTGTAAATGCAAGGATTGGCTGCAAAGCTGTGTTTTTTTTTTACACCATCGTAACTTCAAATGGTCACTAAGCAAGGTGGTTGGTAAACAAGGACTCCCTGTACTGAAGTGACAGAATACTTGCATGCATGCAAGCATATTGTCATGAAGCAGAAGATAGTTTCCTGCTCTCAACCAACTCCATCTTTTGGGCACTTCTTCCGCTAGTGCCTCCCGCTCCCCAAGATGGAGCTGAGCGAAAGCTGGAAATTATGTGGTTTACACACTGAATACTGTTTTAGATAAAAACAAGATTAAGCTTCAAGAGGAAAGGGGTATTGACAGAATGCTTTGTATTGATGAGTTGCGTTCTCGGAAGAGAGTGTGAGCCAATTTGGTGATGAAGCTTAAAATGTCAATGGAGTTTTTCTCAGAAATTTTTAAAAGCTAGCTACAAGGAGACATATAAATACATGCACAGACACACACGCACACACACGTAGGAATGGAAAATAGGTCACAAGGGATTATTGCTATTTCAGTTGTTACTTGCTCTGCTGACCTTTTAAGGAAGAATAACTTAGTAATGATTGATTAGAGGTGTGTACACTGATATCTGTTTATTGAGAGAAAAATCCTCTCTTAATCATATAAAAGGCTACTGTAAAAAAAAGATAGCTCTCTGATCTACTCTCCTTAGCCCGAGGGGAGGACCAAGTAATATATTAAAATAATCTATTTTAGGGCTTCATTCATTGGATATGCTCTGTCTTCATGTAATTTTATATTCTTACAACATATTTTAAATAAAATGAACAAGACTGTCTTTCCCTTTTAAATTTAAATACTTCAAAACATAGGGAAAAGGTTTTCACTCTAGTGTGAAGGCTTTCTTTGGGAAATGTTATTATCCCAATTCAGCCAATCTTACGCTATCAATCTTACACATACAGGTAGTTCCCTGGTTAAAAACACCCAGGTTACAGACAACCCATAATTAAGAGCAGAGCCTCTTGTAGCAAAATTCAAGTTAAATACACAACAATTCGAGTTAAATACACAATGGTTCAAGTTCATTACACAATACTACTTACGCAGTATTATACAATAATATTGTTCCAACTTACATACAGATTCAACTTAAGGACAGACCTTGGGAACAGAACCCGTTCTTAAACTGGGGACTACCTGTCCTTGAGGGGAATATAAATTAGTCAGGAGGAGATGTGATCCTGTAGCACCTGGAGTTTCACTTTTAGTTTTTCCAAAGAGCACTGTCTCTTTTGCCAAAACAAGCATCTTTCTCAAGAAAAGAAGAGGGTTCAAAGTCTGCGAATGTGTGAACCTATCTGGGTGGGAGAGGCTAATGTAGGACAATTTCTATCAAAAATTGATGAATTTCTATCAAAAAAATATGAGAAAAAAATGCTGCTTGGTTCCCCATCCACCATAAACACACACAGCTCCTTGGAAATCAGCTGGCTAAGTGACTGCAGAAGCAACTGAGCCCCTGAACTTTATGTAGGGTGGAAGTGACAAGATGAGGATTTATGACGACACAGTGTGGTGTGGAGAATGTGCTCCTTAGAAAAAATGTCTCAGAATATTTCTGAATTGTGAAAAGCACTGTGAAGTATCTTGACCTTTGAATAACTACAAATGGAGCAGTTTCTGGAGAAAATCCACATTTGTGGAAGGGGGGAAAAAAAGATATTAACATTTGGAATGAGTTCTACCTGTTTACAATGTTGTGAGAATGATGGGAGTATGGATTGTGCCTGTGGCAGAAAAATTAAATGTCTGAAAGAGCCCACAGCTTCAATTTTCTGTTGTAATACTGGTCACAATAATATTTGCTGGCCTCTGGAGATGAGCGATTGCCAATGTTCCTGTATGTGAATAACAGGATGACCCTCCTTCAATGATTGATTAGACCTGCTGTTAGTTTCATCTTGGACAGCCTGAGTGTCCACAGGCTCCTACTGCTTGCATCAGAATGATGTAGACCAGTGTTTCTCAACCTCAGCAACTTGAAGATGCATGGATTTCAACTCCCAGAATCCCCTAGTCAGCAAGGCTGGCTAGGGAATTCTGGGAGTTGAAATCCATGCATCTTCAAGTTGCCAAGGTATCTATGAGCAGAATTAGGCAACCCCCAACTCCCACCCAGCCCTAGAGGCTTCACTGAGGGCAACAAAGCCAGGTATATATATATAAAAAAACCTCACATATTCAGAGTCACCCATATCTTTGGGTGAAAGGCAGTCTTCACTGCAGATTGGAATATATTGTGTTTGGCCCAATGTATTTCATCCAAACCAAACATCAGGCTGCAAAATACAACTTCAAATCAGACAATCCCACTCCTCATTGTTTCTTTGCATCTTGGAGGACTTTGTATTTAATCCTTGGCTTTTCCCCTTGCCATACGAACCTAGATATATCTTTCTGCCATTGCTTAAATCATTGGTGGCGAACCTATGATGTGTGTGTCGAGGGTGACACACCAGTGTTCACCAACACCCAACAACTATTCTCCCTGTTTGAGTTACCAAAGAAACTGAGTTTGTTTTACTCATATTTCATTTTTGTAATTATTTGATGTTTCTTTATATAATACATAGCACCATGTGTGATTGGACTGTATATTTTTTAAAAATAAATGCATATGTAAAGAACTGTTTCTCTTTTTTTCAGGGGATGTGTGTGTGTGTGACATACCAGCAGAGTCAAGTTAAGCATTTTCTGAATTTTTGACAGGCTGAGCCCAAAAGGTTCGCCATCACTGGCTTAAATGGTGCATCAGTTTCAGGCCCTAAACATTTCAGGAAATTCTGGTAATTTCAGTCTTTGCCTGATAGTCTTTGTAAATTATTTTTGGTCTTTCAGAACATTCATTTCTTATTTTTATATATACTATTTTAGTTTGTTTTGTTTTTGGCATTGTACACAGTTCTGGTCACAAATTAATAAAAATTTCATTTACTACACACTTAACCAGATCCATTCAGTTAGAGATCTAAGGGTGACATTTGCACATGCTTGGTTAACTAACTTTGGTGAGATTTTTCTGGCTTAGTTCCTTGTGTAAAACCAGCCTATTGGTGTGCAAAGGCAGTCATTAAGAACCCAGTGGGAGAACCAGTCAAATCTAGTGCCACATTCACTTATTCTTTCATCTTAGACTAGGCAGTATAATTCCACTGATGTACCTTGGCAGATTATTAGTAACCTGCTATCCAATGTATTTGGAAAACCTAATTGATGCATTGCAATATTCAGGTTTTCCATATTGCCTAAATAAATTCTCTGTAATTCAGAGGTTATGTAGGCTCCAACAAATGTTGGCCTGTTAAATTTAATCTAACTTGCTTGCAGTTCTGCTAATGTAAACTATTTGCAAGAAATTAAATATTCCCACTTGTTATGATCCCATCATGAAAGAATAATAATTTATTTATAATAACAAGAAGATCTTACCTTATTCACAAATTTCAGCAGCAGCAGCAGCAGCAGAACAATAATATAATCAAACCAGAATAGTCCACTGGACATTGCATATATGTAAGAATATTTCTGTTACAGAATTATATTTTTTATGTTGGAATGGTGTGCCTAAGAAACAAACTAAGGCAGTGATAAAAGGCTACACAATTTGCAAGCCTCTAGGCAGGATGCAGTTGCCAGTGGCTCTGTAAAGCAGTTTTTAGGAATTAAAAATAAAGACAATATAGTATCAAGGCCCAAATGAATCAAAATACGACAGATAGAAAGCAAACAGCAAAGGCAGGCTGTTTCTTGAGACCCCAACACCAACTGAAATGCAGCATAAGGCACAGCGCTGCACCAGAGTAGGAGAGGACAAGTGTATGAGTTACACCAAATTGCCTCTTTTCATTTAAAGAGGAAAAGCAGAGTTGTAGAGAAGAGCTGCTAAAATTGTTTTCTCATAAAGGAACCAAGCTGTTACCAAAACACAGCCCAGACAGGTTTGAAAGTAAGGTTACACAATCTCTATCTTACATGGAAGCTGCACTCCTATAGCTGCCTTCATCTTTCCTCTCCATCAAGCTTTCCCACCCAAACACTCTAATACAGGCTGTTTTTCTAATATTCCAGTAAATTTATTTTTTGAAAAGCTTTCAAATAATTACCATACTTAATAAACTTTTTCTCATAAAAATAAAATGTGGGCTTCAAGACTTTAGGCCATTGAGTTCATGATGAGATGGGAATACATTAGCAGGTCTTCATCCCTATTTGAAGGCACCTGACCAGGTGAATGTCACTGGCTGAGATAGTTGCTCTCTTTGCATGGAGAGAACACAGACTCCAGTCCTCAAATAACTCAAGCAGGTAAGCTTGGCAGGCTTCCCTCAAGGCCAGGATGGCAGGAGACTGGAACCGCAAGGTGGCCTCAGGGCTGGGTACCAGCCTCTGGGCAAGAGGCAGAAAAGGCAGCTTGGCCAGCATCATTCTGGGCCTAGAGGCTTTCTGACAGCGCTGAAGTAGCTGCTCTTCTGGCAGTCGAGAACAGCCGTGGAAAGTCTTCTTCTCTAAACCATGAATAGCAGCACGTTCATGAGATCTTTCAGGAGCAGACCTGTTCTTCAGCTTGTTTGCCCATGCCAGTTTTTCAGAAGGTTTAGTTGTTCTACCCATGGGTGATCGCTAATATATTTTATGCTACTCTGCAAAGACAAGGCATTACAACCATAATCACAAACTCAGTTCACAGATTACACCCATTCCATTTGTTTGACTATAATTGACAATAAACCAGTATTGGTTTGCACAGTGCTTTATGCCCCAAACCATGGTTTACCAATAAAGTGTTTGGATTTTCATAATAGGCTCAAAGAAAACACAGCATTTTATGGTTTAATGCAAAATATGCATTAGGTCACAGAGTCAAGTCAAACAGAAAACCTGATCTAGAGCTTTTCAGACTTTGGGCAGGGCCTAATTTGCTGATAATAATTTATTAAATTCATATGCCGCCTGACTCTTAATGACTCTGGGTGGCTCACAACAAAGGCATCACAATAAAATCAATAAAACAAAAGGTAAAGATAAAAGATGGAAAGCACGTGATAATTCAGATAGCAAGAGAGTTTTCTAGAATGAACCCTTGAGGTGATTCCTGGCCTGAAATCCAAAAGTTTTATATATTCACCAACAAGAACACTTTTAAGAAGGAGTTTTAGATGCAGGATAATATACAACTCAGGGTTCATATTCAGCTGATTGAACTTTGGAGCAAATTTGGAATCAGATAGTCTCTCCAATTTAGTTTCAGTCAAAAGCCAGAGTTTTAACAGGCAGCCCCTCACTGAAATTGGATTTCCATATCAAAATTGATTTGATTTCCATATCAAAATAAGTTGCCTGTTTAATGGCAGAAGGCTGACCACAAAGATTTAAGTTTCCCAACTTTCCCCACGGCTATTAGCCCACCATCATTCTGCCTAATTTACCTCATGGGATTTTAATTTAAAACTCCCTGGAGAAAGGGCAAGATTAAAATGTGCTATATTTCTATCAGAATTAGTATTTTGCCCTCAGCATTGTGTCTTCTATCCCAAATCTGTTTTGCCTTCATCTTGAAGAGAATATTTTAAAAAGCATTTCAGCTTTTACCATCAAATAACATTTAGTTGGCATTATAGCCTAGACAGAATAAAGTTCTACTCCTCAAAATTACAGCAAACAGAATACACTTACAGATTTGTAGTAAAACAGAAATTAAATAAACCTTTTCATATAGTGTGAAGAAGCGGGAGAAATCTCATTCTATTTTATTCTGTAGATATACCTATTAAAACCCAATCAGCTGCATCTCCTAGGTCCTAATGAAGAAAAAAAGTGACACCAAAGGTTAGTGGTAAGATCATCATTAATGTAAACTCACAAGTGATATTGAGGGATTATAGACTGCAATGGAGAAAGGATAAAATGAATATTGTGTTGTTCTTTTTCTAAAGTCTTCTGGAAAACATTCAGTTTTCAGTCAGGTCAGACACTTTCCATAATCCCACCCCTTTTCTTTTGAAGATTCTAATTGGTGAAAAGCAGAAGCACTGGGAGAAGACATAATTCACACGGGACTGAAGAATTCACAAATTAGAGTGCACAGAGGTAAAAGAAGACAGGACCCTTTTGATGGTGGCTGTGTGAGGACATATTTGAACAGGTGCAGCTTGTCATGCAAATTACACCTGCTAAATTAATCTATGCCCACCGTTCTTCTTATACCATTTTGGAAAAGAATGCAGAACTCTGTTCAGTTTGACCTCCTAATTCAGTATGATCTTTCAGTATAGAATGCCTGTATTACTAACTCTGCATAGCTATAGACATCTTCAGAGTAGTTCATAGCTCTTAATTCTTTAAAAGCTAACAAAACATGAAGGATGAAAGAAAACCTATCTCTGTGAGAGCTTGGCTACCTTTTAGAAAAGATACTATGAGTGAGGAAGTAGCATGTGCTATCCCAGGAAAAACTGCAACAGACTTTAATTTTATATTCTGAAAAATTGGTTTTTCTCAGGCCTGCCCATTCCCTGCCCATTCCCCTGATGGAATATGGTTAAAATCCAATATCGTTCTCACATCCATCTCAATATTATACAGCATCACAGAATTGTGTATTTTTTCCAGGTAGCTGTTTTGATTCCACAATAGAAACAGTACAAGATACATCAAGTCAATGTAACAATAAACAACAGATAACAAGTGAGACTACAGCACAATCACACGTATGTTTACTCAAAAGTCAATTTCAGTGTTCTTTAAGATTTACTGTTAGGTACACGTGCACAGGACTGCAGAACAGGACAATACATTAGAGCAGTGTTGTCCAAACTTGGCCACTTTAAAATGAGTGGACTTCAACTCCCAGAATTCCCCATATTCCATCAGGAAATACTGGGCAGGCCTGAGAAAAACCAATTTTTCAGAATATAAAATTAAAGTCTGTTGCAATGGCTGGCTGGGGACTTCTGGGAGTTGAAGTCCACTCATCTTAAAGTGGCCAAGTTTGGACAACACTGCATTAGAGGTTCAAAAAACTTCTCGACCTGCGTTTTTCCCTACTTGTTTTCCTTGCCCAGAGGTACGTGTGCCTGTTCGTTGCATCTCAGTATTTACAGTTTTCCATAATCAGGATAAAACGAGAAACTCCTGCAACGGTGGAGGCGAACTTTTTTCCAAAGTTTTCTATCAGGGCCGAGGGTAAAGGGGGCGTGACCCTCCCGAGTGAAAAGTTAGAACCGGCGGGTTTTCTCATCGGCCGTCCGATTCCAATTTACTCTTTGAATCGGAGATCGTTGATATTCCTGCGTCGAAACAGACGGGAACACGAAGTTTTCTAAGCTGATTTATTTGGACGCGCGTCCTGGTTTACTGTTCGTCCGATCGGTTTTTTTTCCCCCGTTCAGGTTCTATCTTGACTGTCCGATGCGGAGAGGAGCAAAATCATCTATCCGTGATTTTTGTCTAGGTTATTGGGCTTTTGACAGGAATAAAAATAACATACTTTGTAAAATGGAATTAAGTGGAAATACTCTACGGAATTAGCTAACAAAAATACCTACCCGCGCAACTAAAGAAAACAAAATAGCTTATAAGTAGATCGTTTCAGCTATATCTCCTCAGGTGCGACGGAACTAACGCGGTGCATTGGACGAACAGGATTTTGTTGGGATTCGACCGACTGTTCTTAGCACAGTTCTAGATTCAATCACGGGCCGTCAGATGATCGTTGTTATTTTTAGACGCTGATCGGTTACATTTGGGGCTCATGGATGATCCTAATGAAGACGTTTCCGAGTTCACAAAATTCTCCACGACGCTTTATTGTAAGCAAAGCGGAGTCTGTTACCGACGGGAAAAAATAATAGGCGCATTTGTCATTCCTCCCCCGCCCCATCCTGCCTATTCGCATTGGTCAGTACTGTATTCTGATGACACCTGACAACTCCGAAGGACACGTACAATTTTGTGTCGGCATGGTATTTTAGTTTCCACGACGCTAGTTAATTTGAAATAACCTGAATCCACCTTTTCACCCGGGATCATGAAACAGTGTCTGTGGTTTATTAAATGAAAGCAAGTGAAACGTCCTTGGGAGGTGCCTATGTTGTCATTAGGGGTCGAGTTCGCCTCGAAGGAGACGTTCCAATTCATATTAACTTGGTTTCTTTAGATAGATAGATAGATAGATAGATAGATAGATAGATAGATAGATAGATTATTGGGGTTTTAAAATTACAAAGTTAAAAGTTAGAACTGAAAAAGAAAATTGAAAATACAAATTATAAAGAAAAGGAAAAGAAAAGGTGAGATAAAGAAAAAGAAAAAAGATATGAAAAATAGATAACTTCCAATCTATCTCTGGTCTTAGGAATAATAAGAGTATCATAAGTGCTAGTTTTTAATGCATTAAGTAGGAATAATTCTTTGTCAAAACATATCCCATTACATTTATAATCTAATCTTCAAATCCCCATGTAAGCTTCGCCCTGCCTGCATTTTGCAAATAGTCCATCAATGGTTTCCATTCTTTAAGGTAATAATTATTTGAGTTTTCTTTTAAGCAGCATATTAACTTGGTTTCTGATGGTACGTTCTGATTGGATTGGATTCAGAAAAACTGGCCAATGAGGGGTATACCAAAGAAAGGCACTAACAGCAAATGGTTTTATGAGTAGCTTTAATTAGTTTTGGACAGAAGGGCTATATTAAGGCTGTAATCCTACTTCCTCGTTGATTGTAACAAGCCCTCCAACAAGTCTTTCAAGAAACCTTGTGGATTTGCGTTGTATTTAATAAAATGGAATTATGCATGTTTCAGTTCGGACTTATTTAATCATATGTATAACCTGCACACTCCTAGTCAGCTGAGCCTGCAAAATAACGTTTAACTGTACTAATTAAAGTTTATGACGAAAAGCAAACATTTGGGTTGGGTTCTGAATTAGGTGTATTTATTTATTCAATTTGTATGGCCACCCATCTCAACAAGTGGCTGAGTGCTGATGTATATAAAGTAAATCTAGTAAAAGCACTGAAACAGCTTATATTTCTGCTAAATTAAATAATTTTAGTCTATTATAAGTAATAATATAAGTAGCTTATGGTTTTTATTTCAACAATTCTAGTGGAATATATATAATGCCTATAAACTAAGGTCTAACACTGCTATCTTTTGCTTCTCTAGAATACTATTAGCAGCAATAATTAGCAAAAAATAACAGTTCACCTGTGTTGAGTAATGAAACTGATATTTTTCCATTAAAGTAAAATAATCATTAAGTCCCACAGGAAAATAGATACAGTACTAAGACTTCACTCATTAATATGGATATCCAGGATCAGTACAAAGATTTGTGGCATTAACACAAATTACCATTTGTGTTAATTGCAGTATGCTAAAGAAGTGAACAGTTTTGGCTATATCTCCAGTATTTGGAATTTATCAAGAACCATGGATTTTCTGGACATAGAGATTTGCTAAAACAGTCATATAACACTGGAAAGATAAATTTATTCTTGATATGCAACAATCTGTCCTGCTTGTCAATATCTGAATTATAGTGGTGCTGGTGTTGTTAAGGGCAAAGAATTAGCTTTTCAGAGTGATGTGGTCAAAGTTGTTGGAATTTATTTATTTTATTTATTTATTTATACATCACATTTATATAGCCACCCATCTCACAAAACAACACTGGGCAGGGTACAACCCAAATTTAGAGTTCTAAATTTTCTCAGCCACTTTTTCTTTCCCTCTTTGTTACTGCAGTTTTGAAATTAATTGAGCATTTTGTTGGAGCTGTAATAAGGCTAATGGTTCTTTAAAACATATGTTTCTACAATGTTCTATACTTACCAAGTTTAAAGAGAAAGTAGTGGACTATATAAATATGATAGTGCAACAAAAGCTAAAATTTTCAGAGGATAATATTCTTTTGAACTACATACCTAGCACACAGAACTTGACAACTGGAAAATGTAAATGGATTCTCCGTGCCCTTACTATAGCCAAAAGACTGGTATTGCAGCATTGGAAAGATAAATGTATGGCCCTTTTTACTCAATGGATTGAAGACCTGATTACACTTGCTACTTACAAGCAGATTGCGTATGGACATAGACTTTTTATGGACAAGTATAATGAAATATGGGACTCATTTATACAATTCAGTAGGTTAAAAAAAATGATAGTCATATAAATGTGTTAGAAATATATATATACTTGAATATTTGCATTAGATAAGTATATACAGAATTGTAATAGTTAACTGTTATAATGACATATTAACATCTTTTTTTTTCTTTGTTGTGTTTCTTTCACTTTTTTGTTAAAGCACTTTCTATATAAGCACTTTACTGTAAACTGCCCAGAGTCACCTCACAGTGAGATGGGCAGTGACAAATCTGAACTATAAATAAAATAAATAAACATGCCTTTTTCTTCTTCTCAATAATAAAAAATAAAGTTTGAAATTAATTGATACTTTTTCTCAATGGTCTTGTAACTCTAACTTTTTTATTACCACAATAAATTATAATAAAACATACTGATTGAACAGTCTTCGTAGAATGAGTGGACATTGGGGTTTGAGTTGCAATGTTAACAAAATAAACGTTTATCGCCTGTGGTGTAGTGACTAATATAGAGAAAAGGTAATAGAAAACTCAGGAAAATATTTTAGACAAAAATATTGACGGAGATTAAAAATCTTCGTTTGGTTTCCTGATGAGAGGTCTCTTCATTTGTGTTCAGCATTATTAATTATGTTTTTGAACGATAGGTCATTCAAGAGAGCCGCTGTTCTGTTAGGGAAATACAACGCGACAAAGAAAAAAAACGCGGGAAAACGCGAAGCATTTGCTTCTCGGGCGGTTTTCATGCGCCCGTCAAAGTTTTCAGTCTCTTCTCTCCTTTGTGCTTTTTCGTGTTTTTTTTTAACCAGAAATTTTTTAACCAGAAACGCCCACGGTTGTTTTTTTTTTAACCAGAAATTTACATTTAGAAAGTACAATATTAGACGAAATTCTCGCCAACAAAATACCCAATAGATTTAAGGCAAGAATTTGTAAGATTTCATATACTGGAATTTTTAAATCAAATGAATCAGTTCTAGGTTGTACGGTACTATGGGCCAAAGCAAACGTTTATAAAATATATCTGAATCTTAGTGGTATGGCAAAGTGAATAATTTCCCTCCTGCATTATCAGTAGTGGAGTAAAATTGTACAAAGGACACCAGCGACCTTTTTTCTTTATAAAAAGCGTTACTGCCTATTTATCATACCCGTCTTTGACAATACTCCTCTCTTATTGGTTAAAACAGAATCCTTCTTCCTATTGGCCTGCAGTTCTCAACCAATCGCAGTAAGAGAAACACGGTCGAGAAAGGTATAAAAGACCTTCAGTTGGGATTGTTCGACGTTTTCTTCGCCTTGGAAGGGAGAAGAGGTAGAGGATGTCTGGCCGCGGTAAAACTGGAGGCAAGGCGCGGGCGAAGGCGAAATCGCGGTCTTCCAGAGCTGGGCTGCAGTTTCCTGTGGGTCGAGTTCATCGGCTCCTACGAAAGGGCAACTACGCCGAGCGGATTGGAGGAGGCGCTCCGGTATACTTGGCTGCTGTGCTCGAGTATTTGAGTGCCGAAATTTTGGAGCTCGCTGGCAATGCCGCGAGGGACAATAAAAAGAGCCGAATCATCCCGCGACACTTGCAGTTGGCGGTGCGCAACGATGAAGAATTAAACAAGTTGCTGGGGGGAGTCACGATCGCCCAGGGCGGCGTGTTGCCGAATATCCATGCGGTTTTGTTACCGAAGAAAACCGAAATTCTGCATAGCGCTACTAGCACCAAGCCCACCACCAGCGTGAGCAAGTCTGCCAAGATACCCAAAGTCGCCGTCAAGCCGACGGCAGCTCCTGTTGCTGTTCAGTGAAGACGAAATGACAGCCCTGCCCCGGGGGACAATACTGAGACCCAAAGGCTCTTTTCAGAGCCACCCACAGGCTTTTTGGAAGAGCTTTTCACTGCGCTAAACAAAGTTGCAAGAACTTAAACGTGCAGGAGTGGCTTTAATTCTCAACCTAACGGAATGGGGAGAAAATCGTGCAGAGGTTCTACTGAACTCAATAGGAAAGGCCGGGGGGGGGGGGGTTATTAACGAGCCTGATCTGCTAGTGGGAGGCCTGTCTAGCAGTCGTGCCGCGTTTAAGCCGGCTCCTGGTCATGTGACCCAGAATGGCCCTGTTAAGAGGTCTAAAGTATTAAATCGCAAGCTAGACAAGGTGACTGCCGTCGAGCAGTAGTAACAAACCCTAAGCATTAGCCCCGCTAGTCAATAAGTGACATACATAGGCTGTCAATACTCCCTCCTTTCCACTGACAACTGCAGCAACTTCTGTCTTGGGATCGAGCACAATATTGATCAATTCTTCAGTTGCTATGAGATACAAGTTCTTATTTTAAAAAATGGTGTAAACATTTTTTATTTACAACTGCATTCTTCTAACAGCCATTTATCTTTCTCCAGCATCCTTTGATTATCAAGATCTATTCAGTGTTTCTGTGCCTTCAGGTTAATTTTATTCCTCTTCCCACATTCCTGTTTCTCCTGTTCAACTAAGAGAAACTAGGATCTCCAGCCCTGCCACCAGTTCACGCTTTGGAAACAGTTTGGCCCTGGCGCTCTCTTCTGACAGCATGAAGAATGGGACAATCTCTCCAGCAAAAGCAGCTGGTGAAAAAGTGTTAACCAAGTCACCTGAATGGGCATCAAAAAATGCTCCTTGCTCACTCTCGCAGGCCATATAAATATGGATTTGGCAGGCCTCTTTGTGCCTGTCAAGATAATACCTCTCTCTCTGCAAAGCTCAGGACTAAGGGGGCTCACACCCTTCCTTCAGACAGACTCTTGACAACACCCACTGCCCAGTGTCCTCCTGTGGCTTTTATTTCTACCTTCCAGTAATGCCTTCCTGAAGTTAATCTCTCAAAGTCTAGTATGTAAGGAACAGAATCAAATCCCTCGAAGCCTGGAAATGCGATGGAATCTGAAGGGACATGGGAGTCCACAGTCTTGAGATCCCCCAATATCCATAGACAAGCGTGTGGACTAAATACATTCAAAGTCACTTTTGCTGGTGGAAGAAAGAGAAAAAGCAGTTAGATGCCCAGAGAATACACAAAAAACCAGGACTCTGGGAACACCTGTTCCAACTATCACATTTTATTAAAAAGCATAAACTTTTGTGAGCTTCATCACTTCCATAATGGAATATTAAGAGCTTTTTCCCCCCTCATGGGCTTGTATGCTATTCACTTAGACTGCCTTTTCAAGTGGCTTTAAAATTAAGGTATTACTTAGAACACTTGTTCGTGTTCATTTTGAGACACCAAAGGAAAAAACAGGCTCTTTAAATTTATCATTTCTTTTGATGTTTTAGTTCCAAAAAGCCAGGCAGAAAGGGAGAATAAGATTTTTTTTAAAGCCAAAGACCAAGAGGCCATTGGTTTGTCTACATGAACAAGGGTGCTGCTACACATTACTCAACTGCCCTTGATTCCTGTCAGTGGAAATGTTTAGCAAAGTGGAGTATCAAGTCATCTCTCCATAGTTTATTTAGTACTATATTCAAACTGGGATCTCTGGTTTTCTGTTCTCTTAACAAACCGGAATCTTAAACAAAAAATCTTGTCAAAAGATTCTGATTTGTTAGAGCAATAAACCGCATGAATCCTGGCTTAGTTACAAATGCCGCTTCTCTTGTTGCTTGAATTCTGAAGACTGGACCCTTAGCATAAGGTTGTTCCTCGTTGTTTGGGCCTTTCCGAACAGTGTGTCCTGCTGAGCAACCAGCATGATGCTATTGCTCGGTTGAGAGCTAGGCTTACACCCCTAAAGTTACATCTGTCATTCTGAGCATTTTTCAAGCTCTGTCAAGACCAGGAAGTCCTCAGGCCCTTTCCAGCTCCTGAGCAAGTGTTAACCAGCCATCCTTGAATTGCTAGAACACTATACAAGTAAGACATCTATCATCCCCATGGCCAACCTCCATTCTGTCTTTCAGCTCTGCAATCTCAACCTCCCTCCTCCTGTGTAAAGGGCACCAAACTCCAACATACGGTCCACAGCTTGAGGCCGTCCTTGGATGATGTCAAAATCAAAGAGAAAATGCTGATCCAGCTAACCATGACTTAAAGGCTGTCTCGCTTATGGGATGGGGATAAGATGATCGTAAGGAAAGAATGAAAATAAGTATTGCCAGATCATGTTTGTGCCAAAGTTAGATGCAAGTGGAGACATGCTTTAGACTGGTTTTATTAGCTTGAATATCATCTCCGCCTGAAGCACACTCAATACTTTCATTGATTCAAGTGGCTACATTAGCTATGATGGTGCATTTTTTAAGAGTACATACCTATCACTTTCCACTTATGAAGACAAGAGTTTTTCAACACGTCTGAGAACACTGACTGCATATTATCTGACTGCATTTGCCCTCCTACCCTCCTCCTTACTTCCTTGGCTGCCCACTTCTATCTACCCTTCCATTCATTTCAAAATATGATTGGTGGCATACTTTAAAAGTAAAAGACAATCTCTATGCCAATGCTCCTAGTTCAGAAGTAGCTTAGCATGTGAAATTTCACACAGCAAGACATTAAATGGTTATGCACAGAACAAATGGCTGCTAAGGACATTTTTCTGGATGTGTCCTGAAAGACCAGCAATTTTAATTACATGCAGAAGATTTAATGTTGCTAAAGAAAAATGAATTTGTTGTTTTCAAAGTGGAGGTTAACCTCATGCATAGCAGCAGCTGGAGGCAACTTAAATTTTTAAGTTTAAGAAGGTAGAGAATTCAGTTGTGACCATACTCTTCATGTCTCATGTTCCTGTTTCCACTAATTACCTTTTTCCACATTCGGTTTCAAGGATAAGGATTCTGGATGGAAAAACAAGAGAAGTTATTATTTTTGCCTGTTTTTCCCCTTCCCTTATACTGTATTTCCATACCTCTGGTGCTATATTTACTAAAGTAGGACAAAGATTCATGTACAACTACAGCAGATCAGGTTTCCACTTTTGCTTGACTGTATTGGCACATTTAACAACTCCATGTTCAGTCAGTGCAGCTGTCCCAGACAGAGGTACTATACTATGACTTTGCAGTAGAAGCCACTGAATCAACTCAACCCAACAGGCAAATTCTGACGTTCTAGATCAGTGTTTCTCAGTCTCATCAACTTTAAGATCTATATACTAAAGATGTATTTAAGCCACGGCTTCTGGGATATTCTGGGAGCTGAAGTCCATACATCTTAAAGTTGTGGAGATTGAGAAACACTGATTTAGACCAAAGGAGAGAACCTGTCCACCAAGATAATTTACTAGCTCTTATAACTTCTGGACAAACTCTGTGATAGCTTTGAGCACTGAAGCCCAAATATATCCTAAACTACATTTTACAGAGATCACTATCTTAGAAAGCACTTCTTGATTTTCTATATGTCTCAAACTACAGTACAGAGCTCTCTCGATAAAAAAAAGAGGTGGGCGGCATCAGATGGCCCCCAGTTATAATTCAGAAAAAAACAGAGCCCATGCCTTCCATACAGAATGCTCCAGCATAAATCCTGTATCATCTTAAAAGGAAATGAAAACGAAGTCTAAAGAAAAGACATTTTCTGACAAAGAATTTAAAGAATAATGTCAGACAAGTGAGTTAGATAAAGAAGTCAATCCAATGTATATTTGCTATGTTTATGCTAAATTTAGCCCCTCTTTTTCATAAACACAAATATAACCATTTTGGTGGCTGGTAAATGCAGCAGAAACTGCAAAGGCTGAATAAGCAGACAAGCTTTCTGTGTTTTTCTCCAAAGGAAATACATAGAAACATTCTCCCAGTTTTTCTCCTCCACCCACCCACCCAAACACACCACACACCACACACACACACACACACACACACACTTTTCCAATTTTTTCCTCTAGTATACTTGTGGTCATCTTAAGATCTTTCAGCTGAACAATATTAAAATATTTAAGAGATGCTAAAGGCCTGGTTGAATAAAAAGGAATTTGCTTGGCATTACTGTAGAAAGATGTCACTGTAGATCTGGATGGGCAATCTTTAACGCTGGGGATCACCATCCTTAACATTAATAAGAGCTGTGCTAGATGGGCGATGATGCACAGTGAAAATATCTTGTTTGGAGAAGCCCACCTACCCCCCTCACACACACATACCACTTTACAAATAAAATTATGTGTAAAGATTAGATTTTTTTCTAATGTCTTTCCAGAAGAAGTCAAAGATGACATTCTTCAGACAGCATTTGGTAATTAACTTTTTGCCAGTGTGTTTCTTTTTTTTCCTGGTATGGTTGTTATTGATTGTTCATGTTCCATCAATTATTGTAATTATGTTTAGATTTAATTATTGCAATTTAATTTACCATGGATGTTTTATTACTATGTTTAATTAATTGTTACAAATTAGTTCGTTTATGATAGGTGTTTATTACATTGGTATTGTGAATGTTTTAACCAGCTGTACATCACTGTGAGTCTTTGGCAGATTTGGCAGTATCGAAATACAAATAAATAAATATCCAGCATTGCCAAAGATATTAGGTGGTGGGCAGTAGTGGTGGCTCTTTAAAACTATTTTGCTCTTTAAAACTATTTGGGGCTACACTACAGCCTGTGGATGTGCCCCACTTCAAATACAGCTAGGTCTCAATTAGCGTGGATAATGAATCCCACAAAATGGTTGCATTATTTGATTTCGCACTATTTGAAGTAATATTTCTATGGAAAATAGGGTAATTGGTTCCAGCTCAACAGAAATAGGCAATGAAAATATTTAAACATAAATGTTTATATGTATATTAATGCGATTTTACATTAAAGGATAAAAAGAATATACTTTTCATTTAAATTTATGGTTAAGAAAATCACAGAGTAGTTATAGGAAGCAAAAGAAGAACAAAAAAATTCTACCAGAGATTCAGGCATTCCAACATCTTGTCCTATTTTAGAGTTGCTATGACCACATTCATGTCATTCAATTACATCAAATTTTTGCTCTAATGTAACAACAAGCCTCTTCCTTTTAAAACTTGCACTGTTCTCCTCTGGCAGAATCTTCCTTTTCTCCATTTTGCACACACAAAAATTAGCAGCATCTAAAACCCAATCGTCACTGCGCATGTGCTAGCCTCCCCTTAACTGAATTTTGGTTAGCGTTAAACGCAGCCTGGTATCAACTTACAATTTGCACTAAATCAAACATTGTATTCTTCGAATCCGCATTAATCGTGACCAACCTGTAGCATCAAAGAGGGTGCTGCTTTGGGGCAATTGGCCTTGGCAAGAGGTTCTCAAAGATGGGCGGGGGGGAGAAGAGTTTGGGGGCTGCACGTTGACTTCAGGTTGCCCTGTCCTGCTAAAGTGGCAAGTGACCTTAAAGACTGGAGAAGTCACAGCACAGGAAGACTGTCACTGGTCACCCATCTCATTCTTATAGCCAACCAAAGTCACAAATCTCCCCTTAGGGTTATGAATGGGCAAGGCTCCTACCTGTGCATTTCCGGAGGCTATCTTGCAAGAAAAGGCTCCATACAGAGAGGTCCCACAGCTTTTCCTTCAGCCCAGGTGAAACACTTTCGGGATTATAGAATTGCTCTGCCTTATATCTTAGAACAAGGCAACGGATGGTTACTTGCAAGCAGAAGCCGGAGAAGTCCATTTTGGTGACAAATACATTCTACGGCTTGGGTTAAAAGCTGCCTCGAGGAAAAGAGGCCCTTTGGTTTTAAAAGGCCTTCGGCCAGGAGCTACAGAAGTTGCATGCAGCGAAAGCATAACGCTCTCTTCTTCAGGAAGAGCGCTTTTGTAAAAGTAGAGCCTGCAGTGAGCCAGGAGGCTGGATTAGATGACATGCAAGCTCATCCCAGTCTATGATTCTATAAAACAGAGTTGCTCAATCTTGGCCACTTTAAGACGTGTGGACTTCAACTCCCAGAATTCCCCAGCCAGTCAGGCTGGCTGGGGAATTCTGGGAGTTGAAGTCCACACGTCTTAAAGTGGTCAAGATTGAGAAACACTGCCCCAAATAGTCTATCTGCTGGATAAGCCAACCTCCAATGTTCATACCCATCTCACCACTCCTTCAAAGGGAAGACTCATATCTCAATAACAGCCTCCAGGCTGGCGGGCAGAGGAGTATATTCTGGCTGGGGAATTCTGGGAGTTGAAGTCCACATGTCTTCAAGTGCCCAAGGTTGAGAAACCCTGCTATAAAATAATGTAGCAGAAAGCAAACACACATCTAAGGCTCACCAAGTCATATTATTACTGCATTGAGTTCAATCCTCTCCACACCAGGTGACACCCGCTCTCTACCACCTGCCTGGTGCCATCTGGCCAATCTGGTCGGGGATCCAAATCTAAGCAGGGTTCGATCTGGTTATTACTTGGATGAGAACTAAGGGAATTTGAAAGTTCTCACTAGTCTGGGAAGTCAAAAAACATCCCAGGTGAAAATTCCCATGTTGGAAAATTACTGTGGGTCATTTCCAGTTTAGTTGGCCCCGTATTACATGCCCAGTCAATCCTTACATACAGATCAGAGCAAGCACAGATGCCACTCAGTTCAGCTAGCAAAAAATATTTATTTATTTATAAATCAAATTTGTATCACCAGTATAGCTTGATGCTTGTTTATGAAACATCACCAGTATCAGAAATAGTTAACTGGCAAAACAGGATAAAACACAGACAAAAACAGCGAGTGAGAGATGAACAATACAAGAGCCAAAGATTTAATATCAACAATCTACATTATCTATGACTATATATGAAATTTTTCCAGAGCCATGGGAAACAATATTGTGAGTAATTAGCATGGACAGTCCCAAAAGGAATGGCCTTTGGTTATTCCAGCCTTAACCCTTTTTGTACAGAATGGTGGTGGTATAAAGATGGAAAGTAGGACACCAGGTGATCCTTCCTCTCTTCTGCACCATGACAGAAACAATGTGGTGGACGGGGATGATATATCCAACGTGACAAATTACTTCTGTACAATTGCCAAGAAAAGTGCATTGTTGTGCCCATGAAGTCACCAAGAACTGAGCTCCACCCAAGAGAGAGATGTTACCTAGAACTGCTACAGATGTTTTCCATGAAATACTGGCAGCCACAGCTCTCACCTGACATGAATGCAGAGAATAGACTTGGACAAGCCCGGCTTGCTTGTACAGGTGACACAAAGAAGTGGTTTGTGTAAAACCCAGGAGGGAAATGGACAAATCATCAAGCATCCAATAAGGCCTGTTTAAACACTTACATACTACTTAAATCACATCTGCACGAGGACAAGGTAGAATTTAACACCTGGTTAGAACCTGAAAGCTTTGCCTTTGACTCCAATTGAATTCAGCCCCAGTCTCTTCAATGAAACCAATCCATTGCAAAATAGAAAAAAAGTTCATTTTCTCTTTATTGGAATGTGTGTTTAATTTGCAGGCAATTCTATATGAAGGAAAGGTTGGGAGAGAGAGAAAAGTAATTCATACTTGCTCACGGTCTCTTTGATGTCCTGGAAACCAGAAAGGAAGGGAAAATGTTAGCCTCCAGAGAGATTTAACTGCAATTTTTATTGCAATTGTAAAAAAGGGGGAAAAAATCTAGAGAACTCACAACGGGCTTGACATATTTGTCAGGTCACCCCTTTGAGACGCTCCTCTAGGAAGCAAACTGTCAAATGGGAAGAGAATTCATCCCTTTGTCTTCATGTCCACACCTACCAATTGCATGTTACCTCTGCTGATGTAGGTATGTTCTTCAAACAGCAGGCATTATTATTTCACTTTCTATGTTGCGTTTCAGCCAATAGGGCTTCTGCATGGCGTGCAAAAAGACGTGCAACCAGGACACTCCACAGCAGACCTCTAATGGAAGTTAACTTGGAAGAATGAGACTTTAACTCTGCCAGGGCTGAACTCCCATACATCAAAAGATTTCAGGCAAGGTCTCAACAAACACAATGGGTGTTTAACACATTACAGTCGTTCATGGATAAGGGACTTGTAATCTGCATTTGCATAATCAACCTGTCTTCACTTTCACCTCACCCTAATTTAAATCCTACATCAGTCTAGCCCAGTGTTTCTCAACCTCGGCAGCTTTCAGATGGGTGGACTCCAACTCCCAGAATTCCCCAGCATGGCTGGCTGGCTGGCTGGCTGGCTGGCTGGGGAATTCTGGGAGTTGGAGTCCACCCATCTGAAAGCTGCTGCGGTTGAGAAACACTGGGCTAGCCATTCCATGCCTCTAATGAAATGTGTTGCAACTCACACAAGCTTATGCCTTTTAATAGTAGGAAAAGGTGCTACCAGACTCTTCCTGATGTCTTGCCACCCTAGATTAACACAGCTCTCCTCCTACAATCTTTCTCCCCCTTTTCTTTTATGATGCCTTCTTTTCTCTTCCCTTCCTCCTTACAACACAAGCTATTGAAGGAAGGACACCCTACTTTCTCCTGTCTGGGAATAGATCTGGAATGCAAAAATGCTAAGAATAGCAGTCTGTTTTCTGTTGCTCAGTGCTGCCCTCTAGTGATCTTTCAGAGTTTGGCTGCCCAGATACTGCGGACCAAACTCTTGCCTGCATTCTAAACCAGGGGTTTTCAGACGGTAGAACCTGAGATTAAGACAATCCCATAGCCCCTGATCAAGAGGCAAAACTCTAGGAATAGGAAGCTGGTTGGGTTCAAGAGAACGTCTTTTGTCCTTCCTCTCTCACTGAATCCCACTAAGTTCTTGCACAATCTACCCAATAAGAATAGTTGGCCAAAATTCAGCAATGTTAAAAAACCTACCAACTGCCATAAAAATAATTTGTTGGATTTATAAGACCACAAATCAAGAGATGCAAGGCTGCAGGCAGAGTTAAAACATTGTAAAAAAAATACAAATTGGCATATACTATACAATGCATTGGGGAAAATCTAAGTTTCAGCCATCATCTGCCAGTCAGAATCACAAATCATCCTGGCCTCTGACCTGGATGAGAAGCAGATTTTTACAGCTTTCCTGAAGGATGGCAGGTCAGGGCCAGATGAACCCTCTGGGGGGTGGTATTCCAGAGGGCAACCAGCAAGGCATGATTCCGGGGTCTCATGAGATGGCACTTATGGAACCCAGAGCACGCCTCCCCTATCTAATGATATAGGTCAGGCACAGATACTTGGAGAAAGGCGGCCCCATAAATAATCAAGCCCCAAGCCACACAGAGCTTTACAGATGACAACCTGCACTTTGAATTTTATCCAAAAGGCCACTGGCAAGAGGTGCAACTTGCAAAGCAGAGGTTTCGTGTGGGGGAAGCGAGGTGCACCCATAACTGCTCTCACAGCTGCAGCTTTCAAGTGATCTTCAAGGGCAGCCTGTTACAGTAATCCAAGTGAGAGGTGACTAAGTCATGTTGGGATAAAAGTTTTACATTGACAGAAACAAGCAAGAAGGTCACCCAACAGCTCCAAAAGTTGGAGGCTGCCCCCGAAGGCTCCATTCCTAACTTGCTGCACCTCAAGCCCCAGAGCAGAAGAGTCTCGATCAGAGTCCCACATCTTAATTGTAAGGAAAGCACAAGAAAAATGTACATAAGGAATACATAGACACTTATACCACTCTGCCAAAAAACACGTGCAGCATAAGAAAAACATGAAAAACAGTTGGACTCCAAACCATGCTCCTGTAAATAACTCTTTAAGAATATACACCCGTTTCTTTTTTCAGCTCTATGATTGAGCTAGGTGATGGAAATAGAAGACGTTTTACCATGGGGAGCACTTCCAACCTTCTTATCTGGAGAAATTCACAAACAGGCTGTTTGCGCTTCGGCTCTGTTGCCTTGAGTTGCTTTTCATGAGCTGAGGTCTTCTCACCAAGCTTGACAAGTGCCCCATCAAAGTCAGTCTTCACTGGCTTGGCAAGCTTCCTAACGTCAGCCTGCAGCCCCCTCAGCTGACGAAGCTGCTTGTATTTCAGGGCCATCTTTTTGGCTCCATCCTCCATCAGTTTCTGAGCAGTGCAGAAAGGGAGACAGACAGGTTCTTTCTTCCTTTCATGGAAGGAAGGCACATCAATTCACAATGTCCACACAGCAAAATACAAAACTCGACAGTGACACTTCCTTAATAATGAAGCCAGATACAAATGCTGTAGCATAAAAAGCAGACAAAAA
This sequence comes from Liasis olivaceus, assembly GCA_030867105.1. NCBI lineage: Eukaryota > Metazoa > Chordata > Lepidosauria > Squamata > Pythonidae > Liasis > Liasis olivaceus. Next base: position 18,012,383 of record CM061348.1, on the reverse strand, counting down.
TTCATAAGCTAGTAGTTGAAGGCCTGCAGGAAAGCTTGAATCATTGAAAGGGGAATACAGAAAGATAGGTTGTGACAGAACCCTAAACCATGGGAGAAAAGTCACTTAGTTACTAGGAACTGATTTTTCAAAATCAAATCTTCAGACTCAAAGCTCAGTTCTGGCACTTATTAACCAACCAAACTTTTTACAAGAGAAAGTCTTTACAAGCTTAAGAATAAGCATTTAAAACAGGATAAATTATTCCTGGAAAAACCACAGTACACAGAACTTTGTGTGATTCCAGCTTGCATATCTATATGGCAGCCTTCCTCCATTCGGTGTTCTCCAGCTGCATTGGGGCCACAACTCCCAGAAGTCCACATTTGGAGTCCACCAGCTTGGAGAAGATGGTATATAGCACGCATGTTTTCTCTGGGGTGAAAGAACTAAAAACCCTACCTAAAATGGGGAATGTGAGATTGTCCTCTATGCTGAGACAGTAACTCCCAGGATTCCTGGCCACACATCTGGAGAATGCCAGATTATGGAAGGCTTGGCATTGCCCAGTTCAAATTACAAGTATCTTGGTTTGCAGAGCTGGGTGAGATCTTCTTGCCGAAACCATATAAAATGCTGCCTGGAATCTGCCCTGCTTTTTCTATTTTTTTAATAGAAATTGTATTAGACAATAAAAAGGTGCACACTGCAGAGGATGATTTGGAAGGAGAGAAACAAAGACTGCATTGGACTCAAACATTCATAGTCATCTAAAATTCATGACATAAAAGGCTGTGTCCAAATGCTAGCTCTTTCCCAATTGGTTAAGTTTACAAATTGTTGGTTTGTTGTTCGGGGTCATTTTATTGTTTTTAGTTATGATGTTTTGGGATTATTTTTAGATTCTACCTTGGATGTTTTAAGTTGTCTTTTTGTATTCTATGTAAGGCGCTGAATGTCTTCAGATTGTGGCAGAAGAGAAATGTGTTTAATAAATAAATAGGCAATAAGCCATGATTTCTTTTAATTGTGGTTTGGTGACAGGCTTCACACAACATGCTTAGCCAGAAGCAAACCAACCACTTTCTAGTTTAGTAAAGTGTGGCATTTAGAAATTCAGGGGTAAAAAACAATCTTCAACTAGGAGTGTCTATGCATGCTAAACATAGACACACACACTTGCAAAAATGGTTGGTTTGGAGAGGGTTATGAATGAGGAGTGCTGAACTTCTCTGCTGATGCTAGAGTAAACCTCCCTAAAACCAATGCAAATGAAACCCTGTAGAACATCCCCACTTTGGGAGAATTGTGTTTTCCGTCTGGCTTCTTCTGTTGAAACAAAATATTCCCACCGAGATAATAAACAGAACATTCAGCAAGAATGAAAACAACAGGTTGATCATTAATAGCCGACTACATCATCTCTATACCTCGTGAAGTTACATAAAAGAACACTGCGCACCAAAAGGTCCATCAGCAGAGCCCAAAGTTTTGGGTCCATAGGTCAAGTGAACACATACTGTACAGATTTAACAGCTTACCTCTAGATTTTGCTTTTGGACTCCTACTTCAAAGAAACGTTTCTGAACTTCTTCTTGCTTCTTCTTCCTCGCTTCCAGTAGAGTACAGATTTCATCCTGAAAGAGGGAGAAGTTAGTATAAATGGATGGAGTCCTGGATTCAGACAGCCCTCTTCAGCTTGAGAGTCTGGTTTCAATTCAAATCTTAGTGGCTACTAAGACTTAAAGATTGCTATGATATTTTGGTTATCAACTGGAAGCACTGACAACCAAGCTCAAGGCAAGATATATGCTTTGTTCCACATTCAATCCTTGGGCCATTTTTATCAATCCCAAACCAAACAAATAGCAGAATGTAATAGATCTCAGTTCCAAAGGCCTGGAGAAAGCTTAGCAACAGAGCAGACAATGCTCAGTTTGATGGAAAGTAGCTGAGCACTTACAGCATACAATCCATGTAGTTACACACTAGCAATTAAGCTCAACTTAACCCATGTTTGTAGAGTTAAGCCCAACTTAAACCTAATTAATGATGTTGGGCAAACCAAGCTAGTATTGTTAGTTTAAGATTCAGTATTTGTAGAATACACCTAAGCTACTGAAGTAAATAAACCAATGACTTAGCATATGGTGCAATATCCACCTTTTAGTAGCTCTGAAGAGGAAGTATTTTATCCTTGCAAATCATCTTCTTGATTTAAGTTACAATCTAGAACTGCAGACAGCTCCCTAAAGGAAAAACACAGGCACACAAACCATCTCCAGAGCTCTGTGTCTTCTCCAGCTCTCTACCCAGCTCCTTCACTGTTAACACCACAACAGGCAGAAACCCAACAGGAGCCATTTGCAGAAAGATAGCCAAATGTTTCATGTTGTATTTGTGGCCTGCAGAGCTCTTGAAAGAAAAAAGAGCCCCCCAGGTGCAAATAAAGGAGGGGGCAACTCTTTAGCTTGATTGGGTGAGAACAGCTGAGGTGGGGGAAGAATAGCATTTTTAGGAAAGAAAGAACTGAGGCAGTAAAGGATCAGATGAACCCAATTCACCATTATTCTCCACCCTGTGAAATGGGAAATTAAAGAAAAACTCATTTTTGCCAGAGCAATATGCTGCCGGTAAGCTGTTTTTGCTGCTCTTGTGGCTGTCGTAAATTGGGATCATTCTACTTCGAGGCTGGGCCATCTGAAGCAACCCTAACCTGCCTGAAGACCAGTCCTCAGAGTCAGCCATCTTCCTGCCCTATCCAAAGAGGGCTCCCTGCTCCCTCCAAGAGGCACCACGAGCAGTAACCCAGGTTGGAGTATCAAAGGTTACCCACCGTATCACCCTAGATCAGCTGCATGACAGGTCCAGAGAAACAGTCACATGCCCTCAGCCATCCTTCTGGCCATGCTACCTCGTACGCCTGGACGGAGTCCTCGATAGAAGCAAGGCGGTGCCATGCGCGAGCATTGGACGGAATACGCACCGAGCAGAGCAAGACTTCGTCCTCGGGGCAAAAGAGCTGCACCGGCTTCCGATGCCACTCACGCGACAAGCTTGTCGCAGCCTCTGCCCTCATCCCCTCTTGCACTGGGAACTGCTGGATCGACTGCAGGGTATTCCCCAGCTGCCCGTTTCGTCCGATTTTGGCCTGGCTAAACCTTTCCCTGCACTCAGGGCAAAAGAGGGGGTTCTCCACGGCTTGCCAGCCCTGGAGACAGGTATGACAGAAGTTATGCACACAGTCTAAAATCATGGGCTGTTTAAACCTCTCTGGGCAGGTGGCACCATGGCTTCATCCTGCAGGCATGTCACTGCCTTCTCAACAGTCATCCTGCCTGCCAAAGAGCAGAGGAAGAAAAAACTTCCCAGCTCCTCCTCTTCCTGGCTTTTCTGCTTGGCCCAGTTATGAGGGCTGCTCTCTCTGGCCAATGAGCATCAAGCAGTTGTCTGAATGGTCCCCTCGGTTTAGGCTGATCTTCGGAAGGAAGGGATCCTTTTCCTTGGGGCAGGTTTTCTATTGCAGATTTCCATCAGGTTGCTCCTCGGGTGTGTATGTGTCAGCACATCAGACAGCAGTTTGTCTGAGATTAGTGTGTTGTATCAAACCATCGTGATTTTTAGACCATGGTTAACACAGACAATCCATGAACCATGGTACAGCAGCCTTTTGCAATTTGGTGCCATCTAGATGTGATTCCCTGGCTAAGGTTTAATTCTGGCTTCAAGTACTACTCTTTTGCACACGACACTTGAAGCTGTGATTTGCTTAACAGGAAAGGTGATCCCAACGATATTCAGGCCCTGAACCATGAAGGCCTTTAGAGGTGACCACCAGCACCTTGAATTGCACCCAGAAGCCAACTTGTAGCTAGTGCAGCCCTTGGGGTGGAGATCTTGCATGGGTGCCCCAAGGCTCTCTCTTTTCGCTCTCCCTCCTTTCTTGAGTGATGCACGAATTTTATACTGCAAACGTTCTCCTGCAAGGGTCTCAGACCTCAGGCTTTTCTCCCACGTGCTGCCCCATGAGATCTCCGGGGGCTTGTTTATACAAATCGCTGTCTAAATCCATCACAGATAGATGGCTTCTCTCCACTGCATTTCCTAGCATGAATTTTTCAAGCCACACGCTTGTGTGTTTTCATTTTTCTAGACCCTCCTTCTCGCTGGCTTTCTTCATTTTTTGGTTTCAATTCTACATATAAGTCCAACTTGGCACCCGGCAATGCTTTTCAGCCAGGTGATATGACCTGGAGACCTTCTTGAAACACTTTCACATTTGACAGAGAGCTTAGAAGGATTTTATTCCTCTCTTGTGCTTTCCCTTCTCTCATTTGGACAGAAGGATTCTTAGCTCATCTGCCTCATCTGGGATTCCTTGCCAGTAGCTTTAGCAACCAGCTTTCTCTCCTCCCTCACCCAATTCTTACAAGTTATTATCACCACAAGGTGGCAACTATGTAAAAGTGAGCTCAGATGTAGTAACATGGGTCTGTCTCTCCCGCTCCCTTTTTTTTAAAAACCCTCATTTATTATTACAGGTAGTCTTCATTTAGCAGCTGCTTTGTTTAGTGACCATTCACAGTTACGACAGTGATGAAAAAGTAACTTTACAACCAATCCTCACATTTACAACCTTCACAAGTCTGTAAAGCAAAGGAAAGCTGAAGATCATAAGCACAGTTGCAGTTTCACTTAGCGACCACTTTGCTTAATGACCAAGTTGCTGGTCCCAATTGTAGTCACTAAACAACGACTACCTGTATTTGCTGGTGGCTCTAATTATTTCAGTGACTGGTCTGGTTTGGTAGTTGCCATCAGACAAGGATCAGCACTCCTCTCTTCATCACTTGTTTTGTTTCTTCCTCCAAATGTCTGGGTTTATGATCAGGTCTCATAATGAATAGCAGCTGCTCTTCTTCTGCTGACATAATGCCATTGTTTCTCTTTCTGTCTTTGCCTTCTTTAAGTTTCTCTTTACCCTCTTTTCAGATACCTCTGTGAGAACTCTCTTCTGGGTGAATACTGGATTCTTGTTTGGCAGCTCTCTTCTTATTCCAGCCCATGATAGATTCCACACAGCTGCTTTCTGGTTCCTTCTTTCTCTGACCTCAACAGCTGTTATCACACTTGATGATCTCACTCGGGTGAGCTTTGTGTAGAACTGCTGAGACTTCTGGTGGGCTGGATTACTAATTACAGCTTCTTTGCACCTTTCACCACTGATTATGCGCCATCAAGCTGGTGTCAGCTCTTAGCAACCACATAGATAGGATGATCTGTCCCCAGCCTGGCTCTTCAGATCTTCCAATGGGGCACCCATCACCACTGTAATTCACATTGCTGTTATTTGTCCTTTTCTTTTCCTTCCACCTTTCCCAGCACTATGGACTTCTCAAGGGAGCTGAGCATAATGTGCCAAAATATAATTTGAACCTGGTCATTTGTGCTTCGAGTGAGAACTCTGAGTTGGTTGTTCTATGATTCGTTTGTTTTCTTGGCCACCCATGGTATTCTCAGGAGTCTTCCCACACCAAAGTTCAAAAGCATCAATACTCTTTCTATCCTGCTTCTTCAAAGTCCAACATTCACTTCCATAGAACGTCACAGGGAAAATCCTTGACTGCACAATTCTGATCTTTGTAGACATGTCACGGTATCTGAATATCTTTTCCATGGTCCTCGCTGCTACCCTACCAAGTGCTAGGCTACAATATATTTCTTGAATCACCTTCATATACACCTTCAGTAATACTGTCCCCTCCATAGTTTATCCCTTCTTTTTTCCCACCATGGAACATCTTTTGAGCTGTGAGTGCTTACTTTCTATGGGCTTTGTAGCTTCTGATTTTTTTCTTCCTTGCCTTTTCTTTCTCTTTCCTTTTTACTCAACAGCCATCTCCAACTAGTCATTGCAACGCTCTCACAACCAGCAACCTCCTACCTATCTAATAACAATCCCACAAGGTCTCAACTGTCCCTGTTTAATACTTCTTGGCTCCACCAACAGGACATGAACTGCTGGCATGAGCTGCTAACAGATGGCTAACGACTTGGTGAGAAACAGGCAGAGCCATTATAGGTCTACTGAAATAATTTTCCATTGGCTTGTTCCCGGGTTTTTTTATTTTAACTTTCTGATTCAGACTATAGTCTTGTGATTTCCTTGTGCTCTTCCATGAAAGTATTAACCAAACTCAGCCTGTTTAGCAACCATGACTAAGATCAGCTGAGCTGCGATTTCCTGAGTTATATATTTTTACAGTTATGATAAAGAAATAACAGACACTAACATTCAATAATCAATTTTATTTAGAATTTGCACCTAGAATAAGTACAGGAAATTCTCTAATTTAAAATGTTATTGATTAGGCAAATCAAACAAGGGGAAAAAGTTAAGACATTAGATGACCATGTCAAGATTCTGGACTGGTCCACGCAATACTTTAACTGATCATCTGGATTGTTTACGTTAATATGACATGCCAACCTAGCCACTTTAGTTGTTCCATAAACTATAACGCGGTGGCGCAGCGGCTTAATGACACTGAAAGTTGCCGGCCAGAAATGGCTGACGCTTCGGCGGTTCGAGTCCAGCCTTCGCGTTAACAGGGTGAGCTCCTGTTTCCTCCCCAGCTCCTGTCAACCCAACAGGTCGAAAAGTCACGTGAGTAGATAAATGGGGACTCTCACTCCGGTGGGAGGAAAAAATGCTGGCAGCGCCTTGCACAGAGAGACGGGACCAGTTGCCGGTAAGCGTGAAACCGCGCTCGCCCGAAAAGGGCGCAAAGCAACGGAAACCCCGCCTCCTGCGCTCGCCAGCTGGGCTCTGCTCTAGGAAGGAGGCTCTGGCAAACCACTTCCGAAAAACAATTGCCTTGAAAACTGCAAGGATTCGTCCAGGCAGTCACTGCAGGGTCAGTAATGACTGAGCGCAGACAAAAAAAAAAAACTATAACTAGATAAGTCATGGTTTACTGCAATTCACACACCCAAGCAAGCCATGTAGAAACACTACTAATCCCAGTTGGGTGGTGTTCATACTTCATTAAAATAAACCTATATCTTACTGTTCCAAAATTATGTTTCTGAGAGCATGGACTCATTGCTGTAAAGCAGCTCTCCTGGCACCCTCCAAATCTGCTGGATTAAAACTGCCAGAACTCCCAGCCATTGTTGCCAGATCCAGGATCTGAAGCAGGTTCAAATGGTCTGGCTATGAAATTTGCAACAAACAGGAGTGGAGGGTTTTCAGCATTCTTTAATGTTGCTAGACTCCAATTCCAATCAGCCCCAGCAGTCACAGCAAGCATCTTGGAACGAGGGAGGAGTGATCTGTGTACGGAGGTCTACGCTGAGCTATACAGCTCCTTTCTTGGGTCCCTTAAATTTTTTCCTTCCTTCCTTCCTTGTTTTTTTTTTCCCCATCTTCCTGATTCTAATTTTTCTACTTATCCTATTACATATCTGAGCTACTAGCTACCTGATTACTTCTCTTCCACTAATCATTACTCTTTATCTATTTTAAGAGGCAACCTCTATCTCCAGGGTCTGCATTGCCCATATGTAATAGTTAATGTGGCAGATGGAGCAACCAGGAAGCAGGTGAAAAGTAATAATTACAAACGTATTAATTTAAATTAAATCAGACTTAGTTTTTGTCTTGGCCTGCTACTTTCTGAGTGACACTCCTAACACCATATTCAAAGGCCAAATGCAGCCCCCAGCCCTCCAAACCAGTGTTTCTCAACCTTGGCCGCTTTAAGATGTGTGGACTTCAACTCCCAGAATTCCCCAGCCAAAATGTCTACTCTTGAGCAAATGTAATGACAGCTCCAAGCCTTTAGGCAAAGCTGAAGGGCACACTCAGAATACTCCACATAATCCACATCTATAATTTTGGCAACCACTCTGTAAGGTACCTCATCACTGGAATATAGCATTTATGTATGACTACGCTGTGCAGGCAATTCAGTGAACTGAATGTACTTTAAAAATAAGCAAGTAGCAGGACAATAGGACTAGATTGTGTCTGAAGTTCTAGTGAAGTACCTCATATTACCTGTAGCAAGCACCTGGTTTGGATAGAAGAATCAGAGAGGTATAAAGGAGGGAAACAGGGTGGAAATGAAGCTTTAAGTACCTTCATTTGGGGGAGAACACCAATCTCCACAATGCAATTACCTCTTCTCTGTTTGCCTCCCATTTCTGATACTTAATACTAAGGAGGACTACTGTGATTTTAGGGTATTCAAATCTTACAATGTGAATTATTCTGTAAGCCCAACAAGAAGGCTGTCAAATCCATCAAGGTTATTAATCCCTACACCACAGATGAGGCTGAAGCTAAGAGAGAGAAAATAGACTGCCTAAAGACTTCTGATTAAAAATATGCAAATTTTCCAAGAGGCAGGTCAGTAATTTAGTGCTTATGCTCAACCATTGATTCCTGACAATAAGACAGCTGTGTCTGCCCTTTGCAGTGTTCTTGAGTGACAGAGAAGGATTTCATTCCCCACTGATATGGGGCCAACTTGGACAATTTTAAAGTAGGCTTAAACGCATTCATGGACATAAGATTAGCAATGGCTCCTTGCTACAATGACTAGATGGCTCCTTCAGGCTAGAAGTAGCTTTCAGTAGGAACCTGGCTGACCATTTTGGGAACCAAAGGCTAAACTAAAACAGTCTCTGGTCTGTTCTTGCAAGACATGTTGGCTGGAAGAGGGGAAAGAGAGAGAGACCCAACATTCGGTCGTTCATTCGTTCATTCTCAGATCTGCATCACGTGATGAGAGCTGCCATTTTAAATATACCACAATGCCATAAAGTGACACACTGTGGGAAATGCAAAAGGCAACTTCCAGCACTGGTCAGAGAACTACTACTAGTTAAGTCCACAAATGAAAAATGATGCTTTTCAACAGTCCTTGCCAGAGCTCCCCACCTTCAAATCTGAAACCAACCCTGGCAGGACGTTGGGTTTACACGTTGCACTCAGCCAAAATATGGTTTCTTTGGTTTTGGTGCATTGGGCGAATCTGGCCAAGCGCGGTCCCTTCTATAAACCACAACTAATTAATAAATTGTGTCTTAGGGTTATTGTGCTGACCGGGGCAGTCAGTGCCTGTGAAGGCAGCAGCCCTAGAGAGGGAAGATGCAGCACGAGGGTTCCTGCTTCCTAGGCAGAAGCACAATCCACAGGAAGGCAACAGGAACCCTGTGGGCAGAAGACAGCCTTGGTCACCTACTTCAGCCAAGGAGGAGCAAGATAAATCAGCTACCTGGTTTCAGAAGAGGTCAGCTGCATTTTAACCCTAGTAATAACTTACTCAGAAAAGAGGCAGTGAAGGGTTCCCCAACTTCTGTTCCAAGGGGTTTTTGGTGGGGGGGAGAAGGAGTAAGAACAAATTCCACCCTACTTCTCCTGTTCTCTCCTTTCCATGTGTGTGCTAAAAAGATCCCTGATCTCCCGAGCATGTGGGTTGGACATGTACATAAGCTGTCTTTCTGGCTGCTGGTAAGATCTTGAGACAGACCGCACCATCTCTTCCCACCCTTCCTGGAGGGGCTCCCCTTTGCTTTCACAGATGTTGTGCAAAATGCAGCAGGCTACAATGACCCGCGGGGCATAGCGTTCCCGCACATCAAGGCGGGAGAGGAGACACCGCCAGCGGCCCCTGAGCCGCTCAAAGGCGTACTCCGCCACTGTCCGGCAGCGGCCAAGCGTGTTGTTGAAGAGCTGTTTTCGGGAGTCCAATTGGCCACTGTAAGGAGTCATTAGCCATGGCAGAAGAGGATATGCAAGGTCTCCTAGGATGACCGGCTTTACTTGCTCCCCCTCTAGGTCCATTGTAGTGCTAGGACCAAAGGTGCCTTGATTCATGGCCCGGAAGATGGGGGAGCTGCGAAAGATCCTGGCATCATGAACTTTCCCAGATCGCCCAGCATATACATCGATGAATTTGCCTTCATGATCCACCAAGGCCTGCAGAACCATAGAGTAATACCCTCTGCTGTTGATGTATTCCATGGCTCGGTGGGCAGGAGCAATGATAGGGATGTGGGTTGCATCAATCACCCCAATGCAGTGAGGAAAACCTTTGGCTGCAAAGCCTTGTATCACCTCCTGGGGCCTGGTCAGAAGGACCACATGATGATAGACATCATAAAGGGCTTGGCAAACTTCCATGACTATCCTGGAGACAGTGGAGCGCCCAACGCCAAAACACTCTGCTACTGAGCGGTAGCTATCTGGGGTGGCCAGCTTCCATATAGCTATGGCTAGCTGTTTCTCAACAGTAATGGGAGCTCGCATGTTGGTCGTCTGACGCTCAAGGACCGGCCTCAGTCTGTCACACAGCTCCATGAAAGTCTGCCGACTCATCCTGAAGTTCTCCTGCCAAAGATGGTCATCCCAATGGGGCAGGACCACCTTCTCCCACCACTCGGAGCGGCCTGGCTGCACCCAGAAGGCCCGCTCCATGATGTAGAGTTCATCTATCAGCCCAGCAAGCACGGCTGGGGACTGGAAGAGGCAAGAACACATCATAGCACGCAAAGAGTCAATGCTGGACTCCACCACTGCTCGGAGGCGCACAGCAGCTGCATTTTCCACCATCTGCTCAAGCTCCAGGAGGTCACGGCGGTCGCGGGGCAGAAAAGTCCGGCGGGTGGCCAAACGGCTGAAAATTTGCGACTGGATCCCGACAACAGTCTTAACCGCAGCCACAGCAGCTGTGGCAACAGTGATGGCGGCAGAAGCCACTTTGTCACCAGCAACAGTCATTTCTGAAAGCCAGAAGAAAAACAGGCAGAAACTGTTTTAGAAAACAAAGGCCAGCCCATGTGAGTAACCTAAACATTACTTCAATCAATTCTTTTAACTGAGGATCTCCACCATGCAAAACAAGTATTCTGCGTCTCAGCCACAGAAAACAGGCATTCTTTGTTTTTATGAAATCATCTCAAATAGCCTGCTGATTTTGGGGGGGGGGGGATCTTTTTCAATGACTTACAAAGACAGCTTATGTTTCATGGTTTATTCTATCTACTGAACAAATTATCTGCATCTGTAAGCATGAGTCTGGAATCTTTTCCCTTATTTCACAGTTACTATACTAGGAGAGCCAGTTTGGTGTAGTACTTAAAGCATCAGCTAGAAACTGGGAGACTGTGAGTCCCATCTTAGGCACGAAGCCAGCTGGGTGACACTGGGCCAGTCCCCCTCTCTCGGCCCTAGGAAGAAGGAGGCAAGAACAATCCACTTCCAAAAAACTTGCCAAGAAAACTGCAGGGACTAGCCCAGGCAGTCACCAGGAGTCAACACTTTGAAAGCACCAAAAAAAAAAAAAAAACACCCCTAGATACCGAAGCCACCTGCCCTCTTAGCGAAGCCTCAGTCTCATTCCACCACCACTTTCTAAGAGTTCATTGGGCTGGCCATGTAAATTTCAATATATCTACACAGCAACTAGTCATAGAAGTGTGAAATCTATCCCAGCTACGGATTGGTATCCAGAGTTGACCTCTATCATTTTGCATTTGAGGAGGGATGGCAGGAAAAAAAAATCCCATTCCTTCAAATGCTGGGAAGCCAATGTTGGGCAGACCAACGATCCTTCACCAGATGAACCCAAAATGATTCACACATTTACAATTTAAAATATTCTTGCTTAAGTTTTTCTATCCAGTTCTTTACCTGAGCTGGTATCATTTCTCACTGTCCCTTCTCCAGCGCTTTGGGAATCTGGAGTCTGTATTTCTTCCTCCTTCTCCATCCTAGGTCTTAACTTAGACTTTAAGATAGGAAATCCTAATTACAGAAGAAAAGTGAAAAAAAGAAATGAAAATGAAAACAAGCCAGAACTGTAATCAGACATGGAGAAATTCCAGCAAGCCCAGTTGTTCATGCACGAAACTTCAAAGTCCTTCCTTTCAATACATATCTGAGGCAGATGACCGCTCTCCAATCATGGGTTGTGATTTGGGGAAAATGTTATATTTCCATGTTCTGTGATTCATATGCATTCAGGGATTTATGGTCCTAACATATATGGATGCCAGATTGAGGAAGGTTGGGACAGGGACACTGAAGAAAACTTAAGGGATTCTGAAATTCTGTGGTGCAGCAGTGCTCAGGAGAGCTGCTACCAGCTAAGCCCAATTAAAGACAATATTTTGCCCCAAACTCCTTTAAGCCTATTGTTAGTTTCTGCCTTAATGATGAGACTATACACTTTCCATTGTTGATGCTCTACATTCCATTGATATTTTCAGAGAGTTCATTACCAAGATCTCCTTACTCATTAGTGGCCACCAGCTCAAGCATGCCAATGTCTATCTGAAAATAATTCAGAAGTGCTTGAGTCCTCTCATGAATACAACCCTTCTTGGTTATTCATTAAAGCAACCCATTTTTTTTTTCAAGCTTCTGTTATACTTGAAAAAAAGATGTGACTGCTGTAAGAGTCAGATTAACAACACGGCTGCTTTAATGAATCAACTGATGTTCAGTCAACTAATCAAGGTAATGATAATTACAAATGAGGTTGTGAATAAAAAAGAGGTTCTGTGCAAGTTCCAAAGCTCGTTACAAATCATCCTCATCAATGTGTGGACAGCCTTAATGTCTATGTGATGTTGACATTTTTGTCCCACTGCCCCTTGCTTTACACTTCCGGCCATTTGGTCAAATTTTACACTCATGCAGTATTTCCGACAAATATTATAATAATATGCTTTTGTTTTGGGCTCTGTTTTGTGCAATCCTAGGAGGAGGAGTTCATATTCAGAGTGGGTACAGATGCACAGTACTATAACTGCACTAAAATGGCCTTTGGGCCAGTAAAATATAGGATAAGGGCTTTGAAAGGCAGAGGCCCTGCTATACAATTAAGACTCCGGAGAAAGATGATCCAACAGCCACACGTTGAAGAAAAGTCAGTGGAGCCCGGCTACTGATTTCCAGCTGTGGCTCATCAGCTGGACCCTGGACAACCAAGAGGAGTTCACGAACAACCTCTGAAGGCGAGGCAGCTGCATTCAGCCGCTCTTGGCTTCTAGTCCCCAAACGCTGCGCCTTTCGGGCCAGGCATTCACAGGGCCATCCTGGATAACTCCAGAAGCGAGCTGCGCCCTTGGCCATCAGCAGACCAGCCTCCCCCTGCCTTGGCCTGGGTGGCTCCCCCCGCAGGCGATGGAGGATGGGAACAGCCGCCGCAGACGAATCAAGCGAGGCGAGCTTGGACTCCATACAAAGGAAGCAGTTTCTGCCCATCAGCTGCCCTGCCGTTCCGCGGGCAACACCCCCGGACGCACAAAGGCCGCGTTTTCTTCGTTCGCGACGCCCCCCACCCCCTTCATCGCGCGGTTTGTTTTTCCTCCTCCGTCCTCCCGCACCTGCCCCGAGAGAATGTGCTGCCCGGGCTGCTTTCGCAGCCTCCGCTTTCTCCGCCGCGAGGGAGGAGGTCGCCGGTCGCGAATTCTGCCCGCGGCTCGTTCCCTCCGCGCTTGCCTTGCAAACCCGGGCGACGGTCGCACACAAAGGGAGCCTCCAGCGAGCGCAGGGAACCGACGGGGATCTTCTGCCGGTGCTGGGAGAAGCGGACGCTGCCGAGGTCTGGGAGGAAGGGAAGGAGCCAGGAGGACTCGCGCGGCCGGCCCGACTTCTTCAGCTCCAGTTATGGAGGCGCTTCTCTTCCTCCGGCAGCCTCCGTGGAGCCCAGTCATGTCGCCTCGAGAGCGGCTCCCTCCAGGTCCTAAAGGCAACGCCGAACAGGAAGTTACGGCGTGGTTGCTTTCCAAGCCCTGCGCGGAGCCACGGTGGCTTGGCGTACGTCCCCGCGATTCCCTCTCCTCCGGAGGCCGTCACGTCCCGTGGCAACGGATTGCCATATGTCCGAAACTCAGCCTGGTCCTTCTGTTGAGCTCTTCTCTCCGTCCCTACAGACGTCAGTTGTGTGGTGTAGTGGTTAAGGCAGTGTTTCTCAACCTTGGCAACTCTAAGACGTGTGGACTTCAACTCCCAGAATTCCCCAGCCAGCCATGCTGGCTGGGGAATGCTGGGAGTTGAAGTCCACACGTCTTAGAGAAACACTGGGTTAAGGTGTTAGACCTGGTCTGGGGAGACCAAGGTTCAAATCCACCCCCATCTACAGACCTTCAGTCTTTGGGGCCAGTCAGAAGCCACCTCAAAGGGCGATTATTGTGGGGATAAAATGGAGGGAGATTCCCATGTGAGTCACCTTGGGTTTCTGGAGAATAGATGGGATGTGCATCTAATAAATGCATAAAATGAGTGGCTGTAATTATCCCCTGAGCACTTCATTATGCTTCTTGGACACGAGCAGGCCATACGTTCTAGCTCTTAAAGGACACAGTGATCAAGCATGGTGTAGAAAGAATCGGATGAGAAATTGGCAACCTGTGGGATGTGGTGTTGGAAGACAGAAACACATTGTGGCTTGGTGTAATGTGCAGTTCCAAACAGTACCGGGGAAACACAAATATTGGCATAGACGGTGGTCTCCCTGTGTGTTGGCAAACATAGGTGTGGGTTTGCTTTTTTGTGTGTGTCGGTGATGATAAAATGCCACTTTTCTCATAAAGCTGAAGGACCTCAGCTTGGCTGCACATGGTGGGGGGCAGGCTTGGGCAAGGTGTCCTTAGCAGGCTCCCCCTTCTCCTTATTATGACTGCCTGTTTCAATTCACGGATGTGCCATGCTGCTAAAGATAACTTCCCTGCCTAAGGAAAGGGGGCCATATCGCTCTTTCATGACGTGAACACCTGCTAATTTATCTGCTAATTTATCATCTTTATTCCACATTGTCAATGTTTTTTCAACAATCCCAGAATGGAGCAGAGCCTTTCCTCATCTCCAAATATCCTGGGGCTACAGTTTCTAGAATTCCCCTAAGAGGCCTCCCACTGCTAGTCAGACTGCTAACTGGATTTCGTGTTGATCCTATCAACATTGGATACTGTACGGTAGCAGATCTCTGCACTGGCAGCAGCTATCACAACCTCAGCGTGCAACACAATACCTGCCATCCTCTAGAGAGTGAGGCCATCTCCCCTTATCGCTCTGCTTAATGTGAGGGCCAGCTCTGAAGATAACGCATGCAAAGTCTACTGGTTTTTCTTGGGCTGTTATTTCCCCTGTCATCTACTGAAACAACTAAGTTGTCCTAGTAATCACCTGTACAACCTTCTTGGCCAACTCATGAAGACGGAGAATAACCTGATTCTATTTAAGCTGAGTATCTGATGCCTAAGGAAATACTTCACACAACATATCACTAGCCTATGGAACTTCTTACACACGCTGCTCCCAGGTTCGGCTTATGGTCACTCACTCACACACTCACATCCTGTTGAGGCACGTGGATCTTGTCAGCCCCCCTTGCTTTCTACCTGGGTTTTCCAGATAGGTGCAGCTGGAGCAGACAGACACACAGCCCTGGTCAACAGCCGGGAAAGAATTAGGGACATACACAAATCACTTCCAACGAAAAACTGAGGGACAAGAGGTTCTTTGGAATACACAGAGACCCAGTGAATTTAAAGTAACAGCAAAACTTTACTGGTTGCAAGATACATTTGCTCTTTCTCACTCACACACACACACACACTCATCCACACTTACCCAGGTCCTTCCCAACCAGGCTGCCAGGCACTAGCTAGAGGGATGGAAGCTGCCAAGTCTGGATCCAAAGGTGACTCAGATGACTCAGCTCAGAAGACTCAGAGTGGGCAGGCTTTGGGACCCCTTTTATCCCCAAAAGTCCTTGCTTGGTCGATTTACAAGTTGATGGGATTGGGGTGAGGGTTTCCATGTACTCAGGCCCAACTTCTTTTGTCTGGTTCAGGTCCTTTGTTTCCTTAAGGACTTGCTTCCTTACGTGCCTGCTTCATCTTTATTATGGGAGCTTCAGCCTCCTCTCACATATTCCTCCCCTTGGCATCAGGTTAAACAGGAGATGCCACAAAACAGGGCTCACTCATCACCCAGTCAGAGCATCACAGGCTTTTTTAGGTATTCTTGCCAATAGGTTTGCTGTCCAGTTGACATGGAGATACAATTTTTCTGGAAAACAGATATAATACAAACAGCAAGGTTTGAACAATTCTCCTTCCCCAGGATCCCAAGTCCAGTAACCAAGATGTGAGCCACGACCAGTTCCATCCCTCCGGATCTTGGGAGATGTGAGGCTAGAATTTTAAGATTGACTAGTTTTGCCTCAATGTAGTTCTTATTGTTGGTTAGGTTAAAACAACAAAGACCTTGAAAGGATTCGCAGCCCTGGCCTGCCCTTAATAGTAGATAGTCAATAGCCACACGGTTTTGGATGACTGCAGCCCTGATATCAGTCATTTCTTCGGTTAGAGCTGCAATAAGGGAGGATGTGAGGTTGACACTTTTAGCTAGGATACAGGCCACTTTTCTTAGGTCCATATAGGTTCTTTTGCTTAGTGCAGGGACCCCCACTAAGGAGAGGGCCAGAGCCATGACTTCTGTTTTGGATAAGAGTGTAACATCACTCTCACAATCAGATGATAGTTCCCTTTTAAGTCGGGTTGATGGGTTTACTTGCATAGGAGGCAGGGCATATAGAGAGGTCAAGTGCCCAATGGCACAAGGCCCCCTGAACTGTAGGCTGGGACATGAGTATAGGCCTCATGCCCACATAACAAAAAGAAACCTTTAGGTAAAAATAAAGGGGTGGAGGCATAGGAGATATTATAGACCTTTTCACAAGTAAAAACAGGAGAATTGGAGGGCAGTGGGTGTTTATGATTCCCAAAGTTAGTGAAATATTGCATTGGTTACCCCTAAAAGATTCAGGGTCATTCTCCTCTGGTTTGTCCATGGTTCAGGTTCTGGAGAAGATCCAAAGTGAAAGAACATTCCTTCCCATAAGTCATTAGTGAAATTCTTTAAAGCAGTAACATCTCTTAATGTCTCTAGGCTGGAGGGTATTCCAAAGAAACAGGTGGACGTGACCCCTCCCACTGTCAAAAGTCGCCCTACGCAAAAAGCTGAGCTGTTCATAGCTGTTTGTGCCAGTTCTACAAAAAAATTGTTGTTAGAACTGTGCTGCAGAACTTCTAGGCATTGTCCCAGCAGGAGAATTTGGATGTAGATCTTCATGCTTGGATCCTGTGGATAAAATCAAAAGAAAAAAGGGGGGGGGGGGACAAAAACAAACAAACAAACAAAAAACAAAGGAAAACAAAGAAAGGGGGGGACAAAAGAGGGAGTATAGTGTTGGAAGAAAAGTTTATCTTACCAAGTTCGTTTCTGAGCCGGGAGTAAAGACACTGACTAATTGCATGAAGTTAGGAGGTTTATTCTTCACCCAAGAGCAGAGACAAGGACAGCATGCTGTTAGGTGGGCAGCCGCCCTGGGCCCCCTTCATACAGTACCTTATATACCTTTTGTTACATTCACATCCACATTGAAATGCCACGAGCTTTCTGGTCCGATCAAAGCCAGTTACCTTGATCCATACTCCTCCCCTTACCCAGGACCCCTTTCTCTGATGTGATTAAGGTTCTTCCTTTCTGTATGTAAACTAATTTCTGTCACCTTGAGTGTTAATAACCATATGTAAACTATCCTTTATCACTCTGATTGTCCACCAAGCGCTGTCCTGATTTACATCCCTGATTGTATTAAGAAGTGTTGAGGGTCACATCCTCAAGAATGCAACCTGTTGATAATCTAAAATGAGGCCAGTCACTGTAAGGTCAACCATACAATTGGCATATTGCTGGGCTTGCATTTACTTCAGGTTATACAAGCAGGTAAATGTATAAATATATAAATGTATAAAATGTTTACAAAATGTCTAAATAATTAAAATGTGTACATGTTCCAATCTTCTAACAATAGGTTTTTAAAACATTCGGGATTCCAGTTCACATACCCTCCCCTTCCAGCTAGGACTGAAACTTTCCTTAAAGCTTCTGTTAATTGTTTCAGTTCCTGCCGGAGCAGTGAAAAAGGCTGTTCTTTCTCCTTAACTTTCCCTTTATTTTCCTTTTCTGATCCATGCTTTCCCTGACTTCTCTGTAACTGCTCCACCCGCTCCTTCAAGCTCCTAGTAGGAGCCCCATCCCATCTCTCCATGTTTTCTCCTAAGTCGTTCAGCTTTTGCCACATTTGCACACGCTCCTCTCCATTCCCCACTCTCTGCCGGATTACTCCACAAATTCCTATTCCTGCTGTCTCCCCCACCTCTTTCCCACCTATCTTTTATTATTCGCACCTCCCCCACAGTCTTTTCTTTACTTTCCTCTCCAACACTTCCAACAGCTTTCCTTGCTTCTCGCAGATCTGTTTCCAAGGTGGCCAAATCTAATGGGTAAGCTGCATCCACTCGCCCGATCCAAGCTCGCTCGGGGCGCTGCAGCCCACCCAGCACGCCTTTTAAAGACTGATTGCTCCAAGGGCGCTGCATGATGTCACCCATCGTTCGCCCTTCATCCCTGTTAATAGGTGGCTCTGTTCTGGCTATGAATTGATACCATAAATAGCGATGGCAAAATTCTAAAGGGTCCTCTTTCCCCTGCTGATCCCCAATGGCTTTAAGCCGTAATTGGGTACCAATCATTAAGTCCTGCACCATGTTTTGGAGCCCCTGTAAGATGCTAAGGCGGTCACTGGGATTGGGGGAATTAGGATGTCGCCGGTATGTGTGCCACTTGGTGCAAACTTCAGGGTATGTTAATATGACCCGCTCAATCTCTTGGTCAGACAAATTGTACTGGAGGCTGAGTTGATGCAGCCTCCAGGTCCATTTGAGGGGGTCAGGGCTCAAGGCCCCCAGATCTGTAACAATCTGTTTCAGCTCTCCTCTTGATAAAGGGGTATGAGTGACTACTTGTTCCCACTCTTCCCATTGCTGGTTTTGGGGATTTCTGCACCTTGTTTGTGCCCGGGTTTCCACTACTGCTATTGAAGCCTCAGGGAGGTTGTGGCTTAATTCCTCAAAAGGCTCCTTCCCATCAAAGAGAAAGTCTGGGGTTTCATCTAGGTCTGAGGCTGTTAAGCAGGCAATTTGGTAAGACTGTTGCCTTATTTGTCTGCGTAGTTCCTCTACCTTACTACGTTCTCCACATGCTCTGCCCTTATTCTTAGCAGAGGTCTGCACAAGGTCATTTAAAGCTTCAATTTTTAGTTCTTGCACAGCATGCTTTTGTTGCCATTCCTCTTCCCTCTCTACACTATCCTTCAGTTGAGCCAAGGTATCTCTTAGTTCCACCATTTGGCTCTTTTGCAGCTGGTAATCAGCCTGCAAAACATGGTGGGTATTTTTGAGTTGTTCCAAGTCTCCTTTTAAAGAGCAGTTCTCTGACTGCAACTGTGTGAGGAGCTGATCCATCTGGGACAAGCCAACTCCCAATATTACTGCCAACACTCCAGGTAAATCTTTCTGTTTCTTCCCTCCTCTTAATTTGTACAGCTTTCCAAATTCTATCCTAACATCCCTCCCTGAATACATTGACTTCATTTTCTCCTGCAAGTCACCAAGAGGCAATCCCAACTTCTTAACAAGTTTCTCCATCACTTCACAATATACCAAACCCATTTCCCCCTCCTCAGGATTCTCCAGTGGAGCTGTCGCCTGGGAGGCAGGCGGTGACAAAGCACCCTTTTGTGGGGCATCTCTAAATTTCCACAAAGGCATAACTAATCACTCAAATAATAAATTCAAAGGGTCCAAACTGCGCATCCCACTTCTGACACCAATAAAAATGTTACACACGCTGCTCCCAGGTTCAGCTTACGGTCCCTCACACACTCACAGCCTGTCGAGGCACGCAGATCTTGTCAGCCCCCCTTGCTTTCTACCTGGGTTTTCCAGATAGGTGCGGCTGGAGCAGACAGACACACAGCCCTGGTCAACAGCCGGGAAAGAATTAGGCACACACACAAATCACTTCCAACCGAACACTGAGGCACAAGAGGTTCTTTGGAATACACGGAGACCCAATGAATTTAAAGTAACAGCAAAACTTTACTGGTTGCAAGATACATTTGCTCTTTCTCATACACACACACACACGCTCATCCACACTTACCCAAGTCCTTCCAAACTAGGCTGCCAGGCACTAGCTAGAGGGACGGAAGCCGCCAAGTCTGGATCCAAAGGTGACTCAGATGACTCAGAGTGGGCAGGCTTTGGGACCCCTTTTATTCCCAAAAGTCCTTGCTTGGTTGATTTACAAGTTGATGGGATTAGGGTGAGGGTTTCCATGTGCTCAGGCCCAACTTCTTTTGTCTGGTTCAGGTCTTTTGTTTCCTTAAGGACTTGCTTCCTTCTTATCTACCTCCCCGAAGGGATCTCATTGTCCTCTCTGCTTACATGCCTGCTTCATCGTTAGTTATGGCAGCTTCAGCCTCCTCTCACAAACTCGCTGCCACAAAAGGAAAACAGAGACCCAGGATCTTGGCAGCTTTGAGAGAAAAATACAGAAATTCATAAAAGAAAACAATGATCAGAAGGCTTTCAGCATTGATCGATAAACTGGCCCCCCAAATTCAGAGGCAGTGTACAGGCGGTGAACTCCAAGACACATTATAAGATGGTTGACTTACTCAGAGAGTCCTTGAAGTTTTTGGTTAGCTATCCCTACCTGGCAGGTGTGTTGGAGTAATGGATAACTCCCATTATCTGCCAGACAGCCTTTACGCAGCCTGGCCCATAAAGATGCAATGAAAGGCAATAGTCCTTTGCTGAATATTAATAACATGGAACAAATTCCCCTTACAATCGCGATGGTCATACTCTCTTTCTCACAGACAGTCACAACAGCCCAGGTTTAAATCTTTACAGGGCTTTGCACTATATTGATTGGTGTCCTCAGCTGCCCATCTGTTCTGCTTGGTTTTGATATGTATTATTTTGATACAGTTGTTTTTAACTTGGCTTGCAAGTCTCCCAGAGTCATTTTGTGAGTTGTGTGGCTATACAAGTTGAATGAACAAACAAAAAGATAAATGAATAAACAACATTTTAAGCTAAGCTCTAATTCTCTCCCAGCCCAAACATTTTGTTTATCCCTCTGCTTCATCCCATCGCACAAGGATCTTCATTATCAAGTTCTTTAGCCAATTCTGTCTCCTATTTTAATGACAGTATGTGTGCATGGTTCTCCCTGCCCCTCATCTCCTTTTTATCCTAGCTACTCTATAAAGTGGGAGAGGCTGAGATCACGGAGGTGTTTCAAGACTGAATGGAGATCTAGCCATCCATAAGGTCTGATTTCATCTGATCTACTTTGGACACAGTAGGTTACAGTGGCTGAATCTGCTTCAGTTTAGCACAATCCCTAGGTTTTTGCACTAAGTGGAATTCAGACATTGAACAATGTAACATGAAAACCTGACCTTTATTGCCACTGAGACATGCAAACCATGGTTTATCTGTGAACCAAGCAAACTGTGATTAAACAAGGATGGCAAGTCTTGTGGTCAAGGGGTTGCACTGAACATTTGCTGGGGATTCAAGGGTCATCGTAGGAGGCAGTAAGGTGAAGGGGGCAAGACAGGCTCGTATGTCTGAGTGGCACTGCAATTTTGTTTTTTTTAAAAAAACAGAATCCACATTAAGCCCACTTTCTCATTTGTTCCAATTTCCTATCTCAAAGTGGTAGTTTTCCGCAAATGGCCAGAGGGAATTTCAGGAGTCCACATACCATCTGATTCTCAAGCATAGATTCCCAGGTTCTGCATAAACGAACCATGGCTTGATTGGATCTGTGACTTTTTAATGAATCATGGATAAGAATAAACCAAGGGTTAGACCAATGGCTGGACCCAGCTGCAGAGATCCTCCCCGGGCCCAGATCACTCAGGGAGATCTTCTGCATGCATGTGGACATTGTGTTGTTGGGTGATGTCTGCGCTCCTGTCAGGCCTAGCCCAAGGAACTCCAGGAGACCATGTAGATTCAGTCCAGCAATGTTGATCAGCTACAACCTCTAGCAAGAATTTTCCCAGACTGAAACCCCAGTTCCCAAAGTCAGCCAGCGACAACATTGTGAATTCCTCAGGGAGGTGCCAGCCTCATCCTCTTATCTCTCCCTCTGTGAGAGTCAGGACAAGAGGGGTTAAGAACTTACTCTCATCACCCGAGCAACGAGGAACAGATAAGAGGATGAGACTGAACCCTCCCTAAGAATGCAAGGGAGGTTGGGAGGGTGACCCTGGAATTTTCTCTCACTCTGAGAAGATTTTCTGTAACGGGAGTAAGGCCATTAAACTTTGCTGGATTGAATCTGTACTGTCTCCTGGAGTTTCCTGGGCTAATCCTGACACCCTCGCTCCTCAGGAGACGAAAGAGCATGTTTTCCTCCCTGAGTTTGGCCTTCATAATTCCATTCCATCACAGCTCCACTCCTACCCTTCTGGTCCGCAGAGACACCCCAGTAAGCCGAGGTTGCCGGTGGCTGCCGGCCAGGCTCAGTCTATTGTCCTCTTTATTTACCCAGCTGGGTTACTGCAGAAGACTTTGTGGTTTGCTCGGTTACGGAATGAGCCGATGTTCTGTGCTTGCACAACTCGCTGAACCATACGATGCATGCAGCAAATTGACTTGCAAAGAATAAACCAATTGTAAAACAAAGAGCTCACCACGCAGTGCAGATGCATCTGCTCAGTCTTTGACTGAGTCGGCCAAGCGTATTTGATGAACTGAGCCGAACGGTAGCAGGCATTCTGTGTTCAAATGGTTCCAAAGCACACGTTGCTCTACTGAGCTGTCATTTATTTATGATTTTTAAATAATCATAACTGTTTTATTTTTCTTCTTTATACAGTTGGCAGAGGAACTCATTAACAAGAAAGCGTTCCTTCAATTCCTAAAAAGTAAAGCCACAACCCGTTGCAAAATTACCCCCAAAGCCTTACATGTTAGCAAGTGACAAAGCACCCAACCTGGGCCCAGTGAGGCCCTTTGGTACCTGGTCCTGGTGACAGGCTGCCTGGGAACGCCCAAGCGCAACGGAGAAGGATCTGCAGAAAGGCTTGTCTGCCCAAGCCGGGGCACCCGGGGATGCTGGGACAAGACCAGCGTCACGGGAGCCTGGTAGTCCATCTGCTTTTGCACCAGTGACTCCAGCAGTTCCGTCTGCCGGTTCATGAGAGCAATGATTAGCTCGGTGTCCAGATGTTTCCATTTGCAGTCCTCCAGGTTGGCCTTTGCACGTTCACCGAGAGCTGCCAGGATTCTGTTGGTGGCCAGCTGGACCCTCCTGTCAGCCACCTGCGTGATTTCCTGAGCCACTTCTTGGTGGTTTTTCAGTTTCCGCTTGGGGATGTTGGCAAGGTGTTCTGCAGCATATGACTTTCCCAGGCCAGAGAAGGGCTAGAGAAGGGGGTTGCAGCTCCATCTGGAGAAAGGGGAGAGGGGAGGCGGGAATTTAGGCTGTAATCCTTAAAATATTTTGCCAAAGAATAAATCCTGTTAAGCTCCCCAGGACTTTTTCTGGAATAAAGATGCTGAGGATTTTTGTGCCTGTACAGTGCAGGCCACTTTAATATTCATTTACAATCTTTCTATTCCATACTGTCAATGTGTTTTCAACAATCCCAGAATGGCCTCTCCCCATCTCCAAATATCCTGGAGCTACAGTTCCTAGAATTCCCCTAAGAGGCCTCAGGTTAGTAGAAGGGTAGTCTTTGCCACAAAAGGTGGAAGTGAGCAATAATCTTGGGGTAAGGAAAGAAATACCTCCAAGGGACTTGGTAGCAAGAATTTTAATTCAGATTACAGTTAGGCTTCAGGGTGGAAGGGTCTTTTGTCTGACACAGATCTGTGTATCTCACAAATACAGGACAGCTCCCCCTATTTCAGATAACAATGCAAGAGTCAGGGCTACCTAACATCACATCCGCTGCAGCCGGAAAGGGCGAAATATAGCTAAGGATCCACTGGTAAATTTCTAGATGATTTTCAGAAATCAAGACAGATTCCTGACTCCCAGCTGTTTTAACAATAGCAACAATATAATGTTATTTTTGGCACAGTAAACGATACTGTAGGAAGAAAGAAAGTTTAGAATAGCCACGTGTAATTTTTATGTAAAAGGACAGCAGGTGCTTGAAACTTACTCTGGAGTTTAGAAGAGCTTAAGAATTCTTAAGGTATCTTTCTCTGGCACTTACTTAGCTGTGGTTGATGGATCTCATTGTTCCAGCAGGGGGGGAAAGAAGAAAAAACGAAGGAAAAATCCTGCAGAGCCAAATCTACCCACTCCTGATTAACTGTACTCCCTACATGTAACAATCTGCACAGAAGTGAATCATTTTGGGTGGAGGGGAACTGCCTTTAGAGGCCTGGAGACTACAATTAAATTGGGTGATGAAAACTCTAAAAAGAGCATGCAGAGTAATCTATTGGCAAAATGACCCAAGTTCAGAATGAGGGGCAGCACGCAGCCATGACTATAAAGTAGAAGGGGAAGGAAAAGTTGACACTGGGAAAGCTTTCTCCCTCTGATAGCCTCCCAACTGTGAAAAACAGGAGCATCCTGAACCACTAGCATGAAGCTACTGTATAAAGCTCAGTGAAAGGGATAAAATGAAACACTCATTTAATCAGTATTAAAACAGCACAAAGTGCAAATGGCAACTGTATGGGATGAAAGGCACCAAGTTAGATTAACTTGACAAAGCTTGGCTCCTTTCTCCAGAGCAATGTTTCACAACCTTAACAACTTCAAGATGTGTGGACTTCAACTCCCAGAATTCCTGGCTGGGGAATTCTGGGAGTTGAAGTCCACACATCTTAAAGTTGCCAAGGTTGAGACACACCACTCCAGAGGGAATTGGTCTGGTGGCTTCCACCAGCACATACAGTCAGATTCTTTACTGCCATTGAATGGTTATCTGGATTTTTATAGCCCGTATTAGGCAGACACACACACTCCCATTACTGTGCGCAGCAGGATCTCCAAACAGAAATTGCCTCAAAATGGCCACTAGGTAGCAGCAGACTGAAAAGGGAGATTAGGATGGATGTTTAAAGTTTAAATGCTGTTGGTAAAAATGATCATAGATGGAAATATATTGGCTCTATATTCATATGCATGAACAAGCTTTTTTCCACTCCCATCAGTCCCAATCCAATACTTTTCCAGTCCAATACACAAGAACAAGGTACTAGTCCAACAGATTATAGAAGAGACCAACAATCCTTGAATTCTATCACAAGCTCCATAAATTGTGCAGCATTTCAGATTCAAAGCAAGCAAGAGTGCTTATATAGCACCTCTCTAGCTCCTTAAAGCAACTGCATCTTTTTCAGGAATTGCAAAGGAAAAGACAAAAACGTCCAGAAGCTTTTTCTCTTTGAATGCAGTATGTTACCCGTCCCTAACTCTCAATGGTATTGGATGTCTTTCTGTGACATGACTCAGCAGAACAAAACCATATGTGTGTTCCAGGCTTCATATTGTTCAAAACACAAATATTAACTGGGCAATAATCATGGGAATTATGGGGGGGAACCAAAGGATTTGTTTCTCCTTAGCCTTATGTGATCTGTAACATTAACAGCAGTGTTGATAACAAGCCACAAGTGACTTCAGAATGGCAAGATTTGCCTCACATCACACAAACAGCAAGACTTCAGTACTTGCATCAGACCTAACAGTTGTGTAATTTGTGTAATGTGAGGGTGCACATCTCATTCTTTTGATGTCATCATGGCTTCTTATGATACTGAGGCTAGTATTATGCATCGTTTAAGACATTGGAGGTGGAGAGCCGTGTTAGTCTACAGTGACAAAAGATCACACATTTTATTAAAAC
Organism: Liasis olivaceus; assembly: GCA_030867105.1. Lineage (NCBI taxonomy): Eukaryota > Metazoa > Chordata > Lepidosauria > Squamata > Pythonidae > Liasis > Liasis olivaceus. The sequence goes on along the minus strand of CM061348.1, from coordinate 17,986,578 downwards.
GCGTCTGATGAAGCTGGCTGCAAGTCGTAAAAGTTCATGCTTTATAATTAATTTTGTTACGTGGGAAAGGTGCCACCAAATTTCTGACTTCAGGCTAAAGAAACAAATCCTCAATCAGAAGCAAAATCCATGTCCAAATCTACAAGAGGGCAATAACTTCATCCAAGGCCTCAGAAGAACCTGCAAGCTTTCAAATTCTCCAGGACTATTGTGATGGGGACCTCACAATTCCTGCATTTCATACGGGCATGTGTGAGCAGGTTGCAAGCTTGCAGACGAGTCGGGGATTGCAGGTTGCAACTGGGCTCCCCTGGAGATGACTGGACAAACTGCCTTGGCCCAGGTTCAGCCTCGCAGTGTTGTCCAGACTTGGCCACTTTAAGATGAGTGGACTTCAACTCCAATTCCCATGGCTGGCTGGGGAATTCTGGGAGTTGAAGTCCACTCATCTTAAAGTGGCCAAGTTTGGACAACACTGAGCCTCGGCGTTCCATCCTCCAGCAGCCAATAGGAGGGCTCCTGCCAGTCTCCAGGAGCCAATCACGGAGCCCCGTTTCCAGCCCCAGCCTCAACTTTTCTTACAAACTGACCAGTCTGCAGTTTACTTTCGGCTGGTCCCGATGGCGCGTCTTCGTTTCCTCAGTTCTCACGGGTGAGCAAGGATCAGCCGCGCTCCAAGCGCTTTTTGTTCCAAAATAAGCATAAACAAGATCACAACGCCGCGAATATCAGGCTCAGAAAACATAGAAACAAAGGACTCATTTTATAAAAGTGCATCCTTCGAGAAATACGTGGTGTCTAACCCACCATATAATATTTTTTTTAATTTAAAAATGTTGCATATGGGCAAGGGGCAGTAAAGCGAAACCTATTTAACGTGCTTGGCTTCTGCTTTGCTCGACCCATAAATTAATGTTTGAAAAAGTAATCTCCTTCGAGCCGGAATCGAACCAGCGACCTAAGGATGACTCAAGCACATCTACAGTCCTCCGCTCTACCAGCTGAGCTATCGAAGGAACATGGCAGCTGGCGTGGGTCGCTAGGTATATATTTCATTGCCAAAAGTTTTCTCGTTGTTTAACCTTGCTTATTCTTACCGAGACATATTCCTATAGTGATTTAATTTATATTTTCTAACTTTAAAGCCAACTCACAGTCGAACCAGGATTGGTAAACCTGATCCAAGTAATCTGAGAAAACAGAAACAGACCCTTTCGGTTGTGCACCGAATCTTACTCTTATTCACTTGCAAGGTTTTTCTTAAATAAATAAATACAGGACTCGGAAGACAACGAGCTTGGCTGGTGCTGGCAGATGATTCGAGCTGCGAGCGGTCACCTTTTGGGAACAGCAGGTCGGGGAAGGACGAGCCAATTGAACCGCCTGCGGGAAGAGGTTTTAAAAATGCCCAAGGCCCTATTAGGTGGCAGAACGGAACCCATCTACGTGTGTGCATGGGCTAAATGAAACATGAATACTTGAAGAGACCCAGGTGAGTGATCCACACGAGCAATCATCCAGATGTCCAGGAACAAACTTGAATAGCTGAGCAGCCGAACCGCAGCTCCGCTCGCCCAGCCGCTCGCCTGGCTGCCATTCCACCCTTTCTCCAGCAGAGGGCGCGGCGCCAACAAGCCGGAAGCCTCTGCGCCTCGCACGTGCTCCAGCGCTCCGTCCTGGGAGGATCCCGCGAGCTGCCCCGTGCCCGGCGGCGCTGTCCCATCACCTGCCCTTAAGGTGCTCAAGGGTCCGTCAAGATTTGGGTCCCCTTTCAACTTTTCCTTTAGGCCAGGGGTTCTCAACCTTGGCAACTTTAAGAGGAGTGGACTTCAACTCCCAGAATTCCCCAGCCAGCATGGCTGGCTGGGGAATTCTGGGAGTTGAAGTCCACTCCTCTTAAAGTTGCCAAGGTTGGGTTTCCTAATCACGTTTGCTTTGAGGTGTATATCCGTTTCAGTGACTTTCCAACCGTAGCCCTGAGCTAAAGGAGCAAAGAGTGCAGCGCCGGCTCCCGTTGCGCCCAATCCCCATGGACTGCCCAAAATTTGGGGTACTTCGTCCGATGACCCCCAAGGGCGTCTGCTCGGGGTTGCAAAGAGCCGCCCCCTCCATGCAGGGCAGGCCCGCCTCTTCCCCTCCCCCCGAGTGGTAGAATTGCACGACTATTAAGCAGCCTCAAGTTTCACTAGATCGCTTTTTGGGGGGCGGGGGGTAGGGAGAGATTGCCCCCTCGGCGTTATTCATTTTTCGATTGGGAATTAGGAATCACAAATATTCCTCGGCTGCAGGAATATTTTTCAATGGGCCCGTTTTGCCTCCCTTCCTGAAGGCAGCTTTTTCTGAACTGTGATTCACTGTGGTTCATGTTCGATCCAGTGGGAAAAGAGTACTGTGTGAAAGAGCATGATTGATAAGGAGTCCTTAAAACTGGGACCTGCCGTTTTGTCACTTGGGCCATCCGAAGACATGCAAAAGGCATTCTTCTCTGCCCCTCCCGCCTTCCGGTATTATGCGTACAGCATTTCTCATAACTTAAAGGAGTGTCGTTTCAACATTTCTTGCAGGAGATTGCCACTTGCCACTGAACTCCTGAATGTGATAGAGAATTGTGAGGTGTGGGACGCACAATTAACACCCAGGGTGATGATTAGGCTTGTGGATTCTCACCCACTTCTTGCCCCTATACAAACAGGAATGCCACCTGTTGCTCCTTGCGAGGGAAAATCAGCCGCCGTGGGCAAATCTTGTGTGTGTGTGTGGAGGGGGGAGGTGTCTGTGGATGGTTGAAATTTTCTTCCAAGAAAATTGCTTCCCTGGGAGTCAGCTGGAATAACCGTTTGCCAAAGAAGAGAGAACGTGTTTTAAAAAAGGAAATCACTAGCAACATTCATTCATTCATTCATTCATTCATTCATTCATTCAAGCAATTTATATGGCCGCCTAACTCACTCACAGTGACTCCGGGCAGCTTACAGGAAAAATCCCAAATACAAAACGCAATCCGCCCACCCCCCGGGGCAACAACAATACATTTACACTAGCTGTTTGATGGGCTCTGGGTCGACCTGGGATCCCCAGGCCTGTTGGCAAAACCATGTATTAGGGGCCTTGAGGAAGAGCATCAAGGTGGGGGCTGGTCTTATCTCTGCAGGGATGATGTTCCACAGGGAGGGAGCCACCACGGAGAAGGCCCTTCTTCTCGGTCCCACTAGATGGACTTCCTTAATAAGGAGGACCCGTAACATATCCTGCCTCCCCGATCTGGTGGGTTGGGCAGATGAAACCCAGAAAAGGTGGTCCTTCAAATAACCTGGCCCCAAGCCATGTAGGGCTTTAAAGGTGACAATCAGCACCTTGAATTGGACCCAGAAGCAAATCGGCAGCCAATGCAGCTCCCGCAAGAGAGAGATTTTTCATCCAATTTGGACAGAAAGAGATGAAAAGTCACCAGGGCTTGGAATGTGTTGATATGTTTAAAACCTCATGTGTAGTCTTGAGTTTTGTGCTATAAATAAGATTTGCACATGAACAAAATGGAAATATTTAAATAATTTATCTGTACAATTTTAGATTTTTATGGATGTAATTCTATGTAACATACATTGCTTTTAACATCCAGGAATAATGCTCAAATATACCGTATTTTTCCGACAATAAGATGCCCCCATGTACAAGACGACCCCCATTTTTCCAACCCAAAATTAAGAAATCAATATTTTAAAGATAGTGCAGAACACATTTTTATTAGTAATTAGGTAACATTGACCTGATACACTCGGTGGGAGGAGGTCCAAACCGTCTCTCTGCAGCTCTATTTCCATGCTCTTTTGCATAACTGATTACATTCAAGCACGAGAGAAACTGCCGATAGCTCGTCTCTGCAGACTTCCTCTAATTGGTTTGTTCAGCATCAGCTGACATCAGTTACATCAGGCTCATGATTGGAGGAAGTCTGTTTGGGAGACAAGCTATTTCACTCGTGATTGGAGGCTAGCAATAGGAGGAAGCCTGCCTGCAGAAACAAAGTATGGGCAGTTTTGCAACCACGCAATTTTCGGCTGACTTCCTTGAATAAGACGCCCTTCAATTTTTAGGGTAAGGATTTTAGAAAAAAGTATCGTCTTATAGTCGGAAAAATACGGAATTTTTACATCCTCTACTTAGCAAAGGCAGTACTTAGCTACAGTGCAGTCGGTGGTAATCAATTAGACCGTGGATAACCCTTTAATATGTTTATCCAAGTTTTTGCTCCGACCACTGATGCAGAAGAAGAGGAGGCAGTTGATTAGTTAATGGTCAGATTCAATCAACAGAACAGGCATGTAAAATCTCCTGCTTGTGCTTGGTAATACCAAAGTTGGAAATAGTTAGGAGGAAGTATAGCTGGACTGTATGGCCTAGGAAACAGAAATGAAGCAGGAGAATGACTTACCACTTTCTGCCAACTCCATGATTATTCATTGCTAACAATCTTCAAACAACCAAAATGATGCCTATATACACAGACATCACCAGATGGAGTATAGTCAAGTTGACTATATTATTACCACAAGGAGATGAAAGAGTTCAGTTATAATAGCAAAGACATGGCCAAAGGTTGATTGTGCAACAGATCATGAACTGATAATGTGCAAGTTCAGTTGAGTTCACAAACTCAAGCAAAAAAAACAAATCCAGTCAGTTTTCATGATAAGATCTTGAGCATATGACCCATCATTTTCAAGGAAAAAATCAGGAATCACTTTAAAGTCCCATGCCTCATTGGCAAGGAACCAGAGAAACTGTGAAATGCAATCCAAGAAGCTGTTAAGGATGAATGGGAAAAGAGACAGTCAAAGACCAAGAAATAGGAGAAAACAAACTGGATGTCAGAACAAACCATGGAAATTGCGAAGAGGAGAAGCAAAAGCCAAAAAACACAGAAATCTCAGGGAGGAATTTTAAAATAATTTCAAAGAGCTGTTGGAAGAGACAAGAAACAATATTGCAATGATATCTGTAAAGAAAAACAGTCTTCCAAAATTCAGAAGGAGATTCCAACCTTGAACTGGTATGCTAAAAGATACCAATGGACAGATAGTAACCAGTTCAAAGATCAAAGGAGCATACTCAAATTCTATATAGTAGAGATGTCAACATCCAAGATACCTTAGAAGATATTCCCTATTTACAAGAACCTATAATACTAGAAGATAAATTTAGATCAGCTTTCCAGTCATTACCAATTTGGAAGGCTATAGGAATTGATGGAATATCTACAGAAATATGGCAAGCAACAGAAGAAGAATCAGTCAAGGTTCTAACAAAACTATGCCAGCAAATTTAAAGAGTGACACAGTGGCCAACAGATTAGAAGAAATCAGCCAACATACCAATGTATAGAAAGGAGACTTAACGCAGTGTGCAAACAGTCATACAATAACCTTAATTTCACACACTAGCAAAATAATACTTAAAATAATTCAACACAGATTAGAGCTGTACATGGAAAGGGATGTGTTCAATCTGGTTTTAGATAAAGTCAAAGAACAAGAGACATTATTGCTGATGCATGCTGGACAATTGAGAAAGTCAAAAAACACCCAAAATAAGTCAAGGTGTGCTTCATGGATTATATAAAGGCCTTGGATTGTGTTGACTAGATGGAATGTCCTTAAGAAAATGGGAATCCCAGAAGATCTCACTGTCCTCATGAGAAACCTATACACAGGAGAGGATGCCACGGCCCACGGCAAAACAGACTTGTTCCTCGTCACCAAAGGAGTAAGACGAGACTGCATATTCTCCCCTTATTTATGCTGAATATATATTGAGAAAAGCTGGATTGAAAAAAGATGAGTATGGTTTTAAAACTGGAGGCGCCTGCACTATGCTGATGACACTACTCTTGATAGCTGAAAATGCAAATAATCTGCAAACTCTAGTAATGAGAGTCAAGGAGCAGAGTGAAAAAAATAGAAATGTATTTATTTTCTTTAAATATAAAGAAGACCAAACAAAGGATAACAAGAAGAGCAACCAGTCTTAGAATTGGCAATGAAGAGCCCTACATGGCATGGGGCCAGGTTACTTGAAGGACCGCCTCGCCCCCATGATTTCAACCCGTCCCACCCGATCTCACGGAGAGGGCATGCTCCGGATCCCCGCGGTAAAAGAACTTCGACTAGCGGGGTCCAGAAGGCGGGCCTTCTCTGCTGTAGCCCCCGCCCTTTGGAACATCTTGCCCCCGGGGGTGAGACAGGCCCCCTCACTCCAGGCCTTTCGGAGGGATTTGAAGACCTGGCTCTGCCATCTGGCCTGGGGCAGGGAGGGAGGATATCAGAAATGGGGTTGGCTGGCCCCTTAGCGGCCTGGTGTGGCCTCTATCGGCCTCTTGGATCTTTTAGCCTTTTTATCTTTATCTTTGTAAATTCTGGTTTTTATAACTTTTAAACTTTTTTATAATTTTAATTATGTATTTCCGATTTTAGTTTGTTGTAATTCGCCCAGAGTCCCCTGTTGTGGGGAGATGGGCGGGGACAAGCCAAACAAACAAAACAAAACAAAACAAAACAAAACAAAATAAAATAAAATAAAATAAATACTGAAGTGGTGGGTACTTTCTCCTTTTAAGTTTGACTATCAACAGAAAAGGAACCAACAATCAAGAAATATGTCACAGACTAGTTAGGTAGCAATAAAGGTCTTGGAAAAGATATTCAGATGCTATAATGTGTCTATACCTGCAAAGATCAGAATGGTTTTCCCTTTGACACTCTATGAAAGTTGGACTTTGAAGAAACGGAATAGAAAGAGTATTTTGAACTTTGGTGCTGGAGAAGATTCCTCAGAATATATGGATAGTCAAGATAAAGAGAAATATATCATGGAACACAATCCAAAATTCTCACTCAAGACACAAATGACCAGGCTCAAATGATCATATTTTGGACAATTTTGCAAAGACCTAGTTCTCTTGAGAAGTCTATAATGAAAACCTGGCTCTTCTCCAGGCCTTTGGTGAGGGAAAGCTAGGCCCCTCACTTCAACATGCTTGCCATCTGTTACCTTTGTTATTTGATTTTACTGTAATTTCTTTCATTGTTGTGAGCCACCCAGAGTTGTCAAGAGTTAGGTGGCATACAAGTTTGAGTATGGTGGAAGAGGATGACTAGCAGCAAGACAATGGACTTGATTGCGACTATCTATGTGGTCACTAAGAGTCAACACCAACTTGATATATATAATAAGTAACCCCATTAAAGAAATGTGCATGAATCTGTGCAGTGACAGGCAAGTGTTCTAAAATCAAGACTCCCTATCAGAATTCATCCAAAGGGGGACAAGCTTATCTGAATGGTGGGCCAAGAATGGAAGAGCACCAGTGACTTGGGTTTGCCTATCTCCATTTCCCATGTATATAACTTGTGCCACATCTTGCTTTCAAGAAATAGAAAAGCACTGATTGGTTCTTGAATTAAAGCTGATGGAAATTCACCAAGTGGGAAAAAAACTTGCTGAGGCTTACAGTTTGTCCTGCCCAATAGCCCACTTCTACCACAGCTTGAGAATTTCATAAACCAAGTGGCACTGAATGGGTGATATAACTGAGAGCCAAACTAGATATATCACAATATATGTACAAATACAGGTAGTCCTCACTTAATGTCCGCAATTGGGACTGGCAACTCCATTGCTAAGTGAATCACCCACAGTTGTTAAGCAAGACATCATGTGACCACAACTTGCAACTTACTGCTGGCTTCTCCGTTGACTTCGCTTCTCAAAAGCTGGTTGTTTGAGGATGGGTTGTAAAGCTACTTTTTCAGTGCCGTCGTAAGTTCGAATGGTTACTAAACAGGGCAGTTGTTAACCGAGGACTACCTGTAGATCAACTAGTACCCTGTAGGATTAAGGGAGAGGAATCTGTGTCCCTCCTGATGTTGTGGACTGCAACCCTTACAAGTGATTATGTTAACTGCAGCAGCCAGAGTTGAGCATCCTTATCTGGAGGATCAACAGTCTCTCCTTTGTAGTTCAGATTAGTCTTCCCCAATCTAGCATCTTCCAGATGTATGGTCTCAATTTAGCAATGGTCATGCTGGCTAGGAATTCTGGGAGTTGAAGTCTGCACATCTGAAGAGCACCAATCAAGGGACCCTGCTCTAAATGTTTTATTCCAACTTCCATCAGCCTCAAGCAGTACTGTGAATGGCAAGAAATCATAGAAACTGTACACAAAAACAAAACAAAAGCCCAGAGGACACCAGGTTGCCTTTCTCTGAAGGGATAGGGAAGGCTAGGGGAGTAAGAGGTCACCACAAGGATGTCCTCCAAGTAATACCACTTACAAAGGAAAACGAGTATTTCTTCTTGCTCTGAATACATGTTCAGGACCTTTTAGGTGCCCCTGGCTACTGTACCTGAATTTTGATCCTCCTGTTTGAAAGTACAATCCAAATGATGGTCCTGGAGAGTTTTAATGGGATTCTTGTCCCAGAGATACTGAAGGAGCAGCCCTTTCAGGTCACAGCAATGATCCATTACTAGTCCAGCATCATGCACTCCAGAGTGGACAACCAGATGTCTGTAGAAAGCCCCAGAGGCCAGGCCCAGAGCAGCAGCTCCCCACAACAGTATTGTTCTTCAGCAACTGAGGTGCAAAGAATACTGCTTCTGAACACAGAAACTGGACTCCCCCAATTGCCAATAGCAATTAGCAAAACAGGTGTATGGCCCAACAGATCATCGAAGGTGAACTTTCAGGATTCTCATTGTTTGTGGAATTCAAGCATATGCATGCATACAACATTCACATACTTCAGTGAGGACCAATGGTAATTCCCTTCATACTTTACACTTGCCATTTAAAACCAGGCCTTGAGCAGAATGCAACCCATCAGTCACATAGTGTGACTTCCCCTTCCTTGTCAATACCCTACATTTAAAATCCCCGAGAAGGCAGCCAAATAAATTTATTGTAGGTGTATTGATGGTGGGGAGACAGAGCATGGACTGGTAAGCATGTAAGGAACCAGAGCGCGCTGTGCGCCATTCAGGGGGCGTGTTTATTGCCAGGTGGGCATGCTTCCATACGAAACGAAGGGAGAAACCAAGCCAAGAACAGCAACCTTGGGAAAACGTATGTTGGCTCATGTCATGTCATGCTGGATTTTTAAAAAAATTGTTATCGTTGGTGATGGAGAAGGCTTGTACACCTGCCAATAAGGTCTTTCTCACTTTCAAGTAAAATCACCTTTCTTGTTCTCCCAAAGAAGCAACATGAGAACACTTCCATTCCGCTCACTAGCCTAGAATGAAATAAACGAGCTGCAATTCAGAAGATTGCTCCCATATGGGACCCTCTCTATTGATTCTCCTTCTCTCATACACTAATACACTCGCTACAGTACTAACTATATTGCATCGAATAACACTGTGTTACGGTACAGTGTAAATGACGTCAGTGTATTGCTTCACTTCCAGTGAACGTCTAATCTTGTCATTTCTAAGGCTGGTGTGGGTCTTCCAGGCTGCGTGGCCGTGTTCTGGAAGTTCTGTTTCCTAACGTTTCACCAGCATCTGTGACCGGCATCTTCAGAGTGCAGGAGCACAGACAGGAGCAGTTCTCTCTGTGCCACAGCTGTCTGTGCTCCTGCCCTCTGAAGATGCCAGTCACAGATGCTGGCGAAACGTTAGGAAACAGAACTTCCAGAACACGGCCACACAGCCCGGAAGATCCACACCAGCCTTCGCATGCCGGCCGTGAAAGCCTTCGACAATACTTGTCATTTCTCTTAATATATCCCAGTAGTTTTCAGTCTTTTCAGACATAGTATTCACCTTTAGTCTAAACCTGCAAACAAAATCCAGGTTCCTTATTTTAAAAGGAACAAGCAAACAAAAATAAACGTTCTTTCTCTTCCTTGCTTTCCAAAACATGGTTACTGGTTGCACCGTCAGCAAAAAGTGGCAGATCCTCTGCTTGGAGAAGTTCTCCGTGGTGCTTAGTTCAAGAAGTGATCGTGGCAAAAGGGAGATTCATCTTAGCTCTTTTTGGCATTTTCTTAGGCATATGATTCTGTCTGTTCTCGGTACAGCCAGAAACTAACACGATTCCTCTCTTTTGTGAATTGTTGGCTGATGCAAGGTTGATTTGTAAACTATTCTTCTATTTAATTGCTGATAGGTGTTCTAGCCTGCCACGTGGCAGAATAAAAACGCCTGGAAAGAAATCAGTCAGCATTGCACAACTACCGATTCTTTGAATGTTCTCTTCTGGATTACATTTTGACGCAGAAGAGCAGATCCCATTAGCCTATTGCCAAATATTTCAATACAGAATGTCCACATCTGTATTTACGTAAGGTTCAGGCACTGGCTGAAAGCAGAGTGCCGCAGCGGCTGTTTGTCCTGAAAAGCAACAAGGAGGGAGAATGGTGACTCTCCATTGGTAGGTCGCACTAGTACCCCTTTACCAGTTCCTGCTGCTCCATAGGATTCTGCAAATAATTCTAAAAAATGGAAATAGCTGGAGGAAAAGTATCAGAAGCCAAGCAGTTGCAATGTAGTAGGATTATCGGATTTGAAATTGAATGATCAAGAAATAACCCCATAAAAAGCTAACCAAGTGTCATTGTTGTGTTGCGTTTGCATTACCAATATGAATAGCAACATTCATTCCAAATAAATGCTTATTAAAACAGTACACAGAACCTGAGTAGCTTGTAACTTGGGAACTTCAGAAATCATTAATTTCTCAGTTTGCTAATGCAGCAAACTGCATATCCCTCCCAATTAAGAAGCTGGAGGAAACCTAAGCGGTTTTGACAGAAGATGTCTCATTTTTGCTTAACAAAGCAACGCAAAACCTCAAGTCATTGGTATGCTTATGCATCCTTCCATATTTTTTGTTCAAATGCATCAAGGAAGCATCCTGGAGCTCTGACAGCTGGGTTGCATAATAATGCTAATAATAATGTACGGCTTTACATAAATTGAGGACAGCAAAATAGGAAGCAGGGGTTGGGGAGACAGGGTTGTTTGCTTTTGGAAAGGGCTGGGGAAATATCAGCAGTGAATGTTGTGGACCTGGGATTTCCATGACAGAATACTCCCTTGTTGCTGTAGGGGACTTTTGGTCCTCCTAATCTTTCATCATAAACTTGAAGATAGAATCAAGGAACTGGAAGGGGCCACTTGGGCCATCAAGTCCAATCCTCTGCTCAGTGCAACCCAAACTCTAAAGCATCCTCAACAAATGGTTGTCCATGGCTTCTTTGACTAGCTGGCCCTATCAAATGCTAGAAAAAGAATTACCGTATTTTTACGACTATAAGACGATACTTTTTTCTAAAATCCTTACCCTAAAAATTGAAGGGCGTCTTATTCAAGGAAGTCAGCCGAGGAGAGAAGCTCGCTGTTGCAAAACTGCCCATACTTTGTCTCTGCAGGCAGGCTTCCTCCTATTGCTAGCCTCCAATCACGAGTGAAATAGCTTGTCTCCCAAACAGACTTCCTCCAATCACGAGCCTTATGTAACTGACGTCAGCTGATGCTGAACAAACCAATTAGAGGAAGGCTGTTTGCAGAGACAAGCTATCGGCAGTTTCTCTCGTGCTTGAATGTAATCAGTTATGCAAAAGAGCATGGAAACAGAGCTGCAGAGAGATGGTTTGGACCTCCTCCCACGAGTGTATCAGGTCAATGTTAACTAATTACTAAATAAAAATGTGTTCTGCACTATCTTTAAAATATTGATTTCTTAATTTTGGGTTGGAAAAATGGGGGTCGTCTTGTACATGGGGGCGTCTTATTGACGGAAAAATACGGTATAGTAAGAGCCAAACAATTGGAATGTGCGTTCTGTAACTTAAATCCATTATCCCATATCCTGCACTCTGGAACAAGACAGAAAAGGGTCTTGACCTTGTTTGACGTAAATATACATTTGATGTTACTAGGAAGACCAATGCCATGTTGGATGACAGGAGTGACTCCTAGTACAAGTGGAAGGTACCAAATGGGTGTAGAGGCCTCTGAAGAGCCAATGCTATATTCCCTCCCCTTTGTTGGATTCTACTTAAAGCATTACCACTGCAATAAATTGCTGCATGAGATCAATTACACAGACTGTCTGAAAAGGACCGGCTTTTATTTTATTGTGGAAAATAAGTTTTTGCTTCTTTAAGCTTTTCTCACCAATTAGGTCTGAACATAAAATCAGCATCTCTCCATCAAACACCTGGATTCAAACATTCAGATGTACAGACAGTTGGAATTTCAGCAGAGATATTTTCATGAACAGAAGGCAGCTCAGGACAGAAAGGGGGAAAAATTGTAGCTGCTGGTGGAGTTTCCTTTCTGCTGCTCCGCTGAGCATCTTCCAATTGTTTCACCAAAATCACTAACTGGAATGGAAAGTGTGATCATTTCACTGAGACCTAAGACAAACACTAACACAGACAGTAGGCCAAAGAAAAGAGTTTGGGCTACAGATGGTGTGGATTAAGTTACATAGAACTGAGGAGTCAGAAAGAAAATGATTTAGTAGCTCTGCCCTCTTATTCTATTTCCATTTCCCTGATTGATTGACTGACTGAGCACCAGAGGACAGAGAGGAAAGAAGGAGGGAGCCAGAAAGAGAGTTCATTTTCCCTCCCCTTCTTCCAGAACTTCAGCAGCTGCCTTCTACTGATAGGAAACGGTCATGGACTTGCAAACTGAGACATCAAGCTGAGTCACAGAACACAAAAACAAAAGTAAGAACAGTTCTGTTATTGTTTCTAGTTTTGAAATGGCAATTCCTCACCCTGGATCCAGCAAATCCTAAAAGTAGGTATTAAAACAACCTGCCAAAGCATCCATTGCAACCATCTTTCACCCCCCGCCCCTCATCCAGATAAGATGGATTACATTTCTGAAGGGTACCACATTGTAGACAGATGACTCAAGTGATAATTTTCACATGTATATTCTGGAAGTTGTTAAATGTGAGTAGCATCATGCCAAAAGATCTTTGCTCTCCACGGAGACATTCCCACTCATGTTCTATATACATTTCTGCCCTATTTTACTTTCTTTTCAAATGGAAGCCCAACCTAGAAAATTGGCAAATAGTAGTCTCTCTCAAAGAATTAAAGTTAAATCAACTTATGAACATTTCCAAATTATCAAAATTTGAGATGCAGATCACAACAGGACATTTTTTCTTTCTTTAGAGAGCCTCATCCTCTGCAGCATTAGTTTCTTTTTTCAAAAGAAAATCTCAGGACATAAGCAGATGCATCAAACCATTCATAGCAGTCTCCCCATCTCCTACCCTCCCACTTGCACCAGCTAGAAGAGCAGATATATGGAGGGAAAACCTCCCATACCTATTTCATTTAACCACTTCCTTACTGAAGTGGAATTCCAAAACACAGTCTTTCTTCCTCCATTCATCATAGAGGTGGTCTGATGTATTTTTAAAAAAGAGAGAAAAAGTAATAAGCATTCAAATAAAGCAATACCCTTTGGTGTGGTCTAAATTTTGGCCAAAGGAGGTCTGAAGTCATTTCCTCATGCCTGCCTCAAAGTGGCAGCTGGAGCAGTAAAATGGCAACTCCCAAAGGCAAGAATGGGGAAAATGGACACTGCCCCACTGAATAAGGCTAGACTCCTTTGTTGGAGAAGTCCTTTCATGAGATGCTCCGATGCCTCAAGAAGTCTCCTCCCTCCACTCTTAGTGCCCACACTGTTCCCAAGTATGTAGCAGTGACCAGTTCCAATATGGCCATTCAGAAAAACCAGTAATTAAAAACTGCAGCAGAGTCACAAGCATACTCTGCCACAGATCAGGATGGAGTTCCTACACCAGGGAAATTAAGGCAGCCTTGGGCAAGTTCTCCTCATAAACTTGGGAAGAGAACATGGCACCGACATCAAGCCATCAGTCAGCTTCCCTTAAATATACAGGCAACAGATATATGTGAAGCCTCTATTATTTCAGATTACAAGTGGAGACTGAAATGTTTGCAAGTTCCCTCACGCGTCACAAAGAGCTAGCCTTGGGCCTTCCCCCCAATGCCCAAGAGGAATTTTATAGAAGGGCATCTTCAAACTTAAAGGCCCACCTGCATCCCTTTATTTTCTGTTGTAGCTTACAGAAAGAACCATTTGACAGGAAGTTCCTTTGGCAGGCACCAACTAGAAGGTTGCAAAGCCAGAACTTCATGTATCTCATTACCAGGTGAGAGGATGAGAAGAAAATGCCCACCTCCATCCAAAACTTCGTTTAAGCTAAAATTAACAGGCCCCAGCATGGAGCTGTACAAAGGTAGCATGTGTTCATGCTCTCCAACTACCCTTAGTGCCCAAGTAAAAGCAATAAAAGAGGCTCTGACCTCCCTTTCCATCTCATCTGAGTAACAATCATATTAAGTTTGTCATTGTGCACATTGTATCTCCATTGTCCCATTCAATAGGGTTAAAGAATTAGGATATCTAAGAGATCAACATAAAAATGGCCAATATGGTCAATAAAGATGGTCCTTTTGAGGGTTCAATGATCATCCAAAAGAGCTTCCTGCTTTCAAAACCCTACATATGCCCAGGTGAGAAGTGAAGCAGCAGCCAAGAGGTGAGAAAAACCTTTATTTTCTCTCAATAGCTTATCTGTGACCTATCAAGTTGAATGCAGTGTACCAGTTTTGAACGGTAGTTTACTGGGAACTTAACAAGTCTCCCAATTTTGCTTGGCTAGAATTAAAGATATGTATTAAGTCTGTGGCCAATCACACTACATGATTAATGAGTTACATCTGCCTTGTAAGATCACAAGCTACTCTGGCCTGCTATATCTCAATGAAACTGGAAAAACCTCAGCGGGTCACTGCTTTGGTTTAGCATTCACTTTGACCTCAAAATGCACCAATTTGGACAAGCCACCAAGGATCTAATGAGTGGACAGGCTGCAATGTCAAGAAGGAAGATAGGCACTGGGGAGAGAAGAGAGAGCCCAGAATGCTCCTTCTCATCCACAATGTTGGGGCTTCAGAATACCCCCATAACCTATCCCTCCTGTCATTACCCCCTCCCCCAAATTAAGTGCACAAAACAATCCTCATTCCTGGAATGCACCTGAATGCCACACAGGAGAAGAAAATATAGAGTTTTGCCCTCCCACCCCTACCCAAGCACCCTTTTCCCGATGGGGTCCAACATGCTCAAAGATCATCAGCTGCTAACTCCAGCTGGGGTCATAGCCTGTCCAGTCACGGGGAGGAGCCAGGTAAACACGGCGGCCTCGATAAAGAAAGCTGACAATGCCCTGATAGCCAGCACGGGGCACTCCTGATTTGAGGTCATCCATAACACCCAAGGCTTTTGCAAAGGCCTTGAAAGAGTCGCGAGTGGTGTACTGCACTCGCACAGTACCTAACTCCCGGTGTTGGTTCCCCTGTAGTTCTTCTACACGCAGCTCAGGGGCACCATAGACCCGGGCCAAGAATGAATGTTCATACTCATTCTTCTTGAGGTAAGAAAGGTCCATCTGGGTGAAAGGCACAAAACGGTCATTGAGCTTGATGAACTTCAGATATTGGTCAAAGAACTGACCGTGGCTCACGCCTTTACGGCCAAAAGTCATTGTGCGTGACACTTCAGGCCTGATGCATGAACGGCCCTGCCGCTGTTCAGGCTGTCGCATCCAGTCGTCCCAGAAAGCCTTGGGCCACTTGGGTTCTAGCTCATCCCACAAGTCAGAGAGCAGAAGCCAGCCCAGACCGGGGAAAAAGTCAGTACGATAGAGAAGTTCGGGATGGGCAGCATCTACCATCTGTTCCTTGCCATTATCATTCCAGGCAGAGATACACCAAAGGGTTGGGTCGGCTAGCAGAAGTGGAAAAGCTGCTTGAAAGTATTCAAAGAAATCTGGAGCGACTTCCAAGTCATCTTCTACCACAATAGCTGCTTGGTATTTGAAGGTCCGGAAAACCTGACTCAAGGCCCAGCGATAGTGTCGAGCAATTTTGTAGTATCCCTGAAACTTGCGATGGTCAGTGGGCACAGGGATATCACTTAGGTTGGGCTGCTTGATGTGCATGATAGAATCTCCATAGGAGGCAATGACTCTAGCTGTTTCCTCATGTCCACAGTCCTGGCTTACAATGATGGGGAATCGTTCCTTTGAGGGACGGTAATGCAATAGTTTATCTAGACAACGGCGGACTGTGCTGCGGTCACAGGCGATCACTACCACAGGCAAAACAGCATCAGGAGATATTTGATTATGATGGGGTAAGAGTGCCGCTGTGGAAGGCTGGGCTGACACTGCAGCTGACAGGTGGAGGTTTTTGGTCTTCCATTTGCTCCAAAGGGAACTGTAACGGTAGATCTGATGTAAAAGGTCCTTTTGGCGCTCTAATTCGACCTCAGCATCCTGGGCCAGTCGGATCACCTCTTCAGTTAAGTGGCTATGGTCTGATAAAGACTGTGGCCGAGTCCACAGGAAGAAGAGGATCAGGGCGTTCCAGGCCACAAAAAGCACCACGCCCCAGAGAATCAGGCTACTTTTCTTCAGCATCCTTCACAGGCACAGGCCACACGCTGTCCTCTTATGTCCTCCCCTCTGATGACCTTCAAATCACCACCATCAACCTGAAAAATGAGTGGTAAAACAGTGTTATTGATTCATTTGTCTTTCCATTCCTTCACCACCCTATCTTTTAAAATGGAATTACACAACATTCTTTGTTTCTCATTATTTATTTTAAATACCAAATAAGATTAGATTTTGCTGAAGAGTCTTATTGGAAGAGGCATTTCTGCTTTGACTTAGATTAGCCGCTCTCTAAATGGTTCCCAAAGGTCTTCTGACTTGGTTCTTAATCTAATCATTGGTTCCATATTAACCTGCAAGTCCCCTTCACTGTAGACCTGTACATAAACAGACACTACCATCGATTCCTAGATCAGAGGTATAAAAAAAAAAATAAAATTACATTATATAAAGGCAAAACAAATTTGCCTAGATCAGGATGTACAACTTTTTCTTGGCTAAAGGTTACATTTGCCCTCTGAGTGATGTGGGTCAGTCCAGAACAAGAATACCATTTTACTTATTTCAATTTAATTAAAATTAAATTGGATTAATTAAGTATGGTTAATATTATTCTCCAATCATGTTTCTCTTCTGTTAACTGTAAGGTGAAGTCTTTGTCAATAGAGAGAACATACTTCATGCACTGTATTAAAAGCAAGCACGTAAACAAGTTAACAAAGAAGGTATATGCTTACATTCATTTTAAACACCTTTTGCATAAAAAGGAACAGGAAATCTTACCCAAGAAATGAAAAAATAGAAAAACCGGCATAACATTTTTATCTCCCAGCATCGCCAAGTTTAAAATGACTGTTCTTGAACAAAGAACATAGAATTAGACTGCAACATAAACTAAACTGAACAGTGACTCATGCCCTTATCATCTAGACCAGCAGTTCTCAAAGTGTGATGTGGGAGTGTGGAGTCAGGGTGTGAAACATGGACTCTCATCCCCAGAAGAACGAACACGAGAGAAGCGAATGAGACTGGCCCCTCCCTAAGGAATGCAGAGGATGTTTGTGGGGTGACCCTGGGAATTGCTCTCACTCTGAGAAGATTCTGTAAAGGGAGTTGAGCCAATAAACCTTGCTGGATTGAATCTGTATTGTCTCCTGGAGTTTCCTGGGCTAATCCTGACATGTGGTCTGGGGACTCCTGGAGATCCCCAAGCCCCTTTCAGGGGGTCCACAAAGTCAAATATTCTAAAATTTCTGTTTTAATTTCTAATATAGTAAATATCGATATATATATATAACCTACATAAACCAAAGTTCTTTGGGGTCCTCAATCATTTTTAAGAATGTAATGGGATCCTGAGGCCAAAATGTTTAAGAACCACCGACCCAGACGACTACAATTTGTCTGCATCGGGCTGCTCTTGAAGATAAAGGTGGTGTAAAATACAGCTGCCCACCTGCTAACAGATGAAACCTGTTATGCCAGCATAATTCTAATATTTTTAGGAACTGCACTGGCTCCTGGGTTGCTTCAGGTTCATTCAAAAAGCTGGTTATTGCCTCTATAGCTCTTTATTACCTAATTCTAGGTTATATTCAAGACCCTCTACTCTAAATGTACAGATGCCTGGAGCTCTCTGGAGTCAGGTGTTTCTAAATTTGAAAAATTAAAAAGTAAGTAAGTAGAATCTGCTTATGAAGTAGGAGCAACCCAAGAGGACATGTTGTAGATATCCCCGCCCCAGGATGTCGGGGGATAGGGATTTGAAAGTAGGCCTTTTCAGACATAGCCCTCTCACTCTGGAGCAGCTTGCAACCGGACATGAACGCTTTTGTAGAGTCTTTGGGAAATAAAGGGCCATTTGGGGCAACTTCCAGTTTCAGTGCTGGTTTACTGCTGTGTGATGGCCTATATGTGTTTTTAGAATGTGATGATTTTAGAATTCTTAGAATATTGCTTTATTTTTTATTGCATCATTGTTCTATTGTTTCATTGTTTTTATTGCACTGTAAGTCACCTAGAGTCTCCTTGAATGTTGGATAGAGATGGCATGCAAATGATAAAACCAAACAAACAAAACTCATCAAGGTTTTATTTCTATCCTATAAAATTAGGCTTTAAAAGTATCAGAAAATATTATCTTAACTTGTTGCAACAGACTAATATGACCATTCCTCTGGAAATTGTATTTCAGAGTTTAGAATTCCTACATTAAAAATCCTTCCTTCCTTCCTTCCTTCCTCCCTCCCTCCCTCCCTCCCTTCCCCCTTCCCCCTTCCCCCCTCTCTCCAGTAAGCTTAGAGGAAGAAAATGAAAGCAAATTTATCATTCCTTGTATTGGCAGGTAGGGAAATCGACTTCCTTATGTGCCAAGCCAGGCTCCAAACCTATGATAATAAAGAAGATGGATCTGAAGAGATCCTTCATTTCACAAGTGCAGAGTGAGATAAACATTTTGATCAAATACCTCTTTTCCCAACACTGGTAGGCCTCCCAAATGGGTAGGTGTGGAGAGGAAGATATCCTAACTCTAACTTCATTAGATTAAATGAACCTTTTTTTTTCCTGGGTAATAATACTGATCTGTGTGTAAGTGGCAACAGGAAGAAATAGTACACATAGGGATAAAGTCACACATCTCTTCTCCATGAAATCACCAGATTCCTTTACTCTTTTTCACCATGTTTTCCCTTCAACAAAACCTCAAAGATTTGACTTCAGAATAACAAAAGGACTTGAGTCATTATGTGCAATTTTGTTTCATGGCCATTTGCATAATTTATTTGGAAATACAATTCGATCCTTTGGGGGAACAAAATATGAACAGCTCTCCTTTCAGGGTCAAGAAAGAACTTGGCTTCTTGAGGAAACCACAACACTAGAGAAAGGTTGGGCTGCTGTCACAACCCAGCATGCAAAGTTATAACAAGAGTTTAAAAGATACAAACCAGAATGGGTCAAAAGGAGCTATAGTAACTGGGACAATTGTATATTTATGGTACACTTCTTTCTGAAGCAATTGGGGTGCTGTGCAGCACCGCCATCAAGGAATAAAAGAGGAAATATTCAGGATGGCTTTGTAACACTAAGTTCATTTTATTTCATACTTTCATTTAACAGTAAAATTTCAACAGCTTTTACATTCAGAACATACACATTCATTTACACTGAACTCAAAGAATAATCAGGAGACAATGGATGATTAACTAGAACTCATACTTTGGCAAGCTATTTCTCTCAGTTATAAGGGAAAGGACTGAAGCATGCTCCTCGAGCCCACTGAAATTCTACCAAGGCTTTCTTTTTAATGTTGAAAACAATGTTTTTAAGTCAAATGACATAGTTTTAATAGCCTAACCAGGCAGGAATCTCAGCTCTGATGCAAATGAAATTATATACAGTGCCTGAGTGGCATTAATAAGCTGAGAAACACCATCACCTACCTGGACATACAGTAATTCAATTAGAACTGAGGAGCTTTTTTGGGGGGGGGGGAGGTATTGGACTCAACAGATGTTTTCAAAAAGTTTGGTCATTGTTCTTCCTATGCTAGAGATGTAATAAATGTGAAGTAACATTAGTGCCTATCCTCTGCTAGTTCTTTTTTGTTAAATGTTATTACTATGGGGAATTGTGTTCTTGGAAAGAAGTTAAGGGTAAAGATATTAATGTATTGTTATATTATATTCCCAAAACGTGGAACATGTCTTTCTCATTCTTTAATACACATGCACACATACACACAAACATCATGCTTGGGCTGTTGCAAAAAAAGATGATTATGTATTCTTGGAAGAACATGTACATACTAGACTCTAAAGGTTGGCGTAACGAATCTGTCAACTCTCAGCTTTTGAATTGGCTCTTTATCAGTAGAGAGGTAACGTCAGACAAGATGATTCCATGTTCTAGATTTAATCTATTGCTAAAAAAAACCCTGAACAAACTGCTGGGGGTCTTTGTTGTTAACTGCCTAAGCCACCATTTTGATGAGCAGGATGGCAGGATAGCTAACATACTTTTATAAATAAAGTGTGCTGAGCAGATGCATGGAAGGAATTTCCAGGGAATGTCAGCATGGAAACTGAAGCTTAGGACTGGAACCATTCTGATGTAAGTTTCAGTAAGAATTAGTCAATGTAAAATTGTTTGCCCAACATTTTAATTTCCTGTGACATCATTTATATCAAGTTTACAGCAGCAAGTGATAGCAAGTTTTATTTTATACCTGATAAGAACTCCCTTTTCATACTACAGGGAAGCCCAATCCACGTTCCTGTTATGGAGAAAATAAAACGCCGGCAATTTACATCTGAAAGCAGAAGTCATCCATAAAGCTGCAGATTGAAGAAGTGGAACTGCAAGCAGAGAATACATGATGCACCATGACTCCACGCCATTTAATCCAATTTTTCACATTTCATGCTTTAGCTTAAAACGTCCTGGGGAAAAATCTGGTTCAAGCTGACCCTCAACTGGTGACTTTGGGTGAATCAAGCTCTCTCTGTGCCTAACATATATCACAGCAGGGTTATTTCAGGGAAAACTGAAGGGAATGCAAATAATCACTTGACTCTATAGATTCAGTTGGTCTTTTTGAAACAAATCCCTGATCACCCTAACTCTGCTTAGTAGCTGGATCGGTAGTCTTAATTCCCCTTCAACAAAAGTTCCAGACATAGAGTCTCCCAAAAGTCTTAGTGCAGTTTTAAGCTTTTAAAACTCTTGGGAGACTCTGTATAATTAACACTGCAGGTTTGCATGCGCTTTGTCACCAGATCTCACTCCACTTTGTAAATAAATGAAAAGAATATATCCCTACTTGATACAGACAATATCTGTAGAAGGTAGCTCTTATCTAGTGCTGTCCGTGGAATCTGAAACACGTCTGTTGAATGGAAAGAGAACAGCCTCAGAGCAATGCCATATCTGGTTTACTCTATTTGGAATTGACATGTAACCATATTTAGGGCACAACAAATTTTTTTTTCAAAAATGAACAGCAGTGTGAACTGCACTGCAGTCTTCTACAATCTAATTTTCTCCAGATGAATTAGATTACAGTTTCCAAGTTCTCAGCCAGCACAACCATCCTGACCAGGAACGGAGAGGGAGAGAGAGGATGCCTTGAGTCATTGTTGACTCCTGGCGACTGCCTGGACTGGTCCCTGCAGTTTTCTTGGCAAGATTTCAGAAGTGGTTTGCCCTGGCCTCCTCCTCCTTCCTAGGGCTGAGAAAGAGGGACTGGCCCAAAGTCACCCAGCTGGCTTCGTGCCTAAGGTGGGACGAGAACTCCTGGTCTCTAGCCCAGGGCCTTAACCACTACATCACACTGGCTCTCTGACAACTGCAGCCCCATGCATTTAAATGGTGTCACATCAGAAAAGCTGTTACAGACCATGCTTTAACAGAGAGGAGTGGGGGGGAGAAGAGAAACCGAATTGGGACTTCTCTGAAATTCGGGGACATTCCCAGAAGTTGCATTTAACCAGAAACAGCCCTAGTGTTTATAATATGAATGAGCTGTATAAGGCTACCAAGTGACTAAGGCTTGCAAGAGTTCTATTGAAGGCTTATTGCTCATTTCAAAATCTTTTCTCAGGGATCATATCGCCACTATTTCTGTTAATACACACTGAAATGCTTGAGGCATACCACAGGGAAGCATTTACCGCAGAGCAAAACACTGTACAGTACAGTATTCTGAAACACAGACAGGACTTTGTAATAAAACCCTGCCTTTATGTAACATACAGTGCATTCCTACGCATACATACCTACATCATTCCAACTGTAAAGATTTGCCTTGTCTGATTTCGGCATTTTTGAAGGGCAAAATTCGGTACTTTCAGGCTTTGTGTTACTGCCTGGGTGTGCCCATCTGCAAGAAGCAGCATCTGTCTCCAAAATGTGGAGAAGCAGAAGTATGTTTCCTCACCCGAATGCTGGAGTTCTTTGCAGTTCATCATCCATTAAGTATTACATAAAAATCAACACATTTGCAGCTGAACTCCTGACCAAAGGAGTCTTGAAAACAGAATGCAAAGAAGACATACTTCAAGGAGAAGGGGTGGGTGGGACTGGATTTTGGAGGGTGTTGGGGGTGTTGTTGTTGTTTTAATCTATAGTAACTACTTTCGGGCTTATGCTAATCTTCACCTCTTTCCCAAGTCAAAATGGAGGGAAATGGTGCTGATGGTTTTCCACAATCATGATTAAAAGAGGTTTAGGAGCCACAGGTTGCTTACCCCACCTTCAAGCAAAAGGCAACTGCTTGGTTATTTGTTATGGACACATAACTTGAAACTAAATTAATACTTACTCCAGGTATTATCACAGTGTTTCTCAACCTTGGCAACTTGAAGACGTGTGGACTTCAACTCTCAGAATTCCCCAGACAGCATTCCCCGTCTTCAAGTTGCCAAGGTTGAGAAACACTGTATTACTGTATCTCACACCACTATTTATCAGTAATAGAGGAGAAATGCCACCTGTGTTCCCCTACGGAACCTGTAGCCTCTCAAACGTGGCTGAACTACAATTCTGAGTTTCCTCACTAATGGTTACACTGGCTAAAGCTGGTGGCTACATAGCTCAGCCACATCTGGAGGGTCATGGATTCTGCACAGGATGCAAGCAGCTTGCTCACCTGGCTCAAGAAACGTTTTGGTTGCCATCTTCTACCCCCTTACCCAATTCCAATCAGACCTTCTGAGAACCTTCAGCTCTGTACTTTACACGGTAAATTCACCAATGTTGACTGCACGTTCCAAATTGCACTGCACGTTTTTAGGGTGCAAGAGAGAAAGCACCAGGGAGACCCAGGTTCTAGTCCATCCTCAACATGCAAGCTCATGGCCAAATACCAGCTGTACAATTTCAGGCTGTTTTGGAGTAAATTAATTAATTACTAAAACTTTTTTTAATGGATGCTAATGGGAAAGCTTGCCTTCCAGAGTCTTCTTTTCATTTCCACCCTTTTAAAAAAGAAATAACCAACAATATTATAAAACCAAAATTTGGCAATTTTGCCACTGATTTTCAGCAGTATGATTTTGAGATACTGGAGGAACCCAACTGAAATGATTTGGGAGGCAGGAGGTGTGTATTGCATATGGCTTCATCTATAAGGATCCTCTGCAGACTTCTTAGCAAGGGGCTTTACTAGTTTATCTTTTACCGGTAGTCCTCGAGTTACAACCATTCGTTCAGCAACTGTTCAAAGTTACGACGATGCTGAAAAAAATGGACTTATGACTGGTCCCCAAACTTATGGCCATTGCCGTGCCCCTGTGATTGCAATCTGGGTGTCTGGCAACCCATTCACACATATGACCAGTTGCCAAGCACCCCACGATCACGTGATCACCATTTGCAACCTTTCCTGCCAGCTTCCCACAAGCAAAGTCAATGGGGAAGCCAGCAGGGGAGGTCACAACTTGCTCAGTTAAATCTCCCCCACCCATCCTGGCCTTTCTTCACTCACATGTGCTGCGTCCTCCTTCCCCCTTCACTCGCTTGCACACACCAGTGCCTTCCTTTCCCCTCACTTGGCTCACATGCATGCACCAGTGCTCTCCGTTCCCCTTTGCTTGCACACACCATGTCCCTTTTGTACTGTGCTGCGGCTCTGGGGCTTTGCAGGAGGAAGACCTTGCAGGAGGAAGGAGAAAGCCTCATGAACGAACGGCCAGCAGCTTCCAACATTCACTGCAGAGCGCGCACCAGAAGCACCCCTGGAGAGTCCTTGAGCGAGGGAAGGAGGGCGCTGGTGAGTGTGAGCAAAGGGGGAAGGAGGACGCTGGTGCATATGAGTGAGCAAACTAGGGAAGAAGGACGCAGTGCATGCAAGCGAGTGAAGGAGGAAGGAGGGCCAAGAAAAAATGAGGATGTTCTCTCCACTTTTTAGTTTGCATTGTAGTTTTAAATTTTTAACTTAATTTTAACCTTTTGTAGTTTTTAACTTATATAAATTTTATAGTTTTTATTATATGATTTTATAGTTTTTTATCTGTAATGCCTAGAGTCACTTGTACAGTGAGATGGGCAACATACATAAATTTGAAAAATCAATCAATCAATCAATCGATCAATCCCCTGAGCCACAGTATGGCAATCAGCCCCAGAGCCGTGCCATTCTGGGGCTGCTTGCTGCCTCACAAGGCAAGGTGCAGGGTGGCCAAAAGGGCAGAGATAGGTGGGTGCGGGGAGTTGGAGGCAATCCCTTACCTTACTGAGGCTCGAGGCTAGGAGGGACCAAGCCCAGAAAGGCTTAGATTGGGGTGGGTCCTCAGCTAACATCTGGTGGAATTTGCTTAACAACGGCAATGGGGAGTGCCAGGACTGCCATCACTAAGTGATGCAGTCAGTGACGTCTCACTTTATGACTGCATCACTTAGCAATGGATATTCCAGTCCCAACTGTGGTCATAAGTCAAGGACTACCTGTAAAGCAATAGAATAGTTTCCTGGTTTGTAATTTACTAACCTGCTGAAAAGGTCTAAGTGGATCAAACTCTGTTTTTCCTCCTCTTAAATCAATTGAAATTTATCCAAGCAGCAGCAACTAATTGAGGCTACGGTATTTTTTTGAACTCCCAACAGGACTATTTTTCCTTTAATAAAAACAAAGTACAGTTCCTTTTCAGAACAGGAAATTGTGTTTTTCTATATGCCTTGCAAAATAAAGATTAGGATGTGCTGACAAACAGAATTTCAATATTACCATTGCCTTTCCAGAATGTTACACCAAACCAAAACCTTCAGAATTCAAAAGGCAATTACTTATTATGTTTTCATTGAACAAAAGTTTTGCCTATAGTACAATTAGTGTGTTGGCCTACAAAGGATAAGATGGCTACAAAGATAGTCAATTTACAGAATCTGAGACAACTGAGCGTAGGAACGATCACAAATTTTTGCTTCAGTAAATCTCAGAGACAACAATTCCTTTTGGGCATTACTCTGAAACTGAGATTTACAAATCAAAATAATTCTTTTTCCCTCTCTAATACACATACACTCACACACACTACTTTCCAATTATGGCACAGCTCTGTTCACAACAGAAGATAGAACATTGTCTCATTGTTCCTAGTGCTTTGACTTTGAACTCCTACAATATGTTTCTACTGGCCATTTTAGCTGCAACTTATGAGAGTTGAAATCAACAACATCTGGAGGACACCAGGCTGATTACCTCTGTCTCACAACAAAGTAGCACATTGGTCGGTCCTCTAGAACACATTAAATAAGATCCTGGAGATGTCGAAGAGCAAGCCTGGGACCTTTAATATGTAAGCTACCTGGAAGCTTCAGTACTTTCTAACTGAAAGACAACTTGAACAAGACAGCTTTAAAACCAAGACAGGTTATTCACTAATCCAAGGCAGACTCGGATTCCAACCATGAGATCTGGATTTTTCTTGACTTCTGCTTTTGCCATGTCAGTTTGTTAACTCTTTGATGGCGAAGACATAAGTGGTTTAGAAACCTACAGAATTTGCTTAACTTTACATTTTTACTCTACTTTCTGTCAATAATTACTGTTATTATCCCTATGCTTTATATGAACTTCAGCACCCCAGAAGTGGAAATGGGGAAAAGGTACAAACAAGGCAGCATGGCAAGGAAAAAACCTTCCGGGTTTAAAATTAAGAATCAACTACTTCAAAAGTATAGGAAACCTAACAATTTCAACACAGATTTCACAAGATATAGCACACAAACATATGAGCTGGCTTGGATAACATTGGTCTATAGCAGTGTTTTTCAAACTTGGCACCTTTAAGATGTGTGGACTTCAACTCCCAGAATTCCCCAGCCAGCATAGTGTTGATGTCTATAACACCTGGCCTACACTAGCCATAATGCTACAAGATTTCAGCAGCTTGATATAAAAGATTGTAAAAGAAGAAAGTTCTGCTCTGGATGACATGCAATTAAGCTGCTCAGCCTCCCCCTGCCCCAAATTTGTCCATTGGCCAGTTTATTTCTTGATCAATTCTTCATAAGACAAGAGTGTCCACACCAATGCAGATGACTTTGTTTTCTTCGCATTTTCAACTGAAATACTTGTGCGAGAGTTCATTGCGAGACAGACAATGGTTCCTCCACTATTCATTTTCAACCCCTACATCTAATGAAGAAATGATAAAATGGCTAAAGTGTCTTTTACTGCACTTTAGCTAACAGCTTCACTTAGAAATAAATCTTATTACATTCAGTGGAGTCCACTGTCATAGATGCATATAAGTTTCCAAACTTCGAAGTATTAAATGTTTTATTAGCTCACCCATCCCACAAATCACACTATCATCATTATCAATTCTATATAAATAAGAGGCAGAAAGTTCTTTCCATATTTTGGGGAAAACTAAGGATGATAATTACAAATGTCTGGTTTATATTTTAGTGCAAAGCAAAATAATTTGAACTTCTCAAATGTGCATGAAGCAAAACCCTGTTATCCTTTGGTTTTACATTTCACATTTTCTATGAAGCTCTCTAATTAAAAAAATACATAAATAATGGTTTTCACGAAGATGTAAAAACAGATGTGAAAACGGTACAGAACGTGTGCCCAGAATGCAAAAATAATAGCAACAAAATTACATATGCTTTACCTATTCATCCCTAGTGAGTGCTTAAGAATCTCTAACAAAGCTAGGGTTAAACTAATTTGATCATCTTTATTGCAACCTTTATTCAGCACACAGAATTCTGCCTTTTGCAGCTGAATAAGCGCACCTAAATGCAGCATCCCATTAAAACCACCCCTACTAAAAGAAAAACATTCCAAAAGCATGCCGAATGAATTCATAAGATCCAAATCTCAACTCAGCGAGGCGTAATATAATTCTCTCACATATACCCCTGTTGGAGTTCCAGCCTGAAGATCATCAGACTTTTTAAATCCAGTGATAAACAATATCCCAGTTCCAGCCAGTACAGCCAGACTAGATAAAGGGTACACGATCACAACAAAATCAAGTCATTTTTTCCTACAAGAACTGCAGAGCGCAGCAATCTTGTAAGCCTCAGTGCCAAGCAACAGAGGACAACCACTGCCAAGAGAGTCTTAGATGCTCACTCTGACTTACTCAATAAATTGGGGGGGGGTTTTCTACAGAAGTTGACTAAACACAATTTAAATAAAACACGCTGAGATTTTTTTTTTCTAGAAAGAGGACAGTTCTGGGTATTAAAACATGAGTAAAATAAAGGAGCCAAACCTTCATGAATTCATGAGAAATGAAAGACCAGACAAATCCATCTAGGAGAAGCAAGCAGCTCATGCTCTGAGTCTTACTGCAAGCCCAGTGTTTCTCAACCTCAGCAACTTTAAGAAGTTGGCTTAACTAAGCTGGCTGGGGAATTCTGGGAGTTGAAGACCACCCTTCTTAAAATTGCTGAGGTTGAGAAACACTGGGCCAGACTAATAGCTACTCTACAACATCAAAAGAATTTATCAAGCTGTCAGAGGAAAGTTTGTGGCAGCTAAACCAGTTCCGAAAACCCTGGCCTCGTTTAAAAAGGAAAGGAAGTCAACAGGTCCTGGGCTCTCCCTGTTTCATCTGGCTCCAGCTTGAAGCCTCAGGCGGGAAACTCTGGTCTCAGAAGAGAACCGAGGCGCACACAGGCCAATTTCTCTTTTGCTCCTTTGATTCATAACTTTTCTTTTAAAATACAGCATTTGTTTCTGTACCACATGCTTCCCTCAAAAAACATGAAGAATTCTGAATTATTATTGTATGTATTAAAATATGCATATACATACATATGCACTTCCACCTTGAGAGAGCTGCATTTTAACCTCAGACATACTTCAAGCTGGATTTATTCTGAACAGACAAACCACTATTACTGCTTTATTTATTTATTCATTTATTTAATTGTAGGCACTGCCCAACTTCAGACTGACTCTGGGCAATCCACAATAAAAGAAGACAAAATAAGGAATACAATCTAGAGAAAAATAGAGAAAAAAAATAGAGAACAATATGATGAATCTGGCAAACAACATCAACCCATTCAATCATATCCAACAGGGGCCCCAACCACCTTAGCCCAAGGTGTGAGAGAACAACCAGGTCTTTAAGGCTTTCTGGAACACCATAAGGGTGGGAGCTACACAGACCTTAGGAAGAACTTATTCCAGAGAGGAGACACACTTCCTGGATCCCAATAGATGACACTGTTTAATCGAAGGGACCTGGAGCATGCCAACGCCGTTGGCTCGTACCAGCACGGCAGACACTATGGGAGATAGACATTCCCTCAGATAACCAGACCCTATTCCATGTAGATAGCTCTCATTACAGGTAGTCCTTGTTTAGTGACTGCCTCATTTAGTGACCTTTGCAGTTACAACAGTGATGAAAAAGTCCAATCCTCGCATTTACGACCTTCGCAGGTCTCTAAAGCAAAGGAAAGCTGAAATAAGATCATAAGTACAGTTGCAGTTTTACTTAGCAACCACTTTGCTCAATGACTAAGTTGTCAGTCCCAGTTCTGGTTGCTAAACGAGGACCACCTGAATTGGTAACCAGTGCAGCTCATGAAGCAGGGGTGTTACATGGGCATACTGCAACATACTGCCTGCACTATTGCATTCTGAACCAGTTGAAGTTTCCAAATGATCTTTGAGAGCTGTCCCATGTAGAGCGCATTGCAACAGTCAAGCTGTGAGGTGAATAGGGCATGAGTGACTGTCTGAAGGGCCTCCTGATTCAGGAAAGGGTACAACTGACACACCAGAAGGAGCTGTGCAAAAGTCTTCCTTTTTCCCAGATCCAGTTGGTCCTTAAATCCCTAGCCACTCCCTCTTGGTAGGATTGAGTCGGAGTCAGTTTCTCCCCATCCAGGCCTACACAGCCTCCAAGCACTGGGATAGAACCTTGACAGCCTCACTTAGTTGGGCTGGGATCAAACAATATAACTGACTAATATCAGCATACTGATGATACCAAAACCCAAACCTGGGGGCCTAGAGATTGAGCTCTCCCCACCAGCCAACAATGATGGGAATCAGCCCTGAAGGAAGGAAGAGAACCACCGTAAAACAGCACCCCCAATTCCCAACCCCCGGACCAATCTAGAAGGATACTATGGTTGATGGTATTGAAAGCCACCAAAATATTAAGGACTGTGAGAATGGATGCACGACTTCCATCTTGGCTGTCTCCATACTAAATCCTGGCCTGAAGCCCAACTGAAACCTTTCTAGATGATCTGCTTCCTTCCAGGGTCCTCTGCAATTACAGTCAAACCATATTTTCAATAACCTTCCTTTTTCAGGAAACATAGGATAATAGTTATCTAAAACTGTTGGGTGAGGAGCGGGTGCACTCTCATCTCCTTCAAGGCTCCCTCAAAGAGTCCACCACCACAGCATGGACCCAACTACAAGTCACCTCCCTGGCCACCTTAATGATCCAGGAAGGCCCTGGATCCAACAAACAACACTCTTGATAGTATAGCACCTTTGTACCAGGCAAGAAAAAAGGGCTCCTAATTATTTGTTGTTTCCAGTGTTCTAGGAAGAGGAATGACTATGAATATCCCAATTCTCTTCCATTATCAAAAAAACTAATATCAGTACCTCAACAAAAGGGTTCATGAAACATTACTTTAGACTGATATCACAGTTCTAAGCAATTAGGACTCCAACTCTTAAAATTATAGAATGTGGGATGAAATTCAAGTAATCAAGAAAAGCCAGGGTGATACAGTGGTCAAGGTGTTGCATTATCATTGAGGAGCCAGGCTCAACTCCATTCTCAGCCACATAAACTCATTGGGTAACTTTGGACTAATCAGTCATTCTCCATCAACTCAACCTACCTCACAGGAATGCTGTTGCAGGGAAAAAATGGAAATAAAATGTTATGTACTCTGCCTCGGGCACAAGAAAGAAATATGGTATGAACATCTAACAAATAAATAATCAATCTGTTCTAACAACTCACCTTGTTTTCATTAGAATTAAACTCTATGAAAGTTAGGGAGCCATTTCTAAATTCTGAACTGTATTTGGGTCTTCTTATTGCATTTATGGAGGATCTGAACATATTTCCTCCATGTTTCTAGGGATCTTAATCTAATGACTAAATAATAAAATAAAAAGCTTACTGAGAAAATTGTAAAGCACAAGGTTAATCAAACTCAAATTCTCTTAGTTATTTGTTGTTATTTAGATAACAACTTCCTTTATCTTTGGCTGGGATTATACAGTCCATATATAAACAGAAACCTGAACATCAATAAGAAACTGAGGATAGCACCCCTCAAATATGTTAACAACATTAACATCTTTGACAGGAATAAAATTGGCTAGGGGTGTTTCAGACATGTTTCAGAAAAAATTGTTCAGCAAATTCTAAGTCAAGCCCATCAGGACAGTTAAGATAGCTTGCTGCCCTACCCAGAGAAAATAAAATGTGTTTTCACACTTCAGTGAAGCTAAATAAACTAAGTTGGGCCATTCAGGAATTTGGTGCAGCTACAGCATCAGCTTAAATTTGATGGAAACTCCCTCTTCCATCCTGTTTTATATCCACAGGAACCCAGTCCTGCTCTCTGGTTTGCTATCCAGGAAAGATGTGGAGAGATTGAGAGAGAGAGAGGCAGATGTGTTCCCCTAACCGCAGTTCTTCAATCTGGAAGGAAGACCAAAAGCACTGAAACTTACAAATGTCAGTTTACCCAAAATGGTACCATGTACGTCAGGTTCAGCAAATAGCAACAAAAAATAAATAGCAACTATCAGCAAGTTATCACAGGATAGACTCGCAAAGCATGCTATCAGCATGGGCCACCCTTCAACCTTGAGTTCTAGTTATACTTCTACACACATGGATAGTGCCCAGAAGGAGCCACAAGTTTGTTACAATTATGGCACAGCTTCAAAGAATATGTCACTTGGTGCCATAGTCAGACATTATATCGGGCCAGAATGTGGAAAGATTAATTATAAACACATAGCATGTGATACTGCTAAATCATTCCTGCTCAGCTGTCTCTCATGGGTGTAACGAAACAAAATCACGTCCATGGCTTGTTTAGTGCTAATGTGCAAACCAGACCTCTAGGTTACTTCTCTCTTACCAAAGAAGCATTCTCAATTCTCATAAATAATATTCAACAATGCACAGAACAGGACTCTCCAAGTCTGTTTAGCACTTCACACTAGCAGGGAGTAGCCAAGCTGGACTGAAAAACCAGTGCCCATCCATGACTTAGCTTGAGCCTCAGTCAGCCTATACTGTAAGTACTGTATCTTGAACAGTTTTTTATAATCCATTTCAAGGCAAAAAAGACTGGAAAGTGTTGAATATAAATATTCTTATAAATAAATGTCACCTTCAGAGAATAAAACTTCGCCTGGATTTATTGAAAAGAACCAACACATTATCTAATTTCATTATTCCTAATGCAAGGTAATAGATTTTAACTCTCATCGCCCTAAACGAACGCAACCAAGTGGACGGGTGTGATAAGAGCTGCTCACTAGCACAATTCCTTAAAGAAACTGTTCAGGTTCTCAATGGTTCTGAATACTCATTTTAGGGCAAATACATACAAAAGCAGCAGGGATTACAATGCCCACAATTTACAGAGCACCACCAGAAAATTATGCTACTTTTAAAGGAAAAAAGATATATGTATACAGTATGCCACAGCAGCCCAAGTCCACACCTGAATATAAAGCTTTGCAGTCAGGTTTTTCAAGATTATGCCCACATTCACAAATCTTTACACACAGTCTTGTGAACAATTTCAATTAACACAGAGCCACATTCACCACCTAAGACATGCATGACTGTTTATACTGCCCCTACACACCAAGTTCTTTATAATACGTCTGTGTGCCGTAGAATTACTGAGTACAGTTGGAATTCGATCATTTTATAGATATTCAAAGGACCTTGCTACTTTAAACGTTTGCTTGTAGTGTTCCTTAAGCCTTCTCTCTGTACCACCAAACTTTTACAGAAGTTCAGCTTGTACCATCATCACCATATCCCTGTCAACCACTTGGTACCAGCACTTTTCTTTCTCTCCAAACCTGTTTAATCAACACATGCTGAGCAGATTATCAAGCTTACAGTACTTTGGAGACATCCCCTGTGCCCCAACATAGAAATAAATCCAGCTCAAGAATACTCTGCTGTTGTTCTGCCTTTACCTGTTTCTTCTGCCCTTTCCTCTACCACTCTCCATTCTGTTCCATTGTTATGAAGCCGCTGTCCGTCAGGCAGTATTAATCGCTTGAAAAATCTTTCCTACCAGTATCCAATTTCCAACTGTGAGAAGGCAGCAAAGTTCCCGCTCTCTGTCAGATCTGTGTGGGAATACGGAGTAAAACAGCAAGCAACACTTGGATCAGCTGCCCTGCCAAGTGTGAAGCCCTGTATGCTAGTTTCACTTCCCCAAGGGGAAGTCAGAAATCATGACCCCTCCCTTGGAGCGGGAGGAAGGGCAGGGTTAAGAGGTTGCACAGGACAGCCCTCCCAGTCAGGAAGTCAGGGCCTCTTCTTCCCTCCAACCTGAAGACAGAAGGCAGCTTAAATCTCACACACCCAAAGCCCCAGGGAAATACCAATGGCAGAATAAGTAAGGCAAACCGTCACAGAAATACACAGCAGCTGAAGATGTTAAGACAAGCTCTCACACTCTTGTCCAGCTGTGTTTTCAGTTAGGCCTTTGCCATCCTAGAATTGCTGCCTGGACTAACATGGGAAAAGATGAAGTCTTGGATTTTTATTTCTATTACTGATATCACCCTAGTCACCGGAATTCCACTGAAGTCAAAGCAAGAAACAGATTCGAATTCCTGCTATTACATCATATGACAAGTTCCTTATCAAGGTGCAATCAACCAATCTGAAAATCAAATGAGGTTCCTCTCTTGTTAGCAGTGCATGTGGGATGTGGGTGGGGCTAGTACTAACAGTACTGTATCAGTGAAAAGATTAACACAAATTATCGGCAGAAGATGACTGTTAAAAATGCTGGGAAAAGACTCTAGTAGAGAAAACAGCTTTCCTGGAGATGATTAGCTAGCAAAGCAAGCAAAGACCACAGTGAGCTAATTTCTGCTGCCACGTTTCACCACAGAAGAGAGTTAACCATTAACTGTTCTCTTCCCAGCCAACTGTTCGCTTGTTTCTTTTGGGCAACGTAAAGGGAGAGTTGCTCAGGAATAAACAGGATGCAGGATGGGAAAAGCAGAACTGGGTGGAAATCAATCAAAACAATTAGGTCTCTTGGGGATCAGATCCTGATTCCTGCCACCCTACCCAAGTCCTGTAATGGAACGGGGACTGGGAGGTAGAGGAAGGACTAGCCTGAGCACCGCTGACATTAGGGCTGGGATATGTTTTTGCCTCTTCCACCACCACAATGAGCTGTGACTGAATGGCAAGGCACATCTAGCATAGTTTATATGTATTAAAGTTCTGTGACAGATGAATTTACAGAGCTATGGAGTGCTTTGAGTTTAATCCCCAAAAGGTGCTTCTGAGCATGGACATGGCACCCATCTGCAACTCTTTAAAGCAGCTGTGTCTTGCCTGGGATTGTAAGGTTGCACTCTGCAGCTGCCATGTAATTCCTGGAAAAGATACAACTGTCTTAAAGAGCTTATGTTCACACACAAAAGCACCCTTCTGGAATTGAGCACTGTACAGGACTAATTTTATAAGCAATCTTAGGCTTACTTTAAATCCTCTCCAATTAAAAGTGTTGTTTGGGGGTGGGAGGGAAAGAAGAGGAATTTTGATTTATTCTATTAGAAGCCAAATTAATTAAGAGGACAAGGTTTAATTGTACACAGATGATGGAAGTTAATATGTCTTTTCAGTGTTTACTGTTCATGTTAAGCACTTCTAAATTGATTACATCTGGTTTTGCTTTCCAGACAATTCCATAAAATCAGTTATCAAGAGATTTGAAATGCAGAGAAAACATAACTTTCTTTGTGTCCTCTTAATTAAGTTGGCTTCTATTGGAATAAATCAAAATTCTTCTTCTTTCTCTGTCTGCAACAGAACAGGGAGAAAGCCAGACATAAAATTAGGATAAGATAATCCACCTCCATCTACAGCATAGCTGTTTGATCACTAATGGGAAAGAGAATTCTGCTTCAACTTGCTTGATATTCTGTATAATATTGGGATGAATTAAAAAACAGAAAACCAGCATCTACAAATCCAGGAGAAGAGATGTAGTCTAGTGAATTGTTTAGAACCATGGAAACTGCTGCCTGCAAGGATTCAAATCATGGATTTTTAATTTATTCTCTTTTCTTTCTATAATATCAGGTTGCTATATCACATGTCTTCTGACCACAGGAATAACATGTCATTCCACAGGACTGGGCAGGAAGGAAGAATGGCTTGAAGGCCAGGAAGGATATCCAGAGAGATAACTGCTATTATTTGATTCCAGAGAGGACAGATAGTTCTGCATTCCTTTTCACAACTGGTTTCTTGAAAATACAGAGGGAAAGAGAAGCAGGAGACTGACAGTTCAATTTGACCAAAAGTGTTTTCATTCTAACCTTCAAGAGAAAACACTTCCCCCTCCTTAAGCCACTATCTTTCATGCAACCTCAGACATCAATAAACCGCTCTTCAAACCATTACTTGCTTCAAATAGTAAAAGAGGCTTTGGCAGGACTCTTCCACCGCCTCAGCTGCTTAGTCCCGTTTGCTTACATTTTGGCTCACACAAAGGAATGTGCAGCTGGGATGTATTGTAAGGGCAAAGCTCTTCCAAAGTCTATGTTGCTTAAGAAGGAAAGAGAGAGAATTAGCCAATTGTCCATATCTTGACCAGTTCTAGAGCAAGTTCTCCTGCAGAACTGATACCACTAGCCCTTCAATTCAAAATGCAGCATCTGTTAAGAACAAGCTACTCACCACTATCCAAATTATGTCAAGTACTTTCCTCACACTTGGATTGTGTCTCCTCCACAAGTCTAGACGTCAATGGTCTTACAACTCTAAAATGAAGGCACTTATAAAAGAAGCACTGAGAAACACACATTCAGCTCAGTCGCCAATATTAAAATCTCCACATCCAATGCATGTCACCCACAAATATTGATGGCAAAAGAAAATTCCAATCTTCTAGATTATCAATATCTTCTATACACTACTAAAACTCTCATTGTGTTTATCTGTACCCTCAAGTTAGCCCAAACGGTGCATTATACCACAACAATTTTTGAATCAAGGTACCTAAAATCTACTAATTTAAAGAATGTGTAGAAAATCCAGGACCCATTACTCCTGTGGAATTGAAATTTCCATGATGTTCAGACCAGTTTTATTTGCAAAGTTGTGGCCGTTACAGCATCCCTGTGGTCACATGATCCTGATTTCCAACACTCCCTCATAGCTTCCCACAAGTAAAATCAATGGGGAAGCCGGCAGGAGGTCAGAAATTGCTCCCGCTCCCACTACTTTTTTGCCTGCCTGTGGTCATCCTGTTTATCTGTTTAGTTAATAATATTGACTTATTATTGAAGTTTGTTTCCCACTACAATTATTTTTCTATTTATGATATATACTCTTCTTAGATGATCATGGGACCATCCAGCGCTGGGGTAAAAAAAAATATGGTCAGCCTAAAATTTAATGTTCATTCTGGTCACATCAGACTGCACTACCTTTCTCTCAAAAGGTGACCCAATGGGTCACAGGGTTGTCTCGTAATGGAATAATACCTTGATTCCACACTTAAATTTGCCCAAATGAGGCAATCCTTCATGAAAATAATTTTCTGGACAGCACACCTAGATGTGCGTGCATAATATACATCGTGCCTTAGCTGTTTCTACTGTAACACATATTTGTTACAATCACAGTTCTATCATATGAGTTACCCAGATTTTAAGAATCTGCAGTAGACCTTCTGCCTTTCTTGCTAACACTGGCGGTGCATTTTAAATGGACTTGAAAGTGGGCCTTCTTGGCAGTTACTCCAGATTCTGGAAGTCCATGTAAATAAAGGGAAGCAAGACTGGCTCCATTCTTCTTCTAGTAACTGGGGAAAACATTTTTATTCATGTAAAGGTCTAAGAGAATGTGTGCTGAAATATATTTACAGGGGTTTTTTTGCTTATTATATCTTAATTATAACAGCTTGTTTTATCTGTATTTTTTACCGCTTATGGTGTTTTCATTTATTACTTCAGCTTACATGCTGCTTCATTTCTGAAGACTCTGAGCAGCTTATTCAACAGTGTTAAAATTGGTAGAAAATAACAAAAATAAATTATAATCATCTTGATGTGCCACATTCAGGGGCAGCATATTCTTCAATTACAGGTAGTCCTAACCAATTGCAGTTGGGACTGGCAACTCTGTCACTAAGCAGCATGGTTGTAAAGTGAAAAATCATGTGACTATGCCCAAGTTACGATGGCAGTTCATCAGTTCTGGCTATGGTTGTTAACCGAATCATCCATGGTTGTTAAGCGTGGTGCCATGTGACTATGACTTGCGACTTCCTGCCAGCTTTTCCATTGACTTTGGTTGTCAGAAGCTGTGAATGTTGCAAATGGCAATCGTGACTGTGGGACACTGCAACCATTCTAAATGTGCACTGGTTGCCAAGCACTTGAACTGTAATCATGTGACTGTGGGGACGCTGCGATGGCTGCAACTTTGAGGACTGGTCGTAAGTCTCCTTATTTAGCACTGTCATAACTTTGAATGGCCGCTGAACAAATGGTCGGTAAGCAAGGACTATCTGTACCCCAAAATGTTTAAAAATAATAACGGAGGGAGATGGGCCAAATCCTTAACAGAAAGGTGGAAGTAGAAAGACTACCAGTGGACCAACTTATAATTTCACAGAGTTATCCAGTCAACAATGAAGAACTTGTACAAAGGTGTACAGATACATGCCTTCTCTTGAAACTCCTCCTGTAGTTACTGAATTTTATTATTCCTGCACAATTTCCTATCTGTGACTCCCAGCTGTCAGGTCTGGGAGAATTAAGTATAAAACAATCTAGTGTGAAGTATTACCACAAACCTAGAATCATTTGAGCAAACTCAGGGAGGCAGTGAAAGATAGGAAGGCCTGGCGCAATATGGTTCATGGGGTCACGAAGAGTCGGACACGACTTAACGACTAAACAACAACAAATGGGGAAGCAAACCAAAGAGAGCATGTGCTCAAAGAATAGGCTTTCTACATTCCTCAAGCAGCCTAGCCTAGTCTGCTGAGTGGAGAAAAACCACTTAGCACTTTCTTGAAGACGCCACATGGAAAACAGAAACGAACAGACTCAATTTGGCTTCAGTTGAGCAAAACCGTCAAGCATAAGGAGGACTGGAGTTTCTAGCACTAGAAAAAAAAGCTGTTAGAGCCACTTGAAGATCACACTTTCTATTTCAGAAGCTCTCTGGTCACTCTATTTGTACACCTGTCAGCTTTAAGCTAAATTGTGAGACTGGCTTTGGGCTGTAGAAACCACTATATTGAATATACAGTGGTACCTCGGTTCACGAACGCTTCTGTTCACGAACAATTCGGTTCACGAACAGCTCCGGTTGCAAAATTTTGCCTCCGTTCGCGAACTCCGCATCGGGTTACAAACAGGATACGCGGCCATTTTCCCTGCCGTGACACGTGGTCGCGGCTTCCTGTAGGGAGGGGGACTCTCCCTCCAAGCAGTAACCGCCTCCCCACCCACCTTCCTGTCCTCCACGCCAGAAGTCGCGTCGAGCAAGGTTAGCTTTCTCTCTCTTTGTACTGTACTTTGTGTCATATTTTTGCGGTTTAAAAAAAAAAACATATGGTTCAGAACGGATTAACCGTAATTACATTGAACCTTATAGGGAAATTTGATTCGGGACGCGATCAAAAATCGGTTGGCGACCAAATTCATAGGGGTCAGAACGGATTAACCATATTTACATTGAACCTTATGGGAAAATTTGATTTGGTTCACGACCAATTCGGTTTGCGACCAGAGTCGCGGAACGAATTAAGTTCGTGAACCGAGGTACCACTGTACATGTTTTAGGGATACTTTGTTCCTCTTAACCAAGTGCCAAATTCAATCCATTTTTGACTGAAACAAACAGGGAGATGCCTGAACGCTATGAGGAGGCAAAAAAAAAAAAGCTTTGTCCTGGGTTTAAACTTTTTATTGTAGTTACTTGGCATCAGTAACAAATCCAGAAACTAAGCAAAGTCCTATAATTTATCTAGGACAACCCCATAAATTTACTCAGGTAACATTATTACAGAAGACTCCAGCATATGCTGACCTAGAATCATGAGTGCTCTCTTTTGATTATTCTGTTATTATTATGAAAAGTCATTATGTTTAACAGCTCTACATAAATGTTACAGTGAACATCCCTTCATGTTCAGAGCCTTTCCATCCAATTTCTTTCCTTCCTTCCAATGACAATTACTGTAACCAGAGACAATGGTCTTTGCACCTCCTGAAGAGGGGTCTAGCTCATGACACAATGAATCTGGTAACTTTTAAGATTTCAGAAGATATTGATTCTTTTGTAAGAGTATTCAATAAAGCTGCCCAAGGTGATAATTCTAAGTTGGGAAAACAGGTACAAACAAGGAAAAGTTGCTGGGCTGTGTTCTTAGATGCATGAAATCCAACCTACCAGACAGTTTCTCCTCTCTGTTATTCTGAGTTCAGACTATATGATGCTTGTGCTACTCACTGTCTTGTTTTATACCCTATCCCTGGCGTTAAAGAAACTGTTAACAAATCCCTAAGCACTGACAAGGCACTGACACCTATCTGCTCTGTCTGGGACATCTTGTGTCTCATAATAGCAAGGCAAAGGGCTATGAACATGGCATAAGAGATTGAACATCTGAAACAGGTTTACAGCCATACATAAAGGCAACATTCATAAAGTTTAATAAAACAGATTCTTTGTGAGGAGGAAAGGTACCACATTTTATTTCAGGCCACATCTGTTTTATTTTTTAACGATTTTTCTGGACTAGGTACTCCTGCCATGAGACATAGTTGGTGGCTTCATGATATACGGCCTCCTCCAGTTCATGAATAATTCTGAGGCTAATGAAACCAAGTCTGATCAAGTGGAACACACTCAGAAGTTCTGCTTACATGTGCCACTCTGGGGACCCTAGCCAACATTTACAACTGGATGCAGCTAAAAATATATTAATAAAGCATGTCAAGTGTCTGCTATCTTTCTGTTTATAAGATCTCTTAAAGGCAGCATATCAATCTAGGAAATGAACAGATAATACTAAACAGAATACATAAGCATTTCCTGTGCTAAAGGTCCACAGGCAAATGTGCATGTTTTAGTTTCAGGCAAACTACTATAATTGGTCCTCAAACTGTTCAAATCTGAAAGGTGCTACGTCATTGTGGACAGACACCTGCTGAGATAATGCACTCATTTTAGCATGTTTACTCTCATTTCAACCACTTAAGACACTTAAACAATTTCATTTTGAATCAGCAAGACTCAATGTTATTTCCAATTTAGCATTTCTCTTTTTGAGTGAAAATCTTTTCTACCCTATGACAGCAAACTTCTTGGTAGCTTAACAGACTGATGCACACATACACACATAACAAACTTCTGAAGATATCTTTGCTAAGTTTTGTAGGCAAGTCACTTGTTTAGTTGATAGAGATGAATAAGAATTGTTTCCAGATGGGGAAACAAAGATGATTTTGCATAAAGAGCAAGCAGTGGCTTTCAGATTCCAGTTCAGCTGCCCAAATCCCAAAAGAATGCTAGTAAAACTGTGCATGGGCTAGGAACTTTTGTGAATCAATTGGAAAGTCAATTTGATTTGGTTCTTTGATGTATGTTGTCCCTTTTTAGGAGTATTAATGATGCATTACTGAAAAAAGAATTAATCCAACACTAAAGGCAGCCTTTGAAGTAACGAGGCATTTTGCCAACAATCTTCAAAATATTGTCTACTTAAAGCTTCAAGAAAGTTTGCAAACAATGTTATTTTGTGATGTTTTGTTCTTTTAAGCAATGGATAATGAAATAAGTATAAACAACATTGTGGTTTGCAGCAGGATGCCATTGTGCTGGGAGAAAAATAAAATACCACAACAGCATTGTTTTTAAAAAAAGCCTAATGCTCTTTTGTACATAAGATGCTTTCAAATGTATGGAATGTAAAAAAGATATATTTGGCATTTGCACTGAACTCCGGATGAAGTCACTATATTTATTGTTCAAACCCTAATGCCAACAACTCAAACATGAGAATCCTCACTTTATTTTTATTTTTTGGAAATGGAGGTTTCTAAAAGGTTTCATTCTATTTCATTATGCACAGATTTAACGTGTCATTTAGAAAGTATATCCTAGGATTTCATCTACGATACAACTTAATTCGCATTTTAAAAGCTGTATCTGACATCCCAGCCGCATTTTCATGTGCTTGAGGGTCAAATCCAACTCATTTCAACTTACCTGCCATGTGGTAACTCTTATCTGCCTTTCTGTGAGAAATGGGATCTTTTCACAAGAAAGATCTCACAACTCATGCATTCTTGCAAAACTGTATAACAAGGATAAATCACACATCATCTCAAATGCATTATGCAACTGCTGCATCAACTTCTCTAGACATGAACTCAGTGACCTCAAACTTTGGTTTTAATGAGACATACTGTACTGTCTTAATCTAGGTTCAGGCACTAAGTGCTCATATTTTTAAACAGAAACATAAACTGTAGGAGACTTCCCCTGGTGCCATGTACGCTAAATTTATATATACTTCCAAAAATTCAGAAAACCCCAGAAGTCCTTTAATAGTATTTAATGTAGGTATGCTATTCAACTCTTGAAAAAACATCTATCACCACTATAGCCTGATGTCTCATTATGATCTCCACATGCATCTTCAGAAGATGGAACATGAAAAAAGACATTACAGAAATCTATCAGAAAGTTTACTTGTTATACCTCAAACTGAGATGCTTAGTTTTTTTTAAAAAAAGATCACAGATCAAAAATGCTTACATACAACTTAGGATACACTTGTTTATACACACTTTCTACTTATTTACATATGCAAGCTTCATATAAGTCACATAATTATTTAAATTAAACTAATCAGAAAAAAAAAACCAAAATAAGATTGCAATGAAACACAGACTTACTATTTATACACAAGTCTCAATAATTCCATCTATCTGTTAACCCATTAAAACCTCATGACTGACGAACAGAAATATGTTGCTTCTTGATTCCTCCTCTTCCACCTAAAGCCACCTAATATTTCTATATACATTTCTCCCACTATGGTTCCCCATGTACATAACACACACACGAGCAGGGTACCATATGATAATGTGTGGCTGCAAATTCAAAGGAAATTACTGATGTGAACATTTACTTGGGATTTCATCCTTATCTTCTTCCTCCACCTCTGCTTACAGGAGGGAGAGAACACAGCAGGCTAGTGCTAGTCAAGTCATCTCATGACTGACTATTTTCTAGGGGATACAGGTAGTCCTTGCTTACCGATGGTTATTGGGAATGGGAACTCCATCACTAAGCTACACGGTTTAAGGCATGACGTCATGTAACCATGCCAACTTACAATGGCAGTTCTGACAGTCCCAGTTGCTATGTTAGGTGAATCTTGCATGGTTGCAGTGTCCTGTGGTCAAATGATTGCCATCTGTGACTTCCTGCCAGTTTCCCCATTGACTTTGCTTGTTGGAAACCAGCAGTGAAGGTCACAAATGGCAATCATGTGACTACGGGGCACTGCGATGTCGTAACTGCGAGCCAATCATTAAGCACCCAAATCATGATCATGTGAACGTGGGGATGCTGTGACAGCCACAACCACAAGGACCTGTTGTGAATACCTCTCATTCAGCGCTGTCGTTAACTTTGAATGGTCGCTGAACAAGTGGATGTTAAACAAGGACTACCTGTATAAACAGTGGAAGCAAAAAAAGATCCATATAAAAATGGGAGGATAGGGAAAGACTGAAAGGCTCTCTGGGCATAAATATAATTAAAAAATAAAGCACTGACTTTCTTTTTTAGGACTAAAGTCAGAACTGCTAATCTGTTAGCAACCATTTCAAGTTGGTATACTAGTTCAAGCATATCTCTCAGCCACAGAAGTTCACTGTTGACCTCACTGGGCTGCTGCTG
This sequence comes from Liasis olivaceus, assembly GCA_030867105.1. Lineage (NCBI taxonomy): Eukaryota > Metazoa > Chordata > Lepidosauria > Squamata > Pythonidae > Liasis > Liasis olivaceus. Next base: position 17,943,876 of record CM061348.1, on the reverse strand, counting down.
TGGGGAAAAATTAGAGGATATGTGAAATATGTCACTTTGATAAATTATGTAATTATGGAGGCAATAGGAATAATAGAATCTCATGTTCCAAGACACTTGTAAAAGGAATCAAGAGAAATTGGTTGCTTGTCTCACACATTTTAATGCCACTGGCAAAAATGAAAATCTTTGACAGTAAGCATAAATGGTCTGTGATGCTAAGAAAGTCACTGACAAATGCTTTTGGTACAAAATCTGCAATTTACAGAAGGACACAGATGCTAAAAGGGTGATAATTAGCATTCAGAATATTAAATTCAGAAGTAGTTTTATGACACAATTAACACAGATAGTCCTCAGCTTATGTCCATTCATTCAGTGACCATTGAAAGTTATGGTGGTGCTAAAAAATGGACATATGACTGGTCTTCAAAATTACAGCCATTGCAGCACCCCCGTGGTCATGTGATGGCGAGCTGGGCACTTGGGTGCCCAGCTTGTGATTACAAGGTTGCAGCAAGCTCTAGTCACGTGATCGCCATTTGCAACCTTCCCTGCCAGCTTCCCTCAAGCAAACTCAATGGGGAAGCCAGCAGGGAAGGTTGTAAGTCGCTTCCATAAGTTGCTCTTGCTTTTCCTCCTGTCTGCAGCACCGCCCTGCCCACATGCTGCCTCTGCCAGCCCTTCCAAGGCCTCCCCCAACCTGCACGCAGCCTCCACCAGTCCTCTCAAGGCCTCCTCCGACCCATGTATGGCACCCCCATGCTCCTTACCTGAGATTCCCGCCTCTTTCCACTTAACAACCCATGCGTCCTGGGGTTATGACAGTAATTGGGACTGGGATTGCCATCACTAAGTGATGCTGTCATGTGTTGTTGAACTTTATGACTGCATTGCTTAGCAACGGAAATCCTGGTTCCAACTGCCACCGTAACCCAAGGACTACCTTATGTCTTTTGTTCATAACCATCATTCTAAACTGGATAACAAAATTCTTGCATGTGATGATTCATGCAATGTGACAAATCATTGCAACTACTTCTTGAATGTACATCCTAGTAAGGCTGAGGAAATATCTGATGTTTTGTCTAGCTATGAAAGTATTTCTTAACTATATATTTGAGTTATTTTCCCCCAGAATAAAGTTTACACTATCAAGAGTGGAAGCATTAAAAATTACAATGCCAAAATCTTCCAATTCTATTTCAGTTCACTTGCAAAAGTTTTTAGACAGTTGTATCTGCTGAAAACAGGTCAGGACTTTATAACTACAAATGATATACTATGCCTTCCTCATGAACATTAAAAGCCCTTAAGATTTTTCACTAAGAATGTGATACTTAAAAAATACCACCTATCACAAGTAACTAATACCCACCAGATTCTACTTTTCTTGTGGTGCTGATCAATTGCGATGTTCCAAATTTGGCTAAATATCCATATAATATGCCCACAGGAGAGTGGCATTCTTTCTGGATTGGATCATTTGTTAGCAATGGCCACAGAACGTCAAGGTCTCCATTCTGCTCAACCACAGAACAGCCAGCATTCATCATGTAAAACTCTTCCATCCTGACATACTTCTTTTAAAATCTGTCACCAATTGCCAACACCACCCTCTTCAGAGGTTTGTTGCTTTCCCCAGTTATTAGCTATATGACCTAGCTTTTCCTACTGGCAACTCAGAGTAGAAACAAGAACAGAGTGTCAAGAACAAAGTGTGTAAAAATATACAACCAGACTGAGTGGTACAGCTTCAGTGGGCCAACCAGACAGAATGTTATTAAATTGGTCGATTGTCAATAGGGGGTGAGACAAAGCCAGTAAATTCCAGCTGGTCAGGCTGTGTTTTTGTTGTCTTATGTGCAACGTTGTACTGAAGTAAAAGGGAGGTAAAACACAGTACCTACATAGGAAATACTTTGCACTGGGATTGCAAATGCACTGAACAGCGCCATATACTTCTGCCTCTTATTAGCTGAGGATCAGGAAAGTGATTAGCAAAATTTTGTAAAATGTGTTTGGAGAAAGTACAAATGTATGTTCATCCTGCAGATGTGAGGAGACAAATGAGAATGTGTAAAATACAGGTCAAACTTTCTTTCATCGCACCAGGCGATTTCATGGGCAGCATGAAGGAGGATAACATTAACTCAATTCACAGTTTTCTCAATGCAGGAAAATCTCTGCAACAGCCATTAACAGTTGTGTTGTCACTATCAAGAAGGAAACTGTAGTGGCTGCACTTTTTGCATTTCTCTACAACCTCAGTTGTTTTCAATTTCTCCCATCTCAGAAGATACCAATAAACCTAAAATTCAGTCCATCTGATGAAATAGATATATCCCACAAAAGTTTGTGTAATTTTTTTTTTTTACTTTTATTTATTTAAATGGTTTGTGTGGCCACCCTGCTCGCATCCTTGACTCCGGGCAGAGCATAAAGATTGAAACACAAATCACAACATAGAACTCATGACGCCCAAGTAATGTATTTGTTAGTTGCTACAGTGCCACAAGTCTTTTTTGTTTGCGTGGCTACTGTCACTTTAAGGAGGCAGAGAAAAACAGATCACTATCTAGCAGAGGAAGCATTTTACCTTATGCATAATGACCTGCTGAACTCTTTCTTTTTTTTTGTTTTTTAAATCCCTTTTGAGAGGTGAAGAAGGAAAAAGGGGAAGTTTGCCTCTTCTCAATGACACAAATACTGTGCAGTCATTTTTAAGGCCAAAGGTAACACAAGTCATTGCCCTAGAGCAGTGTTTCTCAACCTTGGCAACTTTAAGATGTCTGGACTTCAACTCCCAGAATTCTGGGAGTTGAAGTCCAGGTACAGGTAGTCCCCAGGTGAAGAACACTTGGGTTACAAATGACCCAGAGTTAAGAACGGAGCCTCTTGTAGCAGAATTTGAGTTAAATACACAATGATTCAAGCTAAATACACAACATGTATTCAAGTTCATTACACAATTCTACTTATACAGTACTATACAATAATACTGTTCTGGCTTACATACAAATTCAACTTAAGGACAGACATTGGGAACAGAACTTGTTCTTAAACTGGGGACTACCTGTATCTTAAAATTGCTAAGGTTGAGAAATGCTGCCCTAGAAGTCAGGATTATCATAGGCAAATGCATTTGTGGTAAGGAGCAGCCTTTATATTTACCGTTATTCCTGAACTTCAGGATTCCAAAAAAGGATTTTTTTCCTCCTCCTATTCTTCTTACAATTGTTAGTTATGCTGAGGGAAAGTATTTTTACCAAGGCTATCCAGAAAAAGGTTTTGGTTAAGCAAAAATATGAAACACAGCATTACAATCCTTTAAACATTTAGATCAGTGTTTTTCAAACTTGGCAACTTTAAGATGTGTAGACTTCAACTCAATGCTAGCTGGGGAATTCTGGGAGTTCAAGTCCACACATCTTAAAGTTGCCAAGTTTGAAAAACACTGATTCAGATATTAATCCTATCTTACTTTATTAGTAATCGAATGCCAATTGTGAAACCTCAACATAACCCATCAGGGTTTCTAGCTTTGCAAAAATCTCTGAGCTTGGCAATGTTTCTTCAGTACATTCTGCCAAGCCATACAATCTCATTGAAATGGCTTTCAATATTTAATGCTAATGAAATTAGTTTTTTAAAAATAAGTTATCTTTATTACTTTTTTTTATAAGTAACTCAAGACAGCAAACATGCATAATACTCCTTCCTCCTCCTATTTTCCTCCAACAACAACCCTGTGAGGTTGGGTTGAGAGAGAGTGACTGGTCCAAAGTCACCTAGTCAGCTTTCATGCCTAATGTGGGACTAGAACTCAGTGTCTCCTGGTTTCTAGCTCACCACCTTATTCCCTACACCAAACTGGCTCTTTCTCAGTACTTCCCTAGAACATGCAGGCATTCCTAGAACTCTGAATTCGAGTTAGCTTTTGCTGAACTCTAAATCTCATAGCTTCAGAGAGCATATAATGGCCATTATTCACACAGTAGATTAAATCAAGTTTGTTCAATAAACCACAACACCTCATGGCTCATCACAACAGTCAAAATCAAGGGAACTTTAGTTTAGTTTTTTTTAAGGCCAAGCCAATTTATGAATAGACATTACTAATGGTTAAGTCTAATAATTAAATGGAAGTTCACATATGGAGGCAGCATAACTCTGACCGCTAGTTGTTGGGAAGAAGAGGGGGAACTGTCTTCATATTTTGTTTGTTGCTTTCTAGAGTCTATTTGATAATAGACTTTGGGCCAATCCAGCAAGCTAATAATATTATTCTTACAAAGGCTGTTAAGATTTTTTTTTATGTGGTCCTACTAGGTCATAACGTTTATTTACTTATAATACACAGTCACGTCTTCCTGGAGCAGCAGTGTTGCTGTGGAATGTAGACACTCTTATCAAAAACACAAATAATTATTTAGCAGCCACGGACAAAGGGAAGAACTGGATAGCTCGGGCAGATTGAGCAAAACAGACACTTTTTTCCTTTTAAAGTTGCAGCTCTGACAGTAAAAGAGGCCTCCTTAAACACAAGTCATTGTTGAGACACAAGCTTCTCCTGGATCCATCCACAGCATACCTCATATCTGAGCCAAAACAGTTAAACTCAACTGCATGCAAGGGAAGTAGTTATATGCCCTCATACTGAATTGACTAGCCATGGGGCAGAATCTTTAAGATCACACATGATTTCTTCATTTTATTCTGGAAGAATAAAACTGACCTCAAAAATGAGGGAGGGTGTCTAAGAAATAAGACAGAATTTGAAATGTTTATACAGAATCAAGACCACCTACTGGGACATGTATATAAATTGTTACATGGAGACAGAACAAATAAATAACTGCATAATAAAATGTTTTAAACTTTAAAGAAACAGTCACAACACAACAATGGTAAGAATTATGGAACATATCTATAACTCTAAGTTATAAGTTGAGAGGAAACTGGCACAAAATGTTTTATAGATGGTATACAACTCATCAGTGATTGACAAATCTTATAGTAATAAATGTTGGAAATGCCATGAGACTAAAGGCACATTTTGTCAAATGTGGTAGACGTGTAAAAAACCCCAAAGTACTGGAAAGAAATACACAGCTATTCAGAGAAATTTAAGGGGAAAAAGAACTGATTTCAACCACACAAAAATTTTTAAATGTCTATAAATATTGTACATTAGGCAGAGTGTGACAAAAGGACAGTTAGAAACTAATATTTATCTATAATCTTTTTAGTAGTTTTTCTTTTCGTATTCTTAAACAAGAAATAGTGGAGATTTTGGCTCTTAACTCAAGAGATTGAAATTCCTTCTTACGTTGTTAAAATAATGTAATGTGCTTAAACATAATTTAATATTTTTTATTGTCGATTTCTAATCAAAGATATACTGAGCACTAACTGTACAATCTTAATCTTTCTTTTGTCCACTTATATATTTCTGTACCAATTTTTTCTTTTCTCCTTTTGCTCGTTTTCTTTTAAAAATATTAATAAAAGTTTAAAAGATCACATATGATTTCTCCCCAAGCTTTTATGTCCCTATATGTGAAGAAGTCAATATTTAAAAAAAACTACCAAAAGATAAAGTTGGACCATCAAGCCCAACTGAATAGTTAAGAGGCAAGAGTGGGAAGAGAATGAGATACCAGCCCAATGTAATGCTTTCTTCCTTTCTAGTTCATTTAAACTGAAGCAGTTTAAAAGAACAACTTAACTAAGGATTCTTACTCTATGTGATTATATAAATAGAAGCAGTGTCAGGGATAGGTGGAAACCAGTATTCACAATAAGCACCTGGTAAACATATTAATTGAGAGGGTGGCCAAAACCTCTCAGGGGGACCAGCCTAACCAATTATCACTGAAGTAAATTCAGCATCATTGATTTGTTAATCAACAACTAACCAGTAACTTACAGAGCATACACTGTATAGCTGAATAGATATACAGTATAGTGTATTTAAGCACAGGTGTTGCATATTTGAGATTACTCAAATTAATTACTACAGTATATCAATTTATCAATTGTACTGAAATAGACAAATTTGTGAGAGCAGATTCTCACATGGTTAAAAGCAAACAGCTTGATACCAGATCAGTCCATTACCAGAACTAGAGACAGGTACAAACTGTCCCTCCTAACTAAAAGGAAGTGGCTTTTAGCCCATTACCTTGGACACATGGGAGAAAAAGGCACAGGAATTTTAACCTTGATTTCATCATAAATTGGGCTGGAATCCTTTCATAATGCTTCATTAACTTAAATAATGTTATGCTACAATAAATGTACTTAGCAGTTTTGGTGTCTTGGAGGTCTATTGCAGTTCCTTGTCTAGCTGGCTAAGAGGTCTGAAACAATTTATCATTTTTCTGCACTACTGGTGCAACAAAACCATACAGCCTCTTTTATTCTTGCACATCCAGCATATTTAGAGCATTTTTGTTGCTCTTACTTTTCTTGTTCTTTATAGTTATTATTCATATTGTACTTTATTGTTATATTGTAAGCTGCCCAGAGTTGTCTGGAGTCATGCAGCACCTAAATGGAGTAAACTAATTTATCATTCATCTACCCACTCCAATTCAAAATAACTGTCCAATTTAGTATTGAGTATGATTTGAGGAAATCCACATTCATTTGAGGAAATCCACATTCAACTCTCAGAGAGTTACTGGCTCTTCTGAAACTTGTTATGCTTGAAATAAATCATGCAAATATTTTAATAAATGGGTATTATCAGGATCCCTGTAAGAAAGGAACAAGTGCCTAAAACATTGGTCAGTAATGCATCATATAGAGTGCTGCAAAGTATATGAACATAAACTAAAAAAGCACTTTATAGCACCTGCTGCTTTAAGCAAAATAATCATATAGTTTAGGCATAAAAGCCTTTACTTGTAAGATGTTGCAGATGATTTTAACAGTGAACTAACTCATGATATCATAACTCTACCAAACCAGGATAGCTACTCAAGTCAAATGTGGCTAAAACTGGGTTTAAGAAATGGCAGGATCAGCATTAGGCACTATCCTATTCACACTTTGTCCCAGTACAAATGATGATTATAAAATCTGGCATGATTCAGAGCGTAAGAACAAGAGGAGCAAACATATTTTTACATTATAGTTTCATAAGGGAACTTGAGGGGAATCCAGGAATTAGGGCTGTATTGGTCTATAGGGTAGTCACAGGTCATATATAAACTTTTGGGGGCAAGCTAATAATATATAGGATAGTTATATTGAATGTTAATTGCACTTATTAGTCCATGTGGCTTCATTTAGGAAGATAATGAGACATATTCTTTCATAAGTACTTTTAGGACCAATGCAGCCCTAATTCCTGGATTCCCCTCAAGCCCCCTTATGAAACTGTAATGTAAAAATGTGTTTGCTCCTCCTGTTCTTATGCTCTGAATCATGCCAGATTTTATAATCATCATTTGTACTGGGAAAAGGTGTGCATTTCTTCAATAACTCACATTCACTCTATAAGACCATAAAAACTGTTCCTACAGTAATTATTGCTATCTTCTGGAGGCCCAAGTTCTACATGCAAATGTTCAAGTGCTGGCAACATTAAAAAAACTCACATCCTGTCTTTTACAAGAAACATCAAATATTTAAAGAACTGTTAACACCAAGCTAAATTGAAACACTACCCAAGAACAAATAAATGAAAGTCAAACAAACATCAATCAACTTCACTTACCTTATATACTAGGAGAGAATTAGACAGAAAAGGATATCTAAAGAGAATAATCAGGAGTTTAGGAAGAAGTCAGCTTTTAAGAGATGCTGCTCCTAGGACTAGAAACTTAAAATAGTCATACTAAAAATGCAGAAAATAGACTAGAACACTGACATGCCAAAAAAAAAAAAAAAAACCCATTGAGTGTGTCATAAATGAAACAACTCAATGAATTATACCCAATCCCATTCCACAATAATAATTCTCACCTGGTAAATATCATTGTTCCACAGGTGTAGAGTGGCCAGTCTAAAATCCTCTCTTGGGGGAGGGGGGTCTTTTGGCACCCCCCTCCCCCTTCAAAACTGCTTCTTGAAGAATCAGTGCAAAAGGATAAACCAAATGAGTGATGTTTCTTTAACTGCCTAGATAGATCTTCTTATGCTGGAAGAATGAAAACGTATTCCTGTAATCCCTGCCACTACTGCAGGGATCTTGGCTTGGTTTTTGATTCCCAAGGTAATTCTCGTCAAGTCTGAGGTTCTTACAGAATTTTCCATCTCATAAAGTAGATGTCCATTCTACAGTAGAAATCCTGCTGAGTGCACAAGTCACAATGTCCCATTATCATATCCTGGCTGTCTCCTCAGATCATGCCCTCAAACTTAAATCCACATGTGTCCATGGAGTAGTTTTCAAAGGCAAACTCAAATAAACACAAATTTTCTGGATTTAAACTATTTGTACAGGGTCTCCTTCCAGTTGTTCCAGCCTCAGCCAACATGCCCTGCATAACACATAAATCCGGATTAGAAAACATTTCTGATCTTGGGATAAGTTACTACCACATGATTTGACTAGTATTGCTAATTCCAGAAGTACAGTTGGGCTTCAAGCTTTCCCTTTATCAATGTTTCTCTTCTGCTTCACATAACAAGAGTTCTAATCTAAAATTTTAGGCACAGCAAGACATTTTCATGATCCAAAAATGGAAGCAAGAGTGTTTCTTGACCATCCCATCTTGAGTCTTAAGGTAAGAAAGAATACACCATTCGCTTTCTTTCTCATATAGGGATGCACACACATCTATTACACACACACACACACTCATTTATACCCAAATACCAGTTTGGGAGAGATCTCCACTGACATTTCAGCTGCCAATCAGCAAGGCCGATACTGGCCTAGATAAACCAATACTCTAGCCCAGTATTAGGCAGCTCCTCATGTTCTTCTATGTTACTAATACTGCGGTGGTTTATACAAATACACCCATCTTTGGGAGTTCTCCTCACTGGTTCCCTTTGAAAACTGAACGCCGGGGCCTGTTCACAGGCTGTCTCGGCCCTCCTCTTCTCAGCGATGTTGGCGGCCTCTTCCTTCCCTCGCTACAGGTTTTATTAAATAAGGCAGTAATTATCTGGAGAGGAGGTGAACTGGCTTCCTGCGGTCCACGAGCCCCGCGCCCCCTCCCGGTTCCTCCCCCAAACTGCCTCGGCCATGCTCTCCCTCTGGGAGCCGTTTCCCTCCCTCCTGCGAGCGGGCAGGAGAAACGGGACTCCCGCCTGCTCCGTCCTCCCCCCTCGCTTACACTGACCGAAGGCAACGACGCCAGACACCAACTAGCACCAGAATTCCAGCCACTTCCGCCTGGCAGCGCCGGAAGCGAACCCATGGCAACCATCCGTCCCACCCCCCGCCCTCCGCCGCTCGCGCTGAAACCGCACCCCCGAACGTACTGTACACGTAGAGGCGGCGCTTCCACAGGAGCCACGCCCTCTCCCCCTCCCCTGTTTCTGAGGAGGCGATGAATAGGCCACGCCCGCTTCCCAGAGCGTTTTTTTTTTTTATCTGCTTAACAGTCATTACTGACCCTGCAGTGACCGCCCCCTAGCGGTTTTCAAGGCAATTGCATCTTTCTAGTTTCGGAATTAGACTTTGCCAGAGCCTAATTCCTAGAGCGTCAGCCCACCTGGCCGCACAGGAGGCGGGATTTCCGTTGCTTCGCGCCCCTTTTTCGGACGAGCGCGGTTTTCGCATCTCCTCTCTTCTTACGTCTAATATTTATATGAATGACGTAAAAGCCTTAAGTGTCAGGTTCGTAGCCACGCCTCCCTGCTCTGAGCAATCCGATCTTCGCCCGGCAGTCTTCACGAGCCACGCCCTCTTTGGGAACTCCTCTGCGCTCTTTTCGGCTGGTCCGCGGGTCTCTTGTGCCCTCTAGCGGCTCAGAATAATCGTTTGAAATTCGGTACAGGGTTGAGCTGGGGAACGATCAGCCTCTAAAGGCTGAAATGGGCAACTAGATGGTGCCAGTTCTTGGCTTCTTCCAAAGTTCGAAATATGGCACAATTTAAAAAAAAAACCGAATATGACTCCAGTGTTTATAACTCTCCACCTAAAACTACCCTAATAGATTGATTAGGTGTCACAAGTCATTGTTGACACTTAGTGACCACATCATGCCACATCAGATGCCACATCATGGCATCTGGACCCATTAATTCCTGGCAAATAGCAGGGGTAGAAATGGAAGCAGTAACAGACTTCATTTATTTGGGCTCCAAAATCACCACAGACGGAGACTGCAGCCATGAAATTAAAAGACGCTTGCTCCTTGGGAGGAAAGCTATGGCAAACCTAGATAGCATATTAAAAAGCAGAGACGTCACCTTGCCGACAAAGATCCGCATAGTCAAAGCTATGGTTTTTCCAGTAGTAATGTATGGCTGTGAGAGCTGGACCATAAAGAAGGCTGAGCGCCGAAGAATTGATGCCTTTGAACTGTGGTGCTGGAGAAGACTCTTAAGAGTCCCCTGGACTGCTAGGAGGTCAAACCAGTCAATCTTAAAGGAAATCAACCCTGACTGCTCATTGGAAGGATTGATACTGAAGCTCAAGCTCAGATACTTTGGTCACCTAATGCGAAGAGAGGACTCTTTGGAAAAGACCCTGATGCTGGGAAAGATGGAAGGCAAAAGGAGAAGAGGACGGCAGAGGATGAGATGGCTAGATAGCATCACTGAAGCAATGAGCGTGAAACTGAGCAAACTCAGGGAGGCAGCGAAGGACAGGAAGGCCTGGCGCGATATGGTTCATGGGGTCACGAAGAGTCGGACACAACAATGACTGAACAACAAGAACAAGTGACCACATAGATTTCTCCACTATGATCAGTCCCCAACCTGGTCCTTCAGGTCTTCCACTGGTGCCCTCATTGTGGCTGTAACTGAGTCATCCACCTTGTCTTCTTGGCTGTCCATGACATTCTCAGGAGTCTTCTCCCACACCATTGTTCAAAAGCATCAATACTCTTCCTATCCAGCTTCTTCTGAGTCCAACATTTGCTTCCATAGAGTGTCACAGGGAAGACCATGGCTTGCACGATTCTGATCTTTGAAGATACAGACACATCGCGGCATGACAATATATTTTCCGAGGCTTTCATGGCTGTTCTACCAACTGCTAGTCTGCGGTGTATTTCTTCACAGCTTATTCCTTTGCTGTTGATGATTGATCCTAAAAGGCGGAAGCTATCCACCACTTTGATATCTTCATTTTCAATAATTTGGTTACTGTGTCCCTTAAGCAATACTTCTCCCATAAAAACTATTTGTTGCATGAAACTCAATACAGTGACATGTGATAACTCCTATTATCACTGCAGAATAGGAATTAAAACTAAGAACTATGCTATTACTTTGGGACATTCCAAACTACCCACCCACACAACCAGGAGAATAGCCTCTGTATGAAGGCATTGAATTAATTTATTTTACTTATTTATTTAAATGATTTATATGGCCATCCATTTCACAACAGTGGCTCTGGCCCAGTGTTTTATTTAGATAAATGGCATGGTCAAATGTTATGTTGATTGACTGATTATCTGCCATCAAGTTGATGTCAACTCTTAGCAACCACCTAGATAGGCCTTCTCCAGAATGACAAAAGTTATATGCCCCACCAATATTACTCAGACAGTTTTCGAAAAAGAAATAGGATTGGTTGCCACATAGTCCCTTTCCAGTCACATGTTCAGTGCAGTGTCCTACAGGTTATTGCTATGACCAGCCTTGATTGTCCTAGACAGCTAATTGTGCAATATGCTTCTTTGTAGCACAGTTCAAAACGATGCTAATTGATAATGAAGTTTATTTGTTTGGGATCAATGTGCTGTACAAGCTCACCTATGTGTACTTTCTAAACCATGGTTTATGACATAACAAGTGTGAAACTAACCAGTTGTAGTTGATTTGATATACCATGGTTAAACAAATCATGGCTTAACATGGTTTAGAAATCTGATCAATAAATCTCACCGTATCTTATTCTTATGGATGCTTAGTGGCCAGGAGTTATATGTAACTGGGGTAAAATATAGTATAAGGATATAATTTAACAGAGGAACAAACCCCAACAGGTAGCCTTTGAATCACAAATATAAGCAGTGCATCTACCACAGTATTTCTCAACCTTGACAGCTTTCATATGGGTGGACTCCAACTCCCAGAATTCCCTAGCCAGCCATGATGGCTGAGGAATTCTGGGAGTTGCAGTTCACCTATTTGAAAGCTGCCAAGGTTGAGAAACCCTGGTCTACTGTATAGGAAAATACACTTTTAACAATTTGTTCAGTCTCCTACAATAAGACAGCTCTTGTTCTATCAAATGTGTTTTATCAAAATACACATGAAATGTTCTTGAAATAGGAGTTAATTGCAAACCAGTAGCATCTGTGGGGAAAGGCAAGGGATCAGAGTGATGAAGCATACTTACTTCACTAAATCTCAACCCAGAACAAGCTACTGCAAGAAGAGAAGTTAAAATAGCCCTGGAGGGAAAGTTGCATACCCACAGCTACCTGAGCTGAGCAGATCCTTCCCCTGACATTGTCATCAATGACATCATTGATTAATTCAATTATGGCAATTCCTCCCACTGGTCTGGGTTCCATTGGTTTGGCACTGGGGCTGGGTGGTTGCTTCCCCAAGACTGTGGCCAATGCAAGGCCTGACTGGTCATTCCCCTGCATCTACCACTGTTATTACTACATTCCACTACCACTAGTAGTACATACTACATGAGTGCTGGAAGAAGTAGTGACTCGTGGTCTTAGGATGTTTCCTCACAGCTTTTAGTGTCACCCCTTCATCCTCATGTCAGCATGGCTGCTAGGCTGATCCCACCCCAGGGGTCACATCACAAGGGTTGACGAGGCATGTCAGGTTGTACCCCTGCTAGAACTACTGTGGCCAGCTTATGGGGGAAAGCTGCTTAAATTAACCCTGGAACAGCTACTTAAATTAATTAAAATTAATTAAAAGCTACTTAAATTAACGCTGGAACAGCTAAGAGTGGCTTTAAGCTGTCTTAGGCTTGTTGAGAACAAGATGAAGACAATAATGTGGAGATATAGCAAAAAAAAAAAAAGAGGTGGTTGGCTATTGTTGGCTGTTTTAGGCCTTTGGTAATCAGCAATCGCAACCCCATATTAGTATTCTGTATTCCTTTCTCAAAGGTTTGTCTTTTTTTTATTATTATTTGGTATGTGACCGTATATTTTAAATAAAATTAAAAATTAATCAGAGTGCCATTTTGCCGCCTTTTAAAACAAACCACACTGTGTGCTCAGATTTGAGAGAAAGCATACAGTGTGAGGAAGATGTATTTTAATAAGCCAAATGATTAAAAAGTCAAACCGTTCCCACTGTTTGCATTATAGACCACATCCAGCTGCAAAACCTGCCAGCACAAATCCAAAGCTCCTTGAAGTCCAGCAAGCACAAGCAAATTAGCTAATAGGGCAGTTTATTTTAATCCAAGGGTGTAACCAGGAAAGTTAAAAGATATCCAATAAAATCAAATAAACTGAAGACGCCATACAAACTAGGCAGCAGCAAGGTAGTCATCAAAATTAAAGACAATATGAATTAATATCTGATTAGAATACAATTAAATACAATTAAAAAGCCTGGGAAAATAAAAAGGTCTTTTCTTGGTGCCAAAATAATGTTAATATTGGCGCCAGTTGAGCCTGTCTGCGGAAGGCATTCCATAAATTACAGGTTTACTGTGGTTTCTGTTTATCTTGGGAATCCACTTAGAGTCAGGCAGCATGGCAATCTTTGTAATAAATAAATAAATAACATTGGGGGGCTGGAAGATGGTGCGTTTCTAAAATGTACAAAATACTGGAATTTAGCCTATGATGCTGATTAATTGGCCAGCAAAAACCTTGTCTAAAATCACGTGGGGATCCAAACTGAGAAGTGATGATGGCTCGACTTCCAGGGGAGGTATGGTGAACTGAAGATGGCTCTGCAAAAGCGGAGCCAATGACTGTGTCACCAGTTCCCTGGAACCTCTCTGGATAAGGAGAGGATGGGAAATTATCCACATGTGCTCTGGATGGCTGTTCCTCACAAGGAGACTGCAAGACAGTGGTTTTACGTGGGTTTGAGCACCAGGAGATGATGGGATCAGCCATCTTGCTCACAACCGTGGTGGAGATTTTTAAAGGACACTAAGTTCACAAACCTCACTTTCTAATCACTTTCAGAAATTGCCTATTAACTATTCTAAAGCTACAGGTGGCCCCCAGGTTAAGAACGCCTGGTTTAAGGATGACCCATACAGGCAGTCCTTACAACCATTCATTTAGCAACCATTTGAAGTTACAAGGGTACTGAAAAAAGTGACTTACAACCAGTCCTCACACTTACAACCATCACAGCGTCCCCATGGTCACATTATCAAAATTCGGGTGCTTGGCAACCGGAATGTATTTATAATGGTTGCAGCATTCTGGGGTCACATGGTTGCCATTTGTGACCTTCCCAGCCAGCTTCCAGCAAGCAAAATCAATGGGGAACCGTGTGATTCGCTTAACAAACACATGATTCACTTAACAACCGCCACAAAAAATGTTGTAAAATCCAGTGTGGTCACATGATACCTCACTTAATGACCACACCACTTAATGATGAATTTTCTGGTTCCTATTGTGGTTGTAAGTCGAGGACTACCTGTAGTTAAGAACAGAGCCTATCGCTTGGGGTTATTTAGGGCTCTTGAACATGGCACCTTTCATCTTTGTGTTTCTTGTGCATAAACTGGCTAGAAGTGAGGCCAGATTATGAAATCCCTTTTTAATTTCATCCCCTTTCTCCCCTTTGGTCACTGGGATGGTGTAGTTTTCCATCTGGATGGTTGTTCATCTAGCCCAGTGTTTCTCAACCTTGGCAACTTGAAGATGTATAGACTTCAACTCCCAGAATTCCCCAAGGAGCATGCTGACTGGGGAATTCTGGGAGTTGAAGCCCACACATCTTCAAGCTGCCAAGGTTGAGAAACACTGGACTAGCCCCTCAGTTGGTAGATTCTTCTGCTATCTTTCCTATCCCAACCTTGCTAGGAAAGCAAGCACTTTTGGTGGGGATGTCCTATGAGATCTGGTGGGAAAAAAAGACAAGGATTTTACAGCTCTTCCAGTCACTGGGAAATTTCACTCAACTCCTGTCAGTTTCGATGATCCAACAAACTGATGGATCATCAAGGAAATCAACCCAGAGTTCCCACTCGAGGCACAAATGACCAGGCTCAAATGATCCTTCTCTGGACACATGATGCAAAGACGTAGCTCTCTGGAGAAGGCTGTAATGATGGGAAAGTGGAAAGAAAGAGAAGAAGAGGACAACCAACAGCAAGGGGGGTAGACTCAGTTACAGTTGCGATGGGAGCACCATTGGGAGACTTGAAAGAACAGGTTAGAGATAGATTGTCATGGGAAAACAATCTATCTATGTGGTCACTAGGAGTTGAAAATGACTTGATCACATAATCCATAAATAAATCTTGTCAATTTCACCCATTTAAAGAAAAAAAAAAAAAACCAGGGGAAGCACCAGCATTTCACAGTTTTTTGGCCAACCTATTAATAGCAACAAAGACAGCCCAGTATGACATGGCCACTAAAGGCAGGGAGCAGGTCTGGGGGTGGGGTGGGGTGTGCCCACCAGAAGGCACATTACCCAATTGGAACAGAGGCATCTGTATAAGATGGCAGACTGTGTGTGTCAGCAGAGGAGGGGAAGACACTACTTCTCATGCAGAGCAAGGAATGTTGGGTGAAAGACACCTTCTCAGCAGGCTGGGGGAGGCCTGAGGATGACACGATCCTTTTGTCCCCTCCCACACTGGTGGCTCGTTCTCATGCTGGGGCAAGCTGAAAGTTCAGATCAGCCCAAGCAAACAAGGAGAGCATTTGCGCTGAGGAAGGAACATACTAGGAAACGTTTACTTTCTGCTACCAATGAAGGTGGCTTATTAACCTACAGAAGCCCCAGTTGTAGTAAATATATTAATCTGTATTGGTGTGTTGGTAGAAGGATCGGAGTCACAGCATTGGGCTCCATCCTGCCACTGCTGACTTTGGCCTCACTAACCACTGTCTTCCCTTGATAAAACGAGGGGAAATGTGGCTCACTGTAATAGCAATGGTGTGAGGTTTGCCACTGTAAAGGGAAGAGGGAATGGCCTTGAGCGACAGAAGAAAGAGCCACTACCAAGGCAACAGTCAGATAAAAGGTGCCTGAGTCTGGGGCAAGAATGTAACTTGAGTCTTGGACAAGACCTTTCCTAGTTCTCACAAAGGTAAAGGGAGGGATGGGGAAGTGCATTCAGACTTGCAAGATTCTGTTACTATAGCTATACAATAAAAGTAGTATTGACTTACATGGCATTGGTTTCCTCTCTGGTCTACCTTGAAGGGCTGGTAGACACCCTTGTTTCAAATGGAGCAAAATGGGATAGATAGGAGAAGGCCCTTTCTCTCCTTCCATTCTCCCTGGTATTATGCTTGTGGCCACTTTGCACTGGCCTTTGTGCTCTTTGAGGATGGAAGGACAAGACCTAACACTAAATCTCTCTGTTCTTCCTCTGATCCCACTGGCTTATAGCCAAAGACTTCAACAGCTTGTTTGTAGGTGGCTTGAATGTCTTGTACCTCCCACACAGTAAGGTATCTCCTCTAAGCTTGGAAAAACTCACTGGCATTCTGCTCTGTTTCCAATGGTGTCATGCTGAGGTAGTTGGACCTGTGAGTTATATAGCAGACCCAAGACTCAGACCTACAAGAGAAATCCAGCCATTGAAATGGTATAATTCAGCTAGGTGTCCTTATTAGGATTGATTGATTTAATTTCTAGTCTGCCCAACTCCAAAATGACTCTGGGCGGCTTCACAAGTTAAAAAACAACATTATATAAAAACAACCATCATCCAAGGGGCAACATCACATCCTACCGCACCCCCGCCCATACACACACACACACACACACACACACACTTAAAGGATGGATCCTTTACCAGAGCTTTGTATTATGATAAGAGTCCCACAAACTTGAGACAAGTGGGAGAAGGCTGTGGCAGATCTTGCACATGACTTCACAAGTGTTGGTTGGGAGTGACAGTGACAGCGGTACTGATAAGCAGATCATCAGGAAATAGAAAGACTGATAGGACACATAGGTAACTTGAGGATCCCTGACCAAGTGGCTTATATGAAGATGGAGGGAAGGATCATTCAGAAGTGGGAAAAGATTTTCCAGCTGGAAGAAGCAAACAGTCTTTATCACCACCTGGCTGTAGGTGGCACAGGACTCTGCAACCTTCCTGGCAGAGGGCAGAACCCAGTGCTCCTCTGAGCACGCAATGCCAGAACATCTGAAGCCCTTGCAAGCTGGAAGGGTCAAAGTCTTCAGTTCATGGCCCTATGAAGATGTAAAAGCTCCTAGGATGCTCAGTGTAGGAACCCAGGTCGTCCATGCCACACAGAAAGGTGGAGCACAGCAAGTCCTACATAGGACCTTGTAGGAGTTCAGGACTGCTCCAGGACAGCTGGTGTCATGCATGCATGACTGGCTCCATCATAGAAGACTTCCAGGTTCTGACTGAAGAGCTAGCCTGTACAAGCAGAGTCAGGGTATCAGTTAGAGAGGATTAGGTCTTGGCTGGAGTCAAGACTTCTTGGTGGATCTGAGGCCTTCTCCAGGATAAGAATAGGAAACACAAGAGTAATTCTGAGACAATGGTAGACACTAATTCAAATTCCCATTTTGTAAAGATGAAAGGAGACCTATGGGACAAGCATGCAGCAAAGGTTAGAAACATATAGCTCTGGAGCTCATTCGATCTCCATAACCTTTAGTACCATGGACGTATGGATTTTACTTCAACTAGTGGTAAACATCCTTTCTGAGAGGATACTTTCATGAAATGACTGCTATGGGAAGCCAGGACCATCCTGCCACAGTGGGCCTGACCAGTCACAAAATGCCCTTTTTGCAAAAGGCAAACTGGTGAGGTTGCTTCCCAAACCACCACCTTAAATATCCAGGATGCCCTCCATTATCTCCCATTTATCTCTGTCTATTGTTTTTCTGAACATATGAGTACATTTCCAAATGAAGCACTCAGCTGCATTCCATTGCTCATTTTTATTTCCAGAGAATATTGATGGAGACTCTAAGGCATTTTTGGAGACAGAGGATGCTACAAGCTGGCACTTTGCTTTGCAATATGCCAGCTTATTATTACTAATGTTAGGAGGAGCAGGGAGTGTCATGAGTACAAACTGTGCCTTGGGGCATAGATTGTATGATCTTTCTGAAAAGGAAGATGTTTCAGTTCTGGTTGGGTTGATTTGGGTTGTGTGTTCCTGGTCCTCAGATTTATGTGGAATTTATACTTTGTTTTCTGTTTCAATCTGAGTTATGTGCTGGGGATTGTACATGGCTCAGAACCTCTTCTGATTGGACCAGCTTATAAGCCCTGCTATATAAGTAAATAAACAAAGTATTGGAGGGTGGAGAGGATAACTTGCAGATAGATTTGATGAAGAATGTGACTTTTATTCTGGAAATGCTGACATCTGCTTTTCTCTTGCCCGCCACCCCACATGCAGCTCCGAGACGCTTCACAAGATCCAGATGCAGACCTCAGAATGAACTAAGCAAATTTGGAGAAGCATCCTACAGCCTAACCAGCTTCATTTCTGCATGGGCCAATTAATTCTTCTGGCCACACTTTCCCTTTAGGGCCCATGTGTCCATCTCTAGCAGCCCTCTAACCTGATAAACCAGCCCTGCTTGCCAGCCTTGCAGCTTTCACTTTAGGATGTCTCCTCCTGCCACTCACGCATCTGCTTCCCTGCCGCCCTGAAATACCCTGAAAGCCTGCTCTTTAGCAGTCCAGATCATTTGAATTAGGAGCGAAAGGAAGAAACGCTTGATCTCTAAGCTTTCCCTGCCCACCCTTCCATCCCATCTCTTGATCCCATTCTGAAGCCAGAATATTTTCTACAGAGCACTCCTATGGTGTGTTAAATGCCTTTCCTCCATTACATCCTCTCACCAGAGTTCCCCCCTTGGGAGTTCTGTGGGAATATAGGGGAGGAACACACAACAACAGAGTTCCATGCAGTGCATGGATGTGTGCACACATACACACATGCACACACACACAGTCTCTGGTGTAGGGTGGAAATAGAGAGAAATGAGGACTCTTTATTTGGAACACCGCCCCAAAAGTATTCAAGGAAAAAAAATCAGTTGAGCCAGAAAGAAAAAAAATAAAGGAAAGATGTGATCATCAGGAAAAAAAAAAAGAAGAAACGTGGGTTTAAAGAAAGAGAGAGAGAGAGAGGGGCACTTCCTTTAAGACAGTGTTGTCCAAACTTGGCCACTTTAAGATGAGTGGACTTCAACTCCCAGAAGTCCCCAGCCAGCCATGCTGGCTGGGGAATTCTGGGAGTTGAAGTCCACTCATCTTAAAGTGGCCAAGTTTGGACAACACTGCTTTAAGAAATGGCATTTGCTGAAGAAAGATACAGTTCCTAAAGTCTCCATGAGATGGTAGCGTTTACCAGCAGATGTGGAATCCTTTTGCAAA
This sequence comes from Liasis olivaceus, assembly GCA_030867105.1. NCBI lineage: Eukaryota > Metazoa > Chordata > Lepidosauria > Squamata > Pythonidae > Liasis > Liasis olivaceus. The sequence continues at coordinate 17,924,237 of CM061348.1, read as the reverse complement.
AGGACTGGAACCAGATCCCCAACTGAAATCCTGGCCACTGTCCAACTGTAGATCACCTTGCCCTAAACTGATGCCCTCCAAATGAATTGTCCAATAACGTCTGTCATCACCAGCCAGCATATCTAATGGTTGCAGACGGCTGGCGTAGTCATCTGGAAGAGATCAAGTTGAGAAAAGTTGTTCTAAGAATCCCACCTGAAAGCTGGTTCTGATGTTAATCACCTCTTAACAAGTTCTTCCAACAAAGGTGATCTTTTTTTCTTAGGGGATACAGTATTCTAGCAAATGGTGTCTCCAATTTATGTTTTGGGGAGTTCATATTGTTGCTTGCGCCACAATGAAAAAGTCAACTTGTGTTTCTGTAAAGGAATATAGAGTTGACTTTGGGCATAGGAAAGAAATGCACGAGCCATTAGGAGGGGACTTGAAGAAAAGCTGACACAGTGCTGAGAAAGAGGGAAGTGTGGGAAAGAAACTCAACCCCATCCTGACTTTGCTTACTGTAAGATAGGATGGAGAGAAACTTGAACAAGCTTTCTATTACTTCATCTTATTGCAGTAAAGAGAATTCCTGGAATTTCTCCTGTTCCTGTTTATTGACCTTATAGGGCTAACCATTTCCAAGGGCCTTTCCCCAGCTGAAAAGTTCACCATTCATCCTTCAGTTGGCAGAAAACTCTGTTGGCATGAAATCTGCTGCCTTGATCGCCAGTCCCTGTCCTGCCCCCTTTGCTTCTGTTTCAAGTCATTACAGTCCCCCAACTTCCCTTCAAGGTAATGGGTGACAAAGCCTAACTGTTTTTATAGACCCGGAGATCCTTGAACAAATTCAGAATAAGAGGGAAAGGACTATTTTAAAGCCAGTGCAGCTGAGAACAACTTTGCCTCTCTCACACCTATATAATCTTGAGACATGCTGAGGTAAAAGAGCCTTACATTTTTGAAAGTGATTTTCTTACTATGTTCATGAGACTTTGCTTTGTGACGTCGCAGTTCAACTTTTCAAGGTAAGCGTGCCCAACGTTTACTTCAGGGGATAGAAAGGAAGGGTAGAGTATAGTATACACTTCCCCATTGCACAATTGGGACCAATGTTTGCCCTGGCGTAACCAGGGAAGCCAGATTTTATCTTCTGTTGCCATTTTCTCTCTTTCTTCTAGTTCTTATCTGCAGAAAGAAGCTTTCCTTGAAGACAGAAAGAACATCAACTTTCTCTCTCTCTGTATGTATGTATGTATTCATGTGCATGCGTGTGTGTGTCTGTGTGTATGATTAGAAGGTTGGTCAGCACTGTTCACAAACACACCCATAAGGGGAAATGAATCTAGAGTCAAGCAGAAGCAGGAAACATGCTTCAATCAAGACAGAGACAGGGAGAGAAAGAGGGAGGGTGAGAAAGAGAGAGAGAGGGAGAGGGAGGGAGAGGGAGGGAGGAGAGATGGAGAGGCAGGGAGACAGAGAGTAGGGGAGAGAGAGAGGGAGAGGGAGAGAGAGGGAGAGGGAGGGAGAGATGGAGAGGCAGGGAGACAGAGGGGGGAGAGGGAGAGGGAGGGAGGGAGGGAGAGGGAGAGAAATGGAGAGGGAGGGAGGGAGGAGAGATGGAGAGGCAGGGAGACAGAGAGTAGGGGAGAGAGAGAGGGAGGGAGAGGGAGAGGGAGGGAGAGGGAGGGAGAGGGAGGGAGAGGGAGGGAGAGATGGAGAGGCAGGGAGACAGAGGGGGGAGAGAGGGAGAGGGAGGGAGGGAGAGGGAGAGAAAGGGAGAGGGAGGGAGGGAGGAGAGATGGAGAGGCAGGGAGACAGAGGGGGGAGAGAGAGAGGGAGAGGGAGGCAGAGGGAGGGAGAGGGAGAGGGAGAGGGAGGGAGAGGGAGGGAGAGATGGAGAGGCAGGGAGACAGAGGGGGGAGAGGGAGAGGGAGGGAGGGAGGGAGAGGGAGAGAAAGGGAGAGGGAGGGAGGGAGGAGAGATGGAGAGGCAAGGAGACAGAGAGAGGGAGAGAGGGAAATGGAGAGGGAGAGGGAGGGAGAGAGGGAGGGAGGGAGAGAAGGAGAGCCAGTTTGGTAAGGTAACAGGCTAGAAACTGAAAGACTATAAGTTCAAGTCCTGCCTGTGGCATGAAGCCAGCCGGGTGACCTTGGGCCAGCCCCTCCCTCTCAGCGTAGGAAGGAGGAGGAGGCCAGGGCAAACCCCTTCCAAAAACCTTGTCAAGAAAACCGCAGGGACCAGTCCAGGCAGTCGCCAGGAGTCACTAATGAGTCAAAGGCACAATACACGCACACGCATTGCAAGTATACACACGTGCATATACTTATTGTGTGGGGCAATAAGAGTCTTAATCAGCCCTGGGGGTGGCTGGCGCCCTGATGATGCTCCCTGAGCCTAATACTCGCCATTTACCATCAATTCTTGCAATACATTTATTATTATTTAGGACTGCTTTTATATTGCATTTTTAATTAATTTTATCTTCTCTGTAAACCACCCAGAGTCGCTTTTTAAGGAGATGGGCGGTGACAAATTTGATATATAAATAAATATAAATAAAAAAATATACTGTGATAAGTAAACTTGTCCCAGGATTAAGGTTACCAGGGCACAGACAATTGGAAAAGAGGACCATGGAGGGAAAAGGAGGACTCACAAACTAACTTTCTTGGCAACCGTGACAAAAATGACGGTGAAAAACTGCAAAAACAAAAGAAAAGTACTTAGGTCTACATGTATATGAAATTACCTTTTCCAGCATCAGAAAGACTGGTTTTTCAATCGCTGGAATGTGTTAGAGCTGGTTAGGAGGCCAAGGTCACAGAGCTGAGCTTGTTAACTTGCAGTTAGCACTTATTAGGGATGCGCTTTGTTGGGGAGAAAAGGTGCTCAGGAAGGGATAGCTTGTAGATACTCAAAACGTCAGACAATATTTGATCTTAAGGCTGTACCTACCAGACAGAGGACATGAGGACAACAAGGGCGTGTCCTCCTTTTGCTGATTGCCCGGTAAGCCTCCCCAGGATGGATGGAATACGTGTCTGGCCAAGATCTTGGTTCATTCTGTTGCCTTTAAACTTAGGCACCCCGAGTGGTGTGCAGCTGAAGACCTATTCCCTGAATTTGGGAGAGAAAGCAATTTTACCTTTGCAAAGGTGGCTTCTTAGCCTGCCTGAAAATATGAACCACCCAGTCATTCAGGCAAAGCAAAAAGCGTTTATTAAGGGGCGGGGGGGGGGGGTCAGGTCTTTTTATAGGGCAGAGAATCAAATGATACATACATTCGGAATATGTGATACGTCAGAAAGCAAGTAACCAAACAATAAAAGACATTGACTACACGTGAGAATTGAACAATAGAAAACATTGATTCCAGACAATATTCCACAAGTAGCAAATGTATGGGTTATGTCACTTCCTTTCCCAGCTGGATTTGTATCTTTAAAACTTGCAAGCATATTTCAGAATACACTCTCTATTGTTTAGTTGCTGAAAAGGCAAGTTCTCAAATATACCAAAAGAAATGGCCTTGGCCCAGAAGAAAAATGTGCTTTCCTAAAGTTAGAACAGAGGCCTAGACTGCCGCGTTAAAAAATGCTAATATCGCTTTTTAAGAATGCTAATAATGAAGCCTAAAATTCCAGGTAACAACTCTGTCCCACCATCCTTCAGTGTCTGTATGTCTCACCATTCCCGAAATGCCTCTGCCCTTCTGAAGGCATGCTGCCTCTCTCACTTCTTTCAAGCCCGCTTCAGAACTCATTCCTTCTGGGAAGCACAACCCTTCCATCCATTCTGTAAACTCACCAAAGAATAGATGCACTCAATTATATCCTGCCTGGGAGGCAGGTAGGGAATTCCAGTTGGAGACTACTAGGTTGGGAAGCTGAAAAGCCCTCTGAAATAATGCAGGGGCAACCTACTTCCACCTTGTTGCCAAGAAAATGGCTTGAATGTTTCCAAGAACTGCCTGGAGTCAAGCTTGACTTGAAAACTTTACTTATTTTTTTCTAGCAAAAGGCACTTTGAGATATTCCTCCTTTTTGCCCCTCCCCATTTTTTTCCTCTTTTTTATAATTTTAATTTTTCCCTACATTAAATGTAGGTGGGGCTTTCCTCTTGTACTTCGTAAAGCCCCATGACTGACGATAGCACTATTCACACAAAGTTGCTGCTGAATGTAAATACCTATTTATATATAGAGTTGCCAAGTCCATAATTACTTCTGTTTGATTAATCCATTCTTAGCATAAACACTTCCCTGAGCCCAGTTTGGTCAAACTTAGATAATTCACAATAGAACCAGGTAAACTTCTGTGAGATAAATTTGCAAAGGCTTCATGAGAATGTGTCTGGAGCTTCTGAAGAATTGGTGAGGTCAACAGAATTATCACCACCTTCCCCTTTTTGCACGTGATGTGTATCTGGAGGGCACCAGTTTAGAGAAAGCTGCCCTAGAGGTTCTCTGAGGATTCCTACATCTCATTAAAACTTTTTCAAAACACATAGTTACTTGGCCACTGTTTGCAACTCATTTGGGATTCATTAAGAAACTTTCAGTCATTAAAAATCTGAACACTTTTTTGTGGTTCTATAATTGTAAACTATCAGTGTTAATATAAAACACAGCCCTCTTCCCGTACAATTTCCCAGCAGAGAAAAGCTAATGAGGCCCATTGTGCCAAGATAAAATAATTAATACAATGTGTAATGATGTTCTCAACTGGGGAACTGGCCTCCTTAGATGACACTTCTCTCCTCGCTCATTCAATTCTTGTTTGAATAGAAATTGCCAAAAAAGAAAGGCTCAGGAGATTCATGTTGCGCAGAGTGCAACAAAAAGGTCCCATAAATCCTGCTCTCAGGAATTTTACACATCAGCATGAGATTGAAAAGATTAATGAGATATTTAAAAGGTACAATAGATTTTTGTCTTAAAATGTCAACTAATGGGTCAGAAAAGCCTGTAATTTTTGTTGATAGTTCATTTGCAGAAGAAAGTGGCAGAAAGTCCATAACTGAGTTTGTTTGTAAATTTGGTAAATCTACAGTTGCATGGAAAGCAAGGAAGCAAACCTCCATTGCCTTGTCTACTGCAGAAGCTGAATTCGCAGCTTTATCAGAAGCAATCTGTGAATTAAGATGGTTTCATCAGTTATTCACTGATTTAAACATTCAAGTGTCATTGCATTATGCAGTGTATGAAGATTCCCAAGCCTGTATAGGGTTAGCTAAAACAGAAAACATTAGAGCTCGTACAAAGTATGTTGATGTAAAGTATAAAAATGTGAGACAAGCTATGTTAGAAAATTTCATTGATCTTGTGTATTGTGCATCTGAAGCAAATCTTGCAGATGTATTTATCAAACCATTGCCTATTGGACAACATGAAGCAATGTTAGCAAACCTTGGATTAGAACAAATGTAAATTGTTATTGTATTGCTGTCATCAGTTGTTAATATAAACAACTGATTTTTAACACGTGTTATTGTGTCGTGAACGGGCTGAGAGGCAGCTGTGGCTGATCTAGTGGATAAGTAATTCCAAAAGCTGAATGTACAATATTTACCCATGTTGGTTTTGTTGGTCTTCACAACAAGTTTTCATACTAACATCAGTGGTAATTTCAGGGTTTCTACCAGAGATGAGGTTTTCCATTAGTTAGAGGATAGTGGATATTAATATTTTGTGGTAGCTTTGATCTAATGGTGACGGAAGTCCAAGAAGATAGTGCTATGGGACATCTGTTCAATTTCTTGGTTTCTGGTCTTTGGAGTTCCTGCATGCTTCATCTTATTCTTTGTGTTAATTAAGATAATGGATTTGGAGCTGTGTGCCTTCAATATGATTATCCCCCAGCTCAGATTTTCCTTTTCATGTGAGTCTGGGAAGATGGTGGCAGTCTTAAACCACTCCCAAGTGGAATGACAGAGTGGATGGGGGCTACCAAGTAACAATTTCTTCCAGGCAAGAAAGAAATTATGGTGCTCAGTAAGAAAATCAATGTCAGATTTGGACGTTGTTCTGTTCTGAACAGGCACACTTCATTCTTTTGTGCCTGGACCTGGCATTGCTTCTCAGTTGCAGGCAGCTGCTGCCGGAACAGCTTTTCCAGTGCTTCAGCTAGTGAGCCACCTGCTGTGATGGAATGGACTTATGAAGGCCAGGCTCAGGGAGATAAGCGTGTTCTTAGTTCACCGGAGGAGCGTGGGAAGTTCAAGAGGATGAGGCTGACACCTCCCTGAGGAATTCACGGTGTTGTGGCTGGCTGGCTTGGGAACTAGGGTTGAGTCTGGAGAGATTGATGTCAGGTTCAGCCCAAAGAACTCCAAGAGACAATGCAAATTCAGTTCTGCTGTGTTTATTAGCTACAACCTCTAGACAGAACTAAAGTGGAAGTGGAAGGACTGCATTAGTTTAGTAATGATCCTATTCTATTTCAATTGTTTCTTAATTGCAACATCACACTAAGACCCAAATTGCATATCCTTCCATGCAGCATCACAGCAAACACAACAGGGCCACATACAAGTCCATCAACTTGAATCTTCACCCATGGAAACAACTTATTGGTACTGGTTTGTGGTAGCACCTAGCTGACCCTTGCTGATCTTGAAAAGCTGAGCCCCATCAGGCTTTGGCTGGAACTTCCATAAGGACTACCAGGAGACACCAGGGCTTAGCCTAGATGGGGAAGCAGAGAAGACCTCCTGAAAGAAAGCAGTGGCAAATCACTTCCACCTTATTGCCATAAAACCCCCACACTTCCATAGATGTGTCCATGAAGTCCCCAGGAATCAAGCTTGAAACTGAAAAAGATTGAAGGAGACTATATTTTCCCTGATGGGTATGCTTAAACTGGAGACCAGGACAGAATTACATGATTGACAGGCACGGTACCAGAAATCAGGATACATAAAAAATGGGGGGGGGGGGGGGGGTAGAGTTGCAAGTCCTCTTTATAGATTTATGTAAGTCATCACTGTCATTTGATAAGTTTCAATAAAATTAATGAAAGCAATGTGATTTGTCATTATAATCTATCCATTGATAAGTTTAATTTTACTAACTGGATAAATCCATATACTTATTAAATAAATGGAAAAGAGATAGACACATGAGCTCACACTTCCCCTACACAATATAGCCTTAAATCTAAAGAAAGGGGTTGAGAACTATAGCTAAATTGTTATTTCAAACTTAACTGCTATCAAGAACAATCTTGGTTCCCAGCACCTATTATTAATGGTTGTCAGGCATTTATTGTAATTGAAAGTGGCTGGCTTACGTTTTTGGGGTTAACCCTTTCACTCGTTTGTGCCTTGTACTTCAACCTCATCTGAGAATTCCAGGCACCTAACTGCTTTTAGATGAATTTGCAAATAGATATGGGCTAGGGTCTAAATCGATCCATTTCGATTCCACTCCTACAAGACTATTTTTAGAGGGTGCCAGAAAACATTGCAAGTTCAGAAGGAGAAAAAGAAGGAAAAAAGTGGTTAAAATCAAATTAAAACCAGTACTTGGAAAAGCAACAAAGAGTCATAGGAAATAAATATTTATTAACTTATTATGGCATAAACTTTTGTGGAGTGCCGTGTTTATCAGATACATGAAGTTTCCTGACCCTGTCATATGGAACAGAATCCAGCAGTGAGCATTTTAGCTGGCCATTTGGTAGAACTAATTTGGTAGAACTAACTTCTTTGATGGGGAAAGAAAATTCTTTGCGAGGTGCCTGATTCATGACAGTTTTAGGGAGGGCTGAAGGTGGCAAGATCAGGAACAAACAGCTGGAGAATGTCAACAAAACATGATGCAGATACCTTCTACATTCAAAGCTGAGAAACAAGAGAAATCTGTTGCCATGTGAAGGCAGGTAAAACAGACCTCAAATTTAAAGCCTGCTTATATGGAACTGCTGCCAGATTGCTGGATTCTGCAGTAGCTGATTGCCTTCATTTTAGCTGAAATAATAAAAGCAGAAGCTTTTATTGAAGCTTCAAATAAAAGCAACTTCTCTGTCCAAATGTTGTTGGAATCTTTAGTTCTATCTCTTGAGCACAGGTCTGAATTCCTAAAGAGAAATATTTTTGTGCCCTGGGTGAAAGTCTGAGAGTTTTAATATAATCTGACTCCCTGAATTATTCTAAATATGATACAAAAAAGAAAGGAAATGTACAAGAGTTTGTATAGAAGAAAGTATCCTAGCAACAAAGAATGAGCATTTGTTAAAAGTATTGGTTTTGGTCTGCTAAATAAAGTTATGACCTTCATTGGCCATTGACCTTCATTATTGACCTTCATTATTCTTGATCTTCATTATTCTTCGGAGAGCTTTCTGTACCTCTTTGTTCCTTAAAGTATAGATCAGTGGATTAAGCATGGTGGTGACAAACGTATAGAAAAGGGAAATCATCTTGCCTCGATCACGGGAGTAGTTGGACGGAGACTGGAGATAACTAAAGATGGCTGTGCCATAGAAGAGGGACACCACCATCAAGTGGGAGGCACAAGTGTTGAAGGCCTTCCGCCTGCCTTCAGCTGAGTGGATCCTCAGCACAGAAGCTGCAATGTAGCCATATGAGATTATGATGAGACCCAGTGGTATTACAAGGAAAATTACACTCGAGACAAAGAGTACAGCTTCATTGAGAGTGGTGTCAACACAGGCCAATTTCATCAGGGCTGGCACTTCACAGAAAAAATGGTCTACCTGATTCTGTCCACACCGTGGGAGTCTTACAGTCATTACTGTCTCTATTACTGAAGTACTAAAACCACTCATCCAGGAGACAGCAGCCATTGTGAAGCAAAGAGATTGGTTCATCAAGACAGCATAGTGCAGTGGATGACAGACTGCAGCATAGCGGTCGTAAGCCATGACCGCCAACAAAATGCACTCTGTAGAGCCCAAAGCAAAAGAGATGTACAGCTGGGTCACACAGGCACTGTAAGTGATGGTCTTGCTTTTTCTCCAGAAGTTCACCAGCATCTGGGGCCCAAGGCTGGTGGTGAAGCAGAGGTCAAGGAAGGAAAGGTTGCTGAGGAAGAAATACATGGGGGTATGGAGATGGGGGTCTAACCATGATACTATAATGATGGTTGTGTTGCCCAATAGGGTCATCAAATAGCAGGTCAGAACAAGTCCAAAGAGCAACATCTCCAAGTATGGCCGGTCAGCCACTCCCAGTAAGATGAATTCCCCTTGGCAGCTTTGATTATTTTGTTTCCATGATGCATTTCTATAGAACATCTGTTTAAAAAACAAAGCAAAACAGTGCATGTGAAAATAAATAGATCACCAACACAAAATGGAAGGCTATATTAAGAAGTGACATAGAAAGAATTGTGGCTTGACTGAGCAGCAGCTTCAGCTTGTGACCTAAATCTAGGACCCAGAAATATAGTTAATCTTGCTCTAGCTAACTGACTATACTTTTTAGCACTTGGATCCTCAGAGAATGGCTACGTGAGAGGAGAATATAGTAAAATGTCTTTGATACTCAAATATTTGGACAGAATTCCCTGTACAGTTTTGAAGAAAATACGTTTCTGCTTACAGGTCTTTCTACCTTGCCCAAGAAGTACCATGGGACTGTGATGAGTCAAATCCACAGGATAGTCACAGAACAAAGTTGAAACACCAACAAAAACCTCACTTCTGCTCGGATGTTAAGACCTATCACAATCACTCCTGCTTCTGTGAAGACATAGTTTGATTTAGAGTGCCATTAATAATGTCATAAAGAAATGATCAAGCTTTTGATTAAGTCAACCACCTGCTGATTTCTTTATGGCATTATTTCTTTTAGGACATTAAGAAACATGTCCTCCCACCTTATTTCAATCTTCTCACTGAAAAGCCACCATTCATGTGAATTTCCCCATAACTTCTTCTCCATCTGTCCTTTTACACTTATTTCTTTACATATTTCCAGCCTTTTATTCTTTGAAAATCATCTTGCTTCCTCTTGCAAATTCTGTCTCCCCCTCTTCTATCTTTCATTATTATTTTCATCTTTTTCATCTTTTAAAATAATTTCTGATGTCCCTTCCACCTTAAACGTAAGATTCCTTGAACAAATTATTATAAGAGAACAATGTTATAGTGAGCCTTATCTCAGAAAAGTTACCTAGGCACAGAATATTCATGAGAAACCATCTATGACAGTACATGTCACACTGCATGTCAAAAGTACATATTCCAAATGAAAAAAAAAGATATTCAGAAAATTATGATGAAATATTATATATGTAAGGATAGACCCACATAACTTATGACCCGGTTAAAAAGCAAACAAACACAATTGTGAGCCTTGAATCATACACAACTCATCAGTTTTCATTGCTGCTGCTTCAGGGACTCAATAAACTTCTTTATTTGTCCTCAAGACTGCAAAACCAATCTAACCAGGTAAAAATGGTTATTTTATGAAGATTCTTACATGTACAATGGGTGGCCTACTTTGGGCTTGATGGGCCATTCTGTCATGCAACCCTGCTCCTCTTCCACCCAGCCAAACTATCTGAGAGTGACTTCAAGATAGGTAGAGAAACCAAGGAGGGGAAATGGGGGCTTATTACAGCCACAGTAATGAAATTCAGTTCTCTTTCAAGCTGAACTCAACTTGCAGAGGCAATATTGCACATAGACCACCTTCTTGGCACAATACAGAAGTCTTTTAACACTGCGTCTTCTGGGGTGTTTACATTCAACTTCCCAGTCTAGCCTAGAGCTCTGGAATTTCTTGATCGTCTCCTATCTAAGTAGAATCTATATTTAGAATGGTTTGTACAGTCCACCTTCCTTTCCTTAAGTTCTCAGACCAGAGAGTTATATTACAACTTGCCCTCATGCACAAGATTTTACACGACTTCCACCACCACCCTTCTTGTTGGAGTGGCGAAGGGGAATTTCTATATTTTTGCACAGGGTATATCCTGTATATTTATTTCAGTGTTTATGTATACAACTTTTGGAAGGTGTTGTTAACTTTTTAGAAAGAACTTTATAATAATTTCTGCCCCAACTTGCTCTCATTCTGTGGAAGGCTATCACTTTTGCTGTAGAGTATCAAATGCTAGTGTATATGTCCTATTGATATTGGAGTTGGGCAGCTAATAAATTTAAAATAATAATAACAACAACAACAACAACAACAACAACAACAACAGCCAAGCATGACCAGGCAAATTCTGCCAAATTCTGCTATCTGTGGAGACTAAGAAAATGTAGCTGAGATTCAATCAACATATAGTAGGAAAAGCACAAAACCAGATCCAGCCCAAAATGTGCTTCTTGATGCAAAATATGGTCCCTCTACTTCATTAATTCTACTGGCCACAGAATAGCATTCTTCACTTCACCAGGGAACTGTAGATCGATTTAGAGCTTATGAGGCAGATTTGTGGCACAAACAGCAATGGCCTCCACCTCTTCATGGGCAATGCCTGTTATGTGTTAGTTATTTTGTTTCAGGTGACATGTATTTTTATTTCATAGACTGTAATATTTTAGATTTATACTTGCACAGTTAATTAATGTATCATTATAGGAGCTGATGTTACGCAGTACTTTTATTATAGAGAGTCCTTGTTACGTTGGTATTTTATCTCACCCATTTGATTTTGTTTTTATGTTGTACATTTTTACCTTTTGTTGGTCGTTGACTGAATAAATATTACTATTACTACTTCATGGACAATACCATTGCCTCTCATCTGTGGGCTAAGTCTGCTGTTGGGCTCACCACAAGCCCATCTCTGCATGAAGAACTCTTAAAAGTTCATCAGGATGAAAGAAACTCCAAAAGGGTGGGGATGGACATAAACCTAGCAAAACAAGTGAAAAGTTTACCCCAAGGAGTGGAGAAGTAATTGCTAAAGATTAATAGACTAAAATAAAGAATTCTCATAGAAGTGTCTTGCTTAGATAAATTGTACTTCACCGCTTTTTAAAACTTCTAGACAATACGACATAATCTATTTTCAATTGTGAAAAAAAATTGACATGGGTTCTTAATAAAATTAAGGACATTCACAAGAGAAGGTGAAAAGGCCAACCCTTCTAACAACTCAGAAGAAACCGTTCCTGGTGGGTCTGTATTAGAGCAAGTGCTGTTTCTTTAAGAGGCTGGCCTGGACAGGGAGATGTCCAGTTTGATGGGGCAACTGAGTTTTTCAGAATAGTACATCTTTAGGCACACAAAGCAATTTCTGCACACCATCTACAGTGTACTAGTGGATGAAATAAACCTGTGTACAAATTAACAATGTCTATTGATTTAAAAAAACCTCCCAATTCCAGCTGGTGAGTCAACTGCAGCCTTTCCTGGAGAAAGGAATTCTTGCCTAGAGTTACACACGGCTTGAAGTTACTCCTTGTTAGACCAGCATATCATGCTCTGCAACAAAAGTGATCGACCTTCCATAGACTTAGGGCAGGTAGGACCAGGAAACAAACAAACAAACAAACAAACAAACAAACAAACCTTCCTTCCTTCCTTCCTTCCTTCCTTCCTTCCTTCCTTCCTTCCTTCCTTCCTTCTTTCTTTCTTTCTTTCTTTCTTTCTTTCTTTCTTTCTTTCCCAACCAAATTTTTCAACCACCCATCTCCCCCCAATGGGGGAACTCTGGGCGATTCACAACAAACATTAAAAACATTGTTGTTGTTGTTCAGTCGTTAAGTCATGTCCGACTCTTCGTGACCCCATGAACCATATTGTGCCAGGCCTTCCTGTCCTTCACTGCCTCCCTGAATTTGCTCAGTTTCATGCTCATTGCTTCAGTGATGCTATCTAACGATCTCATCCTCTGCCGTCCCCTTCTCCTTTTGCCTTCCATCTTTCCCAACATCAGGGTCTTCTCCAAAGAGTCCAAAGAGTCCTGTCTTCGCATTAAAAAAAAACACATAAATATATATAAATACATAAAACATTAGTTAAAAACATTACTAAAAAGGAGAAGGAGAGTCCAAGAGGATGAAAAATCTGAGGCTGAAGACAGAAGGTCTCTATGGGGCTAACCATCCCCATGCTTGAGGTATTCCCTCCCCACCCCAGGCCAGGTGGCAGAACCAGGTCTTCAAAGCCTGGAAATTATGAACTTCTTTTAAAAAATAACAACAAATAAAAACCCTTCCAAAAGTCATATACATAATTATAAAATTAAAATAAAGGTTTGTACTCTTAAGGAGCAACCACAGTCCACTAATATTTGGAAGAAAACTATATAATTGAATGTTGGTAGCAGATAGCAGAGAGACCCTGAAGGTTGCAGAGGGGAACTCTCACTTCTGCCTTGGCTTGGAGGCTTCTAAACAATAGCATATGAGCATCTTTTCAGTGGCCACTATTTTCAATGTCTTGTTGGCCAGCTAACATACTGTATACCTACAGTATCTTCCTTTTAGGGAGAGCTCAGAAGAAAAGAAATGTTTCTGCATCCTTCCAAGCTTTAAAGCAGGTCTAAAGCTTTGGTAAAGGCCAGTTTGTTCTCAGTCTACTGTGCTTCAAATAAGTCCTGATTTCTTTTTCTGAAACAATCAGCTTTGATTCAGGGTCATCCTAAAGTGGATAGATAACCCTATATCATACTGTGTTAACTCTTCATGGTTGTTCCCTATGTTCTTCCCTTGCTTCAAGGTTTAGACTGGACATCCTGGGGCTGAGATTAGATACTGCTAGATATCCACAAATTCATAAAATGAAGCAATCGCTCTGTGTTTGTTTGTTTTCCAACAAAAGGAAGAGAAGCTTCAGAGAAGGACTAATTTGGAGTTGCAAGGTCTAAAGATTTCTCACCTCAACCTAAATGCCTCTCCATTTATGCTTTTTTTTCCTCCTTCATTTCCAAATGCATATCTCCAAGTAATGACAGAAAGAGATAAGAATTCAATTGAAAAAAAAAGTATATTTATTATTATTGTCCTTTTATTCATTTCACCTAAATTACTTCTGCAACTTATAGTCCCTTCTCATCCTAAGATACTGCATTCTCAACGTTACCTCTGTCTTGGAGAGACACAACTTCCTTGCCTCCATGTCAAGTTTGCACTGCACCTAGGAATATCTTTGATGTACCAACCTTGGGATGTGGGGTGTCTATAGCTGTATTTTTGCCTTGCTGCTTGAAGGAGACAGGTAGCTTTGTTCTGGAAGCAAAGGGCTGACCTCATGGCTTAATTATTGTTGCTTCAGCTATGGATGGATGGAAGCCTTCAACACTACAGACTATAGTGAGCATCTCAGGTGCAAGGTGAGTGGAGGAAGAGATTCTTGGGGTACCGCTGAAATGTGAGAGAGAGGGAGAGAAGCAAGCAAAGAAAGATAGATGGCTGTGGTAGGATGCAGACAAAGGTGGTGGGATGAGGGACGCAGTCCAGTAAAGAGAATGGGAAGGTGGGAACTGGAAAGCTGGCTGAGAACACAACAGAAGAGGAAATGATTGATCCAATATATTGAATTAATAAATAATTACGTCTTTGTGCATCTCCATCAGAGATCAGAGCATTACAGTCTTTATTATGTTGTTCTGCCCAATATTTCTGTAGCCAGATACAAGGTTTCATGTCCTACTATCAGCATATTCACTTCTCACACAATATGATTCTGGTTTACATTCACACATGTAATAATTTTGTTGTTGTTGCTGGAGTTGGAGGTGTAAGTATTTGTGAATGTTGTGGTGTGTAAGTTATGAGGTGCTGAGAAGGCTGTGCCATTAGATTTGGACCTCCAATAGCTTTCACAGAGTAGAGCCCACTAATTCAGCTTGAATCTAGATTACTGGGGGCAAGGTTCAAGTCACACTCCAAATATGAGAATGATCTGATCATGCTAGATTGCTATCTGTTGTTTATAATATTCTTATTATTCTATATAGAAAATGAACAGGGAAACCTCAAGTGAAGAAAGTAACCAAAGCTACCAAGAAAGTATCTTAGTTTTTTTCAGTGTGCCTGAATTAAGCATTTAAGTTTTACCAAAACAAACAAACAAAAAAAGCCCTAGAAAGGAACTGAAAAGGAGATGGAATGAAATGAAGCACAGTGTAACTCTGAGGGAAAGAGAGCAAGAGAGTCAAAAAGAAAATAGAAGGAAATGAAAAGCAGGGCACAGATGCAGGCAAAGACAGAAAAGGTCTAAACGTTCAGAGACAGCTATGTAGTAGTCATCTTGAATGCAAGAGGGAAAAGATGGCTTTGTCCTCTTTCACCCCACCCTTCCCGTTCCTCTTCTGATCAACCTCTTTAATTCAGTCCAGCACCTTGGTTATTCTGGCTCAACACGGTATCTGTTCTAGCTACACAGAGATCCAGAGGAAGTCTCTACCTCAAAAGGGTCTTGTGTTGCTGAAAGGGAGAGCAAACTGTTTTTGTGGGTGTCAACCTGGAGAAGGAAGAGGAAGGGGAAGAGATGGGGAAGGAAGCTGTTATTTTCTCATCTGCAGCTGCATTCTGAAGAAATGCCATCAAGGACCAGAATCCTAAACATAGGCTGAATAATAATTAGGAGTGAGGTTAATCACTGCAGCCATGTGTAATCCCCCCAAAAGGCCCTTCACCCTTGAGTAGCATCCTCTGGAGGGGTGATTTACATCAGAGAAGAGATATACAGGGAAGGGCCAATTAATCCTTTAAGAAAGATGGAAAGGAAGAAAATAGTTCCAATCTTCAACTGAAATAATAAGGCAACTTTTAAAGTTTTATTATGTATTAATTCTCCAAGTGATCCCAAATGACGTTTGAGGGGGAGGGAAAGAGCATTAGACAGAGTTCTGGACCTTGATCGGGAAGATCCAGCCACAACACTCTTGGAATAAAACTTACTCCGATGAGAAGGAGACACTTGCTTTACTTTTATTCACCAGATGGTCATGTTATGGAAGGCAGGAAAGTCAAGTGGCAGGCCTGACCTTTGCAAAGGGAATTGGTGGTGACCTGGGTCTATGCATAGAGCTGTCCCAACAATGTCTTCTGTGTGCTTTCCTGCCATTTGGCAGATCTGGGCTGCCAAAATCCATATGATTTCTATATGGCAGTAAGAGATATAGTAGTAATAATTTTATTTAGCGTATGCTTATAACTAAAGTTGGTACAAGGAAATAAAAAATTATAGAAGTATAAACCAATATTGGCAATAAAACAATATAATAACACATGACCTAATAAAGGACTGTAGATTTCTTTTTATTTGATTTATATGGTGGCTCATGCATAAACTGACACTGGGCAGCCACCAACATTAAAGCAAGAATGAAGATAACCCTTCAATAATAAAATCCAGAAAACACTTAGTTATATCTAATATCTGCTCAGACAGCGCCTGGCCCAGTGCCTAAAAAGAAGAGCCATGTTTTCAGGGCTTTTCCAAAGGCTAGCAGGGTCAGGGCCATCCAGACCTCAGAGCAGACACAGCAACAGAGAAGCCACACTTCCAGGTCCTATAAGATGGCAATGTTTAATATATGGGACCTGGAGCATGCAACTGCAGCCTAATTTTGTTAGGTGGGCAGAGGGAACTAGAGACAGATGGTCACTTAACGATCCTAGCCCTGGGTCCTGAAGGGTTTTATAGGTGACAACCAGGAGTAAAATTCCATGTGGAAGCTGATTGGTAACCAGTGCAGCTCGCACAATAGTAATGGTCCATAGGTTTTCCAAGGTTTGCCTGTAACTATCCATGCTGCTCCGTTCTAGACAGACCAGCTGTTGAGAGGTCTTCAAGGGCACCCCCATGTAAAGCATGTTACAGTAATCCAGGGAAGAGATCAGCACAGCATGTGTGATCATGAAGAGGGTCTCCTGATCCAGGAACAGGTGCAACTGCCACACAAGATGGATTTGTGTAAAGATCCTGCCAGGCATTAGCTAAGTCCAAGGGGAACCTCTGACTGTGCACCAGTTCTGACTGGAGCAATGCAACTCCATCTAGAACTAGAGATGGAAAATCTGTGGGATTGGGTCAAAAGACCATCACAAGACCATGATCCCTCTCCCCTCCCCTTCTGTGTGGGTCAAGAAGGATACTATGATTGATGAAACGAAAGGCACCAAGAGATCAAGAAGAGCTAGGATGGATGCAACTATCCTGAGCTCTCCATAGGTCATCATCAAGTGTGATCAATGCCCTCTCAGTGCTATACCCAGGTCTAAAACACGACTGGAGGGGGCCTACATGATCTGTTTCCTCCAGGGCTCTCTGAAGCTGCACATTGACATCCTTCTCTACAACCTTCCCAACAAGGGGAGGTTGAAGGCCAGATGAAAGTTGTTCAGAACGGTTGTGACTACCTATGGTTTCTTGAGGAGGAGGCAGACTACCTCTTCCTTCAAGGCAGGTGAAACTACCTCCTTACTCAAGGATGAATTCACCAATATATGGACCCAACCAAACACTATCTCTCAGGAAGCCTTGACTGAGCAGGAGATTTAATACACAGGTGGCTGCACTCAGAGTTTTGAGGACCATGTTCACTTCCATCTCTTCTGTCATTTCATCTCCAAGAGCAATGCCCACGCAGGAATCAAAGAAGGAGACAAAATCTACTGATTTTGTCCACAATAAAACTGATATTTGAGACTGTTTGTAATACTTCTGATATTTCCATTCAAATATGAAATACTGTACAGGGCAGGATAGAGGGTCCCTTATAATTCAAACATAAAGGGTCATTGAGAAGGATGGAGTTAAGGAAATAAATTCTGTGCGTTGTTTTGGTAACCCCTTTCCCCTTTCCTTAATAATGTGTTTCCCAGGGCCCAACTTCATCCGAGCCATGTTGAGAATAATCATACTATAGCAGATACTCATAGCTGCTGGTATTGTTCCTCAAAAGGTGCTCCAGAAAAAAGGCACACACAAGGGGAAAGAGGAATTGGAGTAAAAAAATGCAAAACAGCACCTGCTGTACCTATATGATAAGGGTTCAGTGTGCATTTGGCTTCACAGGAGGTACATATATGTAGGCTCCCAGGTGACTATGTCATATTTGTAATAAAATCATACTTAACCGTTCGGTTCCTAGTTGAAATCCCCCCTCCCGTTGCAACTGATCATAGTGACAGTTACCCATCCTACGGTTTCAATGAAGTAAAGAAATGTTGCGGTTCTGAAACAGTATTGTGCTGAACCAAATGTTTCTGAGGTCCTACAGGAAGAGTAAGAATGAAGAAAACCAAACATCAGATCTGTTCATTGTGACACTGTGATCTGTCGCTGTAGTTGCCCTTCTCTCTTGACCAGAGAAAGATGTTCCTGTGAAAATGTCTCAGAGGTACAATGTCTCTGCAAGGTTGAACAGGTGGGCTTCCTTAGGTGGACTTACTGACCTCTGAGAGGTTGCGCTTATTCATTCTGCTCCAGCCATTGCATGGAAGTTCCTGCTGATGGCTGAAGATGGACATTCCTCGTCTGCTGGCGCTGGAACTCTCCAACAGCATGATGTGTGCATCTCGTGTGCATCCCTCACACTTCAGTGTAGTGTGGGTAGTCATCCACACTTGATATGGTCCCTATCCACCTCAGGGCAAGGCAGTCCTTAAATTAAATTCTACAACAATATAGCTTTTAGTGTTGGTTTGGTTTGCTCTTAAATTTATAGTCTTGTGTACTGATCTGGCACATGGATGCATTATATATTTATACTGAAAACCAAAAATAACAGAAAGAAAGGTACAGTGAAAAGTGCACCGGATTACATAAAACAATATTAAGAATCTAAGCATATTATATAAATATCATTGTATCGAAATAACATATTGTACTAAAACTGAGAAGATGGAGCAATAGATGGTTTATATGATTAGATTTAATAAAGGTTGGGCTAGTGCAATGTTAACATTTTATGGATATACTTTTAGTTTCTACAAATGTCATTCACTTATTCATTATTCTGTATTTTTTTCTGATTTTATTAGCACCGCTATACTTTTGGTTGTACGTTATCATATCTTCTGGTTGTTATAATTACCAATATGATTTAAAAAAAGAAAGCAAAGTGCACAGGAATAACACATAGGGAGCATTTCTCTTGATTAGGCTCCTTTGAACTCAGCCTAATCCTAAACGCCTAACAAGCTTTAATTCTGCCACTCAGAAAAGATTTGCAGCAGTTAAAAATGAATATATGTTCTCTATTTCAAATGATCCCAGTGTTTACTGAGTATCAGGTATTAAACAACTGGCACAGAAAATAATGAATTATATATGGTCTAATAAAAGGCCAAGGATTACATTTGAGAATTTGCCAGATTCCAAAGAACGCAGTGGTCTAGCGGCTCTGAACTTCAGATTGTACTATCGTACCAGCTGTCTAATGAGGACTTCAGAATGGATGATATTCTCTTATGGCTCCATCAATTCCACTGAAGGTGCAGGTCATTTGGAAGGGCTGCATAGGTATATTTGTGTTCTGATTACACACAGAAATAAACCTTTATTAAGAGACTATGCAATTCAGGCAGTCCCTGGGTTAAGAACACCCCGTTTACAGATGACCCATAGTTACGAACGGAGCATATTGTAGCAAAATTTGAGTTAAATACACAATGATTTGAGTTCATTACACAATACTACTTACACAGTATTATACAATAATACTGTTCTGACTTACGTATACATTTGACTTAAGGATAGACCTTGGGAATGGAACTCATGATTAAACTGGGGACTACCTGAATTAAGTAACATCAAATGTTTGGGATAAATACAGGAAAAGAAAAATCCAGATTTCTCCCCTCTTCCTTCATTACCGAATGCCTATTTTTATGAAGAAGAAAGACTAAGAAATTTGCTTGGTGAAGAGACAACAACTTGTTCAGATTGCAAGATTTTATTATTAATAGGATAAAGTTAAAATCCTTCAAGTCTCTTACTACATGTGTTTTACTATACTTCATTGGTTTCAATATTTTCAGATAAGTAACACAGCAACAAAAGAATTACAGAAACAAGGGGGGAATATTGAGAAACTTGACTGAATTCAAAAGTCATATAATACATCCTGTAATACCAAACATTTGCAAAGCACAATTTATAATTTATTAGTGAAATATGACTCAGAACCCAAACAAGTTATATGTTTAAGTAAATGCAGAATCTGAATATAGTTACAGAGAGAGAACAATAGGAATTTCAATAGAAAAAGAACATTAAATTTACTTAAAATATTGGTACAAGACATTTTATCGCTGGCATATCCCTCCAGTCTCAATTGTTAAAATGAGTAATTTTTTCCTGAATGATGGCAGCAAAATTGGAGTTCATTGATAGACTTAGAGTCAGACTGGGGTCATAAACTAAACATAAAACTAAGGTGTCTTAATAAATGAGTAACTGAGTTTCTCGAGTCCAGTCTTTCATTGGGTTAAAGGGCTGGGCTGAAAACCACGATTTGTGGCCAACATGAAAAATGCTAGAAATGTAATGAACAGTGAACTTTTTTCATAGGGTTGATTTTTTATTAAACTTCACTAAGTTTACATTACTTTACATTACATTACACACAAGTAGTTCACAATAAAAACAGAACTAAAAGACATAATACAAAACTGTATGAAAACATTATAAAAGGAAAAAAAAAACAGCTGTGAACCAAGAGTGTTAGTTCTTCTTCCTTACTCTTCGAAGAGCTTGGTGCACCTCTTTGTTCCTCAGAGTATAGATCAGTGGATTAAGCATGGTGGTGACAAAGGTGTAGAAAAGGGAAATCATCTTCCCTCGATCACGGGAGTAATTGGACGGAGACTGGAGGTAACTGAAGATGGCCGTGCCATAGAAGAGGGACACCACCATCAAGTGGGAGGCACAAGTGTTGAAGGCCTTCCACCTGCCTTCAGCTGAGCGGATCTTCAGCACTGCAGCTGCAATGTAGCCATAAGAGATTATGATGAGACCCAGAGGTAGTAGAAGGAACACCACACTAGCAGAAAAGAGAACAGCCTCATTCAGTGAAGTGTCAGCACAGGCCAATTTTAGAAAGGCAGGGACCTCACAAAAGAAATGATCTACTCGATTCCGTCCACACAATGGAAGCCTAAGAGTCATCACTGTCTGAATGAGAGAGTTGCTGAAGCCACTCACCCAGGAGACAGTAGCCATTCGGAAACATATAGAGAGGCTCATAATTGTAGTATAGCGCAAGGGATGACACACTGCAGCATAGCGGTCGTAGGCCATGACAGCCAATAAAATGCATTCAGTAGAACCCAGAGCAAGAGAGATGTATAACTCAGCCACACAGGCACTATAACTGATGGTCTTGCTTTTTCTCCAGAAGTTCACCAGCATCTGGGGCCCAAGGCTGGTGGTGAAGCAGAGGTCAAGGAAGGAAAGGTTGCTGAGGAAGAAATACATGGGGGTATGGAGATGGGGATCTAACCATGATACTATAATGATGGTTGTGTTGCCCAACAGGGTCATCAAGTAGCAGGCCAGGACAAGGGCAAACAGCAACATCTCCAAGCGTGGCCTGTCAGCCACTCCCAGCAAGATGAATTCTCCCTGGTAGCTTTGATTACTTTCTTCCCACGAAGTTTCCCTGTTCATTGTCTATACACATTAGAATAAGTAATGAAATAGAAAAAGAAGCCAGTATAAACAACGGATAGGATCAGAGCATTCCCATATTTGGAGTGTGACTTGAACCTTGTCCCCAGTAATCTAGATTCAAGCTGAATTAGTGGGCTCTACTCCTTGAAAACTATTGGAGGTCCAAATCTAATGGCACTGCCTTCTCAGCACCTCATGACTTACACACCACAACACTCACAAATACTTACACCTCCAACTCCAGCAACAACAACAAAATTATTACATGTGTGAATGTAAACCAGAATCATATTGTATGAGAAGTGAATATGCTGATAGTAGGACATAAAACCTTGTATCTGGCTACAGAAATATTGGGCAGAACAACATAATAAAGACTGTAATGCTCTGATCTCTGATGGAGATGCACAAAGACGTAATTATTTATTAATTCAATATATTAGATCAATCATATCCTCTTCCATTGTGTTCTCAGCCAGCTTTCTAGTTCCCACCTTCCCATTCTCTTTACTGGACTGCATCCCTCATCCCACCACCTTTGTCTGCATCCTACCACAGCCATCTATCTTTCTTTGCTTGCTTCTCTCCCTCTCTCTCACATTTCAGGGGTACCCCAGGAGTGTCTTCCTCCACTCACACTTCCACCTGAGATGCCAATTAGGGTGTGAAGGGTTGAAGGCAGAGAATGCTGCTGTGTAATGTGCATTATATATGGGAGCCATTCTTGCTTAAATATTCAAACTTCTATTATGGGTATATATTGCTTCATTTCCATCACCCGTTCCAAGACATGACTGCCTATCTTACACAGGTAGATTTTGTGAAGGCAATTCATTGCTTGTGCAGGGAAGATTCAAAGAACCCACTTTCCTTCACCCCAGAATGGGGCAGTTTCCCTCTCTTGATGTTGGAAATTAAATGGGCTACAGGGTGAGTCTTCCATTCTAAATGACACAATCAAGATTGCTACCTTATTTTCACCTGACAATTCCTTCCAGAGAATTTCCTCACAGGAGTAAAGAAGGACAGGAAAATTAAATATCTTTTCTTTTGCTTTCTTGCTTTCCAGATGCCTCCTTCATGGGTCTACATAACAATAAAACAGGTGTCCCAGTGAGGTCTGTTCTGCTGGATCCTCTTCCCAACACATTTGTTCCTTTATTCCTGTATTCATTCACTTATTCATTACATTTATATCCTGCCAAAATCTGGGGACTCAGAGGCTTCCACAGTCACACTTGCTGAAGGGCTTCTTGCTGAATGAAGGAAGGGAGGAAATGGGGAGGGAGGGAGGGGAGAAAAGATGTCATCTCCTACCCACCCCACCCCACCCCACCCCACCCCAGCCCAATAATCAGATCAACCATGAATTATGGAAGAGCATTAGAAAACAGACAGACAGGTAGAAAAGAAGACAACATTCCTGCAGGTTTAATAGTGAAGGAATTTCAGCAGGTGCAGCATCAGAGAAAGAGAGAAAACTGAAGCAACATTTAGTGTGCAAGAGAGGACACGTGCAGGAAACAACACTCCCCCTCCTCTCTTGACTATCCAGCAGCCTCGTTGCCCGATGTCTGACAAATCCACTTTTCTCTCTTTCATTCTTTTTATGCATTCGATTTATATCCCACCTTTCATTCAGGAGCTCAAGACAATGTACATATTCCCCCTTCTTCCCTTCTTCCACACAACAAGCGCCCTGCGAAATAAGTTGGCCTGAAAGAGAGAGAAAGAGATTTGACAAGGGCCAGGGTGCATAGTCACAGCGAACCAAACCTTGTTTTTCATGTAGAGAAGCCCCACATGAATAAGACATAGCTTAATATGTATGGAGATTGGTATTACACAAGGCAGTCAGCTTAACCAGGTATAAATCTTACTGTACTTTCTGCTTTTTCAGAAAGTCACCCAAATTACATATTAATTCTCCCCCTGACACACACACTTAAATGAAAAAACTTAAATGAAAAAACAAGAGAGATTGATGTATTTATCCCACTGTATAAAATAAAGTATAATTTACTTTATACGGTGGGAAACACTGCAAAGGTATTCATTAGGAAGGGATGATAGGTCTCATAGGTATGATTCAGTTGTCATCAATTTCTCATTAACTGTTCCAGTTGTCCCTTTCCATTTTGACATCAATGTATAATTGTTGAAATGAAAAAAAACCCCACACATTTTAATTTGAATATTTCCTAGCATTTACATTTTTGTGCACGTTTCATACATACAGTGTTTTCCACAATATAATTGTTACTATGCACATTTTTAAAAAATATATATTCTTATACACATTTCCCCTAAAATTGATATTTGTGTATTTGTCTCTGTGAGTGCATGTATGTGTGCATAGTTAGAAACTGCATCACAGTTTGTGGATTTCATTGTGTAGCTGCGTTCAGTTTGCATAGAAGTTGGGAATTGTAAATTTCCCAATTTCATATTAAAATACAAATCAAATTAACTTCTTCCTTATTTCTAGCACTAATATCAGAAATAAAGAAGTATGTCCAATAGAAAGTGATCTTTTACGATGAACAGATACATTCAAAAATCACATTAACAACTTTGAACAGAGTCTAGCAAGACACAGGCATCTGACTGAAGATTCAGAGATTTATTATAGCTTAGGCTTACATATGGTGAAGTTAGCTGTAGCCAATGAAAATTTATGTTATAGTATATTTCATGATCAACATTAACTTGTTTCTAGAAAATATTCAAATGAATTCTAAAAGGAACAAATTCTATACCTTCATAATTAAGAAAAAGGAGTATCTATCATGGATGGATGGATAGATAGATAGATAGACAGATAGATAGATTACATGTAATCTGTTCCTTCCATTACTTATATATTATATATATTATAAAAGTAACTATAACTTTTATAACTTTTATAAAATATAAGTAAATATTCTACTCCCCAACCTCACCTTTGTCTGGATAAAGAACAATGTTGCTACCTCTTGACTCATCCTGATGTGTTGGCTTGGAGTATCTTGGATGCATGTCTGATCTCAGGTAAGGATCCCTAACTGTGCCTCTTTTTCTACTCCTTATGAAGAACCAGCCTCTATTCAAGGAGCAGATGGCACCTTTTCAGGCCAAAATAGTTCTCACTGGAGCATCTCTGAATGGAGTATAGGTTGGGCTGAAAGGTGGAGACAGAAGGCAGATTGGTGGGGAGGGGAAACCCCCTAAAAAGAGAATAGAAAGAGGCAGCCACGAAACTAGATGCAAGCTAACAGAAATATATGGATATGGACAGAGTCTGAGGAAGGAAGGAAGCCATAAAGAGGGTTGACGGGAACAAAAGCTGAGGCAATGAGCAGCATGAAAATAGTCAGACTGAATGGTCCACAGAGTTCAACGTGGCTACTCCCAAATAAAAGGATATAGCATTGCAGCGATAATTTCCCTTTCATTTTACACATGATCTTGTAGAGCAGAGTTTCTCAACCTTGGGAACTTTAAGATATGTGGACTTCAACGCCCAGAATTCCCCAGCCAGCCATGCCCAAAGTTGAGAAACACTGCTGTAGAGAAAGAAAGTGAAAAGCAAAGACTAATGCACCTTTCTGTTCAAAGAAGAAAAAATCAGTGTCGAGAGAGTAATAGGAAACAAGGGAAAGGCATGCAGGTTAAACATTTGGAATGCTGAATAGGCAACATCAAAGGACATGGGAAAGGGAGAAAGTGAAGTCTCCCTCCACTCAAACTCAGCATCCCAACTCCATCCCTGGTCAGCCCACCTTCCTCAGCCCAGCATCTTGGCTCTTCCAAGTCAGTGGCGCTCCAGAATATTTACAGATATCACACAAACACACAGCAATCAACCTGAGAAGGCAGGAAATGGAGCAGGATGGTAGATTTTATGGGTATTTTCAGGGAGGAGGAGGAGAGACTATTCCTGCCTATCTCTAACCACTTAGTGAAAATTGCTGTAAAGTGGTCACAGGCTCAAGATTGAACAATTAGTGGCAAAGAAGATATTTCCCTCCAGAGTTCAGCAAAGCCCTAGAGGCTCTTGAAACCATTTGCAAAGTCTCACCCAGGAAGGATAGACTGCATCAGAAAAGTGACAGGGGCAAAGATGCAGGAGTGGGAGGAAGAGATCTGCCAAAGTTTGGATCAGCAAACCAAGGAGTAAATTTCAGATGGTATCAGAAAATTGTATTTGCTATTGCAGGAACTGTATGATGGAACAAATTTCTATGCCACCTTTGTAGGACAAGATGCCAGGTCAATGTTGGTGGGCAACACACACACACACGCGCGCGCATTTTAATTGTTCACTTATGTTTTTGTTAATGTTGTACACATACGTCTACATGCAATTCTGGATAGCACTTCTAGAATTCTTTGGCATCTACACCCAATCTAGACCAACCAGGAGGGGATCAGGGCACACATATCCTCTCCATGGACTTTCCATCCAGTTTACATTCCTCTACCACAAAGTTTGTTTGTTTGTTTGTTTGTTTGTTTGTTTGTTTGTTTCTTTCTTTCTTTCTTTCTTTCTTTCTTTCTTTCTTTATTTATTTATTTATTTATTTATTTATTTATACAATTTATATAGCTGCCCATCTCACCAGCAAGTAACTCTGAGCAGTGTACAACAAGGCTAAAACAATCAGTTGTACTCCAAATGATGAAAGCATTGTAAAAAACATGAGTGAACCCAGCAGGCCTATGTTCTCCTGCTCCGCTGCTCAGTCGTAGTTTCTCTCTTTCTCTCTCCATTGCAGTGCCAGCATGGAGTAACTGTATCTTGAGCACTGTCAGTGTATGGTGGGCAACCCACCCGCTGCACAGCAACATTCCTACTTCGTCTGATGGAAGTGGTCTCAGATGTGGCATTGACAACTCCTAATGCATTAGTTCTGGAAGACTTCAGCATTCACACTGGGATTGCCTTGGTTGAGTCTGCTTAGGGATTCATGGCTGCCATGGCAACAGCTGCTATATCTTAGGGCCCAAAACACATGGTTGGTCACTGTCTGGATCTGGATTTTCCTACTGGGCAAGAGGATAATGTTCTGAGATGGGAGGGCTTTTTTACATTGGCCCTCTTCATCTGGTCAGACCACTTTCTGCTGAGATTACAGGACAGCAGTCACTAATTCCTCTCTGCGGAGGAGTGAGCCAGTTAGAATGGGTCCGTGCCAGGGGCTGGAGGATTCCAATGGGTTCCAGAAATCCCTGGAGGACTTTCCGGCCAGTGTGGCTGGTGTTCAGGGTGAAGATTTGGCTGCCAGGGGACTACAGAACAGTTGAAATGGTTGCTTATATGTGTGTATGAACAGGACCTCCTCAGCTCCCTCCAACCATGACCTTCTTAGTCTTTCCCTTCCTCTTGAGCCATTTACTTCTCCTTTATATATATGTTTTGCAATTATCTTTATTCACTCTCTCTGTGACTCAATGTTCTTCTTTCATCCTGGTCACTCACTTTATATTCAGTCCAGACTGATCCTGTCCCTTGTTGTACCACAGACATTTCTGACATTCTCCATTCCCACTGCATTCAATTTATTTTTACGTGTCTCTTGACACAGCCAACTCTCATTTCCATATCTCTGTCTACAAACAGGCCTTTTCACCTGTAGCCCCACAAATTTGGGGTGCTCCCCTCAATGAGCTATTACTAGTGCTGTCTTCATTGTCTTTTAATGCCAAAGATATGTTATTCTCCCAGGCATGTTAATAGTATGCTAATGCTGCTGTGATTCTTTGCTTTTTATTTCTGCTTTCACTTTTTTCATTGATTGAATGCTTATTTTATTCTGTATTTTATTCTGCATTGAATAAAATATTTCATTAACTGTTGTAATCAACAGATTTAACTTCAAAACACCCCCAGCTTTATTTTCTAATGGTAAGCAGCATAGAAGTGTTTTATATCAAATAAATTAAACGTCAGCCATTTAATTTTTGGGTCCTGCAGACACCATGGAAGGGCCTTTGTATACATGGCATCCAAAGACTGCATTGCTGACCCTGGTTTATATAATAGTCCTCAAAAGCTCATGATGACAGTGTAATGGTCTGCATAAAGGGAAAGATTGGGAAATGTCCTCATAAGGGAAGAAATCATGAGCAAATTCTTCCTATGGAGCTTTTTCAATTCAGGAAGTAGGAGCAGGCAGGGAGGCTGCAAAGGGACAGAAAGAGCACAATGCAGGCATGATTCGCCCCAGTAAAAGCTATCGTGCAGAAAGGACTTGCTGTGGTGGAATAATAAAATCAGCTCAAATTCTCATTAAAAGAAAACTGCAAGAACTTCAGAAGATGCCTTTTTCACAGGGGAACAAAACTTCTGAGAAATCAAGGGACAGACTTGACACAAAATGAATGTGTGCTATCCACAACAAACTAAACACATTTCAGAAAGTAGGTTCCGGCTTTCAGTTTGCAGGGGGGGGGGGGGTTACTCTTTAATTTACAGCCTTGTGTACTTCTATGGCACCTAGATATGTTACCTGTTTATTATGAAAAGGGAGGAAGGAAGGAAGGAGGGAGGGAAGGAGGGAAGGAGCTGCAAGAATAACAAATAAGGAGCATTTCTTTTGAACTTTCAAATGCAGCTGTGAATCATGGGCTTAGTTTTTTGTCACTAGTCTTTGAAGAGCTTTGTGTACCTCTTTGTTCCTCAGAGTATAGATCAGTGGATTAAGCATGGTGGTGACAAAGGTGTAGAAAAGGGAAATCATCTTGCCTTGATCTCGGGAGGAGGCAGATGGTGGCTGGAGATAACTGAAGATGGCTGTGCCATAGAAGAGCCAAACCACCATCAAGTGGGAGGAACAAGTGTTGAAGGCCCTCTTCCTGCCTTCAGCTGAGCGGATCCTCAGCACCGCAGCTGCTATATAACCATAAGAGACCGTGATGAGACTAACCGGTGCTAGAAGGAACACCACACTAGTAGAAAACATCACAGCCTCATTAAGTGAAGGGTCAACACAAGCCAATTTAAGAAAGGCAGGGAGCTCACAAAAGAAATGATCCACCTGATTCCGTCCACACAGTGGAAGCCTAAGAATCATTGCTGTATGAACAAGTGAGTTGCTGAAGCCGCTTACCCAGGAGATAGCAGCCATTGTGAAACACAGAGAGTGGCTCATAATGGTAGTATAACGCAGTGGATGACAGATGGCAGCATAGCGGTCGTAGGCCATGACAGCCAACAAAATACACTCCGTGGAGCCCAGAGCAAGAGAGCTGTATAGCTCAGCCACGCAGGCACTGTAAGTGATGGTCTTGCTTTTTCTCCAGAAGTTCACCAGCATATGGGGCCCAAGGCTGGTGGTGAAGCAGAGGTCAAGGAAGGAAAGGTTGCTGAGGAAGAAATACATGGGGGTGTGGAGCCCTGGATCTAGTCTCGACACCACAATGATCGTTGTGTTGCCTAGGAGGGTCATCAAGTAGCAGGCCAGGACAAGGGCAAAAAGCAACATCTCCAAGCGTGGCCGGTCAGCCACTCCCAGCAAGATGAATTCTCCCTGGTAGCTTTGGTTACTCTCTTCCCACGAGGTTTTGCCATTCATTGTCTATACATTAGAACAAGTAATGACACACAAAAAGAATCCAGTACAAAAAACTGATAAGAATCCAGCATGATCAAATGATTCTCATATTTGGAGTATAGCTTGAATTTTGTCCGCAGTAACCTAGATTCAAGCTTAATTAGTGGACTCTATGGAAATGATTGGAGATCCAAACCAATGACACTGCTTTCTCAGCATCTCATTGCCTGCTCTTTTTCTAAGAGATTGCTAAGGTCATTTGCTTCTGCACATCCTGTCTGACTCTCCTGGTAGGATGTAGTTAGGTAGGTGCTAAGCTTTCCCTTTTCATACAATGAATTTCCTATATATACATCTTCTTTCTTTTCTAGCAATACAAAACCTGCTTCCCTAATCCTTGCTCAGTTAGATAGCTACCGTCAGGAACCCTCTCAAACACCTATCTTCATCAACCACAAAAGGTCATTGTATCTGCGAATGTAAAGCAGAATCCTATTGTGTGAGAAGTGAATATGTTAATTATAGGACAGAAAACCTTGTAGCTGGCTACAGGAACATTGGGGAGTATAACACAATGAATAGTTTTTGGAACTCTGTTTTGACATATCTGTCATAGCTAAGAGGCTGAAAGGAGCCACAGTTATATCAGAAATCACATGTAATCAATATAAGTGCTGAACATCAGCCACTGCCTGCAGTCTGCCAGAATCCTTTTTCCAGCCCCAGAATGGGTAAGGTCAAAAGTTCTGGCTATTAATTTTAAAGGCTTTTTTTTAAAGATAAGGGGCAAATTGCCACCTTAAGTCATTGATCTTATGGGTGGGTCTCCCTCACCATAAGATCAATGGCTTAAGGCAACAGTTTGTATCTTATCTTTAAAAAAGCCTTTAAAATTAAAATATAACTAGGACCACAATAGCCCAGTTTGTGCACCCAAGAATTGCATCAATGGAGAAGATGAAGGATATTTATCTCATCCCCACTGTTTGCAATCTTCTTGCAGTTACACTTTTGCCTCTAAATCATCATCCTGACTGGGCATGGACCCCAACTGCAGAGAGGACTATAATAATATTTAGCTTAGAACTTTCTTTGGGAACAACCTACTCCATGCATGAAAATTAGGGATGATATTGAAGTCCCCTGCTCCCCTCATGGATACAGTCTATGAATACCCAGACAAGTTGGAGTCCTATCATAACACTAGGCAGTGCTGAGCTTGTTTGGGGCAGGACTAAAAAAATACAGCAAGATTGGTTGACTTGGGCGTCCAATTTTGTACAACAGGGCTGAGCTTTCTTGTGATGGTGGAAGGCCACAATCCTAAGGCTCACCCTATCCCATGCTGAAGAGCCATGTGCAGCCTAAGGTGGTGGAGGTTGCCCATCCCTGTCTTTTAACTGAGGGTGAGCAAGGATAAGTGCCTCGATTGATTGATTGACTGATTGATTGATTGATAATGTGCCATCAAGGCATTGTCAACTCTTAGCGAGCACATAGATAGATCTTCTCCATGACAAGTTACCAAATTCCATTCTTTAATCTGCTGATGGAGAAGATATAACAAGCCATGGGAAGAAAACCCTTTCCAGCCAAGTCAGATTATTCTAAGACTGCAGACAAACATATATAAGAGGAAAAAGAAGTAGATTTGTTACTCATAAAACCTCTGCCCTTTGTTCAGCAAGGGAGACCCAGGTTACATGCCAAAAGAGAGCTGCATGGGCACGGCCTTCAATACTGGAGGGCATGGGCGAGTCTCAGCACCCCACACATTTGGTTAGCATTCAAGGGTTAAGTATACTAAGACTCTGTGACTCAACCACCTGCTTCATTTCCATCTCCCTTTTCAAGGCGTGATCACCTGTCTTGCACACACAGGTTCTCCACAAGCCTCCTTCAGGTTTCTTTCTAGCAATAAAAACAGGTGTCCCAATTAGGTCTGTTCTTCTGGATCCTCTTCCCACCTGCAACACATTTATTCCTTTATTCCTGTATTCATTCACTTATTCATTACATTTATAACCTGTCAAAATCTGGGGACTCAGAGGTTTCCACAGTCACACTTGCTGAAGGGCTTCTTGCCGAATGAAGGAAGGGAGGAAATGGGGAGGGAGGGGAGAAGAGATGTCATCTCCTACCCCACCCTACCCCAGCCCAATAATCACATCAACCATGAATTGTGGAAGAACATTAGAAAACAGACAGCCAGGTAGAAAAGAAGACAACGTTCCTGCAGGTTTAATAGTGAAGGAATTTCAGCAGGCGCAGCATCAGAGAAAGAAAGAAAACTGAAGCACAATTTAGTGTGCAAGTGCAGAAACACTACTGTCAGGATCTGCACAAGCTAGAAATCAAAGCTTAATTGAATGTAGACTAGTGATGCATACTTGAGAGGGTTAAATGTTATAATTGTTAATTGGAGGCCCACTTGCTTGTTCCTGCCATCAAAGTCAGGAGAGAAGGGGGAGGAAGGCAACCAGGTGCTAACGTTATCTCTGCAGAGGCGCCAACAAGGTCAGGCAACCTTGAGACCAGAAAAAGGAGCGAGGAATTTGAAGCGGGAAAAGAAAGTAGAAGGAGGGGGGAGAAGGGGTTAAAAGGAAGGGTTTTGCTTAGCAATGCTTAGACTCAAAAACCTATAGATGCTGTACATTTCTCTTAATAAAGAAATCTTTAATGGAACTAATTAGAGTCCAGAGGATTTACTGAACTCTGGGAATGAGTGTACAGACTCTGACAAATACATTCCCCGCTTCTCTCTTGACTATCCAGCAGCATTGTCTGCCCCATGTCTGACGAATCCACTTTTCTCTCTTTTACTCTATGTACGCATGAGATTCATATCCCACCTTTCATTCAGGAGCTCAAGGC
The DNA here is from genome assembly GCA_030867105.1 of Liasis olivaceus. Classification (NCBI taxonomy): domain Eukaryota; kingdom Metazoa; phylum Chordata; class Lepidosauria; order Squamata; family Pythonidae; genus Liasis; species Liasis olivaceus. The sequence goes on along the minus strand of CM061348.1, from coordinate 17,892,291 downwards.
CATGTACGTAGCGCCCCTTCCTCCTTTCTTTCCCACAACATGCACCCCGCAAAGCAAGTTGGCCTGAAAGAGAGAGAGAGAGAGACCCAAAGTCACTCAGGAAACTTCTCTGACTAAAGATGCCCTTGAACCTGGGTCTCCAGACTATCTCTTGGGCTAAGAGAAAGTACTGGGCCAAAGTCACACAGGAAGCCTCCATGTGGGGAGGATGAGACCTTGGGGCACCCCCTTCCCATACTTGACCACTACACGATCCTGGCTATGTATGTTGAAGGCATAGACATTATGACATTTCAATGTAATAGTCCATGCAATACTCCAACAGGTCTCCCCTCGTTCAGGTAAATGCAACGTAACAGGCATTTGTGGGGGCCCACAAGGACCTCCCGGAAACCAGATAGCTTGGCTTCTCTTTGGAACCTGCAACAGCAGAGAGCTGCGAGATATTTGACAAGTGCCCTGGTGCATGATCACAGCTAACCAAACCTTATTTTTCATGTAGAAAATAAAAATAAGATATAGACCAAATATGGAATTTAATAAGTACGGAGATTGGCAGTGCGCAATGCAGATAGCTTAACCAGGTATAAACCTCATAGTACTTTATGCTTTTTCAGAAAGTTGCTCAAATAATATATTAATTCTGCTCCCCAAGCCCATCATCCTTACACAGGAAAAGAAAAAAGAAAAAGAAAACAGCCTACCCTAAACTAAGATGCAAAAACAGTACAGAGGTTAATAAAGTTAGGCAATCAGTTTATACCGAGGAAACACTGGAGTAGTATTCATTAGGAATGGATGCATGGGTCAGGCTCAGCTATGGTCAATTTCTCGTTTACTCTTCAATTTGTCCCTTTCCATTCTGACATCACTTTCTCATGTTTGTAAAGTCCAAATTAAAAAAGACACATTTTAATTTGAATATTTCTTCTCTGTGTGTCTCTGCGCACATTTCTATATACAATATTTGCAAGTAGTTTTCCATAATACAATAGTTACTGTTCACATTTTTTCCAAAATATATATCCCTATACATGTTTCCCTTTAAAACTGGTATTTATATATATGCTTGTGCATGTATGTGTATGTTGGTTTATCGTTAGAAATTCCCTCACATTTTTTGTATTTCACTGTGCAGCTGCGTTCCAGTTTGCATATAAGTTGGGATGAGGAATTCCCAAATCAGAACAAATCAAACAACTTTCTTCCTTATTTCCAGGATTATTCCCAGTGCTTGTCAAGAAATAGGTTCAATAGAAAGTGACATTTCACGATGAACAGGTACTTTCAAAAAACACATTGACCGCTTTGAATAGATTCTAGCAGAAAGTAGGACACAGGCACTGGACTGAAGAAATAAGGCATTCAGTGAATTTGGCTATAACCAATGAACGCTTACCTTACAATATATTTCATGAGCAAATGAAACATTCCAAAACATTCAAGCGACTTCTAAAAGGAACAAATTCTACACCTTCATCTTGGCTCTTCCAAGTCAGCGGTGCTCCAGAATATTTACAGGGATCACACAGACATGCAACAATCAACCTGAGAAGGCAAGAAGTAGAGCAGGACGGTAGATTTTACAGGCATTTTCAGGGAGGAATAGGAGAAAGAGGGGACTATTCCTGCCTATTTCTCACCACCTGGTGAACGTTGCTATAAGATTGTCATAGAGCCCCAGGATACCAGGACTCAAGACTGAACAATTAGTGGCAAACAAAACATTTCCCTCCAGAGTTCAGCAAAGTCCTTGAGGCTCTTTAAATCATTTGCAAAGGCTCACCCAGGAAAGATAGATCGCATCAGAAAAGTGACAGGGGCAAAGATGCAGGAGTGGGAGGAAGAGATCTGCCAAAGTTTGGATCAGCAAACCAAGGGGTAAATTTCTGATGGTATCAGAAAACTGCATTTGCTATTGCAGGAACTGTATAACGGAACAAATTTCTGTGTCGCTTTTGTACGACAAGATGCCAGGTCAACAGTTGTAAGCAGCACACAGACACGTAGATGTTTTAATTGTTTTCTTATGTTTGTATTAAGTTTCTGCACACATATTTACATGCAGTTCCAGATAGCACACTTCTAGAAGCATGTTGACGGGTTAGAAAGGGTTCAGAGCAGGGCAACAAAGATGGTGCAAGGAGCTGAGGACTTGTCCTTCTGGGGCAGGCTAAAATATTTGGGTTGTTCAATGTAGAGAAAACCAGACTGAGGGGAGAGCTGATAGCCAGGTCCAGGTACATCAAAGGGAGCGATGGTCAACACCAAATTTTTTTAGGAATGTAAAGGGGTCCTGAGATCCAAGTCTATGAGAACTGCAGGCTAGATGATCACTGTGGTTCCTTCCACGATCATTCGGGTTAAAAGTTCACCTGGAAGTCAACCCAAACCCCACCATTGGGAGGTGGAAATGGCTGATTTTGGGATGATTGGAAGTAACTTATTGATCTGAATGGCAGAAAAAATGAATTGCCCTCACAGAATCCATGTGTGCTAATTGGGTAGTTACGTCTTCTACAGAGTGTTCTCTTCTTCTTCCTTGCAGAGGAAAGGATAAAGATCTTATCGATCATCTATTTTTTCCTCTCCTTTAAGTGTGACTGTAATCTTGGAATCTCTTGAACTAGGTGGGAATCTTGGGCAGCCCAGTGCATTCTGAACTCTCTTCCGTTGTTAAGTATGCAAGAGAGAGCGAGGGAGCCGTGCAGGGCGCATGCCCTACAATCAATACCTTTCACGCACTGAGTGCTTTTTCTGGTGCAACACCCACACCCCACCTTGAATGGAGGGGAGGGGGAGGACTTTTAAAGCCACAGCCTGGGGTTTTTTTTGGGCCTATTCCAAAAGTTAAAGACACACTCTTTTTTGAATGTTTAACTCACTCTCTCTCTGTCACACACACACACACACACACACACACACACACACACACTTGAGCCCTCCAGCAAGCAGTGCATAAATGAACATAGCCATCAAACTGTCCTACACGCCTTTCAAAAGAAAATAAAAGCTAGTAAAAGAAGACTTCTCAACAAAATATGTGTTATTTCTTTTGCTAACCCTGCTTAATGGGAGTTTTATGTGTTCAAGGTCTTCAAAAGAGGAGAGACACACCCTCATAGTGACCGCAGATATGTGCAAAGCATGTTCTGCAAAGGGAGGTCAGTTACATGGCTGGACATGTCCAACACAAGAACTCTAGGCATGCACAAACACGTTCTGCAAGAAGAACATCTTGCTTAGTAAAGGGATAGCGGTGGTGGTGGTGGTGGTTAAATCAGTGTTCCTCAACCTCAGCAACTTTAAGATATGTGCACTTCAACTCCCAGAATTCCCCAGCCAGCCTGGGTTGTATTCAGGAGGATGCTAATTTGCTTTCAGCAATGTCAGACATTGGGGCTGAATTGCCTGATAGGCTGGGATATCAAACCGATCCTAACATTCTCTCGCTGAATGTTATTTTTGTATAAATACATGCAGAATATATTTAGAATATATTAACACAGATCAACAAAATATGTGTTATTTCTTCTGCTGACCCTGCTTAACTATGTCAGACAGATACTGTTTTATAGAAACCAAGCTAGGTAGGTATTTTCCAAATTAGTGATGCTGGATCTGATTGGCCTCGCAAAGGAGTTAAGAATTTAGGTGAGATACAATTTGTTTATGATGCCATCCTGTGGTATTAAGGCAGGAACACAAGTGAGGGTTTAATGTCAGGTTTTCTGCCTTCTCCAGCCACCTGTACCGTTTCATAGCTAAGAATAAGCTTTTTGAGAATTGATGCCACTAATGTGAATATTTTTATGACTACTTCTTTTTGAGAAGTAGCCTTGTGAGAAGCAAAAGATTATTTGTGAACTTGATCTTTTTCCCTTTAACAGAACGAGATAATCAGACTTCAAATGTCTGGAAGCCTATGAAGATAATCTATTTTCTCACAAATAAATATTGACAGAAGGTCAGGTTCCTTTCAAGCATTTCTTTTGCTCTGTCACTTTTTTCTTTCGATTAGGTGAAAGGTCACCTTTTTGCAGCTTTCCAGTGCCTACTTATACAGGGGTACCAACGTGTTAAGGCAGAACCCAGCCTTCCACCCCCCATGCAGAACATGGAAGACTAGAAGACTAAAAAAAGTCCTGTGCATTTAGCTGATTGCAAACAGCTTTCAGAAACTAGGCATGGAGCCACGTCATTGTGAATGTGGCCGATCTGCTTGCTTCTTTTCTTTTCTTTTCTTTTCTTTTCTTTTCTTTTCTTTTCTTTTCTTTTCTTTTCTTTTCTTTTCTTTTCTTTTCTTTCTTTTCTTTTCTTTTCTTTTCTTTTCTTTCAACCAGGTCGGTGATCAAAGCTTCTTTGTTTGCCAGGACTACGGACGCACCACGGCATCAGTACGTGATGGGAGATCCCCAGCCTGCTACCTCTTAAGCAGCACGTGGAAGATTAGAAAACTAAAATAACTGCTGTGCTCTGTCCAGCTGCAATCAGCTTTGTGGAACTAGGTATGAATGTATGCTATTCCGATACTGTTGAAGCTCTGTTGTTTATTCAGAATCACCAGGCAAAAAAAAGAAAAGAATGGAAGCTGAGGATTTCATGGAGGTTGCTCAGGCTGTGTAAGCAGCACAGAGGAGTCGATGCCACAGCCACGTCAGTAGAGGATATAAACAATTCTGCAACAGCCAGAGGGCCCAAACTCAGGAACACTCAGACTTTGGTGGAAAGAATAGAAGAGTGGGGGAGAATTACAGTGGCATACCACAACTAGGAATTATGGTGGTATGGAATACTACCAGGAGTATCGGTGTGTAAACCTTGATGGTATCTACTCATTGACACGTGCCATAGGTATGATTCATAATGAAATACAGACTCTTTTGAATTTTGTATTCGTCAGGCCTTTGGGATGGTCAATCACCCTTCTTCTCATCCTTAAGATACACATTCCCCGGAAGAAAAACACAGGCTAAAAATATTCAGCCCGCCTATTCCAGTGAAATCCTGTGTTCAGCCTGGATTCAGGGTGGGTTTTACAGAGCATTGTGGTGCTGATGTCACCGAATGAATTTTATGTACAGCTTTGTCTACGATTATCTGGAAAGGCTCAAAACGGCTATTAGTCCTCATAGAGTGCCGATTCAAGGCAAGAGTTATCACTACATCATCTCCCGCTTGAGAGACAGCATCTCTTAGTGACAGAATACTGATTTGACAAAGAATGTAGTGGAATTTGAAAAAATTCAGTTAAACTAAGAGGGATAATCAGGAGTGCTTCTTCAAAAGAATAAAACTATCTCTGCAAGATTGACTCGACCTTTGTTGGTTGCTGTACAGCTTGAAGGCTGCTGGCCTTCTTGTCTTTTCTTCTCTCTTTCTGATGAAAGTCATCCATTCCTGGGGATGCTCTGCCACCGTGAAGAGGCCTTTGGGGCTTCATTACCAACTGCCATCTGAGGAATATGTAGTTTGGCCCTACTTGTTCAGTCTGAGTTCTGATTCCCTGGAGCCCCATGGCAGTTTTCCAAGTGATGTCTTTGCTATTTGCAATACACGTAGTTACTGGCGCTCTGGCAATCAGATCTGCCTCCGTTTTTAGAAACATAAAGGCAGTCCATCTGTTGCCCATATATACAAAGGGAGAGAGGTTCAATTGTACAGAAGTGGGTGGCCTCTCAGTGATACGATGCTGATGCTGCGATGAAGTAGACAGTCAATCAGGGTAGGAGTTGCAAGGGAAAAGATCACCTTCCTCCTTGCCTTTTCTCTGTCATCCTGACTGTTATGCTTCAGACTCCCAGCTTGCTGACATGCTAAATCCTCATCACCATCTTTCTACTACCGTAGTCCTTTTATGCTCCTATTTTCTTCCTGCTTCCTTCTGTTTTACACATTTGGCGTAATCTTTTTCTTTACTCTCTTGCTAATCCTAATTCCTAGCACATTTTCTTTCTGCCCAGAGCAAGAAATCTTTGGTTTGGAATATCAATTGAACTCAAAGAATCAAATCATTTCTTTCAGCCATGAGGCCAGAAAAATGATCTCATAAACCTGGGGCCACATTCTAGATAAACCTCATCAATGCACGTCTCTCTCTTCTCTCTTGACCAAATAGGCTGCACAGATTCTCTCCTTTCTTTCTTCCTCACAACGCTTATTATTATGGAATTGCAAGAATGTATGGGGATCCAGATGTCAGTATTTTCCATCTCTAGCTTTTCTATGCTTGCCTCCTTTTTCTTTCTCCCTGCTTACTGCAAAAACGTCTCTTAAGAGGCTAATGCTGAAGGGCTGAAGAATGGCTTATCAATGTAGCCCTTGGAATGGGCCATCTGGAACCACCCCAAACAATCTTCCCTCTTTATTTTAACCCCTTCCTCCTTCCACGTCTCTATCCCACATCTGTCTTGGCCCCTCTTTGTTCAGCTCTTCTCCTCTATGGAACTTCAGTCTTGCTTTTCTTCCCTGCCAGTTTCTTCCCCTGGAACTAGGTTTATGGGATCCTCTGTTCCCTGACTTCACCCTTGTCATGGTCTTTGGACCATAGGATCTATTTAGCCTTGAACCAAGAGAGAGCGAGAGAAAGAAAGAGCAGCAGAAAGATGGTACGAAGTAAAGACACCAGGCCCCTACAGAAGGCAGGGCAGGAGATGGAGGCATCACCGATACGCATAGCCAGCAGGTAATGAGCAAATTGCTTTGGCCAATGGCACACTTCTTCCCAAGGCCAGTGGTGAGTTACGGAGCACCGTATTCAGTGAAAACGACAGAATTTCACAATAGAGAAGAAATGTACATGAAATGAAAAGGAGCACAGAGAATATATATTGAGTAGATTTTTTTTCCAGTCCAAAGGAAGTCACGTTTTTCTTTACATCAAGGTGAGTGATTTGCCTTCTTACATTTCACTGCTCCCCAGTGGATCCCCATACATTCTTGCAATTACCCCAGTTCCACGTAGTTTTGAGGGGAAAATGACCAGGAAGGGTGTACTTGGAACACAGAAGCAGGTATAGAGCAAGTGAATGTTCAACACCTTCCATACCTCTTTGCTAGTGGCTCTTGGACTTCTATCAAATAATTTTGCATGAATGTGTACTTCATCTCCCCATCATCCTTTCTACCTGAAGAAAATAAGAACTCAATTTCTTTCATTTTCTGCAGGAAGTTCTACCATCCAGCTATTGTATTATTCGTGATCTTTTTTCAGTTCCTTTTCCAGCCCTCAGTTAGGAAATGGAGCAACACCTCCGTTTCAAATTTTTGATTTCCAGGGCTTTGTCACATATACGATATAAAAATCCTTATCTAATAGTGCAAGGCACTGCCTGATTATCCTACATAAAAATAGCCAACACTGAATTTATCTCTGTAATTCTTACTGCTTATTCACATTTTCAGTCTCATAAGGTTGCAAAATAGTCTGCCTAGTAATGAGCCTCATTCACAGAACTACAAACTTGGCAGGATTTCACCATTTCACGAGGCAATCTATTCCTATAGTCAGGAACTTCCTCCTGATCTCTAGCTTAAACCTAGGTCTTTGTACTTTTAACCCACTGCTTCCGACCCTGCCCTCATTCAGAATCCATCAACTTCTATAGGAAAAGTGTTTGGCTCCAAGATTTGCGCAGCTTTTGCCCTTAGCTGAATCTCTTCTGCTCTTCTGTTGTTTCTGGAGCTCTTCAGAGTCAGCCCCAAATGTCACTGTTGTGAGTCCTTCACTGTCATCAAGGCCGCTCCTTCCATTAAACAAAGTAAACCATCTGCCTCAAGTAGGAGAGGATGAAGGGGAGCAGTAGGGATCCTCCAGACCTTCATCCTGGACGTGGGTCTTTATGAGAGGACAGTGTTTGAAATGCTTTGTGGCAGAGGACATTGACTTACTGGTAGTGTAGAAGTATTGCAAGATTCAACTTCCACTGCTTCTCATTATGGAAACTGTCACAAATAGCAAGACATAAAACCTTGGAAAGCATCTCATTTACCTGCCAGAGCAAGGAAAATCTAAGAACAGCTTTGCTGGATCAGCTGAAAGCCCATCTTGGTCCAACTTCTTGTTCCTTGCAGTGTCCAGCCAGATCCCTCTGCGGTGCTCATAAGCACAACCTGGGAAAGTACCCCTCTCTCACTATTGTGCCCCTGCAAGTGGTATTTGGAAGCATGCTGCCTCCAACTCAGAGGTCACAATAAGTCTCAGGACGAATCGTTCTTGAGACACCTGTCATCCATGAATTTATCCAATCTCCTTTTAAAGCCATCCAAATTAGTCAGCCAACACTCTCCTTTCTGGCACTGAACTCCAGATTAATCATGTCTGGAGTGAAGAAATGCTTTCTTTTGTCTGTTCCATATCTCCTGGATGGTGCTAAGTGTTTTGAGAGAGGGAGAAAAACTCCCTGTCCTCTTCCTCTGTGCCATGCATGACTTTCTATATCAATATGGCCCCGAGTTATTTTTTTTTTCAAGGTAAAGAACCTCCGTGTTCTAGCCTCACAGGGAAGGTGTTTGCCCCACACCCTTGATTATCTTCATGGCCATCTTCTGCATTTTTCCAGCTCTATAATATCCTTTTTTAAAAATTGGACAACCAGATGTAAATGAACCACGGGTTTATATCAGGGTTTACAATGTTAACATTTATTTTCAATACATTTCACAGCAGTTCCTAGCATGGAATTGTCTTTTTTTCACAGATGCCATACAAAGCTAATTTCAGTGAGTTATCCATTATCGCGCAAGTTTTGCTTCCTACTTAGTTGCAGGCAGCTTATACCCCATCGAAATATATGTAAAACTGGGAGACGTGGATCCCCAATGTGGATTACTTCAGACTGACTTAAATTGAACTGTAGGTCTGTTCATCCACTTTAAAGAGATCCTTCTGGACCTCTTCACAACCATTTTAGGATTTTACCACTCTGAATTGTTCAGTTTTTCCTGAAAATCTGACACTGCCCACCTTATCAAAATAATTTATGAACAAATTAAAAGTATCAGTCCCAACACAGATCCATGAGGGACGTCATAAAGAAAAGTAAGTTTTATTCCTACTCATAGAAAATTTTTGTTTTGTTTTGTTAGTTTGCAGTGTATTGAAGAACAGATCCTCTTAACCCACGGCCGCTAAGTTTACTTAAGAACCCTTGACGAGAAACTCTGTCAGAATCTATTGGAAAATCTGAATCTATTATATCCTTAGGAGAATTTTTAAGACTGTATAGCTTAGGACGTCAAAATTTGATTTGCAATATCTCAGACGCCTCTCTACATTACTTTCAGGGTAGTTGAGAATTTCTCTCAAATTTTTCTTGCTATTTTTGAGCTTCCTTTGCTCGTGGTAGCAGAGAAGAGGGCTAGCTTTGAGATTCTTGCTTTCTGTTACCCATCTTTCCATCTTTCTGAAGCACCCCTGGCTCCTGACCATTCCCAATCTGAAAAAGATGCAGTGGAAGGAATATCATCTTAATATCTTTCCATGGAATTGAGCTGATGTTTGCAGAGGACTGGGGAGATAATTGTACAAAAAAGGGCACTTTATTCATCTACCCTCTTTGGCTGCCGCCATTAAAGGAGTGCGAGAACAACTTTCTCATTTCATTGTGAGAAAGTTAGAAAGTAAATTCCCAGTCATAAGACTGAGAGCTTTTCTCCATAGCAGCCTTCAGCTGCTTGTCCCTCATGACTAAAAAGCTGGAGATTGAACCATCTTCAGAAACTCTTTTCTGAATTTCAGCTCTTCCTCTCTTTAGGCCACAGTGATGCCTAGCCTTCGGTTGCTGGTTTCCCTGCTTCCTTCTGCCTCCCACCTGTGCCAGGGAAGCCAGTGCCAACTGCTTTCTCTATGGAGGGCATGTCTTTTGAGGACTCCATTCTTCCTGTCACTTGGGCTTGAAGGGGAAACTTGGCAGAACACACACCCTTGTCCAATTGTAAGAAAAATATTTGTGTAAGACAATAAGCAGAACAAGTGTATGGAACTGCCCTGCTTGCACCAGCAGAGGAATTAAACACGACTTTTCATGTGGAGCAAAAAACGTTGGGTGAAAGTCATCTTCTCAACAGCCCGAGGGGGGAAAGAGGACTTGTATTTCTGCCCTCCTGAAGCTGTAGAGGCCCTGGGGTAATGATGGGGCAAGCAAGAAAAAAAAGATTTTTTTTTCTTTTTTTGCCCAGAACTATTGTAGATCCAGGAATGTTTTTGATAGAAGGCAAAATGAATTAATTAGACCCAAAGCCTGGACTCAGTCTCAATGTGGGAGTCATTGGATGATCCTCAATGAACCTTAATAATTCACTTAAATTACTTTCACTCAAGTCAGCTATCATAGTCTCTTTCCATTTCTTCTTCTGCTATTCATTATTTCCCTGATTTTTTTTTAGATGTCCAGAGATTCACTACAGGAAGAAGGATATCAAAGCTCCCAAGGAGAATTCATCTTACTGGGAGTGGCTGACAGGCCACGCTTGGAGATGTTCCTCTTTGTCTTTGTCCTAACCTGCTATTTCATGACCCTCCTAGGCAACACAACCATCATTGTGGTGTCAAGATTAGATCCCCATCTCCACACCCCCATGTATTTCTTCCTCAGCAACCTTTCCTTCCTTGACCTCTGCTTCACCACCAGCCTTGGGCCCCAGATGCTGGTGAACTTCTGGAGAAAAAGCAAGACCATCACTTATGGTGCCTGCGTGGCTGAGATGTACGTCTCTCTTGCTCTGGGCTCCACAGAGTGTATTTTGTTGGCTGTCATGGCCTACGACCGCTATGCTGCCATCTGTCATCCACTGCGTTATACTACCATCATGAGTCACTCTCTGTGTTTCACAATGGTTGCTGCCTCCTGGGTGAGTGGCTTCAGCATCTCTCTGATTCAGACAGTGATAACTCTTAGGCTTCCATTGTGTGGACGGAATCGAGTAGATCATTTCTTTTGTGAGGTCCCTGCCTTTCTAAAATTGGCCTGTGCTGACACTTCACTGAATGAGGCTGTTCTCTTTTCTGAAGGTGTGGTGTTCCTTCTACTACCTCTGGGTCTCATCATAATCTCTTATGGCTACATTGCGACTGCGGTGCTGAGGATCCGCTCAGCTGAAGGCAGGCGGAAGGCCTTCAACACTTGTGCCTCCCACTTGATGGTGGTGTCCCTCTTCTATGGCACAGCCAGCTTCAGTTACCTCCAGTCTCCATCCAACTACTCCCGTGATCGAGGGAAAATGATTTCCCTTTTCTACACCTTTGTCACCACCATGTTTAATCCACTGATCTATACTTTAAGGAACAAAGAGGTGCATCAAGCTCTTCGAAGAGTAAGGAAGAAGAACTAAACCAAGTAGCTCCCAGCTTCCTTCAGAAAAGCAACACGATTCATGATATTATAGTTATAATGATGATGATGATGATAACGATGTTTATAATTGCAGAGGTACTTTTCAGTACACAATGTGCTTTATTTTTATTGCTCACGTATATCACCCTTGGAATAATCCAACAAATTATACAGTGTTGGAAAAAAGGATATTTAACCAAAAGTATTTCAAGATTTTAGAAATAGATAATTTAGTCATCCCCGGATCTGGATTTCCACAAATATGCATTCTAATGGACTACTGCATGTGTACATAAACAATTACCTATTTTCCATTTTAACTAAATTGCTACTTTTGGCCTCTAAAGCTCTAAACAGTCTGGGACCTGGAGCAGAATATATCAGGAACCACATTCCTGCCCAGTTCCATTCATCACCGAGCTGTTTTCTTGACCCTTTGCATTCAATATATGGTAGATGAGTACTGGAGACAAGAGTTTTTTCATTGTGGCAAAGAAAATGTGGAATATCCTCTCCAAAATAATGAATTCAAAGTGATTCATGTTGTTACTGCTGCTGTTGCTTTAAACTGAATGCTGTGAAAGAATGGAATAGACCAGTGATTCTCAACCTTGGCATCTCGAAGATCTGTGGACTACAAATTCCAGACTGCCCTAGCCAGCCTCTGGGACTTGAAGTTCACACACAGGTTTTTCAGAAGCCTTCTTCAGGTTTCTTTCTAGCAATAAAAACAGGTGTCCCAATTAGGTCTGTTCTTCTGGATCCTCTTCCCACCTGCAACACATTTATTCCTTTATTCCTGTATTCATTCACTTATTCATTACATTTATATCCTGCCAAATTCTGGGGACTCAGAGGTTTCCACAGTCACACTTGCTGAAGGGCTTCTTGCCGAATGAAGGAAGGGATGAAATGGGGAGGGAGGGAGGGAGGGAGGGAGGGAGGGGAGAAAAGATGTCATCTCCTACCCACCCCACCCCACCCCACCCCAATAATCACATCAACCATGAATTATGGAAGAGCATTAGAAAACAGACAGCCAGGTAGAAAAGAAGACAACATTCCTGCAGGTTTAATAGTGAAGGAAATTCAACAGGTGCAGCATCAGAGAAAGAGAGAAAACTGAAGCACAATTTAGTGTGCAAGAGAGAAGTGCAGGAACACTACACTTCCCGCTTCTGTCTTGACTATCCAGCAGCCTCGTCTGCCCCATGTCTGACGAATCCACTTTTCTCTCTTTCACTCTATGTACGCATGAGATTCATATCCCACCTCTCATTCAGGAGCTCAAGGCCATGTACGTAGTGCCCCTTCCTCGTTTCTTTCCCACAACATGCACCCCACAAAGCAAGTTGGCTTGAGAGAGAGAGAGAGAGAGAGAGAGAGAGACCCAAAGTCACTCAGGAAACTTCTCTGACTAAAGATGCCCTTGAACCTGGGTCTCCAGACTATCTCTTGGACTAAGAGAAAGTACTGGGCCAAAGTCACACAGGAAGCCTCCATGTGGGGAGGATGAGACCTTGGGGCACCCCCTTCTCATACTTGACCACTACACGATCCTGGCTATGTATGTTGAAGGCATAGACATTATGACATTTCAATGTAATAGTCCATGCAATACTCCAACAGGTCTCCCCTTGTTCAGGTAAATGCAACGTAACAGGCATTTGTGGGGGCCCACAAGGACCTCCCAGAAACCAGCTAGCTTGGCTTCTCTTTGGAACCTGCAACAGCAGAGAGCTGCGAGACATTTGACAAGTGCCCTGGTGCATGATCACAGCTAACCAAACCTTATTTTTCATGTAGAAAATAAAAATAAGATGTAGACCAAATAGGAATTTAATAAGTACGGAGACTGGCAGTGCACAATGCAGATAGCTTAACCAGGCATACACCTCATAGTACTTTATGCTTTTTCAGAAAGTTGCCCAATTAATACATCAATTCTGCTCCCCAAGCCCATCATCCTTACACAGGAAAAGAAAAAAGAAAAAAGAAAAAGAAAACAGCCCACCCTAAACTAAGATGCGAAAACAGTACAGAGGTTAATAAAGTTAGGCAATCAGTTTATACCGAGGAAACATTGGAGTAGTATTCATTAGGAATGGATGCATGGGTCAGGCTCAGCTATGGTCAATTTCTCGTTTACTCTTCAATTTGTCCCTTTCCATTCTGACATCACTTTCTCATTTTTGTAAAGTCCAAATTAAAAAAGACACATTTTAATTTGAATATTTCTTCTCTTTGTGTCTCTGCGCACATTTCTATATACAATATTTGCAAGTAGTTTTCCATAATACAATAGTTTGTATTTGTTCACATTTTTTCCAAAACATATATCCCTATACATGTTTCCCTTTAAAATTGATATTTATATATATGCTTGTGCATGTATGTGTATGTTGGTTTATCGTTAGAAATTCCCTCACATTTTTTGTATTTCACTGTGCAGCTGCGTTCCAGTTTGCATATAAGTTGGGATGAGGAATTCCCAAATCAGAACAAATCAAACAAATTTCTTCCTTATTTCCAGGATTATTCCCAGTGCTTGTCAAGAAATAGGTTCAATAGAAAGTGACATTTCACGATGAACAGGTACTTTCAAAAAACACATTGACCGCTTTGAATAGATTCTAGCAGACAGTGGGACACAGGCATTGGACTGAAGAAATAAGGCATTCAGTTAATTTGGCTATAACCAATGAACGCTTACCTTACAATATATTTCATGAGCAAATGAAACATTCCAAAACATTCAAGCGACTTCTAAAAGGAACAAATTCTACACCTTCATCTTGGCTCTTCCAAGTCAGCGGTGCTCCAGAATATTTACAGGGATCACACAGACATGCAACAATCAACCTGAGAAGGCAAGAAGTAGAGCAGGACGGTAGATTTTACAGGCATTTTCAGGGATGCATAGGAGAAAGAGGGGACTATTCCTGCCTATTTCTCAGCACCTGGTGAACGTTGCTATAAGATTGTCATAGAGCCCCAGGATACCAGGACTCAAGACTGAACAATTAGTGGCAAACAAAACATTTCCCTCCAGAGTTCAGCAAAGTCCTTGAGGCTCTTGAAATCATTTGTAAATTCTTACCCAGGAAAGATAGATCTCATCAGAGAAGTGACAGGGGCAAAGATGCAGGAGTGGGAGGAAGAGATCTACCAAAGTTTCGATCAGCAAACCAAGGGGTAAATTTCTAATGGTATCAGAAAACTGCATTTGCTATTGCAGGAACTGTATAACGGAACAAATTTCTGTGTCGCTTTCGTAGGACAAAATGCCAGGTCAATAGTTGTATGCAGCACACAGACACATAGATATTTTAATTGTTTTCTTATGTTTGTATTAAGTTTCTGCACACATATTTACATGCAGTTCCGGGTAGCAAACTTCTAGCAGCATATTGACAGGTTAAAAAAGGTTCAGAGCAGGGCAACAAAGATGGTGCAAGGAGCTGAGGACTTATCATTCTGGGGCAGGGTATTTGAGTCCTCCAGCAAGCAGTGTATAAATGAATATAGCCATCAAACTGTCCTATAAGCCTTTCAAAAGAAAATAAAAGCTAGTAAAAGAAGACTTCTCAACAAAATATGTGTTATTTCCTTTGCTAATAACGGGAGTTTAATGCGTTCAAGGTCTTCAAAAGAGCAGAGACACACCCTCACAGTGACTGCAGACATGTGGAAAGCATTTTCTGCAAAGGGAGGTCAGTTACATGGCTGGACATGTCCAACACAAGAACTCTAGGCATGCACAAACACGTTCTGCAAGAAGAACATCTTGCTTAGTAAAGGGATAGCGGTGGTGGTGGTGGTGGTTAAATCAGTGTTCCTCAACCTCAGCAACTTTAAGATATGTGCACTTCAACTCCCAGAATTCCCCAGCCAGCCTGGGTTGTATTCAGGAGGATGCTAATTTGCTTTCAGCAATGTCAGACATTGGGGCTGAATTGCCTGATAGGCTGGGATATCAAACCGATCCTAACATTCTCTCGCTGAATGTTATTTTTGTATAAATACATGCAGAATATATTTAGAATATATTAACACAGATCAACAAAATATGTGTTATTTCTTCTGCTGACCCTGCTTAACTATGTCAGACAGATACTGTTTTATAAAAACCAAGCTAGGTATTATTCAACTTAGTGATCCTGGATCTGATTGGCCTCTCAAAGGAGTTAAAAATTTAGATCAGATACAATTAGTTTATGATGCCATCCTGTGGTATTAAAGTAGGAGCACAAGCGATGGTTTTAATGTCAGGTTTTCTGCCTTCTCCAGCCACCTGTGCCATTTCATAGCTAAGAATCTCTTTTCTGAGAACGGATGCCACTAATGTGAATATTTTTATAACTACTTCTATTTGAACAGTAGCCTTGTGAGAAGCAAAATAGCATTTGTGAACTTGATCTTTTTCCCTTTAAAAGAACGAAATAATCAGACTTCAAATGTCTGAAGATAATCTATTTTCTCAGAAATAAATATTGGCAGAATTTCAGGTTCCTTTCAAGGAGATCCCCAGCCTGCTGCATCTTAAGCAGCACATGGAAGATTAGAAAACTAAAATAACTGCTGTGCTCTGTCCAGCTGCAATCAGGTCTGTGGAACTAGGTATGAATGTATGTTATTGTGATACTGTTGAAGCTCTGTTGTTTATTCAGAATCACCAGGCAAAAAAAACTGGAAGCTGAGGATTTCATGGAGGTTGCTCAGGCTGTGTAAGCAGCACAGAGGAGTCAATGCCACAGGCCACGTCAGTAGAGGATATAAACAATTCTGCAACAGTCAGAGGGCCCAAACTCAAGGAACACTCAGACTTTGGTGGAAAGAATAGAAGAGTGGGGGAGAATTACAGTGGCATACAACAACTAGGAATTATGGTGGTATGGAATACTCCCAGAATTCCCCAGCCAGCCAAACATCTTAGCCAGATTTCAACTCCCAGAATTCCCCAACCAGCCAAACATCTTAATGTTTCCAAGGTTGGGAAACACTGATATAGACAGATGAACTAGGCACCTAGTGCTGGAAAGGCACCTAGTTTAATGAACTCTGCCTTCAACAACACTAATTGGTAGAAAGATGAGATATAAGCAAATAAATACATATGTTTTTGTGCCTGAAAATTAATAAATAAATAAAATAAGGTTGTGCAAGACTTCAGACACAGTTTGGAAGAAGTGTTTTGGAACACACTAGAGTGCAAATGCAGCACACATCTGCAGCTCATCAAAGTAGTGTCTTTTTCAACCAGCTGTAGGGAGGTTTCCACTGCAGCTAGGTGAACTTGGAAAAGAGTGGAGCTCTCAAAGGAGTCATAGACAGATGGTGGGTTTGCATTCTGGAATATTTTGAAACAACTCTCTCAAATCAAATCTGAAGTATTATACTGTCCTAATACACACATAAATAAAATAAGCAAATTCAGGTCAGAGATCCTTGCTGCAAACATTTCTGTATATGCAATGGTGACTGCCCTTTCTGAAAGATTTAAGAAGGCTAGGAGATGGTTGGTGAACCTGACTCTTGTACACTCTAATGAGAGCAGCAATGAGATCTTGTGGTCAGAAGATGAGATTTAAACCGCAGGTGGTTTGGCATAAAAGAGGAATGTTAGAGATAATAGGGGAGTGTTAGAGATGTAGAAAACTGGAGGCTTGACCAAGAGGCAACCTTTGCTTAATTAGCATAGCAAAATGCACACCCAAAAGGTGGGGATTTTAGGAAACATAGAACATGCTAAGCTTATTATGGGATGTTCATATGTAACATGGAATCAGGTGCGTCTGCACAACATTGTAACCAATCATACCTATTTTCTTATCTCAATGTAACCAATTATGTTTATTCCCTTTTTTCCTAACAAGTATAAAAATAGATGTAAAAGTTTGCTTGGGGCTCCTCTCCCTTTAGCGAGACGGAGCCCTTTTTCTGGAAGTGCTTCAGTAAAAAGAGGAACAGCCAATTCTCGTCTTCGGGGCCTTATTAGGCAGAACCCGGGGGAAAGGGGTTCCGCGCTTTGCGGCAAAGACTAACCTGTAAGTCACAGACTCAACTTTTTAACTGTGAACTGCTAAAGGAGACACAGGTGAAGCTGGTGTTTTGAGAGTTTGGCAAGCCAACCATACAGACTGTGCGTCTCTGAAGATCTGGTGTGGGTTAATGGATCTAACCATCTGTTCAGATGTTTAAGTTTATCTGTACTAACCTGCGTACTTGTAAATAAAATCAATTACAGCTAAATGCTAATTGCTTCCAATAACTCTTCCTGACGTAAAGCAAATCTCAGCAAGTGTAAACTTCCTGTTTCCATTCCGTGGTACCTTTGAGGCCTTTCAGACTATCCATTTTCCATGCCTTTAGAATACACATTTAAATGAATGTGGAATACTCTTTTTTCCTTTTCTTTTTCTTTTTCACTTTTACATAATTAAATACAAAGAATACACAACATTATAAAAGAAGATGAAAGAAAAGCTAACAAAAGAAACACAAAAAATACAGGGCATATTGGGTTTCCAAGGAGCTCCAAGAGATGAAACGCCAGAAGCGATGCCTAGAACGCTGTTGGACAAGGACAAAGAGCAAATTCCACTGAACACGAGTAAGAGCCCATATTTGGGCCTACATCATGGTGATAAAGGTGGCAATTGTTGCTATTTCTCCACCCACTACCTGGCACAGCAGGGCGGGGGCTTGGGCCACAGGATCATCTCCAGGGCCATGGTGAGGAATATTGGTGCTATCTGGCAGACAAAGTCACTCAGATTCGCTCAGAGTTGGACCCCGACTGGGCAAGCCCTAAAGTTGCCCAGGGAACAGTCTTGTGATATTATCTGGACTGAGTTTGATTCTGTTACACCTGAGTGGACAAGGTTCTTTGCTGTCAGTCCATCCACCTGTTTGTTAGATCTTAGTCCTCCTGGGTCATTAAAGCAGCCCGGGAGGTGGCCACGGGATGGGTTCATGGGGTGGTTTCAGCCTCTTTGAGAGAGCGGGTGATCCCACCAACCTCGAAGGAAGCAGTGGTATGCCTCCTCCTCAAGAGGTCATCACTGGACCTTTCCCTGTTGGAGAATTATCAGCCAGTTTCCAATCTTCCTGTTCTGGAGAGGATTGTGGAAAAGGTGATTTGGACAACAGCTACAGAGGATCTTGGAGGAAACAGATGGATATTATGTTTGTATAGAAAAGGATTGTCAAAAACAGCAATTTGTTGGAGATGTAATAAGTATAATGTTTATTTAAAATATACAGTAAGTTTCTACAATGTCCTATACTTACCAAGTTTTGGGAGAAAGTAGTGGATTATATAAATATGACTCTGCAACAGAAGCTAAAATTTTCAGAGGATAATATTTTTTTGAACTATATACCTAGTACATGGAACTTGACAACCGGACAACTAAGGAGTGAAGTATCCTTACTTTTGACCTTACAGTATATACAGAGTACACTCAGGCACAGTTGGGATTTTTACTTCTCTAAATTTACCAGTATGTAACTAACTGTCAGTGTTATCAGTGAAGAATCTGCTCACTATTTCTCTACAGGTAGTACTCACTTACTGATGGTAATTGGGACCAGAAATGCAATGTCGTGTGATTGAGCCAACTTATGACAGCTGTTCCAGCAATCCCATTGCCGTCATTAGATGAATCCCACATGGTTGCAGCATCCCATGGTGATGTGATCACCATTTGCAACCTTCTGCCAACTTCCCCATTGACTTTGCTTGTTGAAATCCAGCAGTGAAGGTCACAAATGGTGATCACATGACCATGGGAAGCTGCAACGTCGTAATTGTGAGCCAGTTGCCAAGCATCTGAATCATGATCATGTGACCATGGGGACGCTGCAACAGCCTCATAAGTCCCCCTCGTTCAGCACTGTTATAACTTCGAATGGTTGCTGAACAAGTGGACATTAAGCGAGGACTACCTGTATTTTGAAGCTGCTTATTTCAGAGATGTTTCCTCACAGTGAACTGAAGAAGTGAAGAGAGAAAACTAAAAAATCCAAAATAAGTGTAAATAATTTATATCAAGTAGTGTCAGCCCTACGAGGTAGACCAGACCAGGAAAAAGACACCATGTAGGCCTAAAAGTACTTTTATTTTTTATATGTATAATAATTTTTATTGAAGTTTTTAATAGACATAGTAAAAACAAATACAAACTAAACTAAAAGATAAAAGACAAGTAAGAAAGAAGTTTAAAAAGTGCAAGAGAAAGAAAGAAAAAAGAAAAGAAAGAGAGTAAAAGAGAAAAGGAAAAAGAAAAAGAAAAAGAAATAAAGACAATAATAAAGAAATGGTTTCCAACCTTCATCACACCGGGCATAAGCTAACATAATAACACTTCACCTTCTTTTAAAATTACAAACAAAAAATTCTTTTTCCCATAACTTAACACATATCTATATGCAATCCAGAAATTATCATCTTTTCCGTCCTGGTTCAGCAAAAAGGCCATTAGAAGCTACCAGAAATGACAAGACGGAAAATGGTCTTATATTTCTGAATAAAAATATTCTTTATCAAAGTGACAGGCTCTACCTAGATGGCCAGTCCGATTGCTATGGCGGATGCAACTGCAGGCAGGCAGGCGGGTGGGTGCTATGGACAGGCACAAGTGCGGGTGGGCGCTATGGATGCAGGCAGGCAGGGGCGAGTGTGGGCGAGCAGGCACTACAAAGTACAAGTTCCCCCTGCCACCAGGGAACTCCTTGGGAGAAAAAGCAGCAGCAGAGGGAATGACTTGCGACTTCCTGCTAGCTTCCCCATTGCCTTTGCTTGTGGGAAGCCAGCAGAGAAGGTCATAAGCACGAGCTGGTTGCCAAACACCCAAATCGCAGTCAGGTGACCATGGGAATGCTGTGATGACTGCAACTATCAGGACCCGTCATAAGTCCCCCTCGTTCAGCGCCATCGTAACTTTGAACAGTCGCTGAATGAACAGACATAACTCAAGGACTACCTGTATGCCTTATTTCAGCTATGCCACAACTAAACAGCTTGTTAGCCTTTATGTCCCAACTAAGGCTTGAACCAATGTTCTGATCCTTCACATTCTCTTCCTTGATGCCATGCAGTATTCAGTACATAGTGCTCAAGAGTGCCCGCCAGCAGCAATTACAAATGCAATTACAAATGCCCTACCCTACCTATACCAGTTCTCTGATGCCTGGCTCTCTCCCCAAGTGCCAGGCACCAACAGGTCTTTTCTAGCGCAACAATGAGCTGCAGCTGCTGTCCTTCCTACCAAGGTCCTTCCTACAAAGTGGTCTCTTTCCAACTGTGGGGAGGTCTCACCACGTGGCGTCCGTAGGAACTGCATCGAATCACCAGAGGCTTCCCAGCTACAACCTGTGTGCCAGCTGATTGTAGAATACCTTGACAACACCTGCCTTGCCCAAAGTGCTGTGGAATTGGATGTGCTGATTCTTGATTCTCCTCTTCCCACCAAAACTGAGTGCCAGCCAATCCCAAACCTCACAGTACAATAAACTTTGCAAGCAGCATGAGTCCTAGTTCGCCAAAACGTAATGCCAGCACAGACAATTTAGGGAATACTCTAACACGTTTTCCCTGCTGGGGCTTATCAGTGGGAATACTGGGGGAAATGGTGTATCAGAAGAATGGGAAAAAGGTTCCTAGGTTAAGTTTTGTTTTCTAGAGCTGCTAGCAGGTCAGCACTGCCATTTGTTGGCAATTTATAACATTGGAAGCACGGTTTTCCATTCACCCTCCTAAACGTCCAAAATCCCTGGGAAGTGTAAAAAAAGAGGAAACCAGCAACTTGTACTGAAAAAATGTAAAATATAATTTCTTTCAAGTAAAAGAGTTGAAATTGATGCCTAAAGGCAAAAAAAATGTTTTTTAATACCCAAAGTAATTGTCGTTTTGCATTGTGTACTGAATGTATTAAGCATTTAAGTATTCTTATTCCATGTGATGTTTTTTAAATAATTACATTAAAAATAAATGTTGTATAAAGAGATGCCTTTGGATATTGATCATGGGGGGTCTTTAAGCTTACCATTTGGGGTAAACATTCACAAAATGAATGTAATTCCCAGGATACTTTGTATTTTGCATGGAATCTCCATTATACTGTTCTGTACATTCCTATGGGATTCTTCAGTTGAAGATATCTTTTAAAAAGATGCAAAGGAAGCTTTGGTTTCCTGAATCTTGAATTACGCCATTATGCATACATACATTTTGACCAGTAACAACTGTTGGATAGTTTCACAGTATAAATTCTCTTTTTAAACAAATGGTGCACCATTCAACTGTGAAAAGGGCAGGACGGAGTATTCTCTGCACCATGGACTCTGATCTGACCCTTTACTTGCATACTTGGTTGAAAACTAACCCTGGTCAGAAAAAAAGAGGGTAGAAAATGCGCCACTGGAGAAAAAGAGAGAGATTCCTGAATAGACAGTCTAGCGCCTATTCTTTTTTTCTACTGCTCTTGAAGGATGGCCGCTCTGCGCTCCCGAACTTGTCTCTCCAGGAAATCAAGTGTGCGTTCTTTCTGAGACTGCACGTGGAGTTGCATTTAGAAGCCGGGGGACAGCTGGTAAACGGGCGGAGGGGAAAGGTATTATTATTATTATTATTATTATTATTATTATTATTATTATTATTATTATTATTATCATCATCATCATCATCATCATCATCATCATCATCATCGATTCTATATAGGATTCGAGAGTTTGGACTTTAAGGCTGCAACCTCGAGCTTCTTCACTAAACTGTTACATTACATTTACGTTGGGGGGATACTTATGAATTGCAGAATTGCATGAAAACTTAAGCGGTTGATTTTCTCACCCCAAAGCGGCCCTCGTGAGAAGGGGCATTCGCAGACATCCTGTTCCTCTCAAAAACCCAGGAGCAACGTCTCTTCGTGTGTCCCTTAATCTTCCCCGACTTGGAGGGAATTGGATTCCAATCCCCATTATTCTCAGTCGGCAGAGCCACGTTAATGTGCTGGCTAGAGGGGAAGCAGGTCGTAATCCAACACGCCGAAGAGCTTCCAGACCGAAGTTCTGTCCATGCACTACGGTACTTCCGGAGTAGATCAGCGTAGGTCATCTGCTTCTTCTGGTGACTGGGACCCAGTCTGGGACCCGAAATGCAAGAGCAAACCCCTTTCGTCACGTTGGTGAGAAACTTAATCGAGAGTCGAGCTAGATTGGAGAGCGTTTTTACCTTCTGCGGGCGAGTGAAGCATCGTTGGGCAAATTCAGTCTGTGGGGCAGAGGGAAATGTATGGCTCTGAGGTTGTGGTTGAAGTTCAGCTCCTGTCAGCCCTGGTCGGTATGGCCAATGGTGATCTATCATTTAGGAACATTTGCATTTGTTTCTGCATTAAATTATGTGTTGAAATGTCATGTGTTTATTTCTCTTTACCACATTCCCTGGTACAGTATTATGAGCATAGGGAAATAAGGGAGGTTTTGAAAATGTTGGACTTAATGACTGAACAACAACAGCAAATAAGATAGATCCATGCCAAGCTAGTTAGGACTAACTAAACAGAGCCATGGAAGTTTGTTTATATGTATGATTACTGCTGTGAGATTATTATATGCTCAAAAATGAAAAGAGTCTGAAATATCTACAACAGAGGAATGGTTGGTGAAGATGACAGAACTAGCAGAGATGGCAAAATTAATTTGTTTGATTAGAGAAAGATCAATAGCTACATTTATCAGTGACTGGAAAACCCTTATGGGCTTTTTGCTGAAAAAAGAGAAAAACAAACTTGTGATGTATGGGTTTGAGGATTAGATAATAGCTCATGGAAAGAAGGAAATTATGATGTAACCTTAGAGCAGGTAAAATATAAATGCATTTATAACTGCTGTCAAAAAGATTGGAAGCCACTTCTTTATAATCTCTTCTCTCTTTTTCCTTTCTTTTTCTTTTCTATTTCTGTTTCTTTCTTACTGATTCATTATTCTTTCTTACAGTATTTTCTTTGTTTCTTTTCTAATACTTGTCTTGTTTTTATCTTGTTAAAATTTTCTTTAATAAAAATTTTATTTTTAAAAAAGGACTAACTAAACAGAGTTCACGTAATTGAAACAGTTACATGCAGTAATTCTTCCCCTATTTACTCCAGTTCTATCTCTCTCCACTTTCTCTGTTGTAAGGTCATCTGTCCTTATTTATTTGGTAAAGAACCAGGCCCAAAATTAATGAATTTAATATTAGAGCTAAATGTTAATCACAGAGGAAAGTTAGCATCAGGTGTCCTTTGCCTTCATCTTTTCCTGTAACCAAAAGACTAACCAAGAAGTAGGTTGTAAATCTTTGTATGAGAACGTCTTTCAAAAACGATTTCAGTGTGCTGCATTGCCGTTTTAAAAAATTATTATACATTTCTATTAATTATTCTCTGCTTTCAGTTTTTTAAACATTAAGAGGTAATTTTTGTAAATAAATAACATTTGGGATAATGAATGATTGATCGGGGAAAATGGCTTTCTCTGTAGGAGGAAAATAGACCAGCTTGCCAACCAGCAGAAGAAGATCAGACACCGCAAGTGGCCCTCAAAGCTTTTGTTCTTAAAGTAGGGGATGAGTAATTATTCTGGAATCACCTTTTGATTTTTATGATCATGTCTATGGATTCTTTCCCATGCAGCCTCTGTCTTCCTTCATAATTATGGAGCAAGGAGGTTCCTGCTTTGAGTCAGAACTTGATTTTTGTCCTGAGTGTGGTACTGTCCTGCCCCTGCCAGGTATCCAGGATAAGGTGATATGTCCCTGTTGCTCTTTCTACATTGATGTACAAGGTAAGTTCTGTTTTGTAGGTGTATGTTTTTCCAGGAAGGTTCAAATTCATAAGGTTCAAGTTCTAAGCATACTTTTCAGAGCTCTTTCATTGAAAGTGATTGGTAATTACTTTCCATCTTTCCCATCTGAGTGCATTCATTTAACGCTTCCACCATTTATTTGTGCTTTTGAAGCAATGAGTGAAATCTTACTTTAATGCACCATTTGGGGAGGGGTGTCTATTACTCATGAAAGCCCATTAAATTGGAAAGTATTTTATTTTATTTATTTTCTTACAAAAATTAAGTGCTCTCTGACTCCCCAGACTCTGCATCCCCATGGCAATTTGCATTATTTGCATAATGGTGTAATGAAAGTCACAAATCACATCATTTGCACCAAATTTATTCATTTGCATAATATCTTTTGCACATTTGGGTTACATAAATGATAGAAACAGATGCAAATGACATCAACTGCCTTGTTCAGATTATGCTGTTTTTGGGGGCAGGAGTTGGAATGTCTGGATGGAAATCTGATCCAAAATCTTGTAATATGTAGTAGTTTATAAGACGTATAGGAGCAACTTTTGAATATCTGATTTATATTAATGTTTATATAATACCCTTCAACAGAAGGCTTGCAGGCAATAAATAAAAGCAAGACAGTTGCAACTTATTAGTTCTAAGCTAATAATCTGAAAATAAGGCACAAAAGGAAAAAGGGACTAGAAGGGAAGAGGAAAAATCACAAACACAAGCACCAGATTCTTAAAATTAAATTTTTTATTTATTTATTTATCACAGTTATATAGCCGCCCATCTCACAAAGTGACTCTGGGCGGCGTACAACAATTAAAATAAAATAACAGGTGAATAAAAACAGGCATTATAAAAAGATAAAAAGTTGTTATTGGAATAGAAACCTTATCCCAAATTTTTAAAAAGATTTAAAAAAAGATTTTAAAATATACAAACCCCATGGAGAGAGCAGAATATCAATTACAATGGGGCCATCTAAGAATGTCTCCGGTTTCCAAAGACCCCCAGGCCTGATGACACAACCAGGTCTTGAGGAACTTCGAAAACAACAGCAGGGAAGGGGCGAGCCTCATTTTAGGGGGGAGAATTATAGTCAGAAATGTTTCAGAGAAGTGGGGGGCTATGAGAAATGATCAAGCTGCCCTGTTTCTCATATTACCTCTCTCTTCTGCAGCTTGATAATGTTGCTAGATCGATCTTTTGTGGTTTATGCAAGTCAAGCAGTGTGGGATGGGTTGAGGTGGTGTTTTACAACAGGTCATTCGGAGGTCCGTCACTGTGTCAGGGAGCACCTTTTGCCCAACCCATTGCCATCATCTTGTTCACTGTTCTTCTCCAAACCATTCTTTGATCTTTGATTTCAACCCTCTCTTTCCTACCCATTCCATTTTAAAATAATACAAAATGATCAGTTCTTTTCATGTTTAAATATGAAAACATGGTGTTTGCTCTGAGTCCTTAATGTGCTTAATTCTTCAAAGCAGCAGATGAGATCAGAGTGTATTACTTATGATTAGAGTATGTCATTTCATAAAGAGCACAATAGTCTGTGCAAACAAAAAAATGATACAAAAAGTCCTTGGTCTAGAAAACTAGTTGTCAGGGAAGGGCTCTAATTTAGTCCTCTTCCTGACATCCTAGATTTTTATATGTTGGAAATAACAAAGCTTTAGTCATCATATGTTCCACTTCAAATTGTGAGAATGTAAGGAATATTACAGGAAATTTAGAGCCAGTTTGGTGTAGTGGTGAAGGCACCAGGCTAGAAACCGGGAGACCGTGAATTCTAGTCCCACAAACTGAAAATCTTGCCAAGAAAATTTCAGGGACTAATCTAGACAGTTGCCAGGAGTCAACACTGACTTGAAGGCACACACAAAAAAGGAAATTTACAAGCTCAAATTAATGAGCACTCTTCTCAATTATCCTTCATACATTTTCTTCTTTACACAGATTTTGAAAAAAGAGTCATCCATACATCTGTCACATTCAACAAAATAGATTCCACTTCTTTGACTGCAGAGGAAGGAAAAGAAGTTAAGGGTCCACTGGTGAGTGAATGAGAAGACCAGTTATTGGTTCAATAATCAGTGGCTGAGACTTCTGAAAATAAGCATTCTTTTTCTACAAAGGGGGGTGAAGAACCTGTTGAATTATTGCACCTAAGTAGGTTGTAGTCCAAGCCTTTTTTACTGCTCTAGCCTACAAGTATTGAATTTCCATTCCGGCAGCTGAGGCAAGCAGAAATCACCCAAATCCTTCATGATCAGTAGCAGCATCACAAACATGTGGCAAAATTTCATAATACTGTCACTGAAATTTTAGCTCTGTGTCCTGGTTATCTGTGTTTAAAAGGAACCTGCATCAACAATTAAAAAGGATGAAGCAAAGGTTTATGCATGTCCCTTCAGTAGCTCAGCTGGTACAGCAGAGGACTATAAAATATGCTGAAAGGCAGCCTTAGGTCACTGGAATAAGGTTTTTTTTCTTGTAAGACAAAGAGACACATTTCTCACAAATTGTGTCGTATTGTTTTTTAAGAAATGAGTAGTTTTTTAAAAAAAATAATTGTATTAAATATTATAATTGCTAATTCATTATAATTGTATTATAACTAATATAAACTAAAAGAAAGAAGAGTAGAAAGAAAGAGTAGAAAGTGCAAACGAAAAGAAAAAAACATAGGAAATAGAAAGAAAAGGAAAAAAATAAGAATATAGTAAAGAAAAAGAAAAAATATATATGAAGAAGTAATTTCCAACCGTCATCACAAGTATAAACAATTTTAATAACTTTTCACCTCCTCTTAATTTACAACAAATCTCTTCATCCCATGTCCCATCTCTTATCTATAAACATCCCATAAAGCATCATCACTTCAGTCCTGGTGTCAGCAAAAGTCCGTTAAGGGTTGCCAGAAATAATAATATGTAGTTTAACCTTGATCAAATAAACCAATCTTATATTTCTTCCTTTTTCCTGCTAACAATCTTAATCTTTAGTCCATTCAAGTAATGTCGTAGAACGTGATATTCATTTCTTTTTTATCCCTTCTCACAAGTTTCATCCAAGCTTTAACAAACCTCTTTTGTAAATCCAATATTAAAGAATTATCCAGGTCACTTCTCTTGGTTTATTATTTGTAATTCCGTTTTGATTTTTAAAGCATCAACAATTTCTTTTGTATGTCCAATGAAACATCTTTTTCCATGTTATTCTTGTAGCCTGTCATTTGTAAATTCACTTTCAGTGCCAACTCAGTCTCTGTTGTCAAATAAAACTTCTGAACTTCTGCCATTTCTTCCAAAACACAGTCTATCCGTAAAAGCCAACACTGCTATTGACATTGTTGATATTAACTTCTGATTCCATTTTTCAAAAGTATGCTTCAATATTTCCAGTGTTACAATATTTTGCATCATTCTGTAGCTGTTAATCAGGTTTATGTATTCTTCTCCTTTAATTAAAATCTTTAATTCCCTCTATTGTCCAATTTTTAAAATTGTTTACCTTCTTTATGTCTTAGAAAAAATTCAAAACAAGTCAACTTTTCCATGGGAAGGATTCTTTATAATTAATTCCAAAATCTTCTTTCAAATTATCTGGACCCTTATTCCATTTATAACTTTCTAAAATCAAAGGCTTAATTGGCTTTTTTGTTTAGACAATCTGGAATAGCTGCAGAGAAGGGAAAAGAACAAGAGAGTAGAAATGAATTCCTTTGAAGAGAAGTCGAGTGAACCTAGTATGTTTACCCTTGAGGAAAGACCAACTCCGTTTTTAGATTTTTAAAAACCGTGTGAGGGAGGTTACCCAGGGTATTGTATAAGCTTGTATAAGAGCACCTGAAAGACTCTGCAGACTTTATTCATAGCCAAAGGACTACCAGAAATAAGTCCTCAGTTTCTCAGTTGTGGAGCACCTTAAAGATTCTGCCATACCAACATCAGAAGGTTTACTGACGCTCATCTTTTCAGATTGACAGAAGATGTCCTCAGTGTGGGCATGAGGGCATGGCATACCATACTCGACAGATGAGATCTGCAGATGAAGGACAGACGGTTTTCTACACCTGCGTCCAATGCAAGTAAGGCACTATCTGCTAAGAGCTTGTATATTGTCTCTGTTAACCTGCTTGTGATGACTAGGGGTTTGAGTCACTGTATGTTACACCTGTTTTGTATCAGCTATATTGTCTCCTTATTTCAAGACTCAATATAAAATTTTGGGATTAGCCCTTAAGACCCTAAACCATTTGCGATTTATATATTTTACTATTTTATTCAGGGATTATCTAAATCTATACATGTCTCCCCAAGAATATGAGAGTCTGCTTTCTCATCTACCAGTAGAAGCTGTGAATGGTGGTATCAGAGGCAGAGCTTTTTCTGTGGTGGCCTCACACCCTGATAATACCCTGTGATGGAAATATGTCTGAGTCCCAGGAAGACTTAATCTACTTTGCAGTTCATTTTAGTACAGGTAGTCCTCACTTGACGGCAACTAAGCGACGTGGTCGTAAGGCACAATGTCATGTGACTGTGCTGTTTAGTGACAGAAATTCCAGCACTCCTGATTGCTGTCGCTAAGCGAATCACTGTGGGTCGTTTAGCAAGGACTTCACGTGGTTGCCATTTGCAACCTCCTGCTGGCTTCCCCATTGACTTTGCTTGGAGGAAGCCAGCAAAGGTTGCAAATGGTGATCACGTCACTATGGATTGTTGAGATGTTGTAATTGCGAGCCAGGCACCAACTGCCCAGATCTCAATCACATGATGTGGGGACACCGCAACTGAGATAAGTAGGAGAACTGATGGTAATCACTCGTTCATCACCATCATAAGTTTGAATAGTCGCTGAACAAGTGGTTGTTAAATGAGGACCACTTGTATACATTGTTTTTAACTCTGCTTTTATCTTCTCTTTCCCTTTTTATATTTATTATTATTTGCTGTTTTATTGGTTTGATGCATTAATTTACAGTATTTAAATACTGCCAACTCTACAGGGATTTCCACAGGTTTACAAAACTGAATGCAAGCTATAAAAATGATTAAAAACTGTAATACCAATAAACAAGTACCCTGGTGTCCTTATTACACAACCAAGCCCAGTTCTAAAATTCATAATTAATACTAATTAAAAGCTCTGTGACAACTAGGTTTTTAAGATCTTTCTTTTTTATATACTAATTTTATTAAAGATTACAGTTTACAACAATAAAAACTAATACAAATTTTAAAAAAATAATAAAAAGAAAAAATAGAAGGTGCAGAAAAGAAAAAAGAGAAAAAATAGAAAGAAAAATAGAAAAGAAAGAAAAAATAAGAATATAGTAAGGAAAAATAAATATATAAAGAAGCGACTTCCCCCTTTATCACAACTATAAACAATTTTAGTAACTACAAATGATCTCTTCTTCCCACATCGCATCTCTTGTTTTTAAACAAATCCATAAAACCTCGTCATTTCAGTCCTCATGTCAGCAAAAGTCCATTAAGGGTTACCAGAGATAATGACATATCTATTTTAATCATGATCAAATAAACCAACTTTATATTCCTTCCTTTTACTTCTAACAATCTTGATCTTTAATCACTTCAAACAATGTCCTAGAACTTGATTTCTGTTCATTTTTACTTTGTCCCTTCTCACAAAATTCTTCAAAGCTTTAACAAGCCTCTTTTGTAAATCCAATATAGGAATATTGTTAAAACTTTGAAGAATTGTTAAACTCTCTTGGTTTGTTATTTGTATTTCCCTTTTAATTATTAAGACATCAGCCGGTTTCTTTTGTACGTCCAGTGTAGCATCTCTTTCCATGTCATACTTTAACTTGTCATTTTTATATCTACTTTCACATCAGTCTCAATCATGTCAGGTAATATTTGTTCCTCTTCCCTGTATAGCATCTTTTAAACACAGTCTATCTATAGAGGCAGACACTCTTAAAATTAACTCCTGGGTCCATTGTTCAAAAATATCCTTTAATATTTCCAATGTTAAAATAGTTTGCTTCATTCTGTATTAGTAAGTTGAGTTTAATTGTATCTCCTTTACTTGTTTAATTAATCTCCTTTAATTGTAATCTTTAGTTCCTTCTAGTTCTCTCTAGTTCCAATTTTTAAAGTGTCCCAATTTTTCTTATCTTATTTCTTTTTTTTTTTAAGAATTCAAAACAAAAGCATTTTCTCACAGGAAGGATTCTTTATAATTAATTCCAAAATCTTATTTCAAATTTATCTGGACCCTTAGTCTGTTTGTAACTTTCTAAAATCAAAGTTTTAATCACCCTTTTGCTATTTATTCTAGAAAAAAAATTAAGTCCTTAAACTTGTATTTAAAACTTCTTTTACTAAGGATTGAAGGAAACTCACCTGGTGCTGTAAAACTTGTTGATCCAAAGATTCCTAATAGCTGAAGAGCAGTTAACAAGCAATTTCCAAAAGTGATTAGAAAAGGAAGTATGCAAACCCAGTGTCCTTTTAAAGGTGTTGACTGCAGTTTCAGCAAGATGGTTATTCCCTCACCTCTTAGAGTGCTAGACCCGCCAGAGACTGCAGTCTTGTGGTCTTCTCACAAGGAGCAACTATCTGGAGCACCGGTGGGCAATCTCAAGTCCTCTCCTTGGCTGGAGAGGAATTATGAAGAGCCAGTCTACTTGCTGGCTCTTCATTCTGCCATGGTCATCCGTTTTTTGCGGAGCCATCTTCAGTTTACCATTTCTTCTCTGAAAGTCAGGTTTTCAAGATCTTTCTGAGCATCATCAGTGATTGTACAATTCAAATCTCAGGGACAAACTGTTCTATAAACTGAAAAAAAAATAGCTTTCTCACCCCCCTTTTTATTTTTAGATTATTTTATATATTGTCATCTGCATTGTAAGATTTCTTGCCCTGAAAAACAGCTGAAATCTGTAAACATCAAATTACAAAGTCAATCAGAAACATAATTTCAAAGCCATTTTTGTGTGGTCCATCATTCTGTTCCCACAGCGGCCAAGGAAATGTACTGGAAAATCCCTAAGTAGGACTTCAGTGCAGTTACAATCTCTTAGTCTCCTCTAGCAAGTTTTTTTTTTCTGAAACGGTTACTGCTTCTGTTGGCTTGTCTGTACTGAATCCTTCACCATAAATATCCTTCCACTTCAAGCATCTTGGGTTGCAATGTTATCATTTGACATTTTGGCCTAATTTTGGTTGCCTTTTGTTGCAGGAGAATTGGCATTGGCATCTAGGTGCATTGGTTGGTTCTGAGCAATGTTTGATATTATTTCTGAACTCTTTTTAAAGTGAAGTATAGGTAGTCCCCTACTTGCGAACTTTTGTGTTGTGAACTTTCACCCGGAAGTTGGGCCGGAAGTCAGGAAGGGATTAGCGTGCTGCAAACAAACCCTTTCCCGCCTTCTCCCGCCTTCTGTTTGTGTTGGAGGTTTGCATTGGAGTTGGAGTTCCCAGAAAGGGTTAGTTTATGGGGTGTGCTCCATCACCAGGTAAGGCAGGAGAAGGGGCAGTGGCAGAGGATGGGGAGAGGGGATGGAGGTCTCCTGCCTCACCTGGCAACAGAGAATGTTGCACCCCGCTGGCTCGTCCTTCACCCAAGGAGCCATCGCTGCCTCTCCTGCCTCACCTGGCAATGGAGCATGCCGCGTAAACGAACCTTTTCTGGGAACTCCAACTCCAATGCAAACCTCCAACCTCCTGAAAGGCGGGAGAAGGCAGGAAAGAGTTAGTGTGCGGCATGCCTCTGCCTCCTCTCCCCTGCTACCACCCCCTCGCCTGCCTCACCTGGCGACACATTGGCAGCAGAAGATAGGGCTCCTCTGCCCACACCACTGCCCTGCCTCCTGCCTTCTCCTCTATTTTTTACTTTTTATTTTGACTTACAAACAAAACGGACTTACGAACAGCCTCTTGGAACATGACCCATTCATAAGTAGGGGACTGTCTGTATTGGAGATATCATTTGATGATCACGCCAATTTTTTCTGCAGAATAGGTCTCAGGAGTCTTCATCCTCATGCCCATTCTGCTTTTGGAGTCCTGAAATTATATACCCTCTCAGGTTATGATTCTGGTCATTATTCATTGATCCAGTGTGTGTTTTTAATCTAGTATCTGTGATTCCATGGGACCGTAGTACGTCTCAGAGTATTTATGGTGTTTGTTCTTTAAATTCTAGGTTTCAAGAGAAGGAAGATTCTTAACATGTTTGCCTAAATGTGTGAGTGACATTACCAAAAAAAAGACTCCGCTTGTGTCAGAGAATCATTTCTGGATTTTTATGAAGAGACTGTAACATTCTTACGTGCTTTAGAAGCATCCTTGTTTAAGCTGGATGACTGGCGGATGGTGACAGGTTGCACACTTCAGATGAAAATAGAAACAACAGCAAAAACAGAACCTGAAAAATGGCCTTGCAGAACTTCAAATCTGCTTTACCTCAACTCTGTCTTGGTCAGTGAAAGGAAAGAACAGTGATCATAGTATGTACTGATGTTGCAAGTCTCTCTTTATTGCTGCTGTTATGTGTATTTATTTTCCTATAAACTCATGTTTTTATTGAATTTTACCGCTTCCTCCTGCTACTGTAAGCTTCTGAGTTTTTCATGGGACAAGGGAGAAGAGAGATCTTTCACTTTCCTTTGGATATGCTATGGCTTTCATCATCCAGGTCTGAATTCTGTTTCAAGAAGAAGGAATAAGAGGATTCTGTGTGGGTGGTTGCTTAGCAATGCAGTTGTACAAACTCCTCATAATCCTATATTCTGCAATGTGATGTAATTCTGCTTTGTGGCTCTTTTTGGAAATCGATGTGAGATTGCAGTGGTAGCTAAATGAGCAAGATAGGAGTGAATAATTAGTAGTCTTTCTTGGATCCAGTTTGGCCCCCTGCCACCAGACATCATGAAGAAGCTATGCAAATTTTCTGATTTTTGTTAGTGTGGGCCTCAAGAACGCCTCCCCTTAAAGGAGATGGGACGGGTTTGTGTAGCTTTTAGACGTATCAGCTACAGACCAGTAGGAGGCACTACACAAACCTTAAACAGGATTTGAACTCAGAGGCCATGCACTTGGTGACTATACAGTGCATTTAGCTTTAAAGTTATCTTAGCCTGGCTGCCAGTAGACTACAGGAAAGGTAATCTTATAGAAGCTATGCAAGTATTTATTTTATTGGATTTCTCCCCCGCCCATCTCCCCCACAATAGGGGACTCTGGGCGACTTACAAAAAAAGTATGCCTTCCTTTTCTCTATATGCCCTCATACTAGAGAGTTTTCTGAATTTTGGCCTGTAGGTTCAAATCCCATTCAACAGTTGAACATAGAACATCTAGCATGAGGATGCCTACACCTGAAGAATCCCAATAGCGAAACCTATTGCATAGTGCCTCCTATTGGTCAATAGCTAGCATAACATCCAGGCACCATGAAGATTTGAAATGTGTGAAGAGGTTTGCAAAAGCCAATTCCTATTGGGTACCATAATGCTGTTTGATATGCAGCCTTCACCTCTTGAATCATTGTGGGTTCTTAGTACTTCAGACTACAGTACTCTCCGCCATCATTCTGTCCCCTTGGGTTTTCCAAAATTTGATTTCTTCATCATGTTCAATATGACACAGAATGTTGGGAATTGGCTTGTATATTGAAAAGTATTTGGGGTGAGTATTTTATTCCAATTCCTCTCCAAGCTGTAGGCTTGTATCACACAATATTCCTGGTGCTGTGTGCAGAGATTGCCCCTAGAAAATGGTGTTCAGATGCAGACTAGCAGTGGAAAGCCTTAGTCTTACCTTCAAACCTATATGAAAGCAATGAAATAGCTATCACTGGTGGAAACAGCATTCTGAACCAGTTGGAAATTCACTCTGATGCAATGGGGATCTGATCAGAGGTTTGCACTCTAGCCCTGATCATGTTACCTAGTCAAGTAATGACATGTCTGCAAGCAAACAACCAAGCTCAGAGAGCACCAAGTGAAATTAACTGGTCTTGCATCTTCTACTTCAATTTACAACAATTATGTCAGGCTAACGTGATAATTTGTCATTCTTTGATACTTTTACTTAAGCCAGACAGCCTTAAATAGTCCATTTCGCTGCAAAAAGTCTTCTGTAACATTTTAAGGCTTTAATAAACATTATGACATAAGACTGAGTAGATCAGCATTTCTAAGAATGCAACAGGCTTTTAAAGGGCTACAGGATTCCTTGTCATCAACAGCAACTTCCAGACAATGCTCCCTAATGGACCTCGGCTGTTTCCGTGGTCTTTCTCCAGGCAAAGCTTCGGGGCTGCAAATAAAAGTCCGTCTCTTCATCGCCTCCAGAACTAAGTCCGTTCCATGTCGAAGGTAAGCCGCAGAACCACCTCGAAGCGAGCCCCGCCGCCCCAAAAGCACAGGAAAGCCAGGCTTGTTTGGTGTAATGAAGCCTCCCATCCCTGACACGCTCACGCGGCTCCTTTTCCTTTCGCGCACACCGGAAGTGAGTCTGGAATCTCCACGGGGACCTGCTAAGGCGGCCCACTTGCACCGGAAGTAGGAAGTGAGGTCGGAAATCGACGGCGGCCGGGAGTGGCGGTGGCCTCTCCTCGCCTCCTGCTGCCGCTGCGGCTGCTGCAGCGTGAGGGTGGGTGCTGCGGCTGAACAGGCGCCGGGAGCTGACCGGAGGCTGGGGAGGGCCCGGGCGAGCCCTGGGTCGGGGCTCCGCGGATACTCTTCCCTCCCGCAAGCAGCTCCACCGCGGGCGGGGTCCCGCATCGCTCCAGGATGGCCGAGTCGACCTCTGGCGTGGGAGCGACCACAACCGTCACCGAGACGGAGGTGACTGAGCCGGTGAGGAGAGGCGCGGGCGGGGGGAGGGCTGGGGGTGCAGCCGGCGGCATGGCAACGATGATGACGGTGGAGAGGAAGGAGCCCCGCCCGCGGAGCCGCGGCGCCTGCGGTTGTCGTGGCAACCACGGAGCGGGGACTTCGGTGGTCGCGAGAAGGGCCGCGCGGCTGCGGCGAGCTGGCTTGTGATGGAAGGAAAGGCTTGTGATAACTTAATGGCTGATGGCTTTAAGTAGCGGAGCACAGGTCTTTTGTCAGGTACTGGCTCGCTAAGCTGAGGGTCTCCTCTCCGAGACCGAAGAACATCTGGATGCCAGATGTCTTTGAGGGTGGGAGGAAGCCAAGGCTGCCGTAATTCCTGGAAACCTCTCGCTGCGGTGGGAATCAGGGCCTGATCAATCGGTCTATGCCAGTGTTGTCCAAACTTGGCCACTTTAAGATGAGTGGACTTCAACTCCCAGAATTCCCCAGCCAGCCATGTTGGCTAGGGAATTCTGGGAGTTGAAGTCCACTCATCTTAAAGTGGCCAAGTTTGGACAACATTGGTCTATGCGAATTGAGCCCTGCCTGGTTTAAATCTTTTAGTTCGATTCGCATTATTGAGTAGATTTGGAAATCAAGACTTCTGTCTCAGAATAAAGTCACCTGAATTAGGTAGACAAGTCTGAATACTTCAGAAGCTAAGAATGCATATGCACCAAAGGCATCCAAAATAAATTAGATTGATTTGAAGTTCTCCGATTCAGTATGACAGTTTGATCAGGTTGTTGCTTGAATTTAGAAACATAATTCAGAGATTCAGTTGAATTCCTTATGAACCAAATCTCCAAGCGTATGTGTGCAAGCATACTGATCAGGAGCTAGACCTTTGGTATGATCCACTAGTGTTGCTGATGCGATCTAAATCAATTGTTTTAGGGATGCAGTATTTTATTATTATTTTTTACATTTATCCACTGTCTTCAAAGAGTCCTCATTACTCATTTGATCTTTACTGCTACCCTGAATATTACAAGAGGCTGAGAGAAATTGGCTCATGATCACCTAAAGATCTTTTTGGATTAGTACAGATTTTAACTTGGTGTGGCCATTCCTTGTCTGTACTCTGATGTTTACACTAGATGAATCACACTAACTTTCTAGTGATGGTAATAGTTACTCATTTGTAGGAGCCAAATGAACATTTTGGTAACTAGAGCGCACTTGTAAAATACAGTATATGATATTTAATAGAATAAAGTTATTATTGCACTTCAAATTATTATTGTACCTAAGCCCACCTCTCCTAAACCATTGTTGGAATAAAATGGCCTTCCCCAACATAGTGCCCCTCAGATGTGTTGGACAACAACTCATGGTAATCCCCCAAAGCTTTGTCAATTATGGTAGGTGAGGAAGATATTAATTGCAAGTCCAACATTTCAAGATGGTATGAGGTTAAGAAGATGTGGAATAAAGAATGGAATGCTCTAGCATGCATCTCAGAGTGGGGAATTGTCCCAGAAATGATTCCATGAACTATAGAAAGACTGCGCCATTAAGGATTTTTTCATGGTAGACCATATAGAAAAGAATTCGGTAGTCAGACTGCTTGTCTGCTACCATTGTCATTGCTTGTAATGATTACTCAGTGGAGTTATTTTTTTATTTTTGTTTTGCAGGGTTATCATACCTGCTGCTCTAATATATTATGCACACATTATGTTTAAAAATAATAAGTGCATGCAACAAATTAATAAACAGTTTAGCTGCAAAGCCAGCTGCAAGTAGATAGGTGAACGTTCTTCATGGTATGAATTTTAGTCACCAGGCTTGAATACAAAATATACAAAATTCTTACATGAGTATGAGAGCCACCTGGCTAAAATAAATTAAAAAACAAACTAACATTCAGAGGGAAGCTGTGTCCAGCTAAAGCAGGGTGGGTGATCTTGAGGTACCCAAAGATCACCATTAACATTTTTTTAGGGAGGGGGCTAGGGCCACAGTGGGTGTGGCAGTGATGCAGAGTGGATGCAGTTGTATCATTCACATGGATAATACTGGAATTTTCCTAATTTTAATTAGGTGGAAACTGCAATGTCAATTTTAGAGTGTATGCTACAGTTTTAATGGATTTTTAGCCTCAAAATCATGCTATACACTCATACTCTGTTGTAGTATCATAAAACATTCTAGTCATCCTCTCTGTTGTTTTTTGCTGTTTTAAGCTTTATCTCTTTTATGAAAATATTCTTAAGGATGAATGAAATACATTCTTAAGGATGAATGAACATTATACATATGTGTATATAATAATCTATTCATACCCACACGTTCCTTTTCCTAGTCCAATCATTGAATTATGGACTCTGTTGTTGCAATGGTAGGTCCAGCAATGATTTCTTGTTGAAGTTCACCCACTCTTTTGTCAGGGTAATTTGAAAAGAATGTCCATTTTAGCCTCACAGCATCACTTCTGACTATCAAAAAATGCCCATAGATGTATAGTAATAAACCAATCTGCTGGCTTTTGGTTTCTGTTCTAGTGCTAATGTGTGGTTCTGTCTCCAGCTGAAATTGAGCCGAATACTATAATTTCTCCGCCTATAAAATAAGTGGTAACATTTAATGACTTTTTTGGCAATTTAAATAGTTTCCAAATTAAGTTTTTAAAACAACATGAGGGGTGTTCTTTCCCTTCCTTTTTAAAAAACAACGAGCTAAACAAGCCGAATTTAGCCTCACTGAAAGTGTAATTCATAAGCTGCATTCATAAAACAAAATGCCCCATGGGATTGTATTATGTCACAAAATTAGCAGGATTCCTTAGGACATTTGGAGTGGGAGAAATCCTGTAACCATTTTTTTTAGAATAATACTGGAAACACTTCTTGATTATGATGTAGTGTTACCCCCATGAGGCTGAGTTGCAGAAACAAAACTTATTTTTCTTTTTCCTTTTTTTTTTTAGAAGAGAAAATCTTAGCTACCTTGTTTTTAAAAATTTTTTTATTTGCTTCTTCAAAAGACTAAAGAGGGGTAGTTTTTCCAAATCTCTCTCATACTTAAGGAAATCATCTGTTGAGTTTCAATAGTATTTTTTCTTACTTTTTGTAAAATCCCTAAAAAGTGTCAGCAAAGACATAATATAAAAGCCCATAACTTAGCATATACAAAATTTACCCTATGAAGCTCAAATGATAGCAGGGCAGTATTTTCAAAATCATGGATGATTTGATAGACTACTGGTAAATAAGATAAATGTATCATATATCAAGTATTATCTATGTGATTTCAATTTTCTCTATATTAAAATATCTGTGGTTAGGAAGAAGCATTATGCTAAATGCCTTGATGTGATTATTAGTGGATATAATACAAAATATATTAATGTACCACACTGTGTTGAAGCAGTGCTGCCCATTTAAATGTTCTCCTGTTAGTGCTCTTCACACTGGTGTAAATAAAAGAAGTTGGACCCATAAAGCCTAAGAGCTCTTATGTAGAATTCAATTAAGTCTTGGGTTCTCTATCAATGTCTATGGACAGCTCATATTTCTGCCAAGAACCCATTAAAATATAGAATCTGGTAATTGTCTCAACATATAATGAGAGGCTTCTTTCTCTTGTCTCTGTGAGCAAGAATGGCATAAGATATTGTGGCATGGGTGGGGCTTGATCAGAAAAGTGGCAGCAATCAAACTTGGAATTTGCCTTCAGAATTCTCTGGAGTTGTATTTATTGGCAAAAATAAAGAGGTTTTTACTCAGGTACAGGTATATAGGAAGTATTCCCCAGGAACAGCAGAACTGAAAATCAAGCAGTTGTATACTGAATGAGATATTCCTTGATTATTTATAAATCAAGCCCTCTTCCCTTCTGTCCTCTTCCCAGGAAAATCGTAGTCTCACTATCAAATTAAGGAAACGAAAACCATCTAAGAAGGTAGAATGGTCAAGTGACACAGTGGACAATGAACACTTGGGACGGAGATCTTCCAAATGTGAGCAATGCCCTTCTGTACCATTGTTATTTAAGATTCTTCCCCTTTGTTTGTATCTCTCCCAATGTGAGTGTATCTTCCAGGGTGGATTGATTGTATAAGTGATCAAACCTGTTAGCTGAGTCTCCAGCATACTATCTATAAACTGCATGCCACCAAAGTTTGCTTGATTCCTTAGGTACTACAGGTAGTCCTTGTTTAGTGACTGACTTGTTTAGCAACCATTCACAATTACAACAGTGATTTAAAAGTAACTTTATGAGCAATCCTCACATTTACAACCTTCTCAGGTCTTTAAAGCAAAGGAAAGCTGAAGTAAGATGATAAGCATAGTCATGATTTAACTTAGCAACTGCGTCACTTAATGACCAAGTTACCGGTCCCAATTGTGGTTGCTAAATGAGGACTACCTGTATGTGCTTCTGTACACAAATGCACAATAGCCTCTGGAAACTAGATAGCCAGAACTGGGTAACTACAGCAGAAGAGAAACTGGAAACATTCCTAACCACTTAACCAACCTGATATAGTTTGTAGACTAATTAACTGAGGCTGTTTATTATTTTTACATTTTTTAATCCCTTAATTTCTCCAGAGATGTGTTCATGTAGATTTTGACTTCAGGGTTACTCTCAAGTGTTCTTAAAGGCCATTTGAATCTTCAAAGATAGACTGCTCATCTTCAAATATATCAGAACATAAGCGTAGATAATGAGATCAGATTCCAGAGTGTACTGACAAACTAGTGGATATAGGGGAATAATTCCTGGAAAAATATGTGGAGTCCTGTATGATCATGTATGCTGGCCCATACATGCTCCATTGGTCCTTTACAGGGAAGCAACTTCCTATAATGGACATGTCCCATGGTTGTTTCCTGGTAATATTTAGAATATAACCTCAAATTTCAGTTGGAAATGATAAACTTTGGAGCCACTGGATTGCTTATGCCATTTTAGCCTGGAGAGGATACCAATTGCCCCAATTAATCCTAGATACTCAGCAGTACTTACTAGAAGTTGATGAGAAGGCACCTTGAGATGATCACAGGAGGATAGAGATATTACTGTAACAATAGCTGAATTGACTGGAGAAATGCTATTTGTCCATTCCTAATTACTCCCTGTGGTTCCCTGTCCAAGTATACAAGGAGCAAGAAGAATTGACACATAATTCTCCCCATCATGTAGAGTTTTTGCTTCTGCTTGATGGGTTGGGTATTAAGAGGCTAAGAACTTGCTGTATCTCTTCCATCTTGGGATCCATGTGTCAGAAAGGTGAATTACTTGCTCCTGGCTATGCTGATCTGATCCCTATAGATTCATATTGTACAGGGAGAAATGTTCTGAGTTTGAAGAAAGTCTGTATAGTCCTTTCATTTTCCAAAAGTGAGAATTGCTGGTAGATAAAATGGACAGGTAACTATTCCTTCATTTAATCTTCCATTGCTGTCATTGCTATTGAATGATTCTGTTTCTGTGCTTCTCTCTCTCATGTTTTCTTCCTTCCTTCTGTTCTTCTTCCTTCACTGTCTGCCATTTCCCTTCTATTCCTTGTCTTCCCGCACTCAATATTTCCACTTTATATGCTTCACGCATTCTGCCTTTTATTAAACACTTCCCCACTTGCCATATCAACACTTACTTTCTTCCTCATTCACAATCTCTTCACGTCTCTTTATTCTCCTTTTGTTTTTTTGTTTTTTGTTTTCATGTCCTCGATGTATTACTCTGACCCCTTTTTATCTTACTTACCTTCCTGCCATTCCTTTCCACTTCTTCCCTCCCCTTAACACAGGCTGCTGCATCTACGAGAAGCCACGGGCTTTTGGTGAGAGCTCAACAGAAAGTGAAGATGAGGACGACGAAGGCTGTGGCAATGCCCATTGCATCCGAGGTCACAAGAAAGGTCTGCGGGGGAAGGCACAGTCTAAAGCAGGAGATGCTGGTCCAAAGGAGAACAGCTCCCAGAAGTTGGAGCCGCCTGACCAGAACCATGCAGGGGCCATGCAGCACTGAACCCCACCTGGCCATGGGGCAGAGAAGGCGCTTCTCAGCTCTCCCCAAAGAAGGACTGACACTGCCCCAGCTGAGGCGAGGGAGGAAGGGAAGGAAAGACCTACACATCCAGCTCTTGGCTGTCTTGTGCTGGTGCTGATGCTGCCTTGACTGTGGGTAAGGGGGAGGGAGGGGTGGGAGGGCACACACACCCAGCTCCACGCCTGTCTTGTGCCAGTGCTGCTATTGTCTCTATCCATCTGTGGCTGGTGAGTCTGTCTGGTGCCACCCATCCTCACCCTGCCCAACGAGGAATGTATTGACAGGACCTTCTTGGGTACTGTGGCTGATTTTTTTCCCTGCTTCTTAATTAAATATTTGTTATCAGTGATGAATATGATGGGGAATGGCTCTGCTTTGGGAAGAGCAGTGATAGAGCTTGAACCAGGACCCTTTCTCCTTCCCCTTGTCCTCCTCATTACCTCTGGTTTCTTCCTTTATTCCAGGCCCCTTCCCCTTGGTCTTTTCCAGCTCTGTATGAGAAACCTTCCATCTACCTGGTTAACCTTTGTTTGCATTCTTCTCGTGCACTGAACCTGCATTACTTTGCTATCAGCTCCACTGCCTCCCCCTTGTAGACTCACTCATACAAGGTCACTACTTCTGACATAAAGCTGCCTTAAAAGTGCAGTCATCAGGTCTCCCCCCTATCTTAAGCTCTTAGTTCCTGGAAGAGGGTAGGTGTTGATTCCACCTCATCAATGATATATGACAATCTTCATTGTCTTCAGATATGTCTTCTTAAAAGGACATTTTCTCCTGTAATTACTTTTTTAAAAATTACGCTATAAAAGTCGGTAAAAATTCTTAGTGGTGGGAATGAAAGGAATGGAGAGGGTGCAGAGGATGCAGGATGGTTGGGAACATTGTGAGTCTTACTGATTTGGGGTTGAGAGGAACTTGGAGGACGTAAAAGGATGAGTGTTTTATGTTAAGGTACAGTCTGATGCATGAACCCATAAAAAAAGGAAGTTGGGCCCAGTCTGAAAACCCATGATTGATAAAATCCCCATGATCACCTTGCACAGTAATATAGATAACTCATCCCTGTATATTTCATTGCTTGGGCAGAAGTTCTTACTGAATAAGACCTTTCCTGAAATCACACGGGACTCAACAGGAGCCTGAGGAATGGGACCATTTCTTCCATTGCATGATCACTTGATTGTTCTGGCTACTTGTGGTTTGATGTTGGAGAAGAGACAATTGTACATTCTCAAAATCTTTCTTTAGCCTCCATGTGCATATTTTAGCATCCTGCTGATTAAAAAATTACATTCAACAAGAAATGTTCACAGCAGCGTAACATTTGGACAGGTAAGCAGACTTAAGCCCAGTTTAGCAAGCCTTACAAGAGCTACGTTTCTCAACAGTCTGGATGACTGAGGAACAACTCTTTTCAGAGTTATTAAAGTTGGAGGCGCATGATCGTTCTCAATGGAAGCCTTTAAAATATGAAACCAAGGGACACAGTCTTGCCCTTGGTGAGGCCTAGCCCTGTGAGTTGTTGCATCACTTATTTGCTGAATTGGGCTCTTGCTTAGGGAGAAGTCTGTGCAGAAGGGTTTGGGTTTCAGAGAAGCCTATTGTATTTATGTTGTGCTCTTGCTAAACAAAATTTGGATTACAAAATAACAGAAGAAGGCTGGACCTCCTGGCACTTTGTGATAAGCTTCATACTTAGCCACTGTTTTTAGTCAAGTTGTATAGCACAATTTGGTAAAAATTAAGAGTGGTTGATTTAGCTTGTGGACTATATTATGTGGTCTTTGCCTTTTTTTTTTCCTACAATACAAAGAGATTTTGAGTTGAAACCCCAGAGTAAGCTGCTGATGCACAGATCTGAGCGGGATATGTAAGCTTGTGGGTCACTGTAGTGCTAGTGATATCACTGCCCTTTTTCACCAAAGAAGTCATGTACGTATTCTGTTTGCTCATATTGTGCTGACAAAATGCACAGTGCCTCTGCTAATGGCATATTTCATAACAAACATGTTGCAAAACAGGACATTGGGCAGGAGAGTCCACTGGACTGGCCCAGCAAACACAAGGGTTGCTGTAAAAAATACTATAAAATATTTTTACAGGAAAGCACGTATTGGGTGAAATGACTGGGAAGTCGGAGAGTTTCTTGTTGGCTTTGCTGGAAAATAAAATGTTCATATTATTTTTTAAAAGCATTAAAGTTTATAGTATAGATTCATACATTGGAACTAAAGTCTTGGCTTCCTGCAGTAGCCTAAGAAATGTGCTGCTTAATTTAAATGGCACCACCATCTCAATGTACTGCACTATAAAATGTCAAATTTTGCATATGGCATATATTAAGTTAGATTTGTGTCACTCTCTGATACACCACTTTAGTTCTAGTTCATTGAATAAAAGTCATGCTTGGCAGATGAACAAACTGCCCACATATTTCTGAAGATGATGGCCTTAACATTAAATAGCATTATAATGGAAATAGCATGCCTAATAGAAAATTGATCTGCATTGACGTTAGGAAACAAGAAACTTAATAAAGGAAATTCTTCAACCCCTCCTACCCCCCCCCCCAGGTGTAAGCCTTACAAAACCTTCAGTTTCAACACACAATTTCTTGACACACTGAAAGTTAGGAATTTCCCTACTTTAAAACATTCCTGAACTCGATCTAATTAATCTTACTAAAAACTAAAATCATGACTCACTAGTTATTTGGGTGATCAATTGTTTTGATGATTTCACTACAGCTGGCCCAGTTGCTGGGAAATGCTGGGAGTTGTAGTCCTAACCCTTGGAAGGCTCCCTGTATAGGAAAGCTATGC
Organism: Liasis olivaceus; assembly: GCA_030867105.1. Classification (NCBI taxonomy): domain Eukaryota; kingdom Metazoa; phylum Chordata; class Lepidosauria; order Squamata; family Pythonidae; genus Liasis; species Liasis olivaceus. The sequence goes on along the minus strand of CM061348.1, from coordinate 17,848,426 downwards.
CAGAATGTCAAGCTCTTGCATCCTGAGGTGCTGAGCATATGCCAAAGTTATGATCTGAATACATAAGTTGTATGGATTTTGCTGGTTGACACATCAGATTTGTGCTGGTTTGGAATGTTTGGAACTGTGGGAAGGCTGCCTTGGGCTTCATGGAGAAGCAGAATATAAATATACTGAAGAATAAAATATCAGTTCCATGAATAAGATACAGTACGAAGTTCTTAAATGGATGTCTCTTAAAGTACAGGAAAATAACGAATAAAGGATCTGCTTTATCTTGAGCTGATCACTAAGGTTTTAAACCTTTTTCTAAGTTAAGGGTGGGGAATCTGGTTCTCAGCAGTACCTGGTCTAATAATATATGAAGAATTATAAGTTCCTATTTGTCTGGGAAGTCACCAGCAGTCCAGTGGAAGTCTTTTGTCTTACCCTGTTCTAGCAGTATTGGAGATCTTCCTATTTTAATTGTATGTGCATTTCAGCCAGAAAAATGTTAATTTACTTTCCCTATCCCACACAGCATTAAGAAAAATATGTAGTTCATTTGTAGGCCACAAATTTTATGTGTACAAAACCCTAAAAACAAACACTTCAGCAGCAACTGTGAAAGATACACCTCCATTACTTTTATCAACCAAGAGGGGGAGTTCTCTGCTGTTCTTCTGTCTGCACCTTCTGGTGAAGGCAGATGATGGGAGGTATCTCCTCACACAGCTCAAGTGATTTAAAATCCCTGAAGGTCACTAAGCAAGCATAGCTCTAAACAAGAATTTTACAAACACATGGACAGTAAAGCTATCAATTGCTGGAATCACAGTGTGTTAAACAACAGTTTGTTGAGTAAGGCACAGTATCTTGGCTCCTTCAGCACCCTAAGCCAAAACCAGAAGTCACAGTATGGCTTAACACCTTGTGTGGGCCTCTCCTGAGACTATTAGTTAAGATAGTTATATGCCACTTCTGGAGTCAGAAGGAGAACAGTCCTGAATATTAATTCTTGGAGACCACATGTCCTGCTTGAGATCTTCTTAAAAACATGTGTTTGGTAAGAAAGAAAGTTGGGCTGAATAATTTTTGTCTAACCCAATAGGGCTTTTTTTTTAATCTATCTATCTATCTATCTATCTATCTATCATGTAGCAGGTATTTCAATCCTTGTAGCTCACTCTTCCTGTTTACTTCCTTGGTCTCAGAGGCGGTGCTGCTTATAAACAATTCTGTGTGCCTATTAGACATTAAGAATCTATTTTGCATAATTTATTCTACAATGACTGATTTGCCTAACTGGGATTAGTCATGTAGAAAAGCAAAAGCTATGTAGTCATACATGGCTCGGTTTTGTACAAAATACAGATTCGGCAGTGATCCAACATACGTTGCCACAAAACAATTCAGTCTCAACCGTGGCATGTTGCGCTTCTCTCTTCCTTTGCTTTTCTGGTGTTTCTTTCCTTCACAGGCAAGTATTCTCATAGCAGCGGATGGATATCAGCTGTTCTTTACATATGGCATTCCAGAATGGCAGGACAAGGGCATTTAACTCAAAATGCTATAGAGCAGGGTTCCTCAACCTGCGCAACTTTAACATGGGTGGACTTCAACTCCCAGAATTCCCCAGCCAGCATGGGGGGTCTGGGAGTTGAAGTCCACCCATGTTAAAGTTGCTCAGGTTGAGGAACCCTGCTATAGAGAACCCATATCCCAATGCTACCCAAGCTGTCTTCTGCCAAATAATAGGTTGCTCTCCATCAGGTGGAGCTAGCCAGAAACGATCCCTGAAGGCAAGGGAGCCACATGTGAGTAACTATACTCAAGAATGACCAAGCCTTGGCTGCCCTTTCTTTTCTCGCATTAGCAATTCACATAGGTGATACTCAAGCCTAAACCTACATTCTAAGGGCTAACCCCCCACTGAATAAAATAAAAATGCAAACTTTGGGGCATACATGGAAAAGCATGTGAGGCCTGGGCAGCCACTTAGGTAGAGACGAGCCACGGCGAAAGGTCTCTGAGTTCAGTGAGAAAATGACAGGATTGCAGACTGTCCCTATGTTTCTGTGTACTGCTCAGTGCTGCTTAGGCATCTTTGAAACTTGATGCTGGGTTGCCCCTTATTTAAACAACCTGTTCCTATGACTAAGACAGCTGATCCCTCCCAATACAGTATCTCACAAATTGTTGCTCAGGTTAAAGTGATAAAACATGGCTCCTGCATTTGTTAAAACTCTAGGTGCAAATGAATGAAAGTATAGTACAAGAGAATTTAGGGGAGGGGGAGGGGGAGGGGGGGAATCATTTAAAATTCCCTACTTTGAATATGTACTTTCTGAACAGGTGCGGACACAGAACACCAGTATGCCTGTTATTTATGGCTGTCAGATACAGGAACAAAGATATTAAAAAGAAATAATTAAAAACTGGGAGGAACACTTTTCCTGTTAGACTTCAAAAGAAGAGAATATGTGTAGCTCAGGGTTGAACTGTGGAGTCCTTGGTGTTCTCTGAGCTTGGTGGTTTTCTTGCAAATGTTTCGTTACCCAGCAAGGTAACATCTTCTGTGCTTCAGACTTCAAAAGGTTTAGCGGCCAGCTCTCTTCCACCTCCTTTATCCCTTCCATGTCCTTCGAAAGGTGCTCTGCACTAGGTGGATTTCTTTTATTTTCCCATCCTTTCTTAATAAAACAGTACTTTTAACAGCTACAAAAACTACCATTAAGGCTTTACCTGTCTAGGTAATACAAGGATAGTCCACTTTCACCTATGGGCTTTCTAGATTAGGCTACTCTCATCTGGGCTGCAGAACTCCAGCCTTTCTGTATCTCTTTGCTACCATCTGGCGATCATCCAGATTCCTGCCTCCCAGATAGCTAATCATATTGTAGGAACAGAGCTGCTGTTTAAAATGACAAGAGTCCCCTGGAAGTGGGGGAAAAAGAGGTAGCTGTAGTTTTAAGACAGATCTTCCCTGTTCTGCACGAGCAATGCCTTTGTAATCTCCAAGCAGCCTCCATGCCAACATCGGATGAGAAGTGGCTGCTGCTAATCGGATTGTCATCCACCTTAAAATATATCATTCCCCAACATGCTGAGGCAGAGACACCATGCTCATGTAGGAACAATTAGATAGGTATCTGAACAGGTCCCAACATCTGGGATGGATCTAAAGCTAGGCTTTGCAAGAACATTTGGAAGGTTGCTAGGCCTTGCCTGAAGGGGCTTTTAGCAATGCACCATAATTGGAGGGGGGGGGGAGGCAAATTTGCTATCGGAGATGTTTTACTTGTTTTCCTGCACTTGAAAGTGATTTAAGGTCAAGGTTCCCTGAAGCTGAGCTCATCTGTTGATTATATTGGCACATTCAGGTAGTTTTCTTGGCATCAGCTCAGAAGGGCTTCCAGCTGTGTAGGACTATCACCAGCTTTGTTTCTTTCTTCATTTCTGTAGCTTTAGCAGTAGCCTGTTAAAAATGTTTTATCAGCTTTCTAGGACTCCTGCTGTGGGTTTAGCTACAGCATCAGGTTGGGCACCTGTAGCTTTCATAAAGGAATTCTGAAAAGTTTTGGTACCCACTACTGGAAATAATCAGGATCAGAGAAAGCCCTGTTCTCCTTTGCAGCCCCACCTTTTGTAGTCTGGACCCGATCCTCATTTTTACTATTATGCTGCCATTAGAAAAGCAGGAGCACTACAGGGTAGGAATAAATGTTCCTAGTCAGTTTTTTGGATTTCTGACCTCCTGTATTGTTGTGGAGATTGATTTATGGTCCACATTTCTACCTTGCTGCAGTCTAGAGCAGGGTTTCTCAACCTTGGCAACTTTAAGACGTGTGGACTTCAACTCCCAGAATTCCCCAGCCTGTTCTAGAGCCTCTTGGCAACTTACATCAAGTACTGTATGTCCTGCAGAGTTGATATCTGGGGGGAAGAAGCAAATCACTTAAATGCTGTACCAGGACTGACTCCGAAGCTTACACTTTCCATAGTTACTTATTGAAAATTCCAAACCAACACTTTCTCCGCGAAGATGCCCCAGTTGCCTTAGCAGGCAGGCTTTTAACTTGCTCTTGATTTTACATTCAGTCCGTTTCCACAAAGGACCCAAATGCATTTATGGACAAGCACAAATTAACAATCACTGTATTATAGATAAAATAAAAACAATCCAGTGTTAACTACATGATGGTTGTGCAGTCTCTTCCTTGTTCATGCATGCCAGTACCATTCAGTAGGGGAACAAGAAAATGTGTTAATTTGTTTTAAAATTAAAAAGGCAAACAAGGGTAGGAAACTTTAGATTTTCCCCTTTAACGGGATCTGGTTCAACTTTACAGAAACTGGTTGACATTAATGACATTTCTTTCCCCTAAGTGTTGGGTCCCTCCAACCATAAGAGGTGACCAAATGTTTCTACCTGCTGATTGTTTAAGAAATAATTGTACAGTGATCTTCAGTGCCCTTCAGCAAATGCGAATTCAAGCCAAAAATGCTATCATGTTGGCTGCTGCTCAGTGATAAACATAGGCTGGGTTTGTGAATAATATTCAGCCAGTATTGGTTTCTTGTTTGTTGAACGTGCCATTGTGGCCTGGTTTGCACATTCTGCTAAGCAACAAACCAGGTTACGGCTTGACATGTTATCTACACCATGGTGTCTGCAGTGTAAAGAATGCAGAAGAGGGAAACACGGTTTCCATCAGGCAAGGTGGTGAAGGAAAATGACCAGTGAAATGAATCCTGGGAGTGAAATGGTAGACAGCTAATTCAAGAAGCTCCAGCCAAGGGAAGGTCCACCGCCTCCCTCAACATTGACCCAGGACCCTTTATAGTGGAGCTTCTCCCTGCCCTGTGCTAGAAGATGAAAGAAATATCGCCCACAATATTCTTACAGGAAAATTACACACTTTACAGCCTTCTGCCAGTTGGGACTATTCCTGGTGGTTGTGGCAGCGGCGGTTGAGGTTGCAATGCAAGCTTGGTGCAGTTGCATTCCACACCTTTCTCTGTGGGGGGATTGCAGCTCCAGTGCCCTGGGTTGCCCATCCCTGCCTCACATCAAACCCCCCCCCCCAGGTTAATTCAGCAGTAACCTAAAAAAACACAAGCTTCTTTCTGTCCTGTCACCTGTATGTAGTGACATTTGGAGGAGGCAGAGGAGGATTTTTCTGAGGTGCTGATTAGAGCTTCCAAGTCTTGGCCTTCAAGTAAAGCCATTTTCTTTCTGAGCCCAACCAAAAATCTGGTCTGCTCAGCTACAGGTGGAATTTCTTCTGAACTAGAGGCAACTTCAGTCCTGAAATTTGGTTCCAGTATTAAGGTCCGGTTGAAGAAGATATGAAGAAATGAGTCAAGAGGTTTCCAGGCACCTGCAAAGGACATTTTTCTCTATGTATCCAGAACTCAGGACTGGCAGCGACGTTAACTTCTCCATCTCGTCCATGCAGTGGGCTTGGGAAAGAAGGGACAGCCACTTGGAAGGGCTCTGGCTGACTGTTCAGGTGAAAATGGTGGCGAAGGAATCCAAACCACATTAGCTATGGAGAGGAAAAAAGAAAGCATAAATGGGAAAGAAATGGACATGGCAACATTTGCATTATCGTTTTGTGCCAGTGTCTCAGTGGAGGATCATCAGAGGCCGTTTATGGGAGAGGTTGCCCTTTGGCATGTAAACTGGTCTATTCACATTCATACCACATGCTAACCTGAGTCAGGTCAAGGCCAAATGGCTGCATTTGTACCTAGGTGAAGCTTGGTTAGTGTTAACCTTGTTTTGTTTTTTAGTAGCTTAGTGGATTGTGCAAACCTATTGGGGTTATTTTATGGTTCAATATATTGTGCTGTTGTGATGTCACTTGGCATTCACAAGATTGACAGCGCTCCTCCGCCAGGAATTGCACATCACTGTCTCCAGCAGAACCTTCCTAAGAAAAGCTGGCTAATTTAGCACATAGCCAAAGGAGTGATCCCCATAACTTCTCCCTATCCATGTGGAAAAGCTTTTGTTCTTTCGGAAATTGTAAGCAATGATCTAGCAAACAAGAAACTGTGGGCTGAAATGGAGGTGCGGGAGAAAGAGAGAACTCAAAGTCAACCTCTGATTAAAGGCAGAATTTGTAGGAAGGAGGATTTTCCAGGTACTGTAACAAATTGACACAGAGGTAATACCTCTTCAGAAAAATCCATCCTCTAGAGGAGTAGAAAAAGACTAAGAACTGTGCTTAGTTTGTTCTTCTGTTTATTTAAATTTATTGTTTCTGGTATCTAGTGTCTCTATACAGGTTCAATCACTATGTGTTTTTATGCAACCTGGAAGTTTTTTCATCAGTTTTATTTATTCATTCTACTTGGCTTACATACTGTTCCAATCACCCACTGATTCTGAGAGGCTTACATTCCAACCATGCATAAACAAGGTTAAAATAACAAATGATGATCATAAACAATATAGATAGTAACATATTCCTATGTCAAGGAGTCACGCCCTATAGATCCCTCTTAGATCATTTTCCCTCAAAGGCCTGTTGAAATAGCCAAGTTTTAATAGCTTTTCTGAGCCAGAAAAGAATCTTGCAAGGTTCTGTTACTGTAACCTTACAATAAAGGTAGCGTTAGTACTCATGGTTGGTGCTTCTCCTCTGGACTATCTCAAAGGGCTGACATCAATCTTGCAAGTCTCAGAGTACCCCTCCCCTCCCTTACTTTTACTCTCCCGATAACTAGGGAGGATGTCTTCTGAGATGCCTTCCACTCCTACTCCTCCTTCGGACTCAGATTTCATTTATCAGGCCGTTGCCTAGGCTGCAGCTCTTCCTCCTGTCTCCCAAGGTCATTCCCACATACCACTACACATAGTACAATGTATGAATGTGGCCATTAGGATTTGTATGCCTTGCTTGCTGTGTCAAATATTCAATATGGCTTAATGCGATGCATGAATCAGGTCTAACCTGGAGTAAGAATCACCTATCTATAGAAAGGCTTATCCCTGTTTCCACATGAATCAATTGTTGGGTTCACACATCACACTAAGCTATGTTTTGCTTTAAACATGGTTTATAAAATAAGCCATACTTCGGTCTCTCAATGCGTTAAACCATAAATCATTGTTTACAATGCATAATAGCTGAGTTCACACATCATGCTTAGCCAGCCCCAAGAAACCACATGATGTCTTAGCACAACGTGTGAATCCTGCCAATGATGGTGATAGGTTGTTGGCTTAGGATGCACACGGTTCCTGATTCCGTTTCTGGCAACTCGCTTTAGATCCCAAGTGATGGGGAAAGTGGTTGTTTGCAGGACCCTCTGGAATGCTCAAGTCGGCCTTCTAGTCCTTATCCTGAGCTAGATAATCAGTCTGACCTGGAATAAAGCCGCTTTGTTCTTCCTATGTTGCATTCACTATTCTGGTCTTGCTTCTTTCCAGCCGTCGCTCTTGGGGTATGATTGTGCCATGTCACCATAACTGTATGAGAAAACGTGGAAAAATTCAGACCCAGCAAAATTACTTACATTCAAAATGGAGGTGCCCACTGGATCTCTGGATAGGTGGCTGTGCTGGGTTTGGCATTCTCCACTGAAAGGTATCTTCAGAATAAAAACTCATACAAAACCTCAGAGAGGGCGTGTAAATCTTGTTTTTACATTTTCTACTAGTAACTCTTTTTATGGAGTATGAGCATCAATGTAGATTGGGTTTTTTAGAGTGTCTCCTAGAGATTCATGAAACGCTGACTTAAAACGTTCACCATTTGGGAAGTATAAATAAGTCTGGTGTGTGTAATACAAAGTAATTTTAAATTTAAATTCACAGAAACTGAACGAAACAAGAGACAGTTTTAACGCTTTGAGCATAGAAAATATATGGGTGGAAACTCCTAAAGTTGTAATGGCCGTTTCTTCACCATTAATTTGTGAGTCCCACAGGATCATCCACCCACCAGCCATCCTTCTGTCAAGATAAAAAAACCTTCATTCCTCTTATATTGCTACCGCATGGGAGAATGACACTGAATAAATCACTAGTAAGGAAAAAGCCTATTACCACAGCATCAGGGTTTCAAGACCATGAACAATCCTGCCATCCCTGCTGTATTCTTGTCCATTTCTTTGTTTAGGGTGCATGTCTACTCTGAAATAAGTTTCACTGAGTTCAGTAGGGCGTATTCCCAAATAAGAAGATAAAGGATTCCTCAGCCATAGTATGGAGCTTTAAAATAGCCCTGTCCTGCAATTCCACTGTGGCTGTAGTTGCCCAAGACCCTGAATCACAGGCAACCCTATGGCCTGGGTGTGTACACAACATGGTTACAGCCACCATTTAGGCTAGCATATTGTATGAATCCATCTGGTAACATCCAAGTCTTCCCTTCATACATCATGGGCCACCTATGTAAATCCTGGGGGTGAGGCCCCTGGGAGCAAGCCTGGCTGCTGCATTTGCAAACTTTTCCAAAAGAAGAAGGTAGAGTGACTCACCAGCTGCAGACTTCTCGGATGCCTTCCTGGAAGGAGACGGAAAAAAGGCAACATTAGACAGCTAGATGAAGAGGATTATTTTTACGCACCTGTTGACAGAGCGAGGCAAAAGTAAATCCAGAGCTCACAGACAGATGTCTTGGCAGCCAGTTCAGCACAGCTTTCCCTTAGCTGGCCATACTGAACCAGAGCTTCTCTTCCACCAAGCCAGTTGTACTGTCTTTGCCAAAGATGGGAAAAGGTGATGTAGAACAACTGCTGGGCAAACATATTGAAATGTGAAAGCCAGCAGCACAATGTGGAGATTTCGCATGGTGGAGTGGTTGAAAGGGTTGGACTAGGATTGGGGAGACTCAGGTTTTAGTCCCCCCTCAACTGCAGAAGCTCCCTGGGGGGCTCTGGGCCAGGCCCTCTCTCAGCCCAAGAGCCAAGAGTGTAGGGTAATGATGAAGGTACGGGGAGGACAGGGTGGGGAGATCAAGTCTCTCCTCAGCCATGGAAGCTCCCTGAGTGAATGGGCCAGTCACTCACTCTCAACCCAACCCACTTCACTGGGCTGTTGTTGTGGGAACCTTATACTTCTGGAGGACAGGCAGGAATCTAACAAATAAATGTCTACTAAGTTGGAAACCTTATTAATAGTAACTAGAGAAACTCATACAGGAGAACAGGTGACAAGAACTGAATGAAATGTATCAAGGAACAGCAGAAATAACTCAAGAGGGTTCTTGCTTTGACACTCAGCACATCTCACCAGTATGCAGGTTGGCTACTGAATGGATTAAGTTACCAAACAAGATGCACATTTGGTCTGACCTAGAAGATGATACTTGCATTGTTACGCAATGGCTTTTTGAGCAGAAAGACCTTCCCAACCAGGCTGGGAATTGGATTCCCAAACCATCTGCAGAGCAGTAGTTGGAGAAGGTGGGAGTAGCATTGGAGAGCGTATCATTGTAAGGAGCAATCTTTGGGTTAGGGCAGTCTTTCTCAAGCTCAGCAACTTTAAGCTACGCTGGCCGGGGAATTCTGGGAGTTGAAGTCCATACATCTTAAAATTGCTGAGCTTGAGAAGATAAGATAATTCTCTAGACATGGCATTATAGCTTCCAAATTAACCCAACAAGAACAGAGAAATTATTACAGATAAGGAAACTTAGTGATGTATACACGATCGCCTGCAGTTTTCCCCAAGTCCAGGTCAATCTAAGTTTATCAGTGTTTTGCAGATAAAATTAGCCCAGTCAGGCATAAATCTGCTAAGTTCCCTTGTTGAGGTCCTGAATTGTTCCTCATTTAGCTTTAAAAAGTGACACACACCCCTTCCCAATTTCCTGATAATTTCACACACACACACCATCAGCACAAATGTTATTTTAGAGAAATATATCAAATGTTAATTATTCGTGTTTTGTATTCTTCTCAGTTATATATGTATAGTAACAATTTTGTACTCCCAAGGCAGAGGCTTAATGTCCTCCTCCTCCTGTTTTTCATTTATTTTTGTAAGGGGGGGGGCATTTATTAATGTTGCATTGGTTTAATTAAAAAAGAAAACTTTCAAAAACAATACTGTTGTCTTTAGAGATCTACAGTTGTTTTTGAATGAGGAAGAAGTTAAAAAGGTATCACTTTATTCATGTTAACATATGCATTCAGGGCAGACTTTCAAATTTGAGCACTAGTATAACCATGCTTCAGCTGGTTTATTTACTTATTAACTGTCTGACTCCATCATGACTCTGGGCGGCATACTGTGTGAAACCATTGAAAATATTTTAATATGAAAGAAAACCCCCCAAAAGTTGTCAGGAGGACAAGAAAGCTGCAAAGAATACTCGAATGCAGTGTTTCTCAACCTCAGCTACTTTAAGATGTGTGGACTTCAACTCCCAGAATTCCCCAGCCAGCTCGCTGGGGAATTCTGGGAGTTGAAGTCCACACATCTTAAAGTAGCTGAGGTTGAGAAACACTGCTCTAAAGGGATATAGATTGCTTCTCAATAAATACCAAGCAGACTATAATTTCATACATACAAACAAAATGATGATCCCAAGTTGTAACACTGTGAAAACAAGGACAGCTTCTCTGCTCACAGGTTCATGCTATGCATGATTGCATGTTAAATCTCTACCTTTAAAGAAAACCTACATGCCCTCCAATATGTTATCCGTGGCACCCAAGGGAGGAAGGCGGGGAAGGAAAAGTAAGCAAGGTGGCCAAATTTGATTCTCTGCCCGTCTGAAAAAAGGCCAGTCCTGACCAGATTGGTTCCTAAGCAGGCCAAAGTATCATACAACAGCTGGAAAGAATTAAGATCCATATTCCCCAGTGCCTTGGTATTAAATTCAACTTCTTGTGGCCCAAACCTGGCTCACCTGAAGCAACCAAATCACTCTGAAGATACCACATAATTGCATTAGCCCACAAACATTAAAATGGTGTATACTGGGCTCCCAGCAAAGCATTAGCCCTTTGCTGAATGGCCCTGAGCAAAGGCAGAACCAGAACTTATATACCCTTGGCCTACTACATTGCAAAGGCAAGGCCAAGAAAAAGGCAGACCCGGTGGAAATTACAGCCTGATGTTGGAATGGTCTTGATAAACCCACCCGTGTGATCTTATTATTATTATTATTTATCCCTTCCTACCAGATCAGCAGAGCAGCTATAAATCATTTGGTTGGCTGGGTCACAGGTTCCTGACCGATTCTTCCCCCTGTCACCACTTAGGGTCAATTCAATTTTCTTACAAGGAGACTTTAAGCAGTTCACCTGTGTGTGTGTGGGGAGGGGGGCATCTCATAGGTGTGATAGTGAACACAGCTCCTAAGTATATGGGGTGGGAGCATACCTTTCACCACCACAAACTCCAAAGCACTTGCTTTTGAGTAGACCTGGTGCACGAGAATGTAGCTTTCAATCAGAGGTAAACAAGAAAGCTGGACCTGCCTATTGTGGAAATGCATAATGGGGTTTGTTTACTTGGGATGACTACAACATGCAAATGCAGCCATTGAGGCTGGTCAACCCTGAATTACTGTATAACCTCATAGTGGGATTATCCATAGCGAAACAAAACATAGTTTTGTGCGGTCGAAGTGCAGACTGAATGTGTGTGGGCGTTTAATGCAAGTTGTTAATTTAAAACAAAACAAAAAGTTAATTTTAGTTTTTTAGTTTTCAGATGTGTGGGTGATGAGCAGCGCAGCATGTAGGGAGGGTGGGGCTAACACTTTCCTCCCTCTTCTTGGGTGCCAAGAAAAATCTCTTCTCCTCCCCAAAGCTTGTATCTGAGAACACCTTTCAGTGTACAAGGGATACTGCCTTCTTCTCCAACAGAGGATCTCCCCCTTCAACATTGACCCAGCAGCCTGAAATTCAAAAGATGCAGCATTTTCCTTCCCTGCCTGTTTGTGGAGGCAAAGCATTCCACCTGTTGAATTTCTACCTGCCTCACATCAGGCACAAAGCTTTGGCACGGACCTACGTGACTCAACTTGCTCATCTGGCATTCTAGGTGTTGTGTGTTCCTGAGAACTGGGAGGGTCTGGCCACAATCCAGCTGAGACAGGGAGTCATGTCAGCCATGGCCTTGAGCCACCTTACTTAATTGTTGGCCTCTGAGTGAGCAGTCACAGAGAGGGTGGAACCCTTGAAATCCTTCACGTGCACGTGCCCAGCTTCAGCCTCCTCCAGTGCGTCATAACCATCCTCACCACTTTGCTCCTTCTGCAGTATCTTCCAGCCATCCCAGATACCATATGAAGTCACCATCATCCAGATCAGCAGCTGGGAATTCTGTATGTCAGGCATCTAAGGGTTTCTGGGTTCTTTATACTAACAAAATGATGCACCAGGTTAGGAAGCTGAAAAGGAGGGATCGCATCCGAATGAGAGTGAATACGGAACATGGAGGTGGTGATAATTCTCCAAATATAATTAGGACAGAACACCAGGGTGTGTTTGCTTTGTGGCCAGGCCACAGCCCTTCCTATACTTAGGAAGCAGGTTAGCATAATGACTATTTTTCTCACAGCTTGTGGCATCCTTTATTACACAAGATTATTTTCTCTAAATGCACCTATCTAATACATTCTTGCTCATGGTAATAGCTTCATGAATTCTGGGTGCTATGCTGAAAACAGAGTGGCCAAATTAAAGATCACTATCTGGGCTGGTGTGCAGCTGGACAGGTGGAAGAACACACAACACTTCTATTACTTATAGGTCTGCCTTCTCAACTGAAAATGCTTGAGATACATCAACCCCCATCTGGCCAAGCATACTTCAGATACTACTACCATATCTGAATTGCAAAATCCAGGTGGCCTAACTAGACAGCAGCAAATTCTGTACTTCATCATTGCCTTCTAGCAACCCTAATGATTTTTGCAGCCCACATATGGTAGCCCTACTTTTGAGGAACCCCAAACACCTAGGGGGATACCTCTTAGGCTGATCTAGAAGGAATAGGTCTCCAGGGCAAATATTCCAGCTGATGTAGATATGGCCTTTAAGTATCCCACTGGACAAATCCAGCTCTGATTCCTTCATGACTTCACCCCCAATGGTGGTAAAGTTCAGAGCTGATGCCAGCAACTGAGCTTCTACCTAAAGGTTGGGCTAACAGCAATTGGGCAGGTGGAAATCATTGTCTATCATCATGCACTAAAAATTTTCACCAGCTGATTTCTGAAGACCATGCAGCTATTAAAAGTGTAAGGTTGGCCAGATAATGGTTGTGTGGCTATCCAGCACAACAAATCATAAATTAGCCAACCCATCCACATTTCAACCTATCACTTTTACAGGTTGTATGAACCTGGCCCACGTGTTTGGTTTCAGGTGAACCCAGGAAATTTGTTTAATTGAGTAAACCATAATAAAGGTAACCTTGTATAAGTGATCTGGTTGACCACTGTTAAAAACAAAATGCTAGATGAAGATGGGCTTTAGTCTGATCCAGCAAGGTATTCAGAATAATGTTATGGTCTTGTGACATCCCTTGACATTTCAAGACCCTGGGTTCAATGCCTAGCAGCATTTACATTTATTTTGTCAATCTTGGCAAGACAGTTGTTTCTTAAGATGGATAAAGAATATCTGTACTGGGAAAAAGGTAGAGTTTTTTAATCCACTCTCTGTTCTTCATCCCCTGGATGCAGCAAGATCCACAGCAAGGGAGAGAGAGGCAGATTACAGAATCAGAAGATGAGAGGAACATACAACAACTGGTGCTGCTGTGTCTCCCACTACACCTTGTGTCTACAGTAGGTTGCAAGCTGATAACTCTACACTTCTTCCCCCCCCTGCCACAGAACTGAGGACAGAGCAGAATGGCTGGTTTCACATGCTGCACTGAGAGATGAGAGGTCAACCTGGGGCTTAACACAGTCCCACAGCAACCCAAGATGATACCATCAAAAACTGTGTAGCAAAGTGGGTGAATTTCACTGGTGCTGTTTTTTCAGTTGGTGTTTATTTCATAATTAAGGGTGGAAATGGAAGAGATCTGCAGATAATCTAGCTTCATGTATGGTGCAAACCCAGCTAATGAGGCTTGTTTCTGATCACCCTATTTCAACGTAATATAAAATAAATAAACTTTCTGAACTAAAAGAAAGTTAGTGTTCCCGTTCCTGCCATAAGTTCATACAAATCATGTCTTGCTTCTGTTTAACTAGGACATATTAAGAGTGTTATGAAGGGGCCATGTTTTGATACGGCAACTCATCTCTTGCGAAAGTTGTCTTGTTTATCCTTCTGGCTGTTATCGCTGCTTCGGAAATTATAGTGAAGTAGTGTACATGTGACATGTTCTCCCTTAGATTGTTCAGAGGAAATAGATAAGATGTGGTTATAGATATTATCTCAAGGAAGGAAAGACAAATTACAAAATGGTTAATATTCAAAGGTGGTTAGCATAAACACTGAGGATCCAAAGAAAAACATCCATGAATTTCATCAGCTCTTGTCTCTTTGGCAATAGAGATGTCCTCCGTGTAAACATCCAACAGTGCCTTGACTACATGCAAGGATCTCTTCCTGATATGCTTGGCCCCCCTTTTTGGGGAGGGGCATCTTCATAAATAGGAGCTAGAACATCTTTTGCCTATTTTGAGACTCTAATGAGATGTATTATCATTCTGTCCTAAAGGCTTATCATGATAGATGATTCAAAGTCCTGGCAGGAAAATAACTTTGCATTTGCACATTTTAACTTCTTGAAAATAGACACCATCTTGAGCAGATGCCGAAAATTCAAGGACCAAACAGTTTTACCTTCAGGAGTCCAACCTGGTGCACTCCTGATGTATTGAACTTCCACTACCACCCTCAGTGTGGTGGCCAGGAGCATCAGGGTGCCTAGTAACAACTTCATTATCACCCATCAGGCTCTCTGTTCATTTCACAGCTTACATTAAAAAATGAATTTAAAAAGGGGCAGCTGGTATAACGTAAAGCACTAGCCTCCAGCAAAGCCATATTTCCCAAAACGTCTTGGTTCCCCAGATAGGCCGTATAAACTTCCTTAGCAAATAATAATGCTGGATTATTACAGGATACCCTGTTGCTTGATTTGGGAACATGGTTCCTGCCCAGAAAAGGATAAAAATAAAGAAGGTTGATGGGGATTGTCCTGTGGTTGGCTAGAGGCAAGTATAGTTCTGATAAACCAGTATTTTGCGACTGATTTCATTCCCAACAACAGGCATTTCATAGGTCAGGGCTTCTACAACATAGGCTCAAAATTCCAAATGTGCCTACTGAATCCAAAAATGCTGAGGACTTCTAGCCTGCCATTTTCCTAATTTACTACATTTACTATTTCCATATGTCTTCTCTGTGTCCAAGTCCCCATTTCCCAATTTCTGTGCTTCTGCCACTTGAGTTTGACATGAATGTGCCATCTGCCTTCATTCATCCTTTGAAATCTCCCATCCTGTTGCTTGGCTGAACCTGAGTCCAGCGCATCTGCATAAATTAGATTCCATTCCTTTTAAAAAGCAGCTTAGATATTTGGCGTCCTTTGTCAAGAGATGACCCAAGACCATTGAATCTGTCCCCATTGGCAGATGAATATTAGATATGCAGAACACCTCTGGGACAGACTCAGCTGATCAAGAAATTAGTCATTATCAGAGGGAATGCTAATCTCAGTGGAATTTTCAGCCTTCTACAAATGTTGCTGTTATCAGACCTATTTTTACCATTTGTCTATCCACTTTCTTTCTTCCTGTCGTCTGCCTTCTGTCTTTCCCACCTCTGGGAGCCACAGAGAAACCCATCATGTTATTAACCCCAGGAACACCCTGATGGGGTTCACATACTGTGCCGCACCATGGTTTGCTTAATAGCACTTTGTTAAAAAGCACCATTTTCCCATGCTAAACCACAAATCATGGCTTATAAACCACAGCAATAGAATTCACACAACATGCTAAGTTCAAAATCAAACAAAACATGCAAAAATCTAAATAAGTTTCTTTTACCCAACTTAAAAGACCATTACAGGGAAAGGGACTACTGACTCTTGTGTAACTGACAGCACTCTTTTCAGTTAATTTTGATCTAATCATTTGGTCCTTCTACCTCATCCCATCCAATAAGAGATTCCAGGGATTTCACCTAGGGTCTTCTACATGCAAACGGCCCTCTATGTGTGAATATTAGCAGTTGGGGTGTTTGTACTTAGTAGTAAAAAATTGCAATAAGAAGTTCTGGAACCTCTTTCTAAGTCAGGGTCCAAGGACCGGGATTGGGCAATGGGTTGTTTTCCATTACGGAGAGGATTTGGAGTTCAACATCTGGAAGGCAGGTTGTCCACCCATGATCTAGAAAGGGATAAAAAGGAAGTTTCCTTTGAGTCCAGCTCAGGTCATGGAGAATGCTTACAGACAAGGGGTACCCTTGAAAAAAAACCCAGCCACGGAGGCTGCAAAACACATGGTAAAACTCACTGCAGAACTGGTATTTTAAGACCCTTATCTTGAATTAATTAAGGAAGTAATTTAGAAGGCCACACAACTCCAAAAGACTGGGTGGTGTACAATATTAAAAATAGTAAGAAACAAGAAAAACAAGAAAAAAACCCAATGTATAACCAGACAAACATTCCTACTAAACAGATAAAATCCTATAAGGGGCTCAACATCCATCCTGGCCCACGGCCTGGGAAACAGCCAGGTTTTCAAGGACTTGTTAAACAACATCCAGGTGGAAGCCGTACAGATATCTCAGGGAGAACATTTGTCGTTTGAGGATATTATTTTAAATAAGGTCATTATTTATTTTTTTAAATAAAATGGGGTTGTAATTTTAGGAGTCTTCATCTATTTTACTACCTTTTTTAAAAAGACAAAATGAAAACATTAGCAAAGGAACCTGGGAGGGGAAGGGGGGATCCAGAAGCTACAAAAAAGGCACGCAGCTTGCGGGTTGCCTATTCCAAGGCCAGAAACCAGCACTGTGGACAGATTTCTTAAAGCAGGATCCAGCAGAAATCCAGATTCCCAATATTTATTCCCTATAACCCTGGAAAGACTTGTCCCTAAATAACTCCAAGTTATGAATCTGGCTTGGCCTGTTCATTATCCCCATTTGCGGGTTGGAAGTACCAAGAATTCAATCAAGAACTGGAGAATAAAGTGTGATGTAGAGGGTAGCACTTGAAAGCTAAGTTTTAAATCTCCTTCCAGGCATGAGGCCCTGGATAAGCAGTCCTCTTATCCAGCAGAATAGCTAGCTAGGCAGCCTGAGAATAAAACAGAGAGGATTTGTACGACACTCTAAGTTTTTGAAGCCTGGGATAGCTGTTAATAATGTGTGTGTGCGCGCGTGTGTTGCATTCTCAACTTCTAGAGATGAATGATCAAAAGCAGGGCAAATTTAATACATTGTCCTCAGCAAATGAACAATGGATGATATTTTTCCTCTAGGAAATAGAAGCTCTTACTTCTTGGGACAACTGACTCCAATGTTCAATAAGCAGACTGGCTTTGGAGTTGCTTGTCCCACAGGAGTGAAACTCTTACAAAGCAGATCACAAAATTACAAAATCAGTAATCAAGCTCTAAAATCAATAAATAATCATTACATTCATCAATAAAATAACAATCCAAAATACTGGCTAAACTGGGACTAGGAAGATGGCTTGACTCGTGTCCATGGAGGTCCTTCAGAAAGGCTGTCCTAGAGCCAGGATGGCTAAGGACCAAGAAGAAGAAGAAAAAGAAGAAGAAGAAGAAGAAGAAAATAATAATCTGGTTGCAGTCTTTGAAAAACAGCTCAGCTTCAGCTGCATCACCATCCCTAGCTTGCATCTCCCACCATCACTTGTCTCATCAGGTTTGCCTGATACC
This sequence comes from Liasis olivaceus, assembly GCA_030867105.1. NCBI lineage: Eukaryota > Metazoa > Chordata > Lepidosauria > Squamata > Pythonidae > Liasis > Liasis olivaceus. The sequence continues at coordinate 17,830,586 of CM061348.1, read as the reverse complement.
TTGTCTGTCTAGAACTGCAAGGCAGCTTTTCCCCCAGTCTCCACCTTAGTGACGTAGGAGAAGGTGAAGCAAGAGTCAAGGAAGGATATGTGGATATAGCAGATAAGATATGGCTGGTGTAACCAGGAGAAGATGAATCAGATGAAGGCAATTCTCACAGCACAGGGTTCTTCTATTATCATTCAAGGAAATGGCCAGTAAGGTTTCTGTTTCCAATAGTCTTCTTTGTCATGTTCTGGTTTCATTAAGCACACGATCAAGAAGGTCATATCTTTTCAGGTTGCCTCTTCTTTTTAGCCAGTTGATGCAAGTTGAAGATTGTCAGGGCTTTCCTTTCAGGAAAAAAATAAATCCAAAGTAGAAAACAAAGACGAAAGGGTGTTGTAAATGAAACCCGGGTTTGCAAGCAAACTAAGTGCATTACCAATGCAAATGGATTGGTTACATCAGGTAACATAAATTAATAGGCTTTGCACATGCATAAATCCTTGCTGAGGCACATACATATACTTGTGCAAGAAAGCAAATCATTCTTTTATTTCTGTGTAGTTACAGTATTGACTTCACATCATGTATTATATTCTCAACAGAAGAAACAACACTTGAATATGACCCTGGAAAGATTTATACATAAATGTCATTTTGCACTGTTTTCATATATTTTCCCCATTTTATCCTGGCAGTCATTCCTCTTCTATTTGCCTTCTTTTGGGTATGAATCAGTTTCCTCCTTCATCTTCACTAACCAGAATGATTCTTGCTTAGCACTGTTAATTCTTATTTTCACAATTTTAAAAGATTTACCTGCTGATGTATGCATCTCAGATCGCAATGACATGAATAAATATAAACCATGCCTCGTTTCTGAGGTAACACCTGCAGTTCTAGTTCAAGATCTGTTTTAACAAGTATTTAGTCCTTCTGCTCCATAAATGCCCGTTCTACTCATTTCTTTTGCATCTTGTTTGGGTATTTTCTTTCTAGGTGGTCTATCAAAGGGAGTCCTAGCATTGCTAACCTTTTGCCTTGACCATGATCCTGTCCATTTAACACCAGCATGATTAGGAGGCAATGTTGAGTTGTGAAAAATGTTGCAGCAGTGCTCGAGTAATTACTGGCCAGCTGACAATCTCACATCACTTGTGATCACAGCACAGACTCATCTGTGACGTGAATTTACTGAAGACGTTGCAGAATCAACGTGAACCATGCTAAAAATGGAACATGGAGGAGGCACAATATGAACAGAGAAACATGCTTACTGAAACAAGGACAGGAAACCTGAGGTCCTCCAGCTATTTTGAAGGAGTTGATAACCTCTGGAGGGCATCAAGTTGCCTGTCCCTGCCCTAAAGCATTGTACAAAGAGAAATACATTTGCCTAGTTGATTTCTATTCTACTTTTCTTCCAAGGAGCCCAACATAACATCTGTAGTCTTTACCATTAGTTCATCCTAACTCCAAGAAACCAAACAGTCTTCCTCCATTCATTCTAAATCTGGGTTTTGCTTTCCACAGTCCTAGGTATCCTGAGATCTTCTGCATGTAAAGGGACTGATCCTGGGACTGATCCTGGGATCTCTGCATGTAAAGCAGGAGCTCTACCACTAAGCTAGAGTTTGTCCCCATCTTTGGAGAAGCAAAACTTGATCTGGTCTGTGCAGTCTTATAAACAGCTAGGAGAGTATTTTCAGCAGGCATACAATTAGAAAAGAAAGACCGATCCCCGTCCCCAACAGCATGTGATCAATCCTTCCTGTGTCTCCTATTCACCGAAACGGAAAGAAATCCAAACCCAGATTTCCGTCATCCTATCGTCAAGTTCAGCCCCAAGTGAGGCCCACTAATATTCAATTACATTTTGAACTGATTTTCCCTTTGGTCTTAATTTACGTTTTTTCGACATTTTATTTTGTATCCTGCGTCTGATTGATTGCTAGCCACTTTGAAATGTTGTGGAAAAGTAGGACAGATCAAATGAATAAATCCACTGATGTTTCGTCTTGTTATATTCAAGCAAATCATCATAATAATGATAATACCACCTCGGCCTTCCCTTGATGCTTTCCAGATGTGTGGATTACAAAGGGCAACACTGGCTAGCAGATGATGGGACTGTGCTCTAACACATCTGGAGAACATTAGGTTAGGGATAATTGTCCTGATGCATGTTTTCTTTAGTAGGTCCATCAGTACAAATTCAGTTTTTGCATCAGCATCCACGTGAGAGGAAATCAAAGAAAGCTTCATGATACTAGCAAGAATCTCATTTTATGATCTCATTCACACATGGTCCAACAAGCAGAAAACATTTATGCCCTTTGAGGGAGTTTCTCCCCCCAATGTTTCAGCAGCTTTTTACGAAACTGGTGCTTTCAGATGTGATAAATACAATTCTGATCATCTCTAGCCTCCATAGGATTTGCACTTTCCATCATCTCCAGACTGTAGTCCCATATATCTGGAGACCTGGTTGTGAAGATTTCTTCAAGTCCTGGGACAACAGACAGAATTTTTTTTTCTGCCCCTGTTTTCCTTCCTGCTTTGAATCCTGGTGCTGGGGAAAAGCTTCATAAACTGACTTACTGTCTGGCCTCCAATTGTTTAAAGGTCCTATAAACCTCTAAGATTTCTGTGTTTGGTTTCACACCACATGAAAGAGAAGGCTTGAAACAGAAATTGCATATGGATATAACAATAGGGCTCCGTAGCAATTCAGAGAAAGAAAGAGAATTCTGACAAGTGGCTCTCAAAAGCAAATTTCCCAGAATCATTCTCAGATAAAAGGACAGTGATGTATGCACTTAACCAGACACCAGACACTCTCTGTTGAACTTGCTTCTTCCAAACACCAAACCCAGATCTTATGGGGCTGGGAGCACCAGTTCAGTACACCCTGCATATGATCAGAGACCCTCTTGCTGGCACTCCCCAGGCAACTGAGCCCCTCACCCATGGCCTACCTTTTCCTTCTGGATGCCAGCTGTGGGCCTCCAGCCTCCACGGCGGCGCCTGGTCTTTGAGGCAAGAGGCCCTTGGGCTGTCTTGGCATTGAGGTGTTGAGTGATCTTGACTTCCACAGCCAGCTTGACGTTGGTGCGGAGGTTCTTCCTCTCAAACACTTTCTTGCACTGGGGGCAAGACAGCACCCGAGGGCCATTTCCCGTTGGGGACCCCTCCTCCCAGTAGCCAGTGATGCAAGCCCTACAATAGCTGTGGTCACAGTCAAGGATCACCGGGTCCTTAAAGTGACCCCTGCAGACTGGGCAGATGGCTGCTCTCTGCAGCTCAGCCACCAGCCCTTTGCCTTCCATGGTGCACAGTTGTGTCATCCTTTGACTTCTGTGTGCTGATGCCAGCTAAACACCTCGTCCTATATAGGCAGGGAGGAGACCAGAGGCGGGTCGGGGAGGAGCATCTGTCGTGCTACAGGTAAACAGCCTTGCATAACCAGCCAGTTCTTCCACTCCAGGAACTTGGTTTTCTGTGCCAAAACGTGGCAGGCAGGAACTGCCGCTGGGGTAGAAGACAAGTCTGTTTTGCTGTTAGAAAAATCACGCCATCTGATAAGTTACGGCTGGGGGCAGGGTGGGGTGCAGAGCCTCCGGGGGCTTTTGTTTTGTTTTCTGACCACTGCTAGGGCCACCTGATCCTCCTCCTCCTCCATCCTGGAGCTTTGCAGGTCTGCTCCAACTGGAAAGGTACCTCAGCTGCTCTGCAAAGTGCTTAACATGAACTCTATAGCGAATCCCATGCCTTCAGACGCTGCGCTGCTGAGATATATTCTGAAGCACTAAGAATGTGTCAGAAGGCTTCTTCCCTACTTGATGCCCTTCAGATATGTTGGGATGACCACTTCCAGACTTGCTAACATCTTCATTTGTTGTAAGACTATTTCTGAAGGAATTCTTCTGTTTCACATTAACGAAACAGCCCTCTTAGCTATTTGGGTTTAGGGAAGACAGAAATGATCATATAAAAAAGAAAGTTGTTACCTTCTTCAAGAACTTACTATAATGGATGGCGCGATCCTTGATATGACAGAATGAAAGCTTCCTTTTTTCATCTGGGAAGTCTTGAATGATATGCTACACAGCAGTCTTTCCCAATCTCTGCTCTTGGGGTGCTGGGAGTTGTAGTCTGGAGGAGATCAGGCAGGGAAAGACCCCAAAGCTCAAGGCTGAGATTGTGTGTATGTGAAATTATACATCTGAAAAAATGTTGCAGCTACAGTTCACCATCAGGTAAAACTGCCTCTGATCAATCAAGAAACAAAAGTGATGGGAATTGCAACTACACCCTGCAGTGTAATCTGATACCATTCTAGGAATATTTGATGGCACCAACAACAAGCCCCACCTAAGGTAGGTCTTCTCCCCTCCCTTGTCAAATTCTTGTGTTTCCCCCCAGCCATTTGGCAATGGCTGTATTGTTTGTTCTGCCTATAGTATGTTCTGAATTCAATAGCATGTCGAATAGCATGCAGTTCAGCCCTTTGGAATGTTCTCTCTGGAACAAGAGCTCCTTAAAACTCTCTAGTGTTTTGCTCCTCAACTCTATTTCTGGCCCTAGTTGCTGTTATAACCAACAGAGTCTTGCTCTTCCAAATCTGCCCCCTTCTTTGGCATCTTCTGCTCTTGTAATGTGTGCTTATTATCTTTAATTTCTTCTTATGCATTCAACCCCTTTCCAGAATCCCACTCTCTTCCTGCAATCCTCTTCTCAATATTTATTTTTCCTTATGTTGCCTTTGGCTTACACCAGTGTTTCTCAACCTTGGCAACTCTAAGATATGTGGACTTCAACTCCCAGAATTCCCCAGCCAGCCATATCTTAAAGTTGCTAAGGTTGAGAAACACTGCCTTATATGCTGACTTCCCAGACTACCAAAGCACAGCTAACTAGGTTTATTTTGCTCTTGATCAGGGCTTCCCAACCTGGTTACCCTCCAGATCAGTGAACTTCAAAACTCCCAGAATTCCCCAGCTGGACAGAATTCTGGGCACTGAAGCCTATACATGGGAAGGGCAATCAGGTTGGGGAAAGCTGCTCTTGAATCATCTTCACTAGCAGTATTTTAAGTCTTTGGGCAGGGGCCTCCCATTTTTGCTGACATTTCTCTTCTGATGTACCCAGACAAGTTGGAATGCAAGTACAGGTTTTGGATTTCCTTGGGCCAATTTTACTATTTGGCAGCAGGACACTTTGCCTCCAGGGCATCCCCTCTGCTATTTCTTCTGAGAACTCACTCATGAGTGTTCATCTCTTATGGAGGATGGAGTGTTTTGTCTGGCACATCCCATCCACTCTTCTTTAAGCTGGTCTGCTGCCCTTAGGGAATGTGAATTATCCTTTCTCATCAGCCCTGCCAGTCCACTAAGTTTCTCTACATAGACTGGAAGAAGATATTTTTTATTTTACTTTACTTTACTTTATTTACTTTATTTTATTATTTATTTATTTATTAAATTTGTATGCCGCCCATCTCCCCCAACGGGGAGCCATCTTACTTTTCACCTCAAGTACCAACGTAACTCCATGTGGCCCCAGATTTCTTTTTCCTCCCCATCAAACAAACAAGAAGAGAAGGAGGAATGACGTTGGGTAGGTGTTAGGACTGGTTGGTTTCTAAATATCCCTGTTAGCAACTGGTGTGGACATATTACAGGATTCACAACCACACAGCAACCAATACTGGGTTGATCTAACTTCTTTGCCCAATGTCTGGGGGAAAACCCAGATCCACAGGGCCTTCCAGAGAGCCAGAGGGATTGCCCCCACCCTGAGATCTGGACCCTTTTGACTTTCCAGAAGGCCATGGAGATTTACTTTTTCCACCAGGTGTTGGGCCAGGAAATTAGACAAGCCCAATAATAGGTGTGGTTTGTGTTATGGGTTTGTTATGTGGTACCTCAGTTACTGTGTTATTATTTCAATTGTGTTCTCTGTTTTGTTTATAGAAGTTTTATTGCATTGTTTTCTTGCAAACTGTGAACTGTTGTTAGACGCCCAGATTTATGCACATAAAATGGGCAGCCATATAAATTTTCCAGCTATACTATATAAGTTTTTCCAGTCCAAGAAATAGTACAAACTTATATTGATCTCACTTCATGTACATTTAAATTTAATTAATTAAAATTATATGCAAACATGTGTTTCCCCTTCGTTACAAATACGTTAGACGTCTCTGGGGACTCCACCCAAAGCTGTTCAAGGCCACATGAAGGTCCTCAGGTCGGGTTCCTCTTGAGTGTATGGCTTATTGTATTGGTGGTCCATGTGCAGGCATCAGACATGGCTCTACAGATTAACATGCTGTGTGGAGCATCCTGGAAAAAGCCTTTTGGAGAGCTGTTTCACCCCTCTGCTAATTTTAAAGACTTTGTGTTCATAGAAACAAAGTTGAAAAGGCACATATATGTATATAGTCTCAGATTTGGTTAAGGAACTGTAATGGTATGTGGGAAGGAACTTGGGAGACAGGACAACAAGATGCAGCCAAGCGAACGGACAGATAAAAGGCAGCTTAGCCCACAGCAGGAATGTGGACGGGGCAAGAGACTCAGAAGAGACCCTCCCTAGTTTTTGGGGCTATAAGGGGGACGGGAGCGGCGGGGGAAGAGAAGTACTTCCAGATCTGCAAGATTCTGTTAATGAAGCCTTACAATAAAGTAGAATTTGCTCATCTGGTTGTGTTTCCTGTCTGATCTACCTAGTAAGGCTGACAGGAATTGATTATTCATTCCTTCAGATAAGGGGCAATTTGCATTCACTCTGTGTTGCCCATTCAGTCCCTGGGGCATTGTTTGTTTCAGTACAAGCTTGGCTGCTTGGCAAGGCAGACCCACTTCTGCCCCGTGAGCAAATGGAGTTTTATCATGCATTTATTTATGGTCAAAGGCCAGTCATAAAAATGTACCATACTGCAGATTAAAAGTCTGAAACAGTTAATAATGTGAAGAAGGCACCAAAAACAACTTCTATCAACTAGAGCTACTGATTTTGCAACCTTCTTGGAAGTACAGGTAGTCCCTGGGTTAAGAATGCCCAGTTTAAGGATGACCCATAGTTAAGAACAGAGCCTATTATAGCAAAATTCAAGTTAAATATGCAATGATTTGAATTAAATACACAATGGTTCAAGTTAATTACACAATACTACTTATACAGTATTATACAATAATACTGTTCTGGCTTACATACAAATTCGACTTAAGGATAGACCTTGGGAATGGAACTCAAACTATACCTGAAAATTGGTCACCTAAAAGGAGAGTGGACACCTCTTGATTATAGGAACAGTTACATGTTCTGACAATTGGTATTTGCTTTTTAAAACAGTATTTTATTAAAGTTTTACACAGATAAAAACTAATACAAGCTAAAAAGGATATGAAAAATGAAAAAAAGGAAAAGAGAAAAGAATACAAATAAGAAAGAAGAGAGAAAAAAGAAAGAAAAGAAAGATATATAAAAGAATGGCTCCCTCCTCATTCCAAACACATATAAAGTTTCAGTAACTTAACACCTTCTTTAATGCTACTAAAAAAACAAACTCTTCTTCCCATTTCTCATCTCTTAGCAATAACCAAATTATTCAAAAATCATCATTCCACCCTAATCAGCAAAAGCATTAAGAGTACCAGTAATAGTAACATATATATTTTAACCTTAATTGAGTAAGATCCATTTACATTCCAAATTATAATAGAACATAACAAATTTATCCCTTTCCACATCTTTTTTATAATCTGGCAATTTTTTAAAGTCCATTTTCAAGCCCACTTTCAGGACAACCTCATTCTCTGTTTTGTCTAGTGAAGTCTGTTTTTCTGTAGCCTTTGTTAGATCCATTTTTAAAGTAGCAGATAATTTTGAAAGTAAGTCTTGAGTACATTGTTCCCAAACAGACTTAATTTGCTTTATAGTCAAGTAATAGTGCTCCACTAAGTTAATAGGTGTCTTCTCCTTTAATTGCTCTCTGGTTCCCTCTAGTTAACCTTCAGAGACTTTTCTTATCATATGTTTATTTTCCACAGCCAGAACTTTCCCACAGGGGGGTTTCTTACAATTAATTTCAAGATCTTCAAATATATTTTTATAAAACTTTAAAGAGTCCATAAGAACTATTCTTTTAAGTCCATCTGGTCCCTTAATTATCCAAAATCAACATTCTAGACACCCTTCTGCTGTTTTCCCAAGTTAATTTTTTTCTTTTTGATCCTTAGATTTATATAAATCTTCTTTCATCCAGGATAGAAGGAAATTCTCCCTTTGTGCTGCAACATGCCCTTCAAGAAGTTCCTAACTTTCATAAAAAGCAGTAATTGGTGTTGGTTTTTTTTGTCTGTGCTCAGTCATTACTGACCCTGCAGTGACTGCCTGGACGAATCCTTGCAGTTTTCAAGGCAATTGTGTTTTTTTTTCCGGAAGTGGTTTGCCAGAGCCTCCTTCCTAGAGCAGAGCCCAGCTGGCGAGCGCAGGAGGCGGGGTTTCTGTTGCTTCGTGCCCTTTTTGGGTGAGCGCAGTTTCGCGCTTACCGGCAACTGTTCCAGTCTCTCTGTGCAAGGCGCTGCCAGCATTTTTCCTCCCACCGGAGTGAGAGTCCCCATTTATCTACTCACGTGAGTTTTCGACCTGTTGGGTTGACAGGAGCTGGGGAGGAAACAGGAGCTCACCCTGTTAACGCGAAGGCTGGACTCCTGTAATAGTTAAGAGACGAAGTATAGACAGATTTAGTGTCTAAAGGTGCTGAACTGCGGCTTAGGCAAGATGACTTCCCCACAACTCCCAGAGCTCTCAACCCATTGAAGATTGTTATTCTGTGATCTCTTCATAGGGAGCCTCTGAGGGAGCACTTGTGGGTGATCCAGTCCTTTCCTTGATCTGGAGAGGGGTTCTGAAGAGCCGATCCCTTGCTGGCTCCTCTTATTTGCCATGGCCGTTGGCTCTGCAAAACTGGAGCCATTTTTAATCCACCATTGCTCCCCCGGAAGTCATCCTGACAACAATGGGCACTTCAACAGGGCATGTCACACAGATTCAATTTCTGTATCAGAACATATACAGGTGTGGTTTTGATAAGGAAGGCTAATATATCTGCCTGTCATCGCCCTAAGGGTAAAGCATCGATTTGGGCCAGAGAGAAAAGTCTCTTATTTGGGACATGTAAAATGTTGGGGAAATATCTCAGGGTTGTCCAGAAAGAGGGGGAAATTGTGCTTTAACAAGGATGGGAGACTTTGGCTCTATCAGTTTGAACGTCATCACTCCAGATCCTCTGTTTAAATTCAGCCAAGATTTTATCAAGGCTGATATTGCCAGAAGGCAGATACCAACCTCGGATTTCAGTGTCTGCTCTGGATCACCTAAAAAACAGGAGCGCCAAGTAACCAACACACCCTTGAACTTCAGTTCTTGAACAGATCATGAAATTGTCCTGTATGGCTGAAGAAAGGATTGCACCGGGAGCCTGGCCAACCTTTGACAGACTAGGAAGCACTGTGACTCAGGAATCGTGAAAGATTCCTGCTTGCTGAGTGATGGCATGCTCTTCTTGCACTCTTATAACAGAGGAAGATGATGCTTCTTTGCCCCAGAAAGGCACTGCCAAGTCAGAAGAGCCTTGCTAAGTGATTCGTTGAAACTGAATTCACTAGTATTCACCTTCCAGGAAGCTAGTCTCTCTGCAGTGCTCTACAGGCCATCACTGGCAGTCTTGTTGGCCCTTTCCCTCTGCAATGCGCTGGCCCAAACATGGATTGTGTGTTACCCAATTAAAAAAAAAAAAGTACTTTTTTAGGCTGGCTTTCCCAGCCATTAAGTCACCCTAACATAGGGTTACCAGATATCTTAACAGGTAAAGGAGGACATGGACAATTGGAAAGGAAGACACACTAACTGTTTAGCTTTCTTGGCATCCACGACAGAAATCACAGTGAAAAACTGCAAAGAAATGTACTTAGGCCTACATGTATATGAAATTATTTTTTCCAGCATCAGAAAGACTGGTTTGATTAAAGGAGTGGATCTTGTTGAGGAATAGAAGATTGGTAAATCTGGAGGCGCACAGCCTCAGATATGGTCTACATGGGTATCATATCTGGTATGGTAAAGTTAAAGTAAATGTTGATTTTAAAAATCGCTGTGTCAGAGATGCCCTATGAAAAACCTGGAATAAATATAAGAAAAGGTTGTCTCCGAAATTGTCATTATATACCTCAACTCAAGAAGCTTTTCACAGGAGAGAGACAGCAGCCCATGAAAAATGATTAAATTATGAGGATCTGCTTTTCGTGAACTGTTTATAGGTGGCAAACCTTTACTTGAGGCTACAGCACAGTTAAGTACAGAAGGTATAAATTTGACTTGGTTGGCCTGTGCACAAATGAAGGCACAATTTGAAAATGATGTGAAACAAGGAGGTAATGGAGGGAGTAAGAATGAATTTGAAATAGAATTATGCAAAGATGACAAATACGTAATTGCCACGTGTTTTTAATATACAGCCTGCTTTCAGCAGTTCACGAAAAGCTTCACATAGCTTCAGCGGTTCATTGGCTTGAGGAAGGAGAACATTGTCCACCATTTTTAGTAACAGGCAGCCCATTCGTAAGTACAAATTCCAACTTACATACAAATTTGAGTTAAAGACAGGCCTAGGAACGGATACCTCAAAGGGCTGATGCTACTGTTGTGAAAATACTCCAACATTAAAAAAAAAAAAACAACCAAGACACTCAAAAAGCCAGACATATTTGATTTTAAGGCTATGCCTGCCAGACAGAGAACATGAGGACCAAAAGGAGGACATGCCCACCTTTTGCTGGACCTCTGGTAACCCTACTCTAACATGGTCGTCCAGGGTGGCATCTTTGGGAGTTATTCTGAGTGTTACTCCATTTTTATTTCAAAATGTTTTTTAAGTGGACAATTTTGTGAATCTCTTTGGGGTTCTTTGTAATGAGATACAGCATCAAAAAACCTTTAGTAATTAGAAGGAAAGGCAAGGAGAAAGGAATTTGATGATTTGGGTGATGTCATTGAAAACCACCCTACTGACAGAAGAAACAAATATCTGGCTGTGGGAGAGAGAATTACGTAGCTCATAAATCAATAACCCTCTTGTTATGTCAGCTGCCCACAATGCTGTTGAAACCCAGCACCTTTCAAACTGGGTGCAAGTTTCCTCATTCCCAACCAGGCATAAGGAGGTGATGAGGTTATATTCCTCATACCAGGAGTGTGTATGCACCTTCAAATCAGTCTTGACTGCAATCACATGGACAAATCTTGGCAAGATTTTCAGAAGTGGTTTGCCCTTGATTTCTTCCTAGGGCTGAGAGACAGAGATCAACTGGCCCAAAGTCCCCCAGTTGGCTTTGTGCCTTAAGGTGGGACTAAAACTCACCGTCTCCCAATTTCTAACCCAACACCTTTAACCACTACACCAAACACCCAACACCTTTAACCACTCTCATCATGCCTAGAGGACCTCAAAGCTGTCCTTCTTATTTATAATTTATAAACATTCTGCTTATAAAAGTGGGGTTAGTTAGTCTGTAGCTTGGGTTCAAGTGAAAGATGAGACAGCTATGAAAAAGGAGGAAGTGAGAAAGGAAGCCCTACCCTTTGCATTGTGTTCAAAGGGACTGTGACCTTAATTCAGGGAGAAAGCAACTATTCCACGTGAAACGGATCTGAAGTTCTGATCTCACAATTGCCAGTTGAAAGCAACAAGAATTTGGGACGAGACCCTCTGCCACCACTGTTTTCTGTTTTCTTCACAACACAGTAAGGCCCTGAGTTGGTTAAAATTGAAAGGGGGGAACCAAATATTGCACCCTGTGGATTTAATTTCTCCCCAAGCAATAATACAAGAAAGCTTATGTTAGTTACTGCATGGACAAAATTAAGGCAAAAAAATCATAAAGCAGCTATTCCAAGCTGTCACATCTATGTGAACAAAGGAACACTTAAGGACAGTGTAGAAAAACTAGCATCCTTTTGCAGGAAAGACCGTTTAGCCCAGTGTTGTCCAAACTTGGCCACTTTAAGATGAGTGGACTTCAACTCTCCAACTCCAACTTCATGGCTGGCTGGGGAATTCTGGGAGTTGAAGTCCACTCATCTTAAAGTGGCCAAGTTTGGACAACACTGGTTTAGCCAAATATTCTTTAGTCCATGCACCAGAAACAAGAAGGAAAAAGACAGGGAGGAGCTCATTATTGAGATCATATGCTAATTACTGAAAGTCTCCTTATTTGCCCAAAGAATTAAACAATCCAGCAGACAAAACGCTGACTGTTCTCGGCATAAGGACTTCCCAAATTACACTTTCTAAAGGGCTCATCATGGAAAGCCACTGCCCAAATGTGACTATTCTTAGAAAACTGCCTTTTTCAGTACAGTATTAGAAAGCACTACTAAGTAATTAAGCACGTAGCTTGGGGTAAACAAATTGTCATCTTTTCATTACCTTGTATAGTAAGTTGTCATCCTTCAATCCAAAAGGTGCTGTCAAGATCTCTTTTATCAGCTCTGTTATTTGTCAGCACTGAAAAACAGGAATTTGGCAGGATTGTTAGCCTCACTTTCTCCAAATTAAACGTTGAATACAATATTACAGGGATTCCTAAGAATCTGACTGGTATGGATTTTCTATTGTCAAATGTTGACAGCATTTTTTAAAAATATTTGTAGTTCCAAACTTCTTCTGAAAACAGGACAGCAAATATTGAATGATGAAGCCAGGAAGACAGCTCTAAATGATTTGGAAATCAAATCCATCCATTCCTGCAAATATTTGGAGAGCATGTGAAATCTTTACTGGAAGCAATTTGGTACTCTGAAATCTTATTACAGGTAGGCCTCACTTAGTGACTGTTCACAGTTACAACAGTGATGAAAAAGTAACTTTACAATCAATCCTCACACTTACAACCTTTGCAGGTCTGTAAAACCAAGGAAAGCTGAAGTACAATCACAAGCACAGTCTCAGTTTCACTTAGCGACTGCTTGGCTTAATGACTGAGTTGTCGGTCCCAATTGTGGTTGCTAAATGAGGACTACCTGTAATCAATTTGGGAACTTTTCTCCCCTTGGGCTTTGCCAGTAAAATCAGTTCACAGGGTTTGTCATTTTTCTAGGGACTTTCAATATATTGGCTCTGACATAGTAGTATATTGGCTTTGACATAGTATTATATTGGGCCCTTGGACAGGCTGCTGGCTTGGCAATGGATTCATATCCTGCAGCTCCAGAAGAATCCAATTTCATTAGGTCAAAAACAGCACTTCCAACTTCATATCTGAATAATATGTTTGTTAGGACCCACCAACATGGCACCAAAAAGGGACATGTTTTGACTTCTTCAGAATTTTTCATCAGGCAAGATGGGACAAAAAACCCAGGGAATATGGAAAAAGCCATAGTCCAAAAATTAGGCCAGATATTTTAACTGGCCTGCAGCTCAAAGACTGTTCCTGTAGAGGGAAGAGGGAATGACCTTGAAGGACAGGAGGAAGAGCTGCAACTAAGGCAACAGTTAGAGAAAACAAGCTCTCCCTTGCTCACCTAAAGATGAAGTGAGGGAAGGAGACGCACATTCACACTTGCGAGATTCTGTTACTACAGCTGCTACAATAAAAATAGCCCTGACCTACATGGCATTGGTTTCAGTCTCATGTACCTTGTAGGGCTGACACTTCCATGATGGAAGTTGTAGACTAAATGTGTTATTGTTGTTGTCACTGTTATTATTTAATTAGTTGGGGCCTCCCATACAGCCAATAAGTATCAAGCAGACATATCTGTTCCAAAGGTCCAAACATGAAACTATAATTAATGACCAATCAACCCTCTCCGCCAGTCAGAAGAGGACAATTCTTACTCAGATGAGCAACTCTCCTCTTTAATTAGCCATTACTGTTAAGTACTTAAGACCTCTATGTTAGCCTGAGCTCTGTTGATTGAAGGGCTGAATACAAGTGATTGTTTGATTGCCTCATATTTCTATAGTCTCAAATATTCTTTAATGAATGATATTGATTGGTTATTAATTATAGTTTCAATGACAACAACACATTCAGTCCAGAATTTCCATCATGGAAATTAGAACTTAATAGGTCTTCCCCTGTGATTAGCTGTTATTTATTTATTCATTCAATTTAAAGAGAAAATTAGTTAAGCTGCACATATTCTATTTCCAAGGACATCTTCTATTTCTCAGAAACCTCTGAGTTTTCTAGGTAGCCATTTGAAAATTACAATTATTACAATCTCTCTCTCAGCCATCCCATAGCTTTGGCTTAAGGCAAATTCCTAACACAACCCTAAACGCTAGGCATAAAAATTATGCACAATGTACCATACGCAATTCTTCCTGCTCATGGAACTAATGAACAGCACTAATCTCAGAATGGAAAAAATCAAGGTCACAGTATAAAAATAAGGAACTACTAGTGCTGTCAGTATTAGACAAAATCACAACTTAAAAGTGGAAAGGAAAGCTACTTTTTCAGCCCTTTGATAGTTCAGCTGGTAGAGCAGAGGACTGTAGAATGAAGATTAGTCATCCTTAGGTTGCTGGTTCAATTCTGGCTAGAAGGAGGTGATAGTTTACTTCTTGGGACACAAATATGTCTTTGAAAGAGCAGGGAGGAACAACAGGATCACAAAAACAGAGCCACACGAGCCGTGTGCATGAAGTCATTGTTTGTGGCAAGGTGTGCCCTCACAACTTTTACAATTCACTGACCAAAGAGGAGTTATAAACAAGGAGGCAGCATGGCGACTTGAGCAAGGCATGGAGGTACGGCATCCAGTTAAGACTCGATGTTGGATGCTCCAAATCTCAGCAAACAAGAAAATGACATTTTTTAAATCCCATTGACCGAGATCTTTTCTTAGCCTAGAAAACCTTAGCTTTTTAAGGAAGTAAAAGAGGTTTTGGACAGAGAACATGGAATGAAGGACTGACTACAGCTGGTTCAGCCTTAACAAGGCAACAGGAAGCCATTTCCTGGCTAAATAAAAAGGTTTTTATAGTGTGTAAGCAACTGTCGTTCATCAGAACAATGGGCATTCTGCTGCTTCAAGCACATCCTAGCCATTTCCTGAATCTCTTTGGCACATTTCACCAGTTGTGGCTAATCCAGCCTGGATGGAGCAAACGGGAACTGCAAAGTGATTTGCTTCCTTCCTCAAATTCCTCCCCTGGCTTTTCATGAGTCTTGTTACTCTTCTATATTATTAGTAGAGCACCTACAGTAAACTAGGCCCTTTTCATGATAAAATGAAACTATGGAAGCTTTTAATCAAAGGGTCAAAGCTGATGTGGATTTCCCTTTTTCTTTTCCATTTAGAAAGTTGTGGTCTACAGCAATGGATGAAGGTGCAACTCCACCCATCCCCATGACCTCATTCAAGATTCATACAAATGTTGATCCTAAAATCTTATACAATTTCAGCAAATCAGATTTCTGATTTTGAAAGGGAGGTCATCTCATCCATCCCCTGCTTGGTGCAAGAATCAGCTACTAAACTATCCCCAGTTGATGGTCATCCAGTACCTGCTTGATAACCTCCAGCGGGAGAAGTCCTCCCATCATTCAAGTGACAGCTTGTACACTCAGGATGTTCCTCCCGATATCTTCCCTACAATTTGAACCCACAGCTTCTGATCCTGCCCCGGGGGCCATAGAGAACAATCCCTGTCCTCCTTTTATGGGACAGTTCTTCAAACCACAGTCCTTGTCCTCTCTGTTTGAACATCTGCCCATTCTTGCAGTTGACCATTTTTTAGATAATTGTAAACCACTCTCATGTAACTCCTCGCCTTTGCAAGCTAGATATGTTTAGATCCTTTTAGTATTTTTCCCAGGATTTGGCTTCTGGTAGCTCCTCCTCTGACCTTGCTTCATATTCGCCTGCATCCTTTTTAAAGGAAACTGCTTAGAAGTGCAGTGATAGGAATGTGGCCTAATCTGCAGAATGCAATGATGCAATGTTACGGTTCCTACAAAGATGGAAGTATCCAGAGGGGCAAGTGAAACTCTATGTGGAAAGAAAAGGAAGAGAAAAAAAAAGATCATTTTGCACAAGAGAGCAAGGAAAGAATGGGTTTGGACATAGTCTATTATTTCCAAGTTCCAACAGGAAATAGGAAAGGAAACATTAGAAACCTACTTAAGGAATGATGAGTCAGGTGCAAAAACACATTAGCTTCTCAAGTTCCCTCCTCTCCTTCCCCAAGATTAACTCCCTAGCCATAAATTTGTAATTAACTCCACATTTTCCTTCTTCCTTGTGGTTAGCTTTATCCATGATCTTTTCTCCTGCCACTCTTTAGCATTTATAATTGTCCTTTTCCCTCTCCCTTGATGCGACTAACATTCTTGCTCTTGTGAACAGCTGGCCACAAAACTCCTCCTGTTTGAAAAGGTCATTTTATTTTTCCTGCTCTTTATACGTAGAAATCTGTGAGCCAAACCCTCCTCTCCCTCTTGAGTTAGGTTCCTTTGCAAATCCACATTTTCCGAGATGTAATTTGGCTTCAGAGTTGTTAATCCTCAGCAGAAAGTAGCTCTAAACCAGTGCTTTTCAACTTAGGCAAGTTTAAGATGTGTGGACTTCAACTCCCAGAATTCCCCAGCCAGCATGAAGTCCACACATCTTAAACTTGCTGAGGTTGAGAAACGCTGCACTAAATATACATTGACTGCACGCATGCATGCATTATTTTTTTCTTTCTGCCTGTCATTTCTGTCACCACCTTGCAATGCTAAATGGCAGATATCTGGTACCATTTTGCGTTATTATTTAGCAACAGGGCTCTATAATAAAATATTGCAACAGGACATGCCTGGGTCCAGATCTCCAATCTCTGAGTTCTGTCTCCCCACTGAACAAGCTAACCAGCAAGTGGGACATGCTAGGCCTCACTGACTCCTTTGGGGATTTTTCCCCTTCAAATTTGATTCCCCCCCCCCCCTTCATTCGCTTTTAGGAAGAAAGGGGGTTGTACCTGTGCCCAGGCCCAGATTCCTTCAATTCTTGGGTGTCTCGGATGCTTGGGAATAACATCAGATCTTGGCTGCAAATCTACAAGCAAACAATAAGGGACAGCAAAAGGGTTCAGAAAACCCTCTTAGCTGCCATCTAGGGTTATCTGGGAATTTTGCTAACAACATTATACGCTAGCCTTTAATGTAATGTTTATTACAGCCAAAAGACCCGAATTGCAAAGCACAGATATAATCAAAACTTTTAGCATAAGATAAAACACAGATAAAATAAGTTAATAGATATTATATAAAACATTTTTTAAAAACCCTCAGAGGTATTCATTTATGGATGACCTTGCTTTTATAACCATCGTTTTAAAAATTGGCTGTCGCCGCTGTAATTTTAAGATTTTTATCTGAGAGTAAAATGTTCCCATATTCAGAAGTATCTCTTCCTAGCCTCAATTTTACAATAGGCCAGATTATATCCTGCTGGGAAAAATCTTATAAAAATCAGAATGCAAAAAAATATGATCCACAGTTTCAAGGTCAATACCGTTACAGGGGCAATTTCTTTAAGACCTTTGGGAATCTACCATATAACATATTTGATGTCAACACATTTAATCTGTCTTTAGAAAAAGCTATTTACTGTATTGACTTAAATGTAAACTGCTAAAATATATAAGGAGCCGAAAAAAGTAATTGTAATGTTCCGAAATTCAGGGGAGGACGTGGAACATCACCTGCCAGCCTGTCATGTCCATAAGCAGAGCTGTTGTCTTTCGCAACAAAAGAGATTTCTCCAGTCGAACCAAAGACTGATCTACCTTGCTATTATGCTACTATATTTATTCCTTTTGCCCACCTCTCCCTCCCCGTTTTATTTCTTCTTGTTCCTTAATATCTTAGCCATTTGTTATCCAGCTGTTAATTTCTGATCTTCTTTTCTTCTTTCTCCCTTTTTGTTTTCAGGGATGGGGATGGGGAGGGTGAATATCAGCAAACCTGAAGTTGTTCACATCTTTTTCTTGAGTACAAGTGGTATAAAAAATCGAAAGCACCTTCAAGTCAAGCTCAGCTTCTACAAATTATACGCACACAAGGAGCATCCACAGAACCTGACACATTCACACCACAAGCGCTGCCCCATTTCCACATGTGTGTGATGTCACAAGGCGTGTCCCAAAGGGACAGAGATTGCAACACACTGGTATAATGCTACTTTTGTCATTTTCCTCCTTGATCCACCCCCCTCCCCCCAGACACAGCCTCGCAGGATTGATTTGATTTTATCCATAGTACAGAGAAGTTTTGCCATGGCCTTCTTCCAAGATATTTTTCCACTTCCCAGTCTAGTTTACAAACCTGGGATCCCCTGGTGGTCTCCCATCCAGTTCCTAACGAGGCCTGAGTGTGCTTAGCCTCTGAACCCAGGCAAGGCCAGTAGTTGGATAAATATTATGACTCCCATTCCATAAGTAGTTCAGGGATTAACCGTAGAGTAGACTAAAGCATCAACTACTGTAGCTTGTGTGTTTTGCATTTGGGTAGCAGACAGGAACATCCCCGAGGCAAGGAAAGTATGTGCCAGGGAGCCGATGTTTGTGCCAAGCCTGACACGTACCTCTTCTCGTTCTCCCAAATCCAAACATTACTGTAATAATGGACATTGTGTTATTTTTGCGGCGAGGCCCTTCGGTCATCTCCTTTTAGATGGAACCCAGGACGGAAACGCTGCTTTCCTGCTTCACGGCCCTGGAACGCCACCGCCGCTTGGCTCCCCACCCACCACCCGCCCGCCCAGCTCATTTGCGAGGCGGCCGGCGTCATCACCTGGAGCTATTCTGGTCCCCACGTGCGGGCACATAATGGGCGTCCTCAGCACACTCGGGCATCGGAGAGAGGCAGCTCCAGAGTGACCGGCCCAGAATGTTATGCCCTGACTCAAGATGCGAGGCAGGGCAGCGACTGAAGAGGAAGGAAGTGGGGCTCAGAGGGCCGCCTTGCCCCGAGGCCTCCGAGAGGCTGAAAAGCTTCTTTCATTACAAGAAAAACACAGACTGTCACTGGAGCTTTGAAACGACAATAGGAATGTCCCTGTTATGAAAGAAGAGTCAGATCCTTTCTGACACAGCATCTGGGGTGGGTCACGTGAGATTTTCATTTTCCCCAAGGTAATTATGGAGGGACTCTGGGTGGCATTTTTTTCCTCATTCTCATGCACGACGTCTCTCTCTCGTCTACCCACCTACCTTACTTACATCTCAGTCGGAGGAACTCTAGCCACCTTGCAAGCGAGGGCTTAAAATAGCAAGAGACAAATAAGAACAACTTGAAAATTAAAAAAGAAGAAGCAAGAAAATAAAAATACATAGAGCACATCAGGGAAAGGGCAAACTAAACTCAGTCGTGACCATTAAAGCAAGATATGCTAACAGGGAATGTAGTCAAAAAAGTCAAGATGGCCACAAGTGTGATCAAAGCTGATAAATAATGCACATTAAAAAACAGGCAGAGCTTTGATCATATACAGGTAGTCCTTGAGTTATGACCATACGTTCAGTGACCATTCAAAGTTGCGACAGTGCTGAACGAAGGGATTTACAACTGGTCCCCAAAGTTCTGGCCATTGCAGGGCCCCATGGTCACATGAACAAAATTAGGGCACCTGGCAGTTAGCTCACACTTATGTCCAGTTGCAGCGTCCTGTGGTCATGTGATCGCCATTTGCACCCTTCCCTGCTGGCATCCCCCAAGCAAAGTCAATGGGAAGCCAGCAAGGAAGGTCACAAGTCATTGAGATAAGTCTCCTCCCCCCGGGCCTTTTTTCAGTCGGACACACTGCACCTTCCTTCCCTGGCCTCCCTGCGATTGCATGCACACATGCACGCTCCCTGCACTCTCTTTTCTTGGCCTCCCTGCAATCGCACAGACATACCCTGCTCCATTTTTCCCCAGCCTCCCTGTATTCTCATACGTGCACCCTGTATTCTCAGTCCCCAGCCTGAGTTTGCGCTGCACCGAGCATCTCCTCCCCTGACTCGTGCGTGGCCTGCACCAGGCCTCCCAGGGCTTCCCTCACCTCCCTGCAGCACCCCCCTCCCACTCCTTACCTGGGACTTCTGCTGCTTCCCACTTAACGACCTGTGCGTCTTGGGTTACAACAACCAGGACGGCCTGGATTGCCATCCCTAAGCAATGTGGTCACATGATGTTGTGCTTTACGACCACATCATTTAGTGATGGGAATCCTGATCCCAAATGCAGTCGTAACTCGAGAACTACCTGTACCTGCATCTCTCCCTAGCCCAGAAATTTCATGGTTTACACCAGTGTTTCTCAACTTTGGAAGCTTTAAGATGTGTGGACTTCAACTCCCAGAATTCCCCAGCCAGTTCAACTCCCAGAATTCCCTAGTCAACCTTTGGATAGTTCCTGCCTCAAAATGATAGTACGCTTTGCCCGCCAAGTGCAAAAGTAACAGGTAGAGGGCAACTCCGGCCTTTTTGCAGAGCGGTTTGAAGCTGCTGTAAAGAATGCTGTACAAGGGTTTGGGGACAGACATGTCCCAAGTCAAAATGGCAGCCATGATCATCCTGTTGCATGTAAAAAGGGTGGGGCTTTGCCAGACCCAGCAGGTAGACCAGACCAGGAAATCAACTCCACAGGAAGGCTAAAACTCCTTTTATTGAGATGGGCTATAATAATAGACACTTGCAAGTCTGATTGTGCTGTACCTCCTCCTCCTGCTTATAGTTCAGTGAATTAGGGAGGTGTCTGTCCGAGCCACTTCCAAATGTTCTCACTGCTCTGGACTTAAAAACGTTTCAGCCTCTTTTACCTAGAGTCATCTTCCTGATTGTCTGCGGACTTTGACTAATGGCCCATCCATAAGCCACATCTAACCATCTTGACTTTCTGGATCCTCAGCTTGCAGGGAGGCAACAGACAGGAACTTGGCTTCCTGGTTGCTGCCACAAAGGTATCCAAGTCCGTCTCTTACCAGCCCTATAAGGTAGAGCAGACTAAGAAACCAATGCCGTATAGGTCAGGACTACTTTTATTGTAACAGCTACAGAAACCGAATCTTGCAAGTCTGAATGCGCTTCCCCCTCCCTCCCTCCCTCCCTCTTCATGTGAACTAGGGAGAGGCTTGTCTGAAATGTTTTCTCAAGTTAGTTTCTTGGAATGGGCTCAAGCCCCACTTATCTGACCATTGCCTGGGTAGCGGCTCTTCCTCCTGTCCTTCAAGGCCATTCTCTCTGCCCTCCACATCTCTGCAGGTTTTGCTCAGAATCTAGTCAGTCCTGCTAAATTAAACAGGATTGATTCTGTGCAATAATCTTTACACAGTACAATCCTGCAGAGGATGGCCACATTCATATAATACGCTAGGCTGAACTAAGGGTTTGGTTTTTTTTTTAATCCGTTCGGTCATGTCCGATTCTCGGAGACTGCCTGGACAAGTCCTTGCACTTTTCTTAGCAAGATTTTTCAGAAGTGGTTTGCCATTGCCTCCTTCCTAGGGCTGAGGGAAAGTGACTGGCCCAAGGCCACCCAGCTGGCTTTGTGCCTAGGCGGGACCAGAACTCGGTCTCCCAGTTTCTAGCTCAGTGCCTTAACCTCTGCACCAAACTGGCTCTCAGTGAACTCAGGTTAGCATTGTACAAACCCAAGCAAGTGGGTTAATTCAACCAGACCTACATTAACCAGGAGTAATGTAACAACTCCCCATGACTAAATGCAATTTTTTTTTCCTTGAACACCAAGCATTTCTCTCCCTGTGCACCCCATCCATTACATAATTGCTTTGCCCAACCAAGAATTCTGCAGAATCAGTTTGCCAATTTTGCTTCGCGTCTGGCATTGACTTAACAGAGTTTATCATCAAATGTTGACTCTGGAATGTTTATGACAAGGTGGTAGGACCGGAACAGCCAAGGCCCTGAAACACGGTTACATAATCGTAACATGCCGTGAAGTGCAAAGAACGCCTCTCCCATCACAGCTTGCGATTTCTAATCTGGGGCTATGGATATGCTGGTTATGTAACAAGGCTGATGCCTTGAGAACCGTACATTTGAATGGCAGGGGAGCAATTAGCATGCTAATTCAGAAATACCTCATTCCCTGAGCAGCATCCCCAGGTTTGTTGAAGCTTATTAGAAAATCCATTGAGGCTCAGACAAAAACTTCGGGAGAAATGACTCAGCTGCTGCAGGACGGCTACATTTTGGTCTGTCTGGTGAACCAATCCTGGGCTGAGGCTTGGCCCAGGCTTCCAATTGCTCTGTGACCAGGCAGCCCATGATCCACAGATGGAGTATTGCCCCTACAAGCTATTCTCTATTCAGATGCGCTGACTTTGGTGCACTAACAGATAGACTCTCCTATGAAGGCTTTCTAGTTAGTAGCTTCCAAGTGCACCACAGTTGAAGGGCAAAGAAGCCACAAATTTTCCCCAAAGAAGGTTGCATTCCCTTGGGGATAGCCTGTTAGCAGTCAGCCAAAGGGTGGGGCTGAAGCCCAACGTGGGTGGAGAGGCCTCTGTTTTTCTTCTTTCTGACACTCTGTCTTCTCTTTCTAGCGGCAGGAAGAAACAAACCAGGGTTTGGGATTTGAAGGCCAAAATGTGCTTTGGAGGATGCGGGGTTGCAAATGGAGCATTTGCCTGCAACTCCTTAAAGCAGCTGCAACTTTTCCTGGGATAGCACAGCTGCCTTCCGTAGTTCCAGCATGATCCCAGGAACAAAGTAGTTGAGGAGTTGCAGGCATCACACGCGCAGCTGTGCGAGCAGCACCAAAGTCATTACTTGCAGAGAGCTTCTGAACTGAATGACCCTGACGAGGTGTGCCCGGCCTGGCCCTTCGCGAGGCATCTGCTGGCTACGTGAGGCCGTCTTCCCCAAGGAAACTGCCACGTGCCACTTGCAGAAGAAAGCCTCATGTGGCCAGCAACTGCCTCGCGAAGGGCCAGGCCAGGCACGCCTCATCAGCAGCGGGAGCAAGAAGACAGCGAAGGTCAGCTGGGGCAGCAAAGATCCAGTATCTCTAGTGCGATGAAGAAGCTCATAACTGGTTAGAACCACCAGTTCCAACCTGGTGCCCCACAACTTCCAGATATACCGTACAGAAACTGCAATTCCCAAATTTCTAGCTGGCAGTGCCAATGCATCTGGAGGATGCCAGGTTGAAGATGGCTGAGTTATAGTTTATAGCTGTGATGGAGGGCCTTTCATGTTTCTAGAGCTTCCCCTGGAATGGCCACCAGGTAGTCATAAGCAGGGCCAAAGTCAATGGAGACAAGATCTTCCTTTTGCTCTCCTTTTCAGTGTACCTCTCCTTCTCGTTCTACTTTTTCACTTGCATTCTCTACGCTTTCTTGGGGGAGTCTGATATAGGGTGGTGGGCCTCTTCAGCTGGGGGCACACCCTCTTTCGGAAGAACAGGACATCTGCAGGAGCATAAAGCAAATGTCCAGGCCATGATGCTTCGGCATCAAGGCCAAACCAACATTAGAAGCCAAGAGCAAGCTCACACACTATTCCCTGTACAAAAGTGAACCTAGCAAGCCACAGAATCGGGGAAGAGACCACAAGGATTTAGTCCAAGCCTTTGGATTTCAGTTGAACACCGACCACTGAGCAACATCCTTCAGCCCATCTGAGGACAGCAGGCAGGTTTAAGGGGCACAACACAGGCTGTGTGACACACAGCAACGGAAAAATCTGGAGATCAGTTTTCTCTGAAAACTGGCTGCTTGACAGCAGTTGCTTTATTCTCTTTAGACATAGGGCTGCCCCCCACCCTTACCAGCTAATTAACAGGCAGGTTGGATGCCCCCCATAGATAATCCATACCAGATTTGGAGACGGTGGTGATACTTTCTCCCAACCTAATCCCAATTCTATATCCTGTTTCTGGAAGGACCTGCAGCTTTGTTGTTGTTTTCAGTACTGTGGGTGAATGCAGGAAAGAACAGAGGCTCTAATGTCAAGAGTGCATTAGTGTGGAGGTCTACAGGACTTTGCAATGGCAGGTGGTGTACAAAGATCTCTGCATGGTTTGAGGTAGGACAGAGGCAGAGTAAGTTCATGAGATGGTTGGAGTTCCCAAGGTCATGAGCAAAAGGAAGGACACTGGCTAAGAGAGGAGTGGGGGAGTTTTCCTCTGTAGCCTGGAGTTTAGTCAGTCAACATCTTGTGAGCTGGCACATTTGGGAGGAACCACTTTGGGAGCAATTATATAGATCCCAGAGGGAAAGGATAGTTATTAATAGCTCTGCTGCAGAAGAGCTGGAACACCTGAATAAATAAAGTCACAAGGTCTGACAGATTAATTTTTATCTTTTAAGATCCTGAGCTCCTTTGGAGTCAAAAACATGAGATTCCTATGTTAGACCTCCCCAACCTGAGGCCTTCCAGATACGTTGGGACTTCATTTCCTGGAATTCCCAACCATGACATCAATTGCCATGAATACTTAGAAAAACATGCCTATTCTTTGCTGGCCAAGGGAGGTCAAGCTAGTCCTCCTCCTGCTGTCCTTCTGTTGACAAGCTAAGGAGATGTAGAAGCAGGTTGGCCACGAGCCAAGGAAGCCATGATGCATTCTGTACTGCCACTCATATACTGTACTGATCAAGGTCATCTTCTCTCCAAGTCTATGGCTTAAGCCTAACTCTGTGCTCCATCATAATGTGGTTGGTTTAGATTTTCTTCAGTCCAGCCAGTTCTCAGAGTTGGTAAATCATGGTTTATGACTTAGTTGTGTGTGAAGGAGGTCTATGGTTCCCAGGCTACAGAATGTATTTTAGATTCTGCAAGATTCAACTCATCAAAGAAAAATAGTAACCCTCTTCTCCCCTTCCCCAACACCAAAATAGGGCTTACAAAATGTGCCAATGATCATGTTTGTTCTTTCCACGTTGGATGGTTTGTACTGTTCCATACTCTGTGGCCCACCCAGGTTTGTAATTGGTTTATAATAAATTTGCCCTGCAGTGGAAAAAAGCAATTAAGTAAAGCCACTTGAGCTGCAGCACATGTGTTGATTCAAGGCAGTTCTGCAAAGGCAACAGAAGAGAATCCAAACCAAGCAATTTCCTTCCATTCACACCTGGGCCTCAACCGGAGCCAGCACACCCTGGAGCAGGAAGGCCCCATATCCTGTTATTTGATCCACCCAGTCCCTAACGTGCCCATTTATGTTGTAAAAAATAATAAGCAGTTGGCACTCTCTGCCACAGTCAGAGGGGATGTTATACCCTGTACATACCAGATGCAAGGGGTGCTAGTTAGCATCTGCAATTTCACATGTTTTTGTTCATACGTGGTGTGGCTGTGCAACAGTTCTGGTTCAGTCTTGACGATTGGTGTTCCTGGAGCCCTAGGCATGTGACATATGTTGCTGCTGCTATGTTTGTGCTGTTGATTTTATTGTACTTTTATGTTTTAACCCAATCTACGAAGGTTGGGAGGTACTCCATTCAGAGTTCTCTTATAAATCCAGATAAGTATACAGAAAAAGCAGATAAAGGGAGACATGATAAGAAGTATCTTCAATCATGTATGGTGTGCAAAATGTTGATGTAGAAACTGTAGGAGAGGATGGTGAATAAACGACGTTAAACTTTTGGGATATCCACTAAATCGAAAGGCAGGAGGTCAAGGACCAATCAGAAGCACATCTTGACACAATACCATGGACTTTGAGCCATCAGAAGGGTAGTCATCACCAACTTCAATCACTTTAAAAGAAGGAATAGAAATTGTGAAGGACACAGTCTTGATGGTTGTGCACCATCTGCATTATAGCCTGGATATAATAAATATCAGGATTTGTCCTGCTTTGTGAGCTTCTTAAATGCATTTAAATGCATCTGGTTGGTCACCATGTGATATACAGACCTGATCTAGATTGGCCATATGTCTGATCCAACAACAGGGGAGTTGTTGTTGCTGCTGCTGCTGCTGCTGCTGCTTCCTCTTCCCCTTCCTCCTCTTCTCCTCCTCCTCTCCCCCTCCCCTTTTCAAAGAATCATAAAGTTGAAAGCACCATCAAATCCAACCCCAACCCCTGCTTACTGCAAACATCCAAATTAAACCCTCCAGCCTCTATTTGCCCACATCCAGTGAAGGGGATCTACTTCCCTCTGCCTCTCCCTGTAGGACTTAGCTGCCAATCCTCTGATCACCCTTGTTGCCCATCTTCGGCACCCAGAGCTGGATGCAGTACTCAAAGTGGGGTTTGACTGTCACTTTCTGTGATTTGGAAACTACTCTTCTACTGCTACAACCTAAAATTGAATCTACAACATCACACCACTGACTCCTATCCACTCTATGGTTCATAGCAAGACCCCGACTGTCCTGCCCAGAGTTAGACTGTGCACATCACTCCAACCCCTTTAACGTATCCTGCTGTGCCTAGAATCCATTGCCCCACTTATGCTTATTTATTTATCAAATTGTAAGGCAGCCCATCTATCTGACAAAATTCTGGGCGGCAAATATACCATGTAAAACATCAAGAATAAAATAAACAAACAAACAAAAAGCCAGGCTGAAGCCCATTAATCAAAAATGCAAAACACCCAGCCAGACATCCATGCTGGAGCTCCCAAGCTAACAGTCCGGGGGGAAAAGCGAGGTCTTCACAGCTTTCTGAAAGGCCAGTAAGGTTGAGGTTGTCCATTTCTCTGGGGGGAGGCTGTTCCGTAGGGCAGATGCCATGACAAAGAAGGCTTGTTCCCGGACCCCACCAGGTGACACTGTCTCATTGAGGGGACCTTGAGCACGCCCACTCTACCAGATCTGATGGGGCAGGAAGAAACCACTAGGGAGAGGCGGTCCCGCAAGTAATCTGGCCCAATGCCATGCAGGGCTTTAAAGGTGACGACTTGAATTGCACCCGGAAGCCAACTGCTCACACAGCAGCTCCCACAGCAGTGGTCTTGTGTGGGTGTACTGTGGTGCGCCCAATAGTGCTATGTTCTGCATTCTGGACCAGCTGAAGCTTCTGAATGCTTTTCAATGTTCATGGCTATAACCATCCACATTTTGTTGTTGTTGTTGTTTAGTCGTTAAGTCGTGTCCGACTCTTCGTGACCCCATGAACCATATTGCGCCAGGCCTTCCTATCTTTCACTGCCTCCCTCAGTTTGCTCAATTTCATGCTCATTGCTTCAGTGATGCTATCTAGCCATCTCATCCTCTGCCGTCCTCTTCTCCTTTTGCCTTCCATCTTTCCCAGCATCAGGGTCTTTTCCAAAGAGTCCTCTCTTCGCATTAGGTGACCAAAGTATCTGAGCTTGAGCTTCATTATCAATCCTTCCAATGAGCAATCAGAGTTGATTTCCTTTAAGATTGACTGGTTTGACCTCCTAGCAGTCCAGGGGACTCTTAAGAGTCTTCTCCAGCACCACAGTTCAAAGGCATCAATTCTTCGGCGTTCAGCCTTCTTTATGGTCCAGCTCTCACAGCCATACATTACTACTGGAAAAACCATAGCTTTGACTATGCGGATCTTTGTCGGCAAGGTGACGTCTCTGCTTTTTAATATGCTATCTAGGTTTGCCATAGCTTTCCTCCCAAGGAGCAAGCGTCTTTTAATTTCATGGCTGCAGTCTCCGTCTGCGGTGATCTTGGAGCCCAAATAAATGAAGTCTGTTACTGCTTCCATTTCTACCCCTTCTATTTGCCAGGGATTGATGGGTCCAGATGCCATGATCTTAGTTTTTTTAATGTTGAGTTTCAAGCCAGCTTTCGCACTCTCCTCTTTCACCCTCATCAAGAGGCTCTTTAGTTCTTCTTCACTTTCTGCCATTAGGGTGGTATCGTCTGCATATCTGAGGTTATTGATGTTTCTCCCTGCAATCTTAATTCTGGCTTGTGATTCTTCCAGCCTGGCATTTCTCATGATGTACTCTGCATATAGGTTAAATAAGAAGGGTGACAGGATACAGCCTTGTCGTACTCCTTTCCCTATTTTGAACCAATCGGTTGTTCCATGACCAGTTCTAACTGTTGCTTCTTGGCCCGCATACAGATTTCTCAGGAGACAGGTAAGGTGGTCTGGTATCCCCATCTCTTTAAGAATTTGCCACAGTTTGTTGTGATCCACACAATCAAAGGCTTTTGCATAGTCAATGAAGCAGAAGTAGATGCTTTTCTGGAACTCTCGTGCTTTCTCCATGATCCAGCGAATGTTGGCAATTTGATCTCTAGTTCCTCTGCCTCTTCGAAACCCAGCTTGTACATCCGGTAGTTCTCGGTTCACGTACTGCTGAAGCCTAGCTTGTAGGATTTTGAGCATAACCTTGCTAGCATGTGAAATGAGTGCAATTGTGCGATAGTTTGAGCATTCTTTGGCATTGCCCTTCTTTGGAATTGGAACGTAAACTGACCTTTTCCAATCCCGTGGCCACTGTTGCGTTTTCCAAACTTGCTGGCATATTGAGTGCAGCACTTTAACAGCATCGTCTTTTAGTATTTTAAATAACTCAGCTGGAATACTGTCATCTCCACTAGCTTTGTTGTTAGCAATGCTTCCTAAGGCCCACTTGACTTCACTCTCTAGGATGTCTGGCTCAGGGTCAGTGACCACACCAGCATGGACATCAGGGACATTAAGATCTTTCTTGTATAGTTCTTCTGTGTATTCTTGCCACCTCTTCTTAATCTCTTCTGCTTCTGTTAGGTCCCTGCCTTTTTTGTCCTTTATCATGCCCATCTTTGCACTAAACGTTCCTTTGATATCTCCAATTTTCTTGAAGAGATCTCTAGTCTTCCCCATTCTATTGTTTTCTTCAATTTCTTTGCATTGTTCATTTAAGAAGGCCTTCTTATCTCTCCTTGCTATTCTCTGGAAATCTGCATTCAGTTGCTTATATCTTTCCCTTTCACCCTTGCTTTTTGCATTCCTTCTTTCCACAGCTATTTGTAAAGCCTCATCAGACAGCCATTTTGCTTTCTTGCATTTCTTTTTCTTTGGGATGGTTTTAGATGCTGCCTCTTGTACAATGTTACAGACCTCCGTCCATAGTTCTTCAGGCACTCTGTCTACCAAATCTAATCCTCTAAATCTATTCATCACCTTCACTGTGTACTCACATGGAATATGATCTAAGTCATACCTGAGTGGTCTAGTGGTTTTCCCTACATTCTTCAATTTAAGCCTAAATTTTGCAGTAAGAAGCTCATGATCTGAGCCACAGTCAGCTCCTGGTCTTGTTTTTGCCGTCTGTATAGAGCTTCTCCACCTTTGGCTGCAAAGTATGTAATCAATCTGGTTTCGGTATTGACCATCTGGTGATGTCCATGTGTAGAGTCGTCTCTTGTGTTGTTGGAAAAGAGTGTTTGCTATGACTAGCTTGTTCTCTTGACAGAACTCTATTAGCCTTTGCCCTGCTTCATTTTGTACTCCAAGGCCAAACTTGCCTGTTATTCCGATTACTCCTTGACTTCCTACTTTAGCATTCCAATCCCCTATGATGAAAAGGACATCTTTTTTTGGTGCTAGTTCTAGAAGGTCTTGTAGGTCTTCATAGAACTGGTCAACTTCAGCTTCTTCGGCATCAGTGGTTGGGGCATAGACTTGGATTACCGTGATGTTGAATGGTTTTCCTTGGATACGCACTGAGATCATTCTGTCGTTTTTGAGGTTGTACCCCATTACTGCCTTTCCCACTCTCTTATTGACTATGAGTGCAACTCCATTTCTTCTAAGGGTTTCTTGCCCACAGTAGTAGATATAGTGGTCACCTGAATTAAATTCACCCATTCCCGTCCATTTCAATTCGCTGATTCCCAAGATGTCGACGTTCAATCTTGTCATCTCATGTTTGACCACATCCAGCTTGCCTTGGTTCATGGATCTGACATTCCACGTACCTATACAATATTGTTCTTTACAGCATCGGACCTTCTTTTCGCTTCCAGATACATCCACAGCTGAACGTCCTTTCGGCTTTGGCCCAGCCGCTTCACTCTTTCTGGAGCTACTTGGAATTGCCCTCCGCTCTTCCCCAGTAGCATATTGGACACCTTCCGACCTGAGGGGCTCATCTTCCGGCGTCATATCTTTTAGCCTTTTAACATTGTCCATGGGGTTTTCTTGGCAAGGATACTGGAGTGGGTTGCCATTTCCTTCTCCAGTGGACCACATTTTGTCAGAACTCTCTGTCATGACCTGTCCGTCTTGGGTGGCCCTGCACGGTATAGCTCATGGCTTCACTGAGTTACACAAGCCCCTTCGCCACGACAAGGCAGTGATCCATGAAGGGGCATCCACATTTAGAGACCCCTAAATCCTGAAATCCTCTGGTACTTAGCTGAGCCTGGGTAAAACCTAATCTGAAAGGGATGTCTGCATTCTACAGGGCCCAGCCATCTGAGAGTCCTCCGATAGGAAATGTGACTGCTAAACATCAACAGACTATGATAGCAGCTAAGATCATAATTCTGTTTACCTTATTATTCCTTACCACGTGCCATTTGATTACTTCTCATCTGTCATCATCACCATCATCATCCCCTTCAATTAGTGTGTTTTGAGCAAAAAGGATTTTCCTGTGCATTTCTACTGTGCACAGGAAGAACCATGATTACACCTTCATCTTGTTCTTTCTATAAACAATAAACTTATTTTGGACTGAGAGAAACCCTGGAATGGTACATGGGAATTCAGGTTCAGTTTCATTAAGACAAAGATTATTTTCACATGGACTACCACCAGACCAGACATTTCCTACTTGGTTCCTCCAGAATGCAGAAAATAGCCACAAAAATGGTGAGGGGCTTAGCGGTTACATCTTATGAAGAATAGTTAAAAGAAGTAGGGGTTAGCCTTAAGAAAAGAAGGCTAAGGGGAGACATAATAGCAGTCTTCCAATATTTAAAGGGCTTCACAAGGAAGAAGGTGTGGATTTATTCTCCATCGTACCCTAGGGTAGAACAAGAACCAACGGTGGAAGCTTTCCAGAAAGAGATCCAACCTAGAAGTCAGAGGAAGTTGGAGTCAGGAGGAATTTCCTGACTGTGAGAGCTATTCAGCCGTGGAACAGACTGCCTCCTAGAGTTGTGGGTGCTTCATCACTGGAGGTTTTCTAGCAAAGGTTGGACCGCCACTGGTCTGGGATGGTCTGAAAACCTCCAAAGTAGCTTCCAACTTTATGATTCTCATCTTGGCACTTGTCTCTTACATTTTATTCTTTTATTTTTCAACCCACTTCTCTAATCTGTCAAGTGACTTCGAGTGTTGCTCTCTTCTAATGTATTAAATGTCTCACTTGGTTTTGCATTGTATGCACCCCTGATAAACTCTTTATCT
Source organism: Liasis olivaceus (assembly GCA_030867105.1). Lineage (NCBI taxonomy): Eukaryota > Metazoa > Chordata > Lepidosauria > Squamata > Pythonidae > Liasis > Liasis olivaceus. The sequence continues at coordinate 17,799,243 of CM061348.1, read as the reverse complement.
GAGTTGATAATAAACACGTTGTGGAATGCTGGGCAGTGAGACCCCATTCGATACCTCACTCATTAGGAATTGCATATCAGCAGACTTAAATTTGCAAGCCAGCGAACAGACATACCATCCTATTCAAACCAAACTAGCTTACTAATTAGAATATTATGAGATAATTTCCCAGCACCAATTCCTCTTCAGCAGCCTGAAGTATAGTGTATCATGGTATGCGCCCTCAGATTAACCAGGATTCCAAGTATGACAAATTTCCAAGGCAGCCTCTTGATTTGTAAGCCACTGTTTGCAAAGATGTTTTATATCAACTCTGACCGGCAATGGGCCATATCACTGAGTTCCAAACAGTAACAACTCAGTCTTAAAAATGGGGTTTATTATTTGTTTTCCTAATACATAAAATGCTGTACTAAAAATGAGTCAAATAAACTTTGGCTGCAATTTCACAGGATAACTGGGATCCAGATTAAATGGCTTCAAGAACTGAATCGGGCCTATTTTAAGAAAAACAATAGGAAGTGTTGGCAATTCCAGGCCACATTTTCTTCGTTAGATCTATCTATTTTGACTAAGAAAAAAGTTTAAGCCAGGTTAATTGAAAACAAATTAAGAAGGGCTTTTCCCGAGATGCCACAGTAGCTTCGGTGCCCATTCAGAGCCTACCCCACCTGCCTTTGCAATCTCCCCATCGTCTGCTCTTTACCACTTGGTGCCCAGCATCAAGAAGCACTTGCCCAACTGTAAATCCACCGATTCCAGCTCCTACGATCACAACCTGCTTTGGTTTGCCAACTCTGCCCAATCCGTTCTTAGCAATAACCAACAATGGTCATATTCAGGGTCCTTGAAACATTTCTCTAAGGGACTGGGACTACTTGGCCGAAGAAGCAAAGCAGTGAGACTCAGAAACACTGAAAAGACACAAACAACCATTCATTAGACAAAAGAAGAACAGTTTGTGACTTGAGCAATTTTCCTTTACAAACAGAGGAGGAGGATCTGCAGTGTTAATCCCCAGCCAGCATCCCAGAGTAAGGAAGCTAGTTTGCTTCCCTCTACAGTAGCTAGGGGCCTTTCTCCTAATATATACTTTTTCTGCCCCCATGGCATTACTTTCATTTTATCCCCAGCCCACAAGGGAGACCAGTCTATATTTGTTGGTATTTCAATATGAAAACGTAATAATGGTTCTTATCTGAGATTAAGCCAGCCTACCCTTTGGGGCAATGGAACATCCATCTCTGGAGCTCTACTTTACAAAAACCATCAGTCCAAGAAGGGTTGTTTTTCCTGCTTCCCTTGATCCTCCTCAGGTATTTTACTGAAAGAGGGAAGGAAGAAGCTAGGCACAATTATGGCCATAGAATAAAGGGAGATCTGGTTTCAGAAAAGGAATTTAGAAAGAAAAAGAGAAATAAGGCCAAACCTAGGAAGAAAGAGGGAGATTTTGCTTCTTTATTCAATCTCTTCTTCTGGAAAAGGAGTAGGAGCGTCAATGCTTTGAACCCTACCATTACTCAAACTACGTATGTCTTTTATATAAGAGCCTGGGAAGACGTTTTATACAGATCAATCCATTTGTCCATTCCCAGCCCTACCTACCTGGCAGCACCTCTGTTTGTTTTCAATCAGCCCTCCTTGAAGGTGCCAAGAATCAACCTGGGACCTCCTCCAAATAAAGCAGATCCTCTACCAAGGAGCCACTGCCCCATCTTCTCTTTGGTTTTTCTGGGAAACTTGGGAACCAGGCAGCTGTTTGCCAGGAATGGTGGAGTTTTAGCTCATGATGGCCAGTAACATATTTCCAGCTATGATCAATGGAAGAACTACCTTGTACACATCCAAAGTGCCTTCTCCATCACTCCCTGGTGAGTGCTTTAGGCAGGGCAGCCTGGGGACGTGTGGTCATTTAAATGAGGCAGAGTGGAGCATATTCAGAATGCTCTTCACCTTCTCTTGGAGACAAGCTAATGCCTCACCCTGAAGAAGAGCCATTCAGAGCAAGACATCAGCCCAGTATTCGTTCCCAAGAAGTCCATCAACTGCTTCTCTCTTGGGGCCAACACTAGCAGGTCACCAGGGCAGATAGGAATGATTGAAGCAGCCACCACAAGCCAGGGAATGAATAATGGCTGGTCACAGGGATGGTGGGAGTCCCTTCAGACAATGCCCATGCCCAATCTGCCCAAGTTGCCCAATCTGCAACTTGAGCTACATGACTTATCATGGTTTATGGGAAGGCCAGCCCTGTCATTTGTGTCTTCTTGATCTGATTTTCATATTATATTCTTAGTCTACCCAAAACTGGAGTTCTTTGAGCAGATCATGCTATCTTAAACATGAACACAGTAGAATACAAATAACATCATCAAGATTTTGTATATGGCTTTGAGCTCCTTGTCAACTGGTGCCATGAAGTTACAGAGATGCTATAGGAATAGACTAATAGCCATTTCTTTCTGCGTTCTTATAGGCTCGCTTTCCCCAACCTGGAACTCTCATTGGACTTCAACTCTCATGCCTTCTCGGCCTTGGGTGGGGAACTCTGAGAATCTGGACATCACCAAATTATGAAAGGCTACCATAGACTGCTAGCTAAAAATCCTTGCTTAATGAGCACTGATAAAGTCAGCTGATATACCTAAAATTAGGAATGCAGATCACAACACAAGTCAGGCTGGCCATAACCTGTTCTGTGGTTTGGAATGGACCCAGTCATGATGTAAGATTTATTTATTTCATGCCTAAGGCTACCCAACTCCATAGCATACAGGCAGCATACACTAAAAAATACAAGTTAAAAAAAAATCCCATTGCTTTTTGAAGAATCAACGGTACTTTTAAGATTGTCACATCTGGTACCTGCAGTTTGCTCAACTCCTATATATTGGCAAATCTTCCAACAAAATCATGCTCCAAAAACTCATCCTTATGTAGCCAAAAGAAGGGAAGGATCAGCAGGTAAAAGGATTCGAAAGAGTTCCCAATGTGTACAGCATGTGTAGAAGGAACAACAAAAACAAAAACAGGAACAAAAATCTCAGTGATTTTAAATGAGTATCAGGCATGTTCAGTAGACACGGGATGGTTCGCTCAATAGGTATAGATTTTTTGTAGATTCCATATGTAAAGACATATTAAATGTATATTTGTCAAGCACTGTAAAGTTCCACCCACCCATCTTCAAAAAACTAACATAATCAATGGCAGTCCATGGAATTTCCTACCAAGAGGATGGTATAAAACTCAAAGTTAAGTTCCATTTTCATTGTTCAATCTTTTTCTTGCAAGAAAAAAATACAATCTTCTTGCTTCTCCTAGGAGTACCAGATTTGGGCTACAAAAATCCAGCTGGCCATTAATGGCAACAAGGAATTAAGAGTTTTCTGTATCTCTTTACTTCCATCTAGAGGTCATTTGGAGTTTTGCAACCCAGATACAGTAGATATACAGTGGTACCTCGGTTCATGAACTTAATTCGTTCCGCGACTCTGGCCGCGAACCGAATTGGTCGTGAACCGAATCAAATTTTCCCATAAGGTTCAATGTAAATATGGTTAATCCGTTCTGACCCCTACGAATTTGGTCGCCAACCGATTTTTGATCGCGTCCCGAATCAAATTTCCCTATAAGGTTCAATGTAATTACGGTTAATCCGTTCTGAACCATATGTTTTTTTTTTTTTAAACCGCAAAAATATGACACAAAGTACAGTACGAAGAGAGAAAGCTAACCTTGCTCGAAGCGACTTCTGGCGTGGAGGACAGGAAGGCGGGTGGGGAGGCGGTTACTGCTTGGAGGGAGAGTCCCCCTCCCTATAGGAAGCCGCGAACACGTGTCACGGGAGGGAAAATGGCCGCGGATCCTGTTCGTAACCCAATGCGGAGTTCGCGAACGGAGGCAAAATTTTGCGACCGGAGCTGTTCGTGAACCGAATTGTTCGTGAACAGAAGCGTTCGTGAACCGAAGTACCATTGTACTTTTCTCCTTTTGGGGGGGGTAGAAGGGGAGTTCCAAGTTTATTTGTTGTGGAGGATCCCAGCCAGTTCCCTTAAGAAAACAATTTTGTTTTGGAGATTTTCCATTTTCCATGCCCAAAGTCCATTATGGTGTTGCTAAGACAATGCACAACTTGGATCCTACTTGGACTTGCAGGTTATGCCCAACATGTAACCCATTTATTACATATTGGAAACTTCTTATGCCCCAGTGATGGAGAAAAGTGCTACAAGCCTGAACACTTAGCTTACAAGCAAGAAGAAAAGAGTGAAGCTCTGTAATGTGTATGGGTTGGAAGAAAAAAAAACATTTCCCCCTGCAAAATATTGTATAGAAACCTTTCAATTTTGTCTGGAGGTTCAGAAACAGTGTGTGGTTTCACTAAGCTACTTTCAATCATTAAGAGAGAAACCATAACGGCTTGCAAGCAAAATCACTTGGTCCCTCAAGTTGGAATTGAACCAGTGACCTAAGGATGACTTAAGTCACTCTCTGTTCTCTCAACTGAGCTATCTAAGGAATCTGCCAAAGAGTTGGCTCTGTTCTTTTAAACCTTAGATGTGGTTCCTTTTAAAACTAGATAACTATGAGCCTATGGGGCATTGAACTGAAATTTCATTTTAGACTGCTGTGTCTTTTTGCAGAATTCTTGCCACATAGGTAACTCTTTGCCTTGCATGATAACATTTGGGTGGCATCAAAATTTGCTGGTTAAGGGGACTAGCAGCTCTAAAACACCTACGTATCATGAAGTCTTCCTACAATGCCATCTTTATCATGACAACCTGCATAATTTACGTCACTTGTTTGGAACGGAAAGCAAGCATCCAAACTATAAAAGTGATCCTCTTCCTTCCCCCAAAGGGAACATGTATTGAAACTCAGCATTGATTCTAAACCTAACACAAGTTTTTCAAGTGTCTGGGTAACAAGTTCACATTAAGAAGCTTGGAGGCGAAGAAATGAACTTCTGCACATACACATTTACACCCAGAAAAATAAGTAATCAATGAGATATCCAGGACTTCAGCAGATAACGCCTTTCTGTGTTACCGTAGTGGTTAAAATGCTGGTTTATGTGCAGTGCACCGAGGGACTGTGGAGAGTCCCTGGCTCTCGATGTAGTCTACCTTACTGGGTTGTTGTCTAGATTAAAGAAGTGGATTGGTGAGGGAGGGAGAGAACCAGGCATGCTTTCTTGAGCATAATGCAGGGCATTAAATAAAAATTAATAGCACTGAATAAGTAATGAAATCATACACCCCCACAGCCAAACCAGGTGTCACTGTAGAAGCAAAAAGTAGAAGGGCAGATAGGTCAGGCAGATGTTTTTTATGAAACTATGATACTCACTTTCTTCTACAGTAAACCACAGCTGTGCTCAAGCTAACTACTGGTGTATTAAGAGCCAACCTTCATATCCAACGGCTGCTGGCATTTCCTAGGCAGACTCTGATTAGGGGCAGCTGAAGCCAATTCATTAAATCATGACCAAATTACTCTTACCTTTTAAGGAGGTGTTCCTTTGCATTTGCTTGCCTAGAGACTGGAAAGGCAGGGGAGTTCTCAGATGAAAATCTAGCTCAGTAGATGCCACACCCAAAGTGAAAAGCAGCCACAGAGCACCCCAGGCTCATCCCTTCGATAGCTCAGCTGGTAGAGCGGAGGACTGTAGAGAGCCACCAAAGTCATCCTTAGGTCGCTGGTTCGATTCCGGCTCGAAGGACGTTTTTTCTTGCCAAGTAAATAATTCGACAAGGAAAGGACTTTTCAGATGTGATACTGATGTGATACTGAAATCACCCATATCTGTATTCCATTTATCCCCCCTTAACAGCATTCAGAGACAGCACAAAAATGCTTCTTTTTGTTTTACTAGTCCATTTCAACTGCTGGCACTCAATACTGAGCCATGAGCTCTCTCTCTAAGGCAGTGTTGTCCAAACATGGCCACTTTAAGATGAGTGGACTTCAACTCCCAGAATTCCCCAGCCAGCATGGCTGGCTGGGGAATTCTGGGAGTTGAAGTCCACTCATCTTAAAGTGGCCATGTTTGGACAACACTGCTCTAAGGCAAGGTCAGGTAGAGGAAGGGCCCTGAGAATTGCCAGGGGGCCTAGCAGGAACACAAGGACATCACCAGAAAGGGGGGCGCAGAATTTTCAGTTCTTTTGGGAGGAGGGGGAATTGGAGAGTTTAGGGGCCTTCTTTAATAAAACTAGGGTGTTCAGCTCCTACCAGAGGTTGGCACTGCAAGGCTCCACCCACCATCTTGCTCATTTTGACCTGACCCCCCCTCCCCCCCTACCACCTATAATAGCCATTGGAAGACAATGGCTGGCTTGCTTGCTTCCAGTTTAGATTTGGAGCCTCTTAGGCGCACATTTTTTGCGATGTAAGGGATGAAATCACTCCAAATGGATACTGAACCCATTTGGTACTCTTTCATCCTTAATTATTAGATGTGGGCACTGGCTTGGCAAACACAGCCCAATTTTATTAGCACACTGGGCTGGCAACGATTAGAATCATAGAATCATAGAATTTCGGAGTTGGAAGGGACCACATGGATCATCTAGTCCAACCCCCTGCAATATGCAGGAAACCAATTAAACCATCCCCGAGAGGTGACTGTCCAGCCTCTTCTTAAAAACCTCCAGAGATGGAGAACTCACAACCTCCGTAGGTAGACTGTTCCACTGTTGTACAGATCTAACCGTCAGGAAGTTTTTCCTTATATTTAAGTGAAATCTAGGTAGCTGCAGTTTGTACCCATTATTTCTGGTCCTAGTTTCTGTGGCCATGGAAAAGAGTTCCTGACCATCTTCCCTATGGCACCCCTTTATGTACCTGAACACTGCTATCATGTCTCCCCTCAGTCTTCTTTTCTCCAGACTGAACAGCCCTAGTTCCTTCAGCCTGTCCTCATAGGACAAGTCCTGAAGTCCCTGTATCATCTTTGTTGCGCTCCTCTGAACCTGTTCTAACCTGTCAATATCCTTCTGGAAATATGGTGCCCAGAATTGTACACAGTACTCCAGGTGTGGTCTCACTAGTGCAGAGTAGAGGGGAATAATGACTTCCCGCGTCTTTGATATAATGCTTTTCCTAATGCAGCCCAAAACTGCATTAGCCCTCCTAGCAGCTGTCTCACACTGCTGGCTCATGTTCAGCTTGTTGTCTATGACCACACCCAGGTCTTTCTCCGATGTAGAGCTTCCAAGCCATGAGTCCCCCATCCTGTATGTGTGCCCTACATTTTTCCTCCCCAAATGTACTACCTTACATTTCTCCCTGTTGAAGGACATCTTGTTCCTTTCAGCCCAGTCTTCCAACCTGTCCAGGTTAGATTGCAATGTCATTCTTTCATCCTGGGTGTTTGCCAGACCTTCCAATTTTGTGTCATCTGCAAATTTGATGAGTAGCCCATCAACCCCATTATCCAGATCATTAATAAAAATGTTGAATAATACCGGCCCCAAGACCAATCCCTGTGGGACGCCACTGGTTACTGCTCTCCAACTCGATGTTGACCCGTCAATGCTGACTCATTGCTTCAACTAGGGCCCCTAAGATGGTACATGGGATGCCCGTGTGTCTTGGTGCCTGCCAAACTTCTGCTCATTTAACTTTTTTAAAGAAAATTCTTTTAATTAAATTTTAGGAGGTATCTCAAAACAAAGCACTGGTCTCCTCCTGTATTCCTTTCTGAGCTTCAAGCAGAACAGGACATTGATGAAGAACCTCAACCCAGTGCTTTGACTCTAAGTGTGCCCACCTGCCTAGAAAAAGAGGGTGGGAGGTAGCATTCTGAAAAATCTGTGCTTTGCAACCGGTTACACTCTCAGCTTCTGTGATTTTGTACATGGAGTATCAGCCTGTGGTGGACCCTTGAACTAGAGACTTGCTACACCAATTTTTCTCAGCCTCCATTCCCTATTGGTCAACTGGGAGAAACAGAATAAATGTGATTTTGGAAACTCCTTGTCCAAAGCTTGAAAAACATGAGGAAGTATATACCCTATTACTAGAATTTAAGACAAACGCTACTATTATGAGTTGTACCCAATGCATAATTTTAGTTTCTCATGACTACTGAGTATCCAGCCCTTGTATGCTTTACCTGTCTTTTCCAAAAATTATACTTGAAACTTAATTCTCTAGTTGTTCACTACTTTACTTACTAACTAGGGGTGACAGAGTTTACACACACCTCCCAAACTCTTTTTTTGCAATCCCCAGAAATATCTACCTCACCCACTCATCTGACATAAGAATCCCACTGATTGTCCTTCACGTGGCTGGACCTTCTGAGAAATAAGTTTAAGCAAATTGTATTCTTCAGCCTTTAATGGCTTCAGCCATTTGGTCCCGCAAAATTCAGTGCAAGACTTGCCCACTGGATGGTCTTTATTCTGCTTGGTGGAAACCTCCGCTATGGCCTCAGTTACAGCATTTCCTTTAGAAAGATGAACCCATCAAAGATCTGAATATCATGCCAGCTAAACTTTTGCCTACTGAACTGACTGCAACTCCAGAGCAGGTAAATGCCTACATGTCATAAACTGCAGGAAGTAATGGTGTTTCTGAGATTTTTTTGCCATCACTCATCTGCCAAGCTGATTTTATAATTAGTCATAGATAGGCAGATAGATGTGTGTGTATAAAATAAATATAATAAATAGCTGAATAGAACTTCCAGCCCTTGGTGTGCCTCCCTCCCCCTCCCTCCTGTCCTTATTCCAGAGAAAGATTTATTTATTTATTAAATTTGTATGCTGCCCATCTCCCCCAACGGGTGACTGTGGGCGGATCCATATGCTTACCAAATATGGCCATGATTGTGCCGACCTCTGTTGCGGCTGCTGCAAAGCAGAATCAGAGCTTCTCTGCTGTCACTTCCTGATGCCAAACAGTTCACCGTTGCTACTTTGCAACCCCAGATAGCTGGACTTTGGAGAGACAAACACCACTTTAAAAGATCTGCTAACAAAGGGTTTCTCATTGTTGACCCCAACGGAACAATCAGCTCTTTAGAAGAGAATAAACCCCACTCCCTTATAGCACTGAAGATGTTACCTAGCTGGGTAACAAAACGTTTGCAAGAAAACAACCAAGCTCAGAGAACACCAAGGACTCCACAGTCTGCTCTTTTGTAGAGCCCCGTGGTTTCAGAGAAGCAGAAATATGATGCCGATCAAGGTGGGCATTTAATACAGCAGGAACCCTCTAAAGGCTAAGACAGAAAGCAATAACATGCTTTATAATAGCACTTTTGCAGGTGGCTGAGAAATGAAACAGGGTTGTGCCTGATTAATACCTGGATGGGAGACCATCAGGAATTCCAGACTGTGAAGTCAAAACGCATCCTGGAAAAAGGTACAGTAATGGCATCATCCTGTAAATACAACAACACAGACATTCCCAGAGGGTGAGGAGACTTTAAAGTTACAGGTCTTTTGAGGAATTCAAATTACTTCCCATACGTGGCACAGGCCTCCTTGCACACACGCTTCACCTTCTCACTACACCTCATTCACTTCTGATGAATTCACAGCAGAAGTAGGACTGGAATTCTTGAATCACGGCTCAATCTCACCCATTATGTTACATCAGCTTTCACAGTATGTAATCATAGCTTTAACACTAAAATATATAGATTATTTGTGGCTCAAGGTTGAACTGTGGAGTCCTTGGTGCTCTCTGAGCTCGGTTTTTGGCTTGCAGACATACCCAACTAGGTAACATGAAATGTCTACAAGCAAACAACCAAGCTCAGAGAGCACCATGTTAGGATATTCTCATGGGAAGAAGAACAAATCACTTATCTCCAAACATTGTTTTGACTGCCATCTGCATTTATTTTTCTCATTTGCACATATACTGCTATTTACTGCCACCTATTGGCATCTGTATGTTAGCTACCTAAGGGGAGGTGCATAGTGTCAATAAATTGTGGGTGACTGTATGCCTCACTGTCTTAGTAGGATTTTCGCCATCATGTAATCAGTTTTATAGGTTATGTAGTAGTAACTAATAACTAAGTAGTGTGCCTCTTCTTTAAGAGTTTTGTTGGCTAGAGACTTTGTTAAACTTGTGTATTGGATGTCTTGAATGCCACATATATGAGAGGAAGTTATTTTTTCTATGTTTTGCATGAAACTTGTATTTTATGTAGTTTTTATTTTTCTCAATAAACAGCCAGATATGTTTTATAACTTCTGGCTGGATTTCATTGGAGAACAAGATAAGGATATTGCATTCTTTAAATCTCTCTAACGCTGGTTGTTATATCTGCACTCTGCACAACACACCAAGGACCCCACAGTAAAATATATAAAATAATTGTATCTGTGATAGACAGACGGACATTTAGGTAGATAGTAGCTTGGTCTAGTGGTTAAGATGCTGGATTAGGGGCAGGGAGACCTGATTTCTAGTCCTGCCTTAAGCATGGAAGACAACTGGGTGACTTTGGACGAGTGCCTCTCTCTCAGCCCTAGGAAGGAGGAGGCGGCGGTGGCAGGCAAGGGCAAATCCCTTCTGAAAATCTTTCCTAGAAAACTGCAGGGACCTGTCCATATAGTCACCAGGACTCAAAACTGACTTGAAGGCAAATAATATCAATATTCATAATAATAAACTTGTATGCCACCCGACTCTCAATGACTCTGTATGGCTCACAACAAAGAAATTACAATAAAATCAATAAAAAGATGGCAAGCATGATGAAGCGAGGGGCCCCACTCTCCCTTGCCAAAGAGCCACGTCTTCACGGCTCTTCTAAACAGCAGCAGAGTGGGGGCCATCCAGATTTCTGGGAACCTCATCCCAGAGGGCAGGCACTGCTACAGAGAATCGATTTATCTACTGCAGGGGTTCTCAGTCTCAGCAACTTTAAGATGTGTGGACTTCAACTCCCAGAACTCCCCAGCCAGCCATGCTGGCTGGGGAGTTCTGGGAGTTGAAGTCCACACATCTTAAAGTTGATAAGGTTGAGAAACCCTGATCTGTTGCATCTATCCATCCATCTTGCACCTAGAAAGAACAATCTGGCTGGCTTTGAGTTCTCCTACCGCTGCAGCACTGCAGTGGGAAAAATGCATTTCCTTTCTCTGCCTAACAAATGTAAAACAGTCTTCCTCAAACTGATGACAGCCAGGTACGTTGGACTACAGTTCTTAGGAATTTGCAGCTAATGGCTCCCTTCTTATAGGAATCTCTGCCACATTTTTCAGTGGCATCCAGGAGGTGGGGGGAGGTCAAAACAGGTGAGATGGCAGGTGTGGTGTCCCCATGCAGGCTTTGCCCCTGGGGTGCACACCTGCTCAGGTGCAGGCTGAGAACTGCAGGAGTTATAGCCCCACACTTTCGAAGGCATCCGATTTAGGACGCCTGTTTAAAAACAGCAGAACTTGGTTCAGAGAACATAAACCCAGTTAGTAGATTTTACTACACTGTATTCTAATGCATAAAACCCAGCTTGCCTTCCCATACCTGTGTGCACATAAAAATAAAATGGACCTTCAATTGCACCCTTGTGGCCACCATACGGACTCTTCTGACCATACCCTGTGGATACTGCAAGCACATTGATGACACACCAAAGTGACACCTCTTTACGCTGGCTTAATTAATCCAGATTGCATTACATAGATGTCTCTATGAATGCTCAAACAGGAGAGCAGAACATTCACTTCTAAGATGCCACGTATGTACTCTGAACAGTTACTGAAATTGAATGACAAACACGGGAACAACTTACACTGCCCTTTAAGCTTACTCCTAGTTCTACCTGCTCAGGAGCAGGCACACCCACACCCTTCGGTATGCTCAGAAGTAAGTCCCGGAGAATTCCGTGCTACTTACTCCTACATCCGCAGGAGTACGAGGGCCAATTCCGACGGGCCTTCTTTCTGAGGTGACCGTCGTTTGTGCCACGACATCCCCTAATTCTATTCCCCCCACATGAAAAGGGACTACAGAGCCCATTTTCTCTTGCAATCTCCCAGCTGGGTTGGACCCCAGACCACAACGATCCCGCTGGCTGGGAGGTGAAGACCAAAACGCCGGGCACGTAAAAGCTACTCCTAAGCCGTGGAGCTCAGATCTACGCCCGTCGGACTACAAGTTCAGTTCTCCCCGGTCACCACAGCGTGGGAAGCTGAGCCTGGTCTGAACCGCGCGAAAACTCCCTCTGCTTGCTGAACGGACACCCAAATCCTACGATCCTTAGCAAGCTAAGCCTAAACGCCACCCGCGGAAACTCCTCCCAAGTGCGACTTACTCAGCCGAGGTGGAGAACAGCGCGGACCCTGTCAGGGATCCCAGCTCCCCAAAAGCGGACTTTCCAGGTCCCAGCATGCAACACACCCTCGAAATGGGGATGGGCGGGGGGGTGTAGGGCACACACCTTTTGTTGTGGGAGTTTTTTTTAAAGAGAAAGAGTTTGCGTTGCCTTCCAACAGATTGCTGCAGTGAGGCCGAGATTCCACAGGAGAAGTCCCAAAGCCTTCTGAGCTTCTGCTTTTCTAGAAAAGATTTGTTTATTGTGTAGGGCAGTGTTTCTCAACCTTAGCAAGTTTAAGATGTGTGGACTTCAACTCCCAGAATTCCCCAGCCAGCCAGCGCATCTTAAACTTGCTAAGGTTGAGAAACACTGGTGTAGGGATGAATATGAGTGTGTGTATGAAAGAAAAAGAACCGGATGGAGAACAACCATCCATCTATCTCATTTTACTTTATTTTCTTAGCATCCCTGAGCACTTTCTACTTAAAAAAAAAAAATAGAGTAAAATATTTTAAATCAGTTAAATTTTTCCCACCATGGAACACATTGGGCCAACATTGGAGGACTGGACAGTTCAGAGCTACCAAATCTGACTTGCAAAACCCCAAACCTCCCCAAGGGGGGAGTGGAGTGAAGAGGTCTCTCTGCTGGCTCCCGGTGGTGGTTCCGGGTTTTGCAACCCATGCGGTCACTCGACTTTGCAAGGTGACATTTTAAAACCCCTTCAAAGCTGGAAAAAGTGCAAAAGGAATGGGGCTTGGGGGCTAGAGATGGGATGCTGGGGGGCACAGGTGCCCTATCCCTATGCAAAAGCTAGCTAGTTTTGTTTTGTTTTTTTAAATTTCAGCTCTGTCTGTAGGGTTTTCCATGGAGGTAATCACATTCAAGCAAAATCTTTATAAACTGGAAGAGAATTTCCACTTCAGTTTACCTCTTGGGGGAAATACATAAACAAACATACAGACAAATGTGCCGTTCATCTACTCTGCAAACCATCATGTGGTTTGTTTGATTTTGGCAACCTGCAGTCCTTCAGCCTGTTTTTTCATAGCCCTAAAGCTTCCCAAGATTGCTTCATCAAAATCCAGCAGTACATTGCCAAATTTGGGCAGTGATTTTCTATTTTTAATGAGCAAACAGGTATGTTAAACCTCATTGAACTGAAAACCCATCAACTGTTTAGTAAGGAAGGGAATGAAAAAAATCATTTTCTGTTGTAAGATTTTAGGCTCTGCCGTTTAATCTTTGCTGCTAATAGTGGTTATGCTAGTTGACTGCAGATGTGTCATTTAGCTGAGCTTAGCCTAGCTGATCCCAGAAAATCCATACTTAATTTCATACTTGAATGGGAGACCACTAGGAAATTCTAGCTATAGGCTGTGCTGGGAAATGGGGGGAAAAATCCCAGAAAAGAGTGATGGAAAACGGCTTCCATTATGTTCCCAAGAAAGCTATATCCATGTAGCCACTAAGACAAGCTTAACATGAGGAATTTTCACCGTTCCTTGCTATAACTGTACTATATCCTTGTATTCATATCTAGCTGTGTTTTTACTGTAGCTCACCTTGAGAAAAGACATTTTAGAAGGAATAAGCATTCAAATACATCCAATAACCCTCGGAAGGCTTTCAGACCTGCATGTGAACATTAAACAAGTACTTACTCTATATGCTTCAAAAAATGTTGCTGTTGGAAATTGTATATCTTGAATTCTGCAACGCCATTTATTTCTGTTTGAAATAAGGATGTGTTTGCTTAATAGAATTGTGACTCATAATCACAATACGTAAAAGCTGTGCTTTGGCTAAACTATAACCCAAATTGCTGGAAAGGTTCCCAGAATTCCTCATGCTGTACCAAGGACTAGATCCTTTATCTCCATCCCAATTATTTTCACTGCATCCAGAGAATTTGTGAAACATACATGCCATCTCGTGGCTAAAGTGCAGATCTGCAAACGCATTCTTCTAAGCTTGACAATTTCATTTGCAGGGACAGGGCATCCCCAGGCAACATGGAAATTAAAAATCCAGATTTTTAAAGTCCAAGTATATCTTGGGAAAGAAATAAAACAAGTTAAAGCAGGCATTTCCCCTTCTCTGATCAATTTTCCAATTATCATTCAGTTCACCAACAGTTTCTCTGGAGAAAATGAGAAGGAGGCGAGCTTTCTTCTCTTGACTTGTGAACATAGTTATTTTTGTGCTATTTTTAAAACGTGGCTGGAAAGTGTTCAGATGCTTCAGAATCCTGGGCACTGCATTTCTGCATATCTGAACAGCATCAGATTGGAAAAGGTGACCAGGACAGAGTTAGTGTCATCTGCTCTAGCAAACAGGCAAGTGCGCTTACACTGGCTCAATTGCTGAACCTCCTGGATAGGAAACCAGAGGAACTGTAGAATGAAATCAACGTTTATTTATTTCTTATATATATATCCCACCTTAATTTAAATTTAAAATAGCACAAAAATAACTGAAGGCTGTATATGTAATATTCCCTCTCCTATTTTCCCCACAACAACAATGTTGGGAGGTGGGTTGGGCTGAGAGAGAGTGACAGGTCCAAAGTGACCCAGTCAGCTTTAATTCCTAATGAGGAACTCGTGGCCTCTCAATTTCTAAGCCAAAGCTAAGAAAGACAAAAATCTCAGGAAAGAACTTAACAAAGAGTTTCAGATTGCTGTTAGAAGAGACAAGCAGTACAGGTAGTCCCCAGGTTAAGATGCCCGGGTTACAGGCAACTGAGAGTTAAGAACAGAGCCCATTGTAGCAAAAGTTGAGTTAAATACACAATGATTTGAGTTAAATATACAATGGTTCGAATTCATTACACAATGCTACTAATACAGGATTATACAATACTATTGTTGGTCTTTGCTGCAGTTGTCAGCTCCGCTTTCACAGAGCCATCTTCAGTTCGCCATGCTTCCCCCAGAAGCCTGAAGATGAAGTTGGATCAACGCTCTAGTCATTACCAAGTTGGAAGGCCACCAGAAGTGATGGAATATCTACAGAAATATGGCAAGCAACAGAAGAAGAATCAATGAAGGTTCTTAATAATGGTTTTGAAATCTCAGATGAATACAAGAAGCTTTTAATATGCTGCACTGAAATTTTAATATGTTACCTTGACATTTTAATTTAATTTTATAAAGCCCATACATCTCTATTTTCTTTTGATTCTTCTATTTTTTTTAATCTCTGTATTTCTCTTGGTAGTGTTTTTAAATATCTACATAAAGAAATAAAGGTTTTGCTGGTCTATGAGTTATGTTGTATGAACGCAACAGTGGCGGGTTCAATCCTTAACATAAGAAAATGAAACTGTATCTTTATAAGCTTTGAGAATTCAAAATAAACAGCAGAAAGCCCAAGGTTTTGTCTATAGAAAGTTTTAAATGGATTAAGGGCTCAGAAAATGTTGGAGTATTTGATTTTGAATATTAAAGACTTTGAAATTAATTTTAAAGAATAAATGCATTTTTGTGGGGGGAAAATGTTTGTTATTAGAGACTTAACTTATTACGGTGTTCGGAGATACTGTTGAGGAATGGCAGTGGGACTTTGAATCAGCAATGTCAACTATGTTGTGTGTTTTTATGAACACCCTGTTCCCAGAACCTGTTACACCAGAAGATGATGTTACAGAAAAAGATTGGGAACAAAACTTATCTGACATGATTACGGAGAACAAGTGAACAATAATTTATCACTGGATATACAAAACAAAAATCGGCTGGCTGGGGAATTCTGGGAGTTGAAGTCCACATAAGGTAAGGTTGCTAAGGTTGAGAAACGCTGCTCTGGACAATAATAATATTTTATTAAACTTGTAAGCCACCCGGCTCTCAACGTCTCTATATTCCATGCCTCTTGAAACGCACCAACTGGACTTGCTGAAAGTGTGCTAAAATCTGGTTAACGACTTATGACTTGGTGTCATTTTACGACGCCAACCCAGGCCCTCGGGTTGGGGAAGGGTTGGCCCAGATCATTGGGTTAACCTGCCGGGGCCAGCTAACCATGGCTTAGCGCGTAGAGCCCGGGCAGCCATGGGCAGGCCACGGGCTTTCCTTCCTCTTTCCGAGCCGCGCCGCCTTGGGAAGTCGATCTCCGCGTAACGAGGGAGGGGAAGCCTCCGCGGGTCTCCCCCCAGAGAGAGCCGCGGCTCCCGGCCGACCCCCTTCCCCGGCCGGCCGGCCAGCCCGCAGAGGAGGCTCCGTCTTCGGCAGCCGCCAGAGGGCCCTGGGCGGCGCTGGGGAGGGAGCGCGGCTCTCCGCCTCTCTCTTTCCTCGGCGCGGGGCGTCACGCGTTCAGCTTCCTGGGTGACTCGCGGGCGGCGGCGGCGCAGCGGATCGGGCCGGGAGAGGCGCCCCGCCGCGGGTCCGCCCCGCCAGCCGCCGGGAGCCCCTCCTCGCCAGCCGGCCTGGCCCGGCCCGGCCCGGCCCAGGTGGGGACCAGGCGCGGCTCGGCGCAGGCAGCGCTTCCGGGACGGGGAGGATGAAGGCTAAGGGCAGCGCTGCGCCGAGCCCTGCGCCGGGGCTGGCAGGAGCCGTGCGGGCGGGGACGGCGGGCAGCCGCGCCGGCCCTTTGAACCCCGCAGCCCCGGCCCTCTGCCCGCCTTGGCGCCAGAGCTACCCTCTGGAGCACCCGGTAGCCCCAGTTCGAGCAGGATCTTCACTGGGCTGGCTGGAGGGGAGGAGCGTGCAAGCTTTGGAGTCCCCCCAGGGCTCTTTGGCAGCCTTCTGCCCGATGAAGCGTTCTGCAGAACTCAAAAGTCTGCAAACTGCTCCGGGGTATTGAGTTGATATTCCCCCCATAAATGCGGAATTCCTGTTCCTTGCCCCATTATATCTCTGATCTTTTAGTGTCGATTTGAAAGCCTGGCTCTTCTTTCTGTTCAGTGTCAGTTGAGTAACAGAACTGACTTTCCCTGGGGTTTTAGTGCGTGCTGGGGAGTAGAAGCAGGCTTTAAAAATGGTGATTAGAGTGTTTCAGCAGTAAGCTGAATTTAATCCTGCTTAATAAGAACAAATGGGCATGATTTTACTCTATACAGTTAGTGCTGTTCCTATAATAGTATACACTGCCTTTTAATTTGGATTAAGGCAGCTAACAAAACAATACTTAACAGCTACAATATGTGAAGAAATAGATTCAGGGACTGTAATGGATCTAAACTGAAGCTGAGTCAGTGCTGTGGTGCAGCTTCAAAAAAGGCAAATGTGATTTTAGAGGGCATTTGTTTAGATGTCAGATCAAACCACGGGTTCATTTGACTCTCCTTTATTGATCTTCCTGGACTTTGTTTGGCCAGTTCTGGCTACTGCCTGCACTTGAAATTAATATCCATTTAAATTGGATATTAATTGAACTTAAAAAATTGGAATGGGGTCAGAGGTGA
Source organism: Liasis olivaceus (assembly GCA_030867105.1). Taxonomy (NCBI): domain Eukaryota; kingdom Metazoa; phylum Chordata; class Lepidosauria; order Squamata; family Pythonidae; genus Liasis; species Liasis olivaceus. The sequence goes on along the minus strand of CM061348.1, from coordinate 17,781,544 downwards.
AGTTGAGCAGAGATATAGAAAACAAGCCCTACTTGGAAAGCCGACAGCCTGGAGAAAAAACGGATGAGAGATGACATAATGTTTGCACAGCACACTGAACCAAAAACTACCCAACCATATTTTAACCTAGCATATTTGTTCTGTAAGTGTGGGCCTCTGGTTAGTTTAGAGTTCAGGGTCCGTAAAAATCTATACTAGAACTGCCATCCTTTGTTTCTTGGGCCTGCCATGGAACGGTATTTCACTTGTACTTGAAGGTTTGATCTTTTTGATCTCGTTCAAAACCGGAACATTCGGATGGTTCTGATTCTGAATTTCAAAAGGGACTTGGGTCTTTTGCAACTTGCAATCTCTTTGTTGAGCATCTTTAAAGTGATAACCTCAAATAGTTGACAAAGGCAGAATTTTGTTTTGTTTATTTTCCTGAAGCTGCTCAATCCGGCCCCTTTTCTGCGTGGAATTAAATTTCAGGTTTTGGAAGTAGCCCAAAAAGGTGAATTCCAGAACGAATGTGATGCGTGGAGGCTTCTCGTTCCAGATGCCCGTGGCCCCCCAGGTCGAACGGCCACCTCGTACTGGAGACTTCTCTACTGGAGGGACATGCAAGAGAACTACGAGACTCTGATCTCTCTGGGTAAGGATTTGTTTCACTGGGTAAGTTGGTGAAACGTAAGGAACCGCTCTATTGGATCAAACCCGAGGTCCAGGGAATCCTCAGTGTGGTGAACCATACGCTTCTGGAAAGCCCACAAGCAAGGAACGATGGCAGCTGTTCTCTTGTTGTGTTTCTCCATCATTTGGTATTTGGAAGGTATATTGTACCTGCATGTGGAGGTTTGATTTAGGTCTCGTGGTTTACAGACCTCTCTTCCGTCTACTTTTCTCATCTCTTCTGGTAAACCACGGAACGGCTCGTTCTCTATTTAGAACAAGGCTGACCACCACTGAATCAGTAATAAAGTTACTTAGCCTTCACCAGCTGAGGCCCTCCCCAGCGTGCTGGACAACAACTCCCATTAACTCCATGATCTGCTGGCAATGGGAATTGTAGTTGGCCAAGGACACCAGGTTGGGAGAAGCTGTTTTTTATACTAGTTCAAACATCTGGATGCTGGCTTATGAACTAGTCAGATATTCTATGAAATTAGCTTTAACTGTAATATAGGCTTCAGAGCCAGTCTGGTGTCATGGTTAAGGCACCAGGCTACAAACCAGGAGACCCTGAGTTCTAGTGTCACCTTAAGCATAAAGCCAGCTGGGTGACCTTGGGCCAGTCATTCTCACTCACCCCTGGGAGTTCCAAAATCTTGCCAAGAAAATTGCAAGGATAACTTCAGGTAGTCAACAGGAGTCAACACTGACTCAAAGGCACCCAAAAAAAAGAATAATAATAATATAGGGTTACAGGAAATGAAGCTGAATTGTATACAGACAGTCCTCCACTTATGAACAAATTATGTTCCAAGAGGCTGCTTGTAAGTCCATTTTTTTGGTAAGTCCAACCACGGCACACTGCATACATATGTCTGGAAGTTTATGCACCGTAAACATCCGGAACCTTCCTTCCAGGACCTTCATTGTTGGAGTAGTTGGAGGTTTATTCATATTGGCGAAAGTTCGTAACTTGAATGTTCATAAGTAGAGGACTGTCTGTACACACTTACCAGGGAATAAGCTCTACAATTCTTTAGGATTAATTTCTGAGTTAATCTGCAGGAGATTCCGCTGTTACTTTACTGTGCCTGGAATCCTAGTGACATTCCTCCCAAGCGCAGGAGAAATGCTTTGCTCTTTCGCATCCCACTGGAATTCCAGTAAGCCACTGGCCTCCTTGTTGTTCCAAGATCCAGCTGGCTCAGCATCACTGCCCGGATTCTTCTAGAAAGGGAGAGCCCTCCATTACATTGCTCCCTAGCAGCTGATATTGTTGAACAGAATGCTCCCCTCTGATTGTAGCGGGCATTCAAGCGGTCACGGCGGGACTTAGGCAAAGCAGGGACCCAGCTGCATCAGTGGCCCACAGCATCCATGTGGTGCCAACCCATCTGCCAAACATCCTAACGGGGGCTTTTGCACTTTGTCTTGTTAGCAGAAGAGATGGCCATCACCCTGCCCCGAATCACTGCGCTAGCTGAGCCCCACCAGAGAGGGTTGGTATCAGGTAAGACTGGCGGTTTTTGTGTTCTGCGCCCCAAACAGAAATGATTTTCTGTGCCTTAGGTGTAATTAAGAACAAGCTGCTCTGTTCTGCATTTAGAATAAAATTCTGTAAAAGCTTATGCAAACTGACTTATATACATGAAGATGGGATGATGATAATAAGAAGCAAGAAAGAAGAATACTAGCCTGCTACTTTTGGTCCAAGTTAATCAACCTCCCCAGTGATGCCTGCCTGCCTGCCTGCCTGCCTGCCTGCCTGCCTGCCTGCCTGCCTGCCTGCCTGCCTGCCTGCCTTCCTTCCTTCCTTCCTTCCTTCCTTCCTTCCTTCCTTCCTTCCTTCCTTCCTTCCTTCTCTCTCCAGTCCTCTATTTAAGCATAAAAGATGTATTGGATCAGACCAAAGAGCTCTCTCGTGCACCTCCTGTTTCCCAGAATGGCTAAGAAGATGACATTCAGACATGTGGCTCTCAGCAGTGGGCATTCAGGGACACGGGACTTCTGTTACTGGTGATAGTATATGCAACTTCCCAAATTTCCAGGAATACCACTTCCGGCTCCTGTTTTCCAGCAACTGCTTTTTAGAGGCATCCTATCTTTTTGATATTTTGAGATAATTTATGATGATGTGGACTAGCAGCCTTGGACTGAATTAGCCTCCAGAGTTCCTCCATTCCCCATATAGATTATTCTAAGCTGGTTACCATCGCTATAGCTGTGTCAATAGGTGTCATAGTTCAACGGAGCCCATCAGATGGCTAGTATAAATGTGGTGGTGTTGCCAGGAGGATGGGGGGTAGTGGGTTTTGTATTTGGGATTTTTATTCCTGTAAGCCACCTGGAGTCACCATGAGTGAGTTGGGCAGCCATATAAATTGCTTAAATAAATAATAAATAAATAAAACGATGTCCTTCTCTGATTCAGCCAAGCTCATTTCTGTATATATTTCTATACCAGCCTTCCCCAACTTGCCACTCTATTGGGAATTCATCTCCCTGAATTTCCAGGCAGTTCCACTACATCTGCAAGGAACATGGCTGAAGAAGGCTGGTCAAAGAGATGCTCCTCTGAGTGTCACTCTAGCAAACCCACAGAGGAAAGGTCTCCCAGCTGGGAATGGACTCCCAGTACTGAACCTTTTCTTTGCCAACAGGATTTCCACTTTCTAAATCTGATCTGCTCTCCTGGATGGATCGAGAAGATTCATGGATTCCAGAACTTCAGGGATGTGAGGACAGGGCAATGCCAACTCATATAAGCCCAGGTGAGAATTGGGGCTTGTTTGTTTTTCAATATATGGGATGGAATTTCAGCACTTAAGGGGAAAGTTTTGTTCATTACCATCGCTAGATTCTGCACAGAAGCCCTGAACAGTGCAATAGGGTAGCTATGCGTTTTACATTTATCTTCAAGACTTTTCAGCAGGATGTTAGGGGGGAAATAAATTGAACGACTTCTACAATAGATCAGCCTTTCCTCTCCCACATTGCTTTTCATCACCTCTTAAAACACCAAGGCTCAAGGAAGTTATAAATCCAGTTAGACAGTGCATTCCAGAAGAACAATAAATAGTGGAACAGAACTAATAAAAATGTTTGCAAAGTTACGAGAAAGCTTGTTTTTCAGAACTTTTCTTCTGATGAGAGAAAGAGGTGTCATAGAAAAATACCAACATTTGCAGTCTCTGAATCTACAACGTGAACTTATATAGGTTGATTCAGCTCACGGAATTCACGAGGACTTATTCAGGAGCAAGTATAGGGCTGAGTTCAAACGCCAGTGGCAGGTCCATGGTAGGATGACCAGAACCGAGCTGCAAAAACCCGGATGACAATTGGACAACAATTAATGTTTCACCAATTTTGTATAACTTACAATTTTTCAATCAATTTTTCCTAACAAACATGACTGCTTTAGTCTTTGATACAAACTGAGTCTGTATCTATCTAATGTTCTGGCTAGCATTTATTGCATATGATTTGAGTTTTCAACAAATAACAAAGCATGAGCTACACCTGCAAATACAGATACATTCAGTTCCCAACCTACCTCTGACATCACCGCAGGCATTCCTTATATATCTATCCATAAATAGATGAAACAACTAAGGGAGTTTCACACATTCTTGCCTTACTCCCTGCTCAATGTTGAACTATTTGCTAATCATTTTATTTAGGGGTTAAGACACCAGGCTAGAGTACAGGAGACTGTGAGTTCTAGTCCCACCTTAGGCATGAAGCCAGCTGGCTGATCTTGGGCCAGTCTCTCCCTCTCCACCCTAGGAAGAAGGAGGAGGCCAGGGCAAACCACTTCCGAAAAAGTTTGCTGAGAAAACTGCAGGGATTAGTCCAGGCAGTTGCCAGGAGTCAAAACATGTACACCAAAAAAAAACCCCCTGCACTCACCACATTCAGAAAACTCCGTATTCTATTATTCAAGCCCATTCACTTGTTAGCACACACTCATCAAATGGGCAATACACTTTCTGTCTCATACATTGCTCTGTGTCCTGCTGAGGAGCAAATATTTCATCTGCACACCCTCATCTGACAATAAAACCCCTTGTGCTTCCCAAATGTTGCTCATTGTCCCATCTTGTACCCTTTCAGTCAGAAATCTGCCCAACACCTCCTCCAGATGCTTAGCAAATTACTGTCACATGTGCCCACATCAGTTAGACTGACGCCAGTTCATACTTTCTGACTTAGCTCTTTCATTCATAAGTCAGCCTTCCCTGCATCTCGTCATCAACCCCATTCCACAAGAGAGGACCACCTTCGCCCAGATCCATCACATCCTTCCTCTTTCTCTCTGTTTTACAAGCACACAACTTATTTAATCTTCTTGCTTGCCTCTCATTCATCAGTTCATGCCCTTGGTCATTTAGCCGCTTACATGCCAAGGCGCAATCTTCCACATGCCGTGGGCATCACCAGATCAGCTCATAGAGATTTGGTTTTGCCACCCACCGTGGTTTTGCTCCATTGAGGTTTTCACAGAACACTTTTGAGTAGCAGAAAGAAGGTGCAAACTAGGTTACCAGCCTTAGTGGTTCTCATACCCCATGTGCCATTCCCTCTGACAGTAGGAACAGTACTGGCCAATTTCAGCAGATTTTGCCAGTATGTCAGAAAGGCAACAGCAGGCAAGTTTTATCCCAGGTTTGCTCGTATATCCTCCGCAAGCTAGGATCTCTAATCCAAAGTGTGTTTTGCAAGCCAGTGTCTTGTTGCCAACATCTTGCCAACTTGGAGGCATAGGCAGTGTGCTGACCCACGTAGGGTGTAAGGTAGAAATATAAAATGTTTAATACAAATACATGTTGAAATAATGTTACAGTTAACCTCCAGTTAATGGCTTCTGGAAAAGGATGGCTTTCAAGTCATCTCTGCAACACTTACCTCCCCAGGGGATGAATTGCAAGGAAAGAATGAACCTGTTCCTCTGGAACTATTTCCTAGCAAAACAGATCTACAGGAAGGGGATGTCCTAGAGAGGAATCTAATGGAGGCAGAGAGCCAACCATCAGGGACAAGGCTGAGGGGCTCCCGAACAGATGGAAAGGAGCAGCAAGAGAAACCCCTCCCACAGACAATGGTTGCTTCCAATCCCCAGATGTCCCTGAGGAAACCACCAGCCCATGGCAAGAACCATCAGTGCCCTGAGTGTGGCAAAAGCTTCAGCCAGAAGTCCAACCTTCTCCGGCACCAGAGGCTGCACCTGGACCAAAGACCCCACAAGTGCGACCAGTGTGATAAAAGTTTCTCTGAGGCCGAGGCCCTGGCCACACACCACAAAGGCCACGCGGGCGACAAGCCGTACAAGTGCGAGGAATGCGGGAAAAGTTTCAGCTGGACCTCGCACCTGGAACGGCACCGGCGGATCCACACCGGGGAGAAACCATTCCAGTGCAAGGAGTGTGGGAAGGCCTTCAGTGTTGGATCGCATCTGGAGAGGCATCGGCGGATCCACACCGGGGAGAAGCCCTATCAGTGCAAAGAGTGTGGGAAGAGCTTCAGCGTCAGCTCCACCCTGGTCCAGCACCAGAGGACTCATGCGAATGACAAACCCTACCAGTGCGAGGACTGCGGGAAGGGCTTCACCCTTGGAGCCAACCTGGTGGCTCACCAGAGGAAACATCTGGGCCAGAAGCCCTATGAGTGCCCTGATTGCGGGAAGAGCTTCAGCTTCACATCTCACCTAGAGAGACACCAGCGGATCCACACAGGGGAGAGGCCCTACCAGTGCCCTGACTGTGGGAAGAGTTTCAGCCGCAGCTCCCACCTCTACAGGCACCAGAGAATCCACACGGGTGAGAAGCCACACCAGTGCACAGATTGTGGCAAAAACTTCTACCTCAGTGCGGCCGCCCTCCATCACCTCCAGGCATCCCCAGCCCGGAGCAGGGATCCCACCAAATGCACTGAATGTAACCGCAAGCGGGTGGCCCCACAGCCTCCGCCTCCTCCCCCTTCCCCCCCAGTGTGTACCGAGAAGCCCTATAAATGCCCCGACTGTGGGAAAGGATTTGGTCAGAGTTCGTCACTGGTGAAGCACCGGCGGATCCACACAGGAGAAAGGCCGTATCAGTGTCTGGAGTGTGGGAAGAACTTCAGCTGGTGTTCGGCCCTGATCAAGCACAAGAGGACCCACACAGGAGAGAAGCCATATCGGTGCGAAGACTGTGGGAAAGCTTTCAGCGTCAGCTCCCATTTGGAAAGGCACCAGCGCGTGCACTCTTCTGACCGCCCCCACAAGTGTGCCGAATGTGGGAAAACCTACAGGGAACTGGCCTCGCTAGTCAAGCACCAGAAGTCCCACATGGCCGGGAGCAAGCGCTATCGGTGCCCTGACTGTGGGAAAAGCTTCAGCTGGAGCTCCCACCTGGAAAGACACCAAAGAGTCCACACAGGGGAGAAGCCTTACCAGTGCGGTGACTGTGGGAAGTGCTTCAGCGTCAGTTCCCACCTGGACCGCCACCGGAGAATCCACACTGGGGAGAAACCGTACCACTGCGGCGAGTGCGGGAAGAGCTTCAGTGTCAGCTCCACACTCTTGCAGCATCAGCGGACACACTTGAGTGGAAAGCCTCACAAGTGCAAGGAGTGTGGAAAGCGTTTCATGGCCGGGGCACAGCTGCTTACGCACCAGCGGGCCCACCGGGGCGAGAAGCCCTACGACTGCACGGTCTGTGGGAAGAGCTTTGGCTTCGTCTCCCACCTGGAGCGGCACCAGAGGGTCCACACGGGCGAGAAGCCTTACCAGTGCCCCGAGTGTGGGAAGTGCTTCAGCCGCAGTTCGCACCGCAACCGCCATCAGCACACTCATGCGGCAGAGGGGTTCCCCAAAGGGCGATCTGAAGGCCAGAAAGGCAGCTGTCTTTCAACTGAGGCCAAGCACCCCAAGGAGCTGCTGCCTGTTGTTCCTGATCCTCCTCCTCCTCCTCCTCTCATGCCCTCCTGGTGGAGTGAGGGGGACAGGAACAGCATCCCCCCAGCTGCTTCCACATGGTCCGAGGCCCCACCACCTTTCCAGAGCCTCATCCCCAATGCTGTCCCAGCTGGAGGGCCGAGGGGATGGGGTGGGAAGGGGTTCCTGCCTCCAGGTACATGGAGGCTGGGGGAAAGCAGCTGTAGATGGACGTCCCCCTACCCTCAGGAGGGATGGCCGCAACCTCCCCCAACATCCTAGCTGCTCAAAGCAATTTTGTGGGATGGATGGGTTGGGGGAAGCAGTGATCTTCCCTCCACGCTCAACAGATTGGGCAGAGTGCTAATTTTGTCACATGGGAGCCAAGGAGAGCTTGTTTGGCCTGGGTTGGGATGGAAACCTACACGGATAACATCTGTCCTACAAGAGAAGGAAGCCACATTTGTGTTCTTCTGATGGAGGTTTACATGGGCCTGGAACTTTTGATGTGAGGCGTGCTCAGAGTTGCAATAATCCTTGGATCCTCTGCATTCTGAAGTGGTAGAGTACTGTTGTAGAGTTCTTGGTACTCTCTGAGCTTGCTTGTTTGCTTGCAGACATTTCATTACCCAGTTGGGTAATGAAACCCAACAAGCAAACATCTGTGATGTTACCTAGTTGAACAATGAAACATCTGCAAGCAAACATCATCCATGATGTTACCTAGTTGGGTAATGAAACGTCTGCAAGCAAGCAACCAAGCTCAGAGAACCCCAAGAACTCCACAGTTCAACCCTGAGCTACAGATAGTCTCTTCTGTTGGGAGAGTACTACTGCTTTTACTAATGGTTTGAACTGGCTTGTCACCATCATTTGCTGGAGAAAAGCTTAAGGCATCTGCAAGATGAGCAAAGGCTGTAGGCTCCCTCTTTACCTGACGAGTATAAGTGGAAGCATAGCAGAAATAGGGTGGTATTGTCCATGAGGATCCATTTATTTACAGGTAGGAAGTCCCAGGTACCTTAAGGCATCCAAAGGTTTACCTGACGTTGCACCAAAGTCTGCAGAAAACACCAATTGAAAGAAGCATTTAGCCTGCCTAAAGTGGGAGAGCCTTGAGAGTCAATCTTTCCTTTCTGGTAGCATCTTACTGCAAGGGAGTAAGGAAGGAAATCTGAAACCAGAGCAGATTCTTCTTCTGCATGGCACGTAGTGCAGGGGTTCAACATTTGTGCTGCCTGCAAGCTGTCCCAGAGTCAATCTCTGCATTTCCAGGTGGGAAGAGACCTGCTGGAGATCCCAAGGAGCCGCTGAGAGTCATTTCAAGCTATCTGTACTGACAAGACCCCAACAATCCTGACCAATGACGATGCTAGCTGAGAATCGTGGAGGTTTGGTCCAAAACGGGTGCCAAGCTTGGGCAAGATGGTTTACTGTAGATCAATAATGGGAGCCTATGGCCCTCCTGGTGGTGTTTCAAGTCCCATAAACTCTTGCCGTCATCAGGGATGATGGAAAATGGTGCTGTCAGTCTTGTGAGGTAGTCCAGACAGGAAGCACGCCTGGATGAACTAATTCTACTTTATTGTAAGGTTACATTAACAGAATCATGCAAGTCTGAAAGTACATCTCTCCCCCGCCCTCGCCTTTACAGCCCGAGAAACTAGGGAGGGTCCCTTCTGAGACATTTGCCACTCCCCCATTCCATCTGCGGGCTCAGCTGCCGCTTATCTGACTGTTCCCCTGGCTGTGGCTCTTCCCCCTGTCTCCCAAGGTCATTCCCACATAACATTACAGGAGTCTGGTACCATCTGAAGGGTCACAGGTTTCAATTCACAGTGTCGATAATATAGTGCTAGATGGACCAAAGGGTTTCTCAGCACAGGGCAATTTTGCATTTTATGGAAAAAAGGAAAATCTTGGCATCTCTCTTAAAATAACTGTTCAAGCTGAGATTCATTTGAATGCTGATCCATACAATCCTGGCAAAGCATCCGACATACATTTGCTTATCTAATGCAAGAAACTGCCTTGTATAGAGTCAAACTCTTAGTCTCTGTGTTTCTCAATCTTGGCAACTTTAAGATGTGTGGACTTCAACTCCCAGAATTCCCCAGCCAGCATGGCTGGCTGGGGAATTCTGGGAGTTGAAGTCCACACATCTTAAAGTCACCAAGGTTGAGAAACACTGCTCTAACTACACCCAGGTTTTCTATTTTTACTAACAATTGCTCACCAAGGACCTACCTGCAAACTCTTCCCTATGAATACTTCCTGAGAGGTTGGGGTAGTAGTGGCTTTCTGCACTGGGCATGGATTGGACCAGATGATCCTGAAGTTCCCTTCCAACTGTTACATGTGATGATTCTGTGAAAGGATTTATGCTGTGACCAATAGGAAATTTTCATAAGCTCACAAATAAGGACTAAGAAAAAAAGGACACCTCTGTCTGTATTGGGGGCCAGACTTTTTCAGCCCTGTGTGTCACACTAGCCCAGTGTTTCTCAACCTTAGCCACTTTAAGACGAGTGGACTTCAACTCCCAGAATTCCCCAGCCAGCCATGCTGGTTGGGGAATTCTGGGAGTTGAAGTCCACTCGTCTTAAACTTGTTAAGGTTGAAAAATACTGTACTAGCCTCTCACTACTATAATACTACATTTTCTCCTAGTCTGTACTTAAAAGTAAGCATGTACTTCTGACTACACATTGGCTCATAGCAAAAAAAAAAACAAACCTCAGCATAAACAGCAATACGGCTGCCCATTTAGGCCACTTTAAATTTACACAGGACTTTTCCGACCTCAATACATTTCCTCCCAACAATCCTGGAAGGTCTTTATTTTTTGTTTTACCGAAGAGGGAATGAGAAGAGGGAGGGAATATGAATTAACCAAAGGCTACAGGGTGAGTCCCAATGGACTTGGGTCCAAGAGTTATAAAGCAGAGGCCCAGATAGGCCTGGACGCCAATTCCTAAGAAACATTTGTGGAAAACCAGCTTTCCCCATTAATGCCCCAGAGGTATTTTATACCTCCTTCACCCACTCAATCCTGACTTGCTTTATATATTTCTAGGTACCTCCAGAGAACTCTGGATTGATTGGACTACAGGATCAGTTATTAAAATGGCAGTTTCAACACGTTTAGAGGGACCAGGTTGGGGCGTGTTGATTCAGAGCGTGTGCGGTTTGAATCACGGATGGAAAGATGGGAAGAAGGGTACAGCTTATTTAAGAGAAGATTATTTCCTTCTCTCCTTCCTTTGAAAAACTAACATTCAAGCAAACTTATTTTTCGTAACAGGTTTTCCGGTGACCGTCGAATGCTTATATTGGGTGGGAAAGACACAGATCCTCTTATTAGCAGCCCCTTTTTAAAAATTAACATTAAAACATGGGTGCTTCAATTCCAGGTAGGCACAAAGAAACATAGTGACAATAATGCAACATATCCTAAGTGTTCTGGAAGAAACCTGGTTAAACCCAGCTTAGTTCTGAGTAAATCTGTATTGTACTGTGTATTATGTCAGGATGAAAATGTCAAAGAACATACCTAATTAATCTTTGATAACGTCTAGCTGCCTTCCTGTGCTTTTTAGCACAAACACCATTTAGATCACCACCGGGGAACCCTTTCTTCTGTCAAGAGCATAATTACCTCCAGGAAAGTATTTGAGGTCACGTTGTGATGGGCAATCATCCATTCTGACATTGGCTTCCTGATTTACTCCTTGTGGTCATTCTCTGGCCTACAAGAAGGCCTTTCCTCAGCTTTGATCAATCAAGCAGTTGTGCCCTACCTGAAGGAGGACTGGTGTTGGTGACACATGCTGGTGACTTCAGATGAATTGTTGCGTTGCACTTATTGGGGCTCTTCAGACTGGCTTGGAAGTTGATCTGGCCCAGAATGTGGCACCACAGGAGATGGTGGTACCTCTTGGAAGATGCCGCATCATCCCCATTTTGCTTTGGTTGCTGGTTGTTTTGAAGCCCAGTTCAAGGTATCTGTACTAGAGTAGGTGGCCTGTAGATAATTTGGACCACAACTATACATGATTTGGTAAGTCTCTAGTATTTTCAATGAGGAAGAATTCAAGTAACGGAGCTGGGAAAGTCCTCAGCCAGAGAATCTGACCAGAGTATAGCAGAGCATTCTCCAATGTAGTGCTCTCTAGAGGAGATGAAATAGCTCTCCAGAATACCAAGAAGGATCATTTGTTGTGAATTTGGGGATTGGTAATTGCAGTGCATCTGGATGCTTGGCCAGGGAAGTCGGTGGTCTGCAATGCTCAGTGCTGATGTTCATGTTTCCCAAATCAATACATGTATGTGTGCATGTGTGTATACACACACTGTAATGAAAACAGAATCTTATAGCACCTTCAAGATTAACCAACTAGATTAGGGCATTAGCTTTTTTGAGCACAGCAGCTTATGCCTTAATAAAATTAATTAGTCTTGAGGGTGTTACCAGACTTCATGTCTACTTTGTTGCTGTGGAGTAACACAGCTCTTCTCTCCCTTTCTACAAAACTACAGTTTAGTGCAACAGGTAAATCCACCCATTATAAAGTTATGTTCCCCATTGTACCTAACCGCGTCACAATCATATCTGGCAACACCTGGCCTGTCCTGTCCCACAATACTACCTTCACATCAGCCCTAGCTTGTGTGTGAGGGAGACTTACGTCATCCTTAGCAGAACCATTGTTAATGTAGCATTTCTCTGACACCATCCAAGGGCAGCCTCAAGGCACATAAAGTTGGTTTGGTTTGGCTTGGGAAGGAAGTTGGCGACTCAGTGACTTGAAATGGAGGCCATTCAAGCAGGATACAGATCAGCGTTGGAGATAGGAAATTCCTGCCAATTGGAGAAAGGAGGAGGGGAGATTCAACTCACTCAGTTTCATAGGAATCTCCTTGCAGCTGTCTCAAAAACTGCCTGATCTCTTGCTGGAATGAAACTTCACAAAATATATTGTGTTCCTTGGGATTGCCACTACACATTACTTTGGTCTTTGTTGACCAACCAATAAAGGCCTCTCCATGTTTTTCTTTAGCTTCACAATGGCCTTCCAACAGATTTGGGTGCTGCTGTGAGTCCCAGGAAGAGCAAAGATTAGGCTGCTTCCAACACTTTTCTGAGAAGTTGCATCTATTGGTCTTCTGCCTGTCTTCTGTTCATAAAGCAGCGTTTCATAATTTAAGGGATCTTCCTCTAAAAAATAGACAGTTGTCTTTTATCCTGTTCCCACAACAAAAACATGATTATATGCCATCAAGCCAGTACTGACTCATAGCAACCACATAGATAGACCTTCTCCAGGATGATCTGTCCCCAACCTGTTCCTTCAAGTCTTCCAACGGTGCACCATTCTTGCTGTAATGGAGTCCACCCATCTTGCTGCTGGTCATCTCTTCTCTCTCCTTCCACCTTTGTGAATGGAACATTGTGAGCATTTTACATGCAAATTATACTACTGAAAAGTGTGTGTACAACAAGGGCAGCAAATGGTGCCTATTTCCTCATGAATTATCTCACTTGAAATCAATAGGAGTTAATTCTGGACAAGCATGCATACAAACTAATGCATGTTTAAGCCTTTATTGAACTCAGCAAGGTTACAGAGCATATGTTATATAGGGTCATATTGTGTATGGGTGTGCATTTGTTTTATTTGTGCAAATACATTCCACTTGCTGGTTTTGGATGTTGGAACAGACTTCAAGAAGAGACAACTAAGAGTGACTGGCCTCAGAGTTTGTCCCACTTTAACAGGGATAATGGTGCAGACTCTTTATTGCTCACATCCACCATATACAATTATCTGAAATATAAAATTATGGGTGTTGGGTGGGAATTTTCTTGGCATCAGGAGGAGAAGCATGAATCAGGATGAGCAGATTTCAGGCTCGGGGCATCTATTTTGTACTGGAACCCAAGAATCCACTAAGGGAGGCCAACAGCAATGTATTTATTGGAAGGGGAGCAGTGCAATCAAGCATGAGAACTGTTTCTACAAATATCAATTTATAAATGTTCATGTCTCTGTAATTTCCAACACAGAATAACATTTTAGGGGACTCAGAAGTCAATTTAAAAGTACTGTAATGAATTTTGCATGGGATTGCAAAGACATTTCAGTTGCAGCCTTATGCATGCTTATTTGGCAATGCAGTCTGTGGAACTCACTTGCCTTTATTTCAGAGTAAGTATGTTTTGTTTTAAACATACAGCATTCTTTGGAGAAAACTGGTAGTACCAGATGGAGTAAAAAGTTGGAATTTATTTTTGAACCCAAGAGATTTTAAGTTCAAATCCCACTTCAACAGCAGAATCACTGGATGATTGTTGTTTATTAACTGTCTTTTATCCTTAGTTCCCCATCTGTAAAATGGAAATTAATGCCACAGAGTTACAATTTTTTAGAATAAAAACTGTATTTTGTTTTGCTTAGTACAAAGTCTAGGCACAGTCTTTTAAAAACAAAACGCAAAATATAATTGCCGTGTTTAAATAAAGAGCGATTCCCCCAACTAATCATATTGTAATGGCCTGGTTGATATATCATGCTGAGACAAGGGATGAGTTCCCACAACACACTGAACAACAAACTATCCAATTCCATTTTAGCCAGTCAGGTGTGCTATGTGAACCCTGCCAACCAATACTATCACACTTGGTTGGAACAGTCCTTTGTTTTTATTCATCAGTTCCGAATAACCTTCTTATTCCCCATCTTCGAATATGACACATGATGCTGCAGCAATCAATAATGTGACAAGCTTCTGTGAAATGCAGATTTTGCTGCAAGAGATTTATCCGAGGAATCTGGAACTTCAAAATTCACGTCAGATATATAAAATAGACATACCTATGTGCACGCATGCACACACAGAGAGACACATCACAAAGTAACTAGTATGAAATGATCTCATTTCATCTGGAATTCAGTTGAGCACGCTTTTGTAAAAAAAAAAAATTAATGTACTCTAATATTAAATACTGTCAAAGCCTGTGGACCACAATAAGGAAAGAAACCATAATTGGAACTGAAGATATCAGTGGTTTAATTTGTTTCTTCTAGTTGATTACATCATGCCTTCCAGATGTATTGGATCTCATAATAATGATAATTATTTGATCTTGCATTTGGGATTATGCAACGGGTCACATTACAATAATGTGACCTTGCATCTGGGATTATGACCATTGACATCCAACCCTCCTGGAGGACTCCAGGTTGAGAAAAGCTGCTGTGTCCAAATTTGAAGCTTTTCTATCGATTGTTCTTATCTCCAGAGTGATAAAAGGCTTCACCTGCTGAACTTCTTAGGGTCCTGAAGATGTTAACGGCTCTTCCTTCACAAAGATTCGGTTTTCAATCTATCTTTGGCTGGCAGGACTTTTCCTGCATGATAATACTGTAGCCTAAGTAGAGAAAGATGGTGAACCGAGAAGAGACTGAGATGAAAAAAATCTCGCCTACTTTTCCTTCTTCATTATGAACATGAGAGGAAGACAGCCATGTTAGTCTCTGGTAGCAAAAGTCAGAGTTTATGCCTTTTAACAAACATTGTTAGTCGGAAAGGCGCTACCGAACTCTTCCTGATGTTTTCCTTTTTTCTAACTCTACGAAAGCCTAGGCCTTAATAAATGCTTTCCTTTTTAAAATGCCTCAACACTTTCTCTCCTCCTGACCCAGAGTAAATAAGGCAGCATATTCTTTCCTAACGCTCCGCGTCTCTATATAACTAATAAACAAGACGAGGGGGAGAAGGCGATTCAACCCTGAACTAAAACCGAATTTCGCACAAAGTTGGTTGGGGGAGATGCTGGAAGCTGATTGGCTAGAACCCAAGCCGGACCTGAGTGGAACCCACAGGCAGCAGTAAAAGACTGAATGCAGCTGACTGGACTATAAATATTGGTGACGGTGGATGTCGGCGCTCTCTGCATTAGGAGGATGGAAGAACGGCGAGTGGAGCTGCTGGAGGAGGTGGGGACGAGGCTCGTCGCTCTCGTGCAGAGTGCGGTGGCTCTGAAGGAAGATTTGCAAGTGGAATTGGGTGAGGGAGATGTCTAAGAGCTGTTGTTTTTAAATGGGCAAGGTGAAGGAGATCCTTACTTGTGGATAAGTGAATGAAACTATGGCCCCTAAAGCTTAACTTCTGGAAAATGCGGTGCTCTAGATTAAAAAAAGGAGCAGGAGGGGAGATATGTGGGGAACTGGAAGGGGGTGGTTTAGTCGTAGATAGGTAAGGGCAATTTTAGGTGGCTTTGTAGTGAGAGAAAGGAACTCTGCACGTGAGCAGATGATCTGAGGGGGAAGTATTATAATTATCACTAGGGTGGGTGGGGAGAAGTTAATCTGTAAAGGCTGACCCTCAACTTGGCTGTTTGTATACTGGTCTTCCTCAGCTTGATGCCCTCCAGATTTGTTGTCTATATCCTGCATGTTTAGCTTTAACCCCTGAAGTCGTACTGTTGTTATTTTAATCTTATCCCTGCGAAGGACAGAGGTTGGGGAAAGAAATACCAGCAGAGAAGTGCTTATGGCTGTGTTCACACAACACTTTAAAGTTGAAATTAGCCAATCATGTTTTTGCATCCTGTGTCATGCAAACCCAAGCTGTGTTAAGAATTGCCCTCAGCTGATATTCTTTCTGTGATTCAGAAGGGCCAGGCGTTTAGTTACCCATTAAGAGAATCCACAGTTGAATTTCCAGTTGGCAGTTGAGGGGAGAAAGGCTCATGAATAAACATAATTTATAATGGTATAATAAAACTTGGTGAGAGGAAACTGTGGTTCCAGCAAAATGAGAGCAAATGTCTTTTTAAACAGACTGTGTGTTTGCTAAAGACAGTGACGATCAAGGTGTCCCCCAAGAAGTATCCAGCGAAGGAGCCCAACCAAGCCAAGTACACCTGCCTCCCCTGTACCTGAGAACTTCACAGGTAGAAGTGACCTCTGAAGTGCAGCCGGGCAATTGCCAAAGGCATCCCGTGGCCATGCTTGGTAAGTGACCAGATTCCACTGAACAATAAGTTGGAGCTCTGAGTTTGTTGTGCGGTGTGCATCCTGACTCTTTCTCAGTCTGATGTTAACCAGTCTGATATCCTAGTCCTGTTTCTCAACCTTAACAACTCTAAGATGTGTGGACTTCAACTCCCAGAATTCCCCCAGCCAGCATGGCTGGCTGGGGAATTCTGGGAGTTGAAGTCCACACATCTTAGAGTTGTCAGGATTGAGAAACACTGTCCTAGTCTGACCTGGGATACTGGCAGTGACTATTCAGTGCACTGGAAGGAAGCCTTGCATTTGGGAAGCATGTTTTTCCTAGAAAACACAATCTTGTGTAGAGTGATGATGCAAAGGTATGAGCAGATGTGATGGCTGAAAGAAGGAAGAAAACCTTTCTGGATTAAAAAAAAATAATGGTTTCCTAGCATTGCAGGGGACATGGCAGAGATGGGCGGAAGTCACCAGAGGTGTGGAATTTTTATTTATTTATTTATGGAAGTTTGGAGAGGGGGTTATTAAGTCTAACATGTGCCAGTCTTTGCTTTATGTAAAAACATAAAAGTGGAGATTTTGCATCAGTGATGTGTTCAGGATGGGGTGAGTATTTCCAGGTTATAGGCTGTTCAGCCCTGCTGTCCCCATAGTTTGTAAATTAGATTGCTTTCCCTCAGTATTTTGCTCTGGGACTAGAACTGTATGTAAGTTATTTCAGCTATCTGGGAAGAAAAGTTCTCCCTCTTCATGATCTGTTGCCAGGTTTCAGAAATTTGGTAAGTACAATTCTGAATGTAGTTTTAATATGCATTAGCCTGTTCTAACATGTAATTGATTTGTGTTTTAAGAAAGAAGAGTTGTTGTTTTTTTATTCAGAATGATCTAAGGAAAAATACTATGCCTCTAAAACCCCAAGAGATAAGTCTCAAAGGTTTTTAACAGCGTATTTCAAGATTTTTAAGTAGATCTATATTTGCTGAGCTAAACCTTTGCTAAAACCAGGGATATGCTAGAGGATTTTTGATACAGCATTGTGGAATTGTGTTGCAGGATTCATCTTTTTTCTCAAATTTGTTATTTTTATCAAAATATTGAGATTTTATCACTTTTCTTGGATTTTTGCCCTATCATAGGCTCATTTACATATTGTCTGGAGCCAAGATGTGGTTTGTTTGTTTGGCTGAATGTGCTTGTGAATCTAACATTGGTTATTAATTCAGTACACCAACCTTGTAGAGTTGGGTGAACTCCCTAAGTATTCCCCTGAACTGACAGGAAGATCTGCCTTCCCCAAACTCAAATGCTGGGACTACAGCTCCCAAAATTCCCTGCCAGATTGCTTTAAAATCCTTGTATAGTATTGGATTAGATTATTTGAGGATAAAATGGAGAACAGGAGAGAACTACGTACATTCTTCTTGGAGGAAGAATGGTTATACTTGCGTGTCTTGTCTTGCGCAGATGCTATTCTGAAGAATCAAGAAGCTCTGCGTATGGTCTTGACCAACCAGGACACGCTGAAGAACCTTGTGGATCAGCTCCAGAACACCGTGTCTGCTATTGAGGACCGAATCCGAGCTATTGAGCAACAAATGGGTGCTTTTGCTCAGTTCACCAAGGAAATCAATCAACTTGCAGATGAAACTAACTGGGGTTAACATAACTTTTTGCCCATAGACTCCAGTTACCATCTCAGCCCCCATTCACTGTATTTTACTTTTAACACGTACACAGAGCAAATCAGTTATACTGTACAATGGAAACAAACATGATTTTTGGCCTGTATAGATGCTGCTGTTCCTCGAACATGTTTAACAACTCGGTTTCCAATTGGCTTACAGAGAATTCTTCTCTCCTGAATCAAAATGTGATTTATTCTAAAAAAAAAATCTGCCTTGGTCTAGCCCAGTGTTTCTGAACCTTGGCAACTTTAAGATGTTGACTCCAACTCCCAGAATTCCCCAGCCAGCCATGCTGGCTGGGGAATTCTGGGAATTGAAGTCCATACATCTTAATGTTGCCAAGGTTCAGAAACACTGGGCTAGCCTGCCTGAGAACAGGTCACCCAAAGAAGCCTCTTGCTGTCAGGACAACTTGCTTTCATTATATGTAGCTATAAGCCCTCAGCTTTCTTAACTTTTGTTCTAACAGAGACCTAAACTGTTTCCCCTTCTGAGAAGCTGCTTAATAAATGCTACATAAGAATCTTCTCTTTTCCCTAAACCCCACATGGAAAGAACATTTGCACCCTCTTTCTCTGGAAAATTGGTTGGATATGAGTCAAATGAGATATTCAGAATGACCTTTTATTTTCTTCCCATTTCAGTCATGCTGGCTCACGTGCGTAGTGCCGTAAGCTAATTCCAGTACTCATTTAGGGGAAATGTTTCCTTGATCAGATCTCAATTGTTAAACAAGATTGATGTTGAATTCTGGTGGTGGATTTGATGCAGTCATAAGCAGAGTGGTTATCCGATACAGAGTGGTTATCTGTGGTAGTACCATGATGGCACTTTCTCTGATCTTGCCACACTGCACTCCCAAATTGGCATGCTTTACTTGTGATACAGCTCCTGCTGTCCCCCATAAGGAAGGCCATCTGGTGTCTTGGGGAGGGCAGCCGACTGTGGGACAAATATGCTCTCGGTCAACACTGCAAGCGGTTAAATATATGCTATCAGAGGTGATGCTTCCAACTTATGGGCAGTTCCTTGAATGTATTTTGACATGATTAAATATAATGGAAGGATTTTCATGGTATAGGTAATATCAGCATAACAAGTGTATTCTGGGTCATATATATTGCTACAATCAAGTGGAAAAGTTTCTTAATGGTTTCTTTCAGAGATATTGGTCCAAGTTCTTTATAGGCCCCTTTTTCCAACAACAATTTTTCCCCAATCTATCTAGATAGGAAGACACCCCTTGCATATATTTCTGTCTTGTCCTGTTGGAAGGGTGAGAACTGGGCCAAAACAGGCAAGTTGTTTTCAAAGATTTGATTACAGTGGGACCGGCCTAGAAACCAAATTTACCATATCCAGTCCACGTTGGTTTGATGGAACTGGCATTTGGGGTTTGGCACTGCCTCTGAACATCTTCCCCATGCCAGTAGGAATAGCTGGAGAATCTGCCTGGATGGGAAATGGAACATTAGACAAAAGTTGCTGGACTAATGCACATATTGGCTCTCAGGCTATCTTCAGGTACTTCTCATGATGTCCACCACCCCCAAACTCCAGGCAAATTGAATTTCTGCTTCTCTCTTTGTAGCGCAGTGGGAAAGCTGCCTTTCTAGGACCCACCAACATTTTCCTCAGAGGCAATACCAAAGAACAACTGCTTATTGGAAAGACAACAGTGTTCCCACTGCAGGTTCCAGCAGGATTCTCCATTCTCATCTCCCTTCTCTGGTTTTCCATTCTCTAACATTCAGCAAGCACTCTGTGGCTGCGGAGTCTTCATCAATGCTTCTTCTTTCTGTACCATGTTTGTTGAACACTCCTTTTTCTTTTTGTATGTCATACACTCCAAAAGGAAATGGGGAAGAGCAGGATGGATTTTGTATAACTAAAATAGTGAATGTGGTTATTCCCCTATTGGATAGCTAACCATTTTCTCCAGTTTCTAAGATTGCACTTAGCTGACACTTTGATGGTGGGGCATATCCAAGAATTTTGTATGTAACTGTGGGTCTCAAGTTGAACACTTCTTTCTTATGGGATAAGAAGGGACTACTAGAACCTTAAAGCCATTTTGATGTAGTGGTTAAGGCACTGAGCTAGAAACTGGGAGACTGAGTTCTAGTCTCGCTTTAGGTGCACAGCCAGCTGGGTGACCTTGGGCCAGTCACTTTCTCTCAGCCCTAGGAAGGAGGCGAGGGCAAACCACTTCTGAAAAACCTTGCCAAGGAAACTGCAGGGGCTTGTCCAGGCAATCTCCGAGAATCTGACATGACTGAACTGATTAAACAAAACCAAACCTAGAGCCTTATCTGGCCTCTGGGACCTCCCAGTTATAAGGACAACTTTCTTTTCTCCACCAGCTTTCATCCAAGAGATGGGAGCACAAGATGCTCTAACTCTCCGATCCGAAGCACTGGCATTATTCACTTTTTGAACTCAATTTTTCACTCCACCATAGCAGCTTCACCTAACCCCTGGACACCTTCCAAATGTCTGGACTTCAGCTCCCCAAGTTCATCCCCAGCAGAGAACTCTAGGAGTTGACCTGCATATATCTACAGACCATCTTGGCTAGAAAACAGTCTATATAAGCCAAGCGAGAGAAGGGGAATGAGAGCTGATACAGGAATAAGCTTCTGTAGAAGTTTCTTGCTGATGGCTGAATTCATGGCATGGCATTAAGCTGTATGTAGTTTGTTTGGTATGGATTTAGAATATTATGGAAATTAGACTTACGTTTCTCTGCTGGAACAGAAAACATGAGATACATAAATCTAAATTCTGGCGTTTTTATGAAAAAATTTCAACTTGGGCTCAGGTCCTGGTGACTCCATGAATGTGTCCATGTATTCCTTGTAGTCACCGTTTTGGGTGCCTATGCGATGGGCATGTAACAAAATGTACGGTGTAGCCATTTTTATTTTTTCATAGTATATAAAAGACGAAAGAAAAATTAGTGAAAGTATGAGAAACAGAAGAATTGCGAAAGGAAAAAAGTAGTAGAAATGCAGAGTAGAAAATAGAAAAAACAGAAGAAAAGATACAAATGTATATGGACATTTGACAAAGTGACTTCTGAGTTCTTTTGCAAAGAATATATACAAAAAATCTTTCATACAACCCTTGACAAAATGTACACTGTGAAGCCATAACTTGAGCTCCACCCCCTTATATACAATGCCATGATGCAAGTATTAAGGGACAGAGTTTACATCATGATGCAAACATTTTGGCATCAGCATGGATGCCTCTGAAAGAACTGGTTTTGCTTTACCTTCTTCCAGGGTGCTTTTCATCTTAATATAGAAAGATATTCTAATCATTACTGGCAAATTTAATGCAAAAGTTGGAAAGGAACCTCTGTTAGAAAATTTGGACTGGGAATCAGCCATGATGTAGGAGAGTAGCTAACAGACTTCTGTACAGAGAATGCCTGCTTTTTGTAAACAATCTTTTAGCAATGCAAACAACTCCATCTCTGCTCATTTCCAAATGAACAACACCACAGTCAAATAGATTGCACCTTATATGTAGTAACAGATAGAAAAGCTCTCTGCTGGCTTGCGAATCACTGCCAGGTGTTGACTGTAGATCAGACCCTCTGCTGGTCACAGAAATACACATCAGCTGAAGAAGACTAGAAAGGATTATAATTTTTCATCTCAAAATCAGAGCTTATTTCTTGGAACACTGAAGGGAGGGCAACCTGTAGACCCACATCCTGTATTCCAAGAGAAAAACACCAAAGCTTACCCATTCAAATCCAGTCAGAATTACTGGGTAGACTCTGTGAATTGCAGGGATGGCGGTGACCATGATGGTAATAACTCTGATAATATCAAGGAATGCTGACTGCAGTAGCCTGGGAAAACGAACCTTGTAGTGGTGAGATGCACTTGAGCACTGCCACCTTTCAGCTGCCGTGAGCACATTATAAAGGGGCTCTGCATTGGTTGCCAATAGGTTTTTGGGGGCAATGTAAAGCTCTGGGCCGAACCTAACAAGCTGCACGTAACTTGGTGCCGGGTGCCTTCAGGACTACCTACTTCAACTAGAATCAGCCCCCTCCCCCTCCCCCTCCCAAGAACATCTGGAGAAAAATCACATGTGATCCTGCACTACTGTACCCTGAAGTCAGGGGGCTGGTGACAGCCTCTCTCTAAAGCAGGATTTCCCAACCTTGGCAACTTTAAGATGTGCAGACTTCAACATCCAGAATTCCCCAGCCAACATGGCTGGCTGGAGAATTCTGGGAGTTGAAGTCCACACATCTTAAAGTTGCTAAGGTTGAGAAACACTGCCCTACATAATAAATCTTTTCTAGAAAAAAAGCAGCGCTGAAGGGTATGGGACTTCTCCTGTGGAATCTCTGGGAGTTGAAGTCCACACATATTAAAGTTGCCAAGGTTGGGAAACCCTACTCTAGGGGCCAGATTAATCCCGATTCGTGTCCGATCCTCCAAAAGCTAGTAAAACTTCTTCCAGAAGGTTTTTACTGAAGGGCATTATTTTAATACACAATTTTTTATACTCTATATTTCACATAATGTATAAGCATACATTTAATAGTGCACTCTATATTATGTTTAAAACTTTAACTTGCAACTTGCTGTTTGCTTTTTCAAAAGTACAGAAATTCCCCCACCCCATTTTCCTTTGCCTTGAGGCAACCAGCCATTAGATGCCTGACTGTCTTTGAACAAACAAGCTGTAAATTGGTAACCAGAAGAAAAAAGTTAAACTTAGATTCACCTCTTTAGGACCCACCTTTACCCCTCCCCTAGACCATCCCCAAAATCCCTTGTATGGGCATGAGAGGATGCACTATCTTGTTATGGGTGGGCACAGTGCAACATTTAGAGATGACGAGACAAGACTCTCACTGGGTCATTCAGGGAGGAGCTTTATTTGCGCAAAGGTTCAGTTTGGACTCGCAGGTCCCTGCAAAGAACTGAACCCCGATTTGGGGTCCGGTAAGCCTTTTTATTGTTCCCCATACTCCCTCCTTCTCTTTCCCCCTTAGCCACGAGTCAGGCAGTCCCCACCCCTTTGTAAGCGGCCGTGCAGCTGCAGGCTTCGGTGGTCACGTAGCCCCTGCAGCCCCTGGCATTTTTTTTTTCGTTATCGTTTCTTCTTCCTGTCTTCGTGACTGTCCTTCAACTGTAGATAAAAGGGGGATGGCAAAAGGGGGGGTAGCAGGGAGTAGAGATAAAGCACAGAGACAGAGAGCCGTCAAGGATTGAAGAGTGGGAGGTGGGGGGGGGGGGGAAGCCGTTTGTAAAGTCATTCTGCTGGAGGGGGGGGAAGTCCGTTCTGCTGCTTCTTTTACCTGCCACCTCAATCTGATCTGAATTTTTTTACACCCGTACCTTTCTATAAAGCCTCTGATGTTTGCTTTGCAAGGTGTGGTTCAATCAGCATTCATTGCCACGGTGTTGATTGGGCTCACCCAGTTGTGTCTTGATCAAAATACATCTGTTAACTTTTAAAGAAGTCTCGTCTCAAGTTTTGTTTGGCTCTTTGAAACTTGGGTAGCAAAGAGTGCCTTACATTACATTTAATTTATTGAGGGAACGCCTGATTTATTTGTTTAGAAGGATAGACACACAGTTAATTATTGCTACTTCTATTCCACTCTACTCCAAGCTTCCAGCGGCATGCAGCGCAAAAAGTTAAAAACATCCAAACAGCGATAGTGAAACATGGATTGCTAAATACACACACACAGACTTATATATTAAAAATGTTTTTTTAATTATGGCAATTGTATTATTCTACTGTGTATATTTTATCTTTTTTTCCTTCTTATTGGGTTGTTACAAATCTTGATACTTTATCGTTCAAATTTGTCACCATCCATCTTGCTGCAGAGCGACTCTGGCCGTGGCAAATAATAATTATGTCATTTCGATACAATGCTATTTGTGTGATACAGTTACAAAGTCTTGACATACTATTATTTAGGTAAGTTAGAGCACTGGAAAGAAACGAAGTAGATGTTGTGCATCTTTTATCTTGACGGATTTTGGAATGATCTTTGCATACCGCCGCTGAGCGTCACTTGAGTGAGGCGGTTTAGAAATTTAACCAAGAAGGAAAGAAACTTGGTGGGGGGACAGGCATATCCCCTCATTATAGCTGCTTTATAAAGGCGGTGAAGGGCGCCGCTTAAGAGCAGGGTTTTTCAACCTTGGCGACTGGAAGATGTGTGGACTTCAACTCCCGGAATTCCCCAGTCGCCAAGGTTGAGTGACGCTGGTTTGGAGGGTGCCCAGTCAAAGGAGAGCGCGAGGAGAAGCCGAGAGGGGCGCACCGCTGGCGTTGCTGGGGCGCGGTCTGGTAAACCCTGCTTGACGTCGCTTGGCTGTTCACCCCCGGCTCTGCTTCGCCTTCCTCCTTGCTTCGCTGTCTCCCCCAGCCTTCTCCATCTTCCCTCTCTCTAGCCCGCGCCGTGGGCTCTGCGGCTTTGGCTACAAGCGGTTCCGCCCGCCCGAGAGCGGGAGAAGAGCCGAAGCGAGGCGCTCGGGGCCGCAGGTTCCCTTCCGAGGCTCTTGGAAGCAGCGCGGTTTGCCTCGTCGGTTCCACTTGGATGGACAGAGGTCTTCCTTTCTCCTGGCGAAATCGGGGACTTCGGGTGTGGCTTGGCCGGTTTCCCAATGGATGGACCCGTTCCGAATAAAATGGTGCCGATGGACCTGGTCGTTTGGCACGGCCGTAGCAGATGACCCAAGTCTCTGGGTTTGTAACACGGGATGGAGCTTCATCCCGACCAACTTCGGATGCGAACGCTCCTCCCTTCCTTTGCGCGGACTCAGAAAGAAATGAGAGGCGGCGGGCGGGCGGGCTGGGGGTCGTTCACCCGCGCCTGGCCTCCCAGATCCCTAAATAAGGGCGAGAGATCTCTATTCGCGCTCTCCAAATGCCCCCACGTTCCTTTTCTCCTTCGTAAGAGATTTCTCAACAGAGTTTCTCCCAGCAGATGGATTTCTTTGCGTAATCCTCTCTCGGCTGATCACAAGGGGTGGCAGGTTTGGGAGAGTGGATAAGTTTCTGTTTCCATTTCCCTTCTGGGGTCTGCCATTTCATCCCGTGGCGGGGCTGTTTGCTCTGGAGGAGGAGAATCCTCCTCCATTCCAAACCTGCGTGGGTCGGTAGCGCAGGGCGGAGGGAGCAAAGACTGGAGTGGGTGGCAAGGCCGGCAGGTGACCTCTCGCTTCTGCGATTGCCATTATCTTGACACTTGTAATTCAAGACCATGGGGGGTTGCCAGTTTAGGGAAGGCTGTTCTGCCACATGGCCGCCAAAGGTGAGCCTTAGTTTTTATTGTTTCCTTTCCTTTGCTCATCAAAACTGAGAACTTCTGTGGTAATTTCCAGATTAAATTACTACGGGCAGCATTGACCAATTATGTGCCATCAAGTTGTCTTTGACTCCTAGTGACCACACAGATTTTCTCCAGGACAATCTATCCCTAACCTGTTCTTTCAGGTGCCCAAGGGTGCCCCCATCACCACTGCAACTGAGTCCATCCACTTGGCTGCTGGTCATCCTCTTCTTCTCTTTTATTCCACCATTCCCAGCATTATTGCCTTCTGCAGAGAGCTGGGTCTTTGCATCATGTGTCCAGAGTAGGATCATTTGAACCTGGTCATTTGTGCCTTGAGTAAGAACTCTGGGTTGATTTGTTTGATGATCCATCGGTTTGTTTTCTTGGCTACCCATGTTATTCTCAGGAGTCTTCTCCAACACCAAAGGCATCAATACTCTTCCTATCCTGCTTCTTCGGAGTCCAACTTTTCCTTCCAGAAAGCATCACAGGGAATAGCATGGCTTACAGGATTTTGATCTTTGTAGGTATAGACACATCACAGCATTTGAATTGGCAGCATAGTATGTTTCAAATATTAATGTTTTGAGAAATCCAAGTCACCTAATTTTTTTCAGACAGTTATGGAAGACAGTGGCTTAAATGTTTCAGGCAGTTACTCATGACCTGGTCACCTCACAATTGGATTATGGTAATGCACTCTACATGGATCTGCCATTGCAGACCACCCAGAAGCTACAGCTGGTCCAAATTGCAATGGTGTGAGCGGTAACAGGCACCTCTTGGTGTGCCCATGTGTCACCACTGCTACGCAAGCTGCATTGGCTGCCACATGGCTTCTGAGTGTCATTCAAGGTGCTGGTTATTACCTATAAAGCCCTGTATGGCCTCGGGCCTGGGTATCTGAGCAACTGCTTGTCTCGTTTCTGCCCACCCAGTATGTTCCAGCAGAGTGGGTGCGCTCCAGCTCCCCTCCATGAAACATTGTCATCTTGTGGGACCAAGGAAGCGTCCCAGGCCTGGGGTTGGTGTTTGTTTAATGGCCCATTTTGTTTTGTGGATTTTGTTATTAGAGCTTTTTAGTCTAGGCCAGCGTTTCTCAACCTTGGTGGCTTTAAGCTGTGTGGACTTCAACTCCCAGAATTCCCCAGCCAGCATGGTCTAGGCTGTCTGTCTAATTTAATGTTTTGAACTGTTTTTATGTGTTTTTTTTTCTAGTTTTGTACACCGCCCAGAGTCCATTGGAGTTGGGCAGCCAATACATTTTAAGAAATAAATAAGGAAAATTAAGGAAGTTTGAAGAAGAGAAGGTTCTCCCTGACTTGTACCTAGATTCATAGGGTTGGATGAGACCTTGGAGGCCCAGAAGAGGAATCTTCAGACCATCCAGGACCAATGACAGTTCAGTCTTTTCTTGAATATCTCCATTGATGGAGCACCCATGACTTCAGAAAGCTCAGTAACTCTCATAGTCAGGAAATTCCTCCTTATTTCAAGTTTGGATCTCTCTCTGTAAAGCTTCCATCCATTGGTTCTTGTCCTATCCTCAGCTGCTAGGGAGAATAAATCTACACCCCTTGCCCTGGGATATCCTTTCTTGGGTTAAAAGACTGTTCTCTTGTAACTTCTTAGCCTTCTCTTCCATAGGAGAAATCTAACCAGTTCCTTTAACTGTTCTTCATAGGCTTTAACCTCCAGGCTCCTCACCATTTTCATTGCTCCTCTCTACACTCTAGTTCCTCGTATTGTGACAGCCAGAACTGGACACAGTATTCCAGGAAAGGTTTGACCAGTGCAGCATAGAGCAGAACAATCGGTTTCTATGACCTTAATAATATACCTCTTTAACCTCCAGGCTCCTCACCATCTTCATTGCTCCTCTCTACATTCTAGTCCTCGTATTGTGACAGCCAGAACTGGACACAGTATTCCAGGAAAGGTTTGACCAGTGCAGCATAGAGCAGAACAATCGGTTTCTATGACCTTGATAATATACCTCTATTGATTCAGTCCAAGATTGCATTAGCTCTTTTGGCAGCTGCAGCACATTGCTGGCTCATTCTTCCACATTGTTCACAAGGCTCCCCCAAAATCTAGAAAAGCTTGGTGGGAACAGTTGTCAAAGTATGTAAGCAGTAGAAAGGTAACCAACAAGGTTGATTTAAAAGCTTTGCAGCAATATGCATATGAAAAATGCATATGTATTGATATATTAAAAGGACGGTGAGAATGAATGACTTTCCCTGGCATTGGAAAGATAGAAATGCCTTCACTGGGAGAGAATTCCAGAACTAGGAACTAGCGCTGTGAAAGTTTACTCCTTTCCATTGAACTTCCAGAAATTTAGAATCAAAGCATTTTTTGATTCCCAGCTATTCTGCCACTTTTCCAGTATCTCTGTTTCTATTGCATTCCAGGAAGTGGTGTTGTTGTCGTTTAAATTTATTATAGCTGCCCAACTCCAATGGATTCTGGGTGGCTTACAAAACCAATAATTTTTTTTTTTTTAATCCATAAAAACAGATAAAACTTCAAACCATACAGACAGCCTATTTATTCCATATTGCAAACAAATGAAAGCATTTGTACTTTGCTGTCCTTCCAAAGCAAAACAAGGAAACAGTGGGTTGCAATTCCCTTTCAAAGATACAAATTTGTAATAAAAATATACTTGCAAATAATAAAATTGTTAAAAATAGTAATATTCCAAGAGCATAAAATTACTGGGGTATCCCCTTGCTTGATAAACCCTGTGAGGTTCCTGTTTGGTCTGCTCATCCCCCACCCACCCACCCATGATAGTTCTGTGGAGGTTATAGCACCCTCTTTCTTCCATTACCAAGTATAAAAGTATAATCTTAGAAGTCAAATTGTGAGTCCTCTTTAATAGCATCTTACTGAGTTATAAGTGATCCCTGGCAGCATTATTCAGTGTCTCTCTCTCCCTACCCCATGCAAGGCCTCCATCTTTCATTGCTGTTTTGCTGGGGAAATTCTTTTACATCCTTGGCAACAATGCTGTGACAACACTTCGTCTTCCTCTCTCTTCTCAGCTGATACTGCCCCTCTTTTAACCCACCAGCGGCTGCAGGTGGTGTGCTATTGTGGTTATGAATGATGTTCCTGCTGCCTTTGCTCCTGCTGCTGTGCTGCTTATGAAATTTGACAACTTTTTCTGGCTGTACAGGTAGTCCTCGCTTGACAACCATTTGTTCAGCAACCATTTGAAGTTACGATGGCACTGAACAAATGGGACTTATGACTGGTCCTCAAAGTTGTGGCTCTCAGAGCATCCCCACAGTCATGTGATCACCATTTGTGACCTTCACTGCTGGCTTCCAACAAGCAAAGTCAGTGGGGAAGCTGGCAGAAAGTCGCAAGTCGCAGTCATGTGATGTCATGTTTAATGACCTGTGTGATTTGTTTAATGACCACAACTGTTGTTGTAAGTAGGCACAGTCATGTGTGTTTTTGATTTACAGCTGATTCACCTAGCAGTGGAGTTGCTCATCCCAACTGTGGTCAGTAAGTGAGGATTACCTGTACCTTCCCTGCAACAGTTTGCATAGGGGAGTATGTATAGCTTGGAAGATGCAAGCAAACTACGGTACTAGTAACAGATATCATTAATTAAATGCTAACTCAGCTGCAGGTCAAAGTGGGAGAATGACCACAATAAAATTATAGAAGTGATAATTAAACAGCCTTGTCACCAAATAGTCTTTTGCAGTTTTTTGAAGCCAAAATAATAAAAAACTTAAATATAGCCTCTTGGAAGTATACAGTGCATTTGGAAAGTATTCAGACCCCCTTCACTTTTTTCAATTTTGTTATGTTACAGCCTGATACTACAATCGTTCAAATTCATTTTTTTCCCTCATTAATCTACACTCAGTACCCCATAATGACAAAGTGAAAACAGAATTTTGGAAATGTCTATAAATTTATTAAAAAGAAAAAACTGAAATATCACATTGGCATAAGTATTCAGACCCTTTACTCAGTACTTTGTTGAAGCACCTTTGGCAGCAATTACAGCCTTGAGTCTTCTTCAGTATGACGCAACAAGCTTTGCACACCTGGATTGGGGGATTTTCTGCCATTCTTTGCAAATCCTCTCAAGCTCAATCAGGTTGGATGGGGACTGTCGGTGGACAGCCATTGTCAGGTCTCTCCAGAGATGTTCAATAGGGTTCAAGTCAGGGCTCTGGCTGGGCCACTCTAGGACATTCACAGAGTTGTCCCTAAACCATTCCTGTGTTGTCTTGGCTGTGTGCTTAGGATCGTTGTCATGTTGGAAGGTAAACCTTTGGCCCAGTCTGAGGTCCTGAGTGCTGTGGAACAGGTTTTCATTGAGGATATCTCTGTCCTTTGCTCCATTCAGCTTTCCCTCAACCCTGACCAGTCTCCCAGTCCCTGCTGCTGAGAAACACCCTGACAGCATGATGCTGTCACCACCATGCTTCACTGTTGGGATGGTATTGGGCAGGTAATGAGCGGTGCCTGGTTTCCTTCAGACACAATGTTTAGAATTGAGGCCAAACAGTTCAATCTTGGTTTCGTCAGACCAGAGAATCTTGTTCCTCACAGTCTGAGAGTCCTTCAGGTGCTTTTTTGCAAACTCCAAGCGGGCTTTCATGTGTTTTGCACTGAGAGATTTCTGTCTAGCCATTCTGCCATAAAGCCCAGATCGGTGGAGGGCTGCAGTGATGGTTGTCCTTCTGGAACTTTGTCCCATCTCCACACAGGATCTCTGGAGCTTAGTCAGAGTGACCATCGGGTTCTTAGTCACCTCTCTTACTGGGGCTCTTCTCCCCCAATTGCTCAGTTTGGCCGGGCAGCCAGCTCTTGGAAGAGTCCTGGTTGTGCCAAACTTCTTTCATTTGAGAATTATGGAGGTGACTCTGCTCTTGGGAACCTTCAGTGCAGCAGAATTTTTTTTGTAGCCTTCCCCAGATCTGTGCCTTGCAATAATCCTGTCTCTGAGCTCTGCAGGGAGTTCCTTTGACCTCATGGCTTTTGCTCTGGTACAGTATGCATGGTCAGCTGGGAGGCCTTCTGTAGAGAGGTGTGTGCCTTTCCAAATCATGTCCAATCAATTTAATTTACCACAGGTAGACTCCAATCAAGGTATAGAAACAGCTCAGCAACTATCAAGAGAAATGGGAGGAACCTGAGCTAAATTTCAAGTGTTGTTGCAAAGGGTCTGAATACTTATGCCAATGTGATATTTCAGTTTTTTCTTTTTAATAAATTTACAGACATTTCCAAAATTCTGTTTTCACTTTGTCATTATGGGGTACTGAGTGTAGATTAATGAGGAAAAAAAATGAATTTGAATGATTGTAGTATCAGGCTGCAGCATAACAAAATTGAAAAAAGTGAAGGGGGTCTGAATACTTTCCAAATGCACTGTATATTACATACAGGTAGTCCCCAGTTTAAGAACAGGTTTCATTCCCAAGGTCTGTCCTTAAGTCAAGTTTGTATATAAGTTGGAACAGTATTATTGTATAATACAGTATAAGTAGTATTGTGTAATGAACTCAAATCATTGTGTATTTAACTCGAATTTTGCTACAGTAGGCTCCATTCTTAACTATGGGTCATCTGTAAACTGGGCGTTCTTAACCCAGGGACCACCTGTGTATAGCATCTGACTGAGGTATTTTTGAATTTGTATTTGTAGTGGGATAAACTAAAGAGGCAGGATAAACAATGGGCAGCTTAACCTCATGAGATTGGGCAATCTTACAAAATTTCAGCTGTTTAAAAGTTAAAACTAATGTTGAGATTTTGTGGGTTCCATTTAGGGGATTTGTCAGTACTGGGGCAGTTCTGGGCAGTATGTTATGTCCTCTGTATGTGGCTTAGGAGCCCCTAATTCCAAACTCTTTTTCACTGACAGCTTTTGCCACTATGAAGGAGGACAGTGATCTCCTTGAGACTTTTCTGCTTGATGAAGACTATAGAGAGCACAAACTGGTTTGTAGATCTTCCTACCAGAAGAAACCCAGGGGGCTCCCGTTACTAAACTCTGCAGTGTTATTGCATAACATAAAAAGTGGCATCAAATATAATGTGTCCTATTTCTCCCGTAAGTGCACAATGACCGGACCTCCACTCAAAAGAAGTACCTTGGTTTTGATTCTGGTCCCTTCCATTCTTCTTACTATTGGAGGAATGTGGGTTTGGCACAACCTGCCCATTGCAGTAGCGGACCCTAAAAATCTCACTGTTGCAACCCTGCTGGAAGCCAAAAAATCTGAACCACTTTGTGGGGCCATGGAAAAGTGCTTGGATAAAGCTATCAAGGAATTCATTTTGGAGCTGGATATTGTAAAGGAGAATGCCAAGATGATCCTTGAGTGTAATGGAACAAGGAAGGAATTTGTGTCAGGTAAAGGGGAAAACTATATTGAAGTGTTCTGGGTAGATGGCCAAACATATTACACGGTCAAAGAAGCCAATTTAAAAGTCCATATGGCAAGGCTGGGGCGCCAACCTTTACCACTCAGTCTTGCCAGCATCTTGAATGTCTACCAAGAGTTGGCCTCCCATGAAGGCTTAGACGACCTGCGGCAGTGCCTGAATAAGACGATAGAGGAATTTCCCAAGGAACCCTCAGATGTGCAGAACAATGCCAAATTGGTGGTGTCATGCGGAGAGAATAATGTTATCTTCCGTTCAGCTGCTGGAAAGAATGAAATCACTGTGTACAAAGATATGCATGGGAAGATTGAATTTAATGTGAAATATACAGGATGGGCTTGGTGGGCCAGATTATTCACAAGAAGGCATGTTAAGTAATGGCACCAGAGAAGACAGTGTGGGAAGAAGCTTTGTAGATGTGCTGCAGAGACAAATGATTTATCTTACAAAATTTCAGCTAGCATCTCCTCACCGTACCTTCCCACGTGCATGGTTACTGAGATCATGCCAGAGTTCTGGGCCTATCAGTCATTTGGTTGATGATAGATTATTGTTTGGTTTAAATAATCAGAATGCTTGATCAGCTCACAGTTCCAGCATTTCTTTTCTCAGTAAATAGATGTAGATGAATCACAATTCCATGTATAAAAAGCAATTAATGGTCAGAGTCTTGCAGGGCAATCACTTTATCTCCACTCCAGGAGTCCACCAATGCTGTATTTTCCATATTGTATTCCTCTGCTCTCTTTTTAATGATTGCTTAAATAAAGCTTTAAATTGTTATTGGATGACAAAAATGTTATTGTCTGTTTTCTCTGTGATATCCCAGGCTTTTAAAAATCCTCTTCCTACAACTGCAAGGATATGTTTTCAATACAGATCCCACAACATTTATGAAGACAAAAGGCAGACACCATGGTTTCTCCCATCTCAGCCCTTGCTTCCCCACAGTGAAGAGTCTGACAGTGATATTTGGTGGTCCAAGGTGTCAGATGGGGCAGAAAAATCTACCAAAAGACAGATGGTTTGCTTTGGCCACCAGCAAGTTAATGATACAAACCAATGAAGATTCCATAGAGTATCTTAGACAAAACCCTGATTGAAACAGGTCCACAAGATTAATAGAAAGGTTAAAAGAGAACTCCATACTGTAGATGAAAATAGGAGAAGAGACATTGGGTAGAAATTGAGCAAGCAAAAGGATCAAAGAAGACTTTCTCAACAAAGTCTACCACCTCTTCTAAAGCAGGAGAAAAAGTGCAATTTTGTATACTGTTAGCTGGAGCTAACGCTAGAAGGCCAATAGTAGAATTAGAGCTTGAATCAACTAAATACTCCATATAAAATAATTACTCAACTCATTGGAAGAATGTGAAGAACATTCCTTAGCAATTGTCTGTAAAAGTGGATCTAAAGTTATTGTAAAGTAACAACTGTTCGGGAGGCTTCAGTTGAACAGATTTTATATTTTGAAAGTAATATTGTTTTGCCTGCTCCAATAAAAAAGTACTCTTATATTGATAACATTCCCACTTAACATTTAAAGTTAGGGTTCTAAACAACAGATATTAAAATATTTAATATTGATATTATTCTCTCTCTTTAACGTTCATATCAACAATGTGGTGTTGGAACCTTCATGACCATTATTTTTCATCCCTCAATTCAGGACCAGAAACTGCCTATTCTAATGTATGAAGATGATACAGTCCTCCTTTCCCTGAATACTGTATGGTAGGCCTAGGAGGTTGCTGATTATGATGGGAAATTTCTGCAAAAAAGAGAAATTAGTAATCACCACTCAAAAAGGTGGTTATTTTTTGAAAAACAAAAATGAGAGGTTTATCTGGCCTGGAGGCAGAGCAAATATGTTCTTTATATTTCAGAGTGTACATGTTAATCAACCAGTAGATTTCCCATTAGCAGAAAATAAAAATTTCAGTCTCTAACAGAACATATTCAGTTTTTTTCTTTCATGGGGAAGACAGTTGATAGAACGTGGAAAAATCTATATAGGGAAAGCTGTAACATAATTGTTGGGTGGCTCAGAGATTTGGGAAAAGAGGAATAAGGATTTATCAGAAGGATCTTTGGTTTTCTGGGACTGTTTTGGAAATCATTGTCAATTCCCGTTTTTCTAGATGGTATACTTGCCATTCATGATAAACCACCCTTTTTGCAAGATTTAACTTTCTCCGCACTGAGATTCCACGCTCACGCAGTCTTACAGAGATTTTGCTGCCTTTTCTTGGTTGAGCATGTATGTACCGTATGTACTCAACAGAAAAAAGTCCCACCATTAGACAATTACTTCTAAATAGGGAGGGGTAAATAAGGAGGTGTAAACATTTACTACTGAAAAAACTTGGATGCCTCTGCATTTTAGCCTGAAGACACTTGAAAGGCACTGCTAGCCTAGTGAATTTAATTTCTTTATAATGCATAAACTGTGTTTTTCTTTCCTTGTCAGTTCAGAATTTATTCCCTCCTCTCAGCTCTATCAAATTTTGTTTCTTCCCTCTGCTTTCCTTCCCTTCATTTCCCAGCTAAACCCTTTCCCTCATCTTACTTCTGGATCAGCGCACGCATGTACTTTTGTGTTTCTGCATAAGAGTAGTTTGTGTGGGTGAGAAAGAATAATAGAAGGTATAAGCGGATGGGAATCAATTTTCTAAAAGGAATATTTTATTTCACAAGCAATTTTATTTAGTTATTAATTCAATTAGTATTCATATTTTTTATTCTGGTCCTGAGGTTTTTTGGAGGATGACTTCTGTCATGTATACATACACACATACATATATGCATACACATATACAAATGTTTCACACATAGCCATTTATTAGGGGGGAATCTTCAGAGTTAGTTTAGGCTGGAATTGCCAACTCTAGTTTAACAATTTAGAAAGATGTCTGTATTCTTCACTGAAGGGGCATTCATCTTAAACTCAGGGTCAAAATCAACCTTCCTTTTTGAGTAAATAAGTATTTTTAGTGAAAAAAATGAAATATTTATCCTTATTTACTCTCCTGCCAATTAGGTCAATCAAGGATAAAATTCTTGCTGCTCTTTAGCAGTGGAACACCTTAAAAGATACTGAGATTGTGACACAATGTCTGGTAGGTGACAAAACTGAGCAGGTTGCAGTTTGCAACAGTAGCTACAGAACTGAACAAGCTCTCTCTTTGGAATTGCAGTTGACCATAGAAGTAGTAAATGTCCTTAATGGTTATTGGTTTGAAATTTATTTCTGCTGATTTGCAAGTAACTGAATATGTTCATACATTATATAGTTTTATTTTGTATATTTATATACTTGCACCAAAAAGACTGTTGGCTAAAATAAATTTCAAGCTGCTTACATTCTGCAATCCCAGAATCTTAGCACTGCACACTACCGAATATTCCTAATGTGGCATATCTCAGCTCTGTTTAAAAAGCATGATGTTTGTAAAAACTTCCAGTCCTTTTTCAAACAGTATTCCAAATCAAATTTGTGAGCTGACTTTTCCATGTAATTTCTATAGTGATCTCAATTGTGTTTATTTCAAGCGTTAGTCTGAAATGGGCTGGTGTTGAACTTCGAAATGTTGTACTTTTGGCTCATCTCAAATCTTAAGTTACCCTGATACTTTCTATGGTGGGAAGTCATGGTTAGCCCACTATCAATTAAAACAGATTATTTTATTAGTAGTACTGTTACAAGCCAGAACACACCTATCTTGCATTAAGCTGTGGGTTGCTGGAGAACTGCCAATGTAGTCATACTCAAGGGCTCCAACCATACAGACCCCTGCATGCACAGGCGCACACATGTACACACAGTACCATTAGAAGGCAAATAATAGGCCTGTCTAATTCTCAATTCTGAGATGGCCACCAAAATGTATATGGGAGCCATCAAAACATCACTTTGAGTTTGATCAGCCAAGTACTGATTTGGGACTGGACAGCAAGCTGAAATCCTTACAGGAATATTTTCTGACATATTCAGGAA
This sequence comes from Liasis olivaceus, assembly GCA_030867105.1. NCBI lineage: Eukaryota > Metazoa > Chordata > Lepidosauria > Squamata > Pythonidae > Liasis > Liasis olivaceus. The sequence continues at coordinate 17,745,516 of CM061348.1, read as the reverse complement.
AGTTCACATTCAATATATGGTCACCACTTCAGTTTTTGAACTTCCAAGTCCTTCACCTATTCAGGAGAGCTCCATCTGGGTGTGCACTTACTACACTCACCCTAGTCCTTGACTATCAAGAAGTAGACTTTCTTCTCACTTAACAATTGCCTGGAAAAGGCAGCCTTTAAAAAAAAAAAATTCAGACTTAACTCACATATGCTGCAACAGCTCAGAAAGGCCACTACCAGCTTCCCCAGAAGAATGGTTGACTTGGTCTTGCTCAGCTCACCACCCACTGTCCTACGAATGTCAATTTTTTAAAAAAAAATGGATCCATACATATGAAGTACGCAGAATTTCATACCTAATTTGAAAGTGCAATCTGGTCTAATTGTGAACATGAGAACTGGTTAAAGACCCGTGTTTTTCTCCTTCAACTGGTTTCATTTGGAATTCCTTTATCCAGAACAGAACCTTGGTAGCTAAAATGAAGGCAGCTGGGATTCCTATATCAAGAGGTTGTATGACTTTTGTTAGGCTTTTTTAAGGTCAAAGGGGAAGGAAAAAGAATTACATACACACTAATACATGAAGACACATACATAACAGATATCTTCCACTTTATTATTTTGCATGCTGTTTACCACAGATTTGCTGTTATCTTTCCCCGTCTGTATTTTAAAACCATTTTGCCAAAACCCTAACAAAACAGGCCTTCTTTCAAAGATAGCCTTCCACTGCTGCTGCTGCTGGATGTACTGGGATTAAAGTTGCCACGATGTACAACCACTGGCCATGCTCTATGTCAATCATGAAAACTGTCCCCTAACAAATATAGAGGACAATAGGTAGCAAAAGCCATTTTGAGAGGGATCAACAGGGATCATGTAGCTAGCAGGATGATGGCACATCTCTGCACAGTAAACCCAATTTACCTGGACTCTGAATGTGCAAACAATTTTTGGCTTCGTTCGATGCCCATCTCCTAAAGCGGAGATGCATTTGAAGAACAGTGGCTTGAAAGGGGGGAGAAGGTTCGTGGGAAGTTTTACACTGAAAACACCCTCCCGTGTCTGTTTTGGTCAGCTGTACCTGCCAACAGGCGCTAGAGATTATACTGAAGAAGAGGACAGGTGGCTATATTTGTGGTGAAATACTGGAAGACATTCAAATTCCACTGAAAGTTACTAAATTTGACTTCTCTGCACCCCCGTTTTTCTTTTTTTTAATCTGTGGCATTTTCCTGACTAGGCAAATGCCATAAGCTATTTGTCTCACCGTCCACAGATAAGATGCCCACCACTCAACTTACCACTGAGGGAGTCTACTTGTATCTGAAGTTACACAGCTGAAATATCACAGGCAAAAAGCTATGAGCTGAGAGATATTGTGCACTAGCCCTTCTGATGCAATCACAATGCATTCGAAGACACACTGCCAAAGGATACTACCAGAGAGAACTTCCTTCTGTAGCTGAATCAACATTGTGATTTCAGCACGTTTCCTTTCATAGGCCACCTCTGCCAGTTGGTTGCAGCCACAACTGAATAGCAAAGCTTCAGCAATGCACAGAGGCAGCTTTGATTGTGGCAAAGAGAATGGTCTCCCTAGCCGCCTTGATTTATGCTCACTATGCATTATAGTTTCCTTTTATTCTGCATCCACTCGACCTGCCAGCAAAAACAGGCTGTCGAGAAATAGATCATTTCCACTAATTATACAAGCAAAAGTTAAACATGTATCATAACTCCTTCAAAAGGAGATGACCTCCCTCCACAGTGCACAGAACGGCCACCTTTTCATTCTCTCACATCTGACCAGCCTTGCCCACAGCCAACGCAATCTGTACAGCTTGTTGCCAAACACTCGACTAACCTTAAGAGATTTTGTTCCCCCCAAATTTAATTGCAATCCAAAATTTCAGAGACTGAAGTTTTAGATTACAGAAAAGTACAAGCTCTTTGCTGTTTCTTGCAAAGGTTTGCCTTCTCCAAACCTTTCCTATACACCTTTAAAGCAGTGTAACGCTGCTTTAATAGCATTAGAAGCCTAATGTGAAACACTCGGTATGAAAGCCCTTCCCTTCTGTGATGCTTTGCTTCTTCTGGGATGATGTTGCTTAGTAGGCAGACCACTGATGCCTGCTCTCTTCCCCAGTGAGAAGCTGAGTTATGAAAACTCCATAATTCAAGGGCGAAGCGTAGCAAAGGAAGATGGGGATTTGGTCATCTTGTTATTCCCAGTCCGTGGGTGGCCGGATGACTAGGGGGGCCGCATTCTTGCGCCCAGCACGGATTCCTGGGTAGAAAAAAGGCCAAAGTTTCTCGGTGAAGGTGTCAGTAAATGTGTACATATGGGAGCGGTCCGTCACATTGTAGAAGGAGAGCTTCCCAGCCTCGTAGTCCAGGAAGACGCCTACTCGCTTAGGCTTGATCGCGACATGCAGCGGAGTGAACGGGGTTGTGGTGGCCGCGTACTTGTCCCCGTTGAATAGCCGTACCCGCCAATAGCCAGTCTCTGGTAAAGAGGTGGTCTCCCCTTTGCGGCTGACTGAGTCATTGCACACCCCAAGGGCCCAGTGAGTCTTTTCGCCCACCTCTACCTCCCAGTAGTGGCGGCCCGAAGTGAAGCCTTCGGTGGCCAGCACACAAGGGTAGATGGTAAAACGTCTCGGGCTATCGGGCAGATCTCGCAAGCGTTGCTCCACAAATTTGACGCTCTTGCGGTCCTCAGAGAGCACTAAGTTGGGGTGAGCCGTTTCAGGGTCAAGAGTCAAATCTCCTGCAGGAAAAAAAGGACATATATTTGTCATTTCTTTCATGGTTAGACTATTACAGTATATCCTCCATTTGGTTTTCTTTTTTCCCCCCAGTCAATTCAGAATATAGCCATTAAGACTCTCTCAGATATGGGTACGTCTGCCAGCTCCCCAGAACGGTCTTCCTCAATAGCAACATTCAGCAGATTCTTTTAAAAAATGAAATGAGGCTGCAAATATTTTAAAAAGTAGCAGCATCCTTAACCAGCACATGTGCACTTCAATCTCTAAGCAGGCTTGGAAAGTCTATGGCCTACACAGGTTCTCTAAACCCTTTTTATTTCCAGGCCTGGAGGCTTTCTCCAACTGAATGCCAGGGACACAAACTATCTCTTCAAAATTATTATATCCAAACGTGTTTAAAAAGTGAGGTTTTGGTTGAACCCAGTGTCCTTAAAGGCTCCACTGCAGCTGCAAGCTAGTCTCCCAGCCGCTTGACTCATGAGTTGACTGCAAGGACTTTCAAGTCCTGCAGTCTCCTCATGAGGAACAGCTGCCTGGAGTGCAGGTGAGTGATCTCTCGGTCTCTCCTTATCCGGAGAGGCTCCACTGGCCCAAACCTGTCACCTGGCCACTGGTCTGCACTGCAACGTTGTCTCTATTTCCTCAGAAACGTCTTACGTCCTCACCTGGAGGCTGCTTATTTAGCTTTATAGAAGAATGGCTCAGTGAAAAGGTCACTTTACCATTGTCATGCTGCCTACAGCCCTTGGAAGCAGGAAAAAAAACCGTGCAACCTTTAGAAGCATAAAAGGCTCAAAAAATGTATTTCAAACATTTGCCTAGTGCAACAGGCACATCACAGTGAGGACATGGAGGACCTTCCTTTGATGAGGCATGCCCCAGCCAAAAAAGATTTCAACTACATGCCTTACTTTAAGAATGTCTGAAGAGAATTGCAACACAGACAAGGTAGGGTGCAAGCAAGCACTCCTTTCAATACTCCAGTCCCAACCAAAAAGATTCAACACTTTGAATTTTGCTTAGAAATGCATTAAGAGGCAGTGGGAGTTCTAAAGTACTGATAGAATGTATTCTGCCAAGCAAACCCTAGTCACCATCCTAGCATATATTTTATTTATTACTTAGTAATATTTTGTTTACTACCTGCTGTTTCCAAGTACAATACAATACAAGAGTCCGGGGATGGGCAATGTGTGATCTCACCCTTCCCATATGCACATTGCTGAACTCCAACTTCCCTCAGCCCTAGACTGTTTGGCCATTGGGGGAGGATGATGGGAGTTACATTATCCATTGCTACTGTAGTCTTCTGCTGTAAAGATCAGCAAAGGATTCATGAGGGTCATGGTCAAATTTTATGTAGTGCGAAGAATACTTAAAAGAGATGTTGCTTACCCTTCCAAGCTTCTCCACAGCCTACTGACTGCAGAGTTTTGAGAAACCATCAGTTTTCTGTAACTGACAGGGTTCATGGGACACACAAAGCCATGGTTTACTGAAGACAACTAGTGAATAAGTCAAGTTGACTGGGTTCATACAACATACTAAGCTCCAACTAGACAATGTTGAATGCCTTAATTGATGTGATAACACAACACTTCTGCATTCCCTTCTCTCATAGTGTGATAGTGTGAAGTCAAATGGTTTCAAATTCAGATTGCTAAAAGATGGTACAAAGGCTAAACTATAAATTGGAAGAGGCTATTCTGTAATTGTGGAAAACTCTGTTGAAAAGCAGCAGCAAGGTATCCACATAAATGAGTTAGACTCCAGAACAAAGGACAATAGCAGATCATCATCTTTTTTGTTAGAGCCAGGAAGAGCAATTATGCTAATACCATTCTTTATTACCATGCTTCTCTCATTTAGTTACGATTAAAAAGGAACAGGGCTCTTCTCAACTTAAACTAGATCAGGACTGATTAAACTTGGCATTGGAATCCTTACCCTGGTTTGACACACCTACATAGATAAAAGAAAAATCAATGCTTTACTAAGCTTTAGGCAGGCAAGGTAAGTAGCAACAGAAAATACAGGCAGTAATCTTGCCAGAGATGTCCACAAGTATCTGTAATTCACTAATATGGTGATTTATAAGCCCTGTACCTAGGGCGGAGGGTAAGTACTCAGAAAGGCTGAGGAGAGGACTCTTGAAAGCATAGTCCTTCCTGGAGCTGATGGAGAATCTATAGTGTCTCATAAACACTGAGATCAAGCAGCTCCTTAGCATAAAGGCTGGAAGTGGCATATTTGAGAAAAACAGCAGAAGGTGATACTACCCTGATGCAGCAGCTTCACACTCAGTTTGCTTAGCTATCTCAGAACAAAGCTTCAGAGTTTCAAGAATGCATCTCCAAAAGCACCAGGTTTTTCCTTCCCACAGAAAGGAAAAAGCTACGAGATGCAATGCAACGAAGATAAAATTTAGATTGTAGCGTGAGTGCTGTAAACTGTTGAACAGGTTAGTGAAATAAACCGGAACAACTAAATATGGTTTATATGGAAAAGAGAAAAAACTTTAGGGAGGTAAGAAATATCTGGCTGAAAGACCCGCTTGGATGGAGGAATAATTCTGAGCAGAAATCTCCCTCACCCTGCAAGTTGAAGCAATTGCCATGAGGGAGGCAATTTTCGCCAAGAGGAATTGTAAGAAACAAGTTTTCAGTTCAAAGGGTTTAAATGTAAACACTGAAAGTGCTAAGGACAGACTCCAGGCTAAAAACAAAAAAGAGACTCAACAATTCCTTCATGAACAGTATTATCTGAGTATTAGTATTATTTGAAAAAGTATTATTTGAAAAAATGGAAGCATTGTCTACCTGAGCATGGATGTCGAGAAGATCAGTACAACTTTTAATGAGGAAAAAGAGAGACTTGCAATGCTGGAGACAGCAAAAAGTGATGAGGTATAAAATGGTAACATTACTGCAAATTCCATGAATTTTTTGCCATCCAGAAGTATATCCTTTACAGGCATAGTGTCGATGTTGTAAGAAGCACTTCCCAATTGAAATCAAATAGAATTCAGGTCTGAATCTGCCATGCCATGAATTTGAACGACGGCAAATCCAGGTATCTCATTCAGCCCTTATAAAGTCCCAACAGGTCTGGCATTTTTGGTGGGCAGATGTATGTGCTGTTACAGTAAGTACGGAACCATGTAAACCAGGGCCAGTAGGACTATGACTGAGTAATCAAGATCCAGTCAGTTCTGTCTCTATTGCTGCAAATATTCTGGTCATGAGGATGAGAGGAAGGATTTTGAGCCTTTTAACCAGCTTCAACACTAATGCAGGCACTGGGTTTAGTCACAGTGGTAGACAGAGCAACATCTGCTGGAGGAACAATGCCAGAGGAGTATAACTACAACACTGTTTCACTTTCCATCATTATGTTGTAGGTAAAGAATGGCTTAGAGCACCTGCTTGAGTATCCAGGAACATTAATCACTTTCTTCACGCATCAGTCCCAAGGGTCCAGTGAGAGTAGCAATTAAAGGGAGAACTTCGTACCTCCCTGCTTGTGCATGTAGCAGATCGTAACTGTATTGCCCAACGCGGAGTGTTCAATACTCTAATACAGTTCCAAAAACGTTTAGGCCTTAAGTATCACTAGAGGTCTTAGCTTGTTGGTGTGAAGCATCTTCTCTGTTCTTAACTATGACCCTTTGATTCCTAGGAATAGATAATATGACCACCATTTTATGAGGCAGGCATCTAAAGTGAGAGTTAGAGAGGAGAGTTTGATCAAATGGTGTGTCTCTTATTACATTGTTCATATATTCCAGGGAGACACCTACTCTTCTAGGATGTAAAGTGCCATCTGATGGATGTTCAATATCTGTGCAACCATTAGGAAGTACCAAGCCTGTAAGGTTCACAAATGGAGTCTTGTAGTTTGCACTATATGACTCAGGAGTTGTAGGATCACATGAGCAGGAACTGAATTCATGGAACTGATTCATGAGACCAGTGTAGAAATTGTATCCACTTTGTCTGAAGTCAATCACAACGATCTTAGCTCCAATGAACTTTAGAACCTGAGAGAGAGAGAAGTATGATTTTTTTTTTTGAAGTTAACTTTCAAGCTTATGTACTCAAGCAAGATAAGGGCCATAAATATGCCCTATATAATTCTTTTCTGGGTGGCAGTGATCAACAGCCAGTCATTTAAGTATCTGATAACCATCACCTCTCATGATTGTAGAGATGCCACTACTGCTGCTATAGATATTATTGTAAACCACAAAGCAATGGTTTAGCTGAAGGAGAGGCATAAGGATTTTTGGTAGTGGAACATGATATTGATGTGGAAACATACACCTATCAGGTCAGGTCGATGGATGCAAAGCACTGCCCTTCTTGTAACAGTGGAAGGATAAAATTGAAGATACCACCCTGAATTTTGACAGGAGGAAAGAGGAGTTCACGTCCCTCAGGTCCAGGATGGGCCACAAGTCTCTGTCCTTCTTAGGGGCAGCAACATAGCTAGAATAAAAATTCTGCCAGATCTCATGGGGAAAGTCTCTACTGTGTCTTTGAATAGTAGTATATGCACCTGCCAGAAGAGGGATGACTGACTAGGATGCTGACAGAAGTGGGAATACAGGCTCGGTATGGTAGCTATCTTTGACAATGAAGGCTACCCAACTGACTACAGTAGTTGCAATCAAGGTGATCAGTAAATGGGCCAAAATCATAACACTCCTGCTGTTTTTCAAAATTGCTGCTTATGAGACTGGAAGGATTTCCTTCAAGACTAAGTTTTATCCTTGGGCCTGAGGTGCAGTTTTCTTTAATCCATTTAACTGTGAAGTGATTAGAGAAAGAGATGTGGGCATCATGCTTGAGTGGTGTACAGTTCCACTACCAAGGACAAGAAATAGGTTTGGTTTTGCTGAAGATCCCTGAAGTTTCAAGCATATGCATCACATCCAGTATGCCCTCTGCTTAGAAATTAAATAGTCACACTCCATTAAAGGAAACATTCATGTTTTTTTCTTCCTTTGGTCTGCGAACATAGCTAGGGATGATGGTAGAGGGCTACAGGTTCAGATAGAAACTAAGAAGTTTCTAGAAGTGCAGCAGATGGCACATCTGGAAGTGTAATTTGTTGCTCTGTATACCTGTAACTTCTGCATGGTAGACTTATGCTATTTGCAACCTGCCTCTAAATGTTATAGAAAAACAGTCCTGCTTTCCTCCATTCAATAAAATGGTAAGGACATGCAAAATATAGTAGATCGTGATCCATTAAGGACAAGTTTCCCAATGCTTCCGAAGTACTGAACTTCCTTTCCTTCTTAATCCACTGGATCTGAATGTTGTCTGTTCTGTGAGCATGACTGCAATGCCTCAACAATGATGGCATGTTGGAAAAAGAACTGACAGCCATCATTCTTGACTTTTGGTATGCTGCAATTTGGTTGCGTTGTCCTATACTACCTGGAAATCCAGATCCTGTAGAGACAAATCAGGTTGTTTGTCATTCAGGGCTTAAAAATGTGAGATTCTTGAGATTCAATAGAAACTTAAGTTCTCTGAAGGTAAGAAAAAGGCTTGGTCTCCAAATTCTGCAGATCAACATAAAAGATCAGCTGAGAAGGAATTGGAAGCGTAATTTTCCAATCTTCTGACAAATTCTCCAGAAGATGTGCTGGTACATTGTCCTTTAAAGATGGAGATCGTGCTTATTTGGAAAGCCTGGTGGTAGAAGTTTCTGCAATAATAATGGTATCTTAACCATCCTGTGGTCAACTCAGTTGTTATTTTCCAATAAGTACATTTGGTGAATAATTATTATATGTGTGTGTAAGTGTGTGCAGAAAACCCTGAATGATGGTGGGTAAAATGAGATTACATATCCCTGTTCCTAAGAAGTGGCAAATGATAATGATCCAACGAATGCTAAAATTTATGATTTTAAAAATGCCTATGTTGGAAGAGTCACAGCTCATTCTGAGACTGATCAGTATCTATCAACTTCCTACTCATGATTTATGTGTAAAATGATACACCCTGTATTAGAACATTCTTCCATCCATAAACACTGATGTTAATGAGATAACCCAGATATTGATATCTGGGGATCGTGGAGAGATCCTCTGGGATCAAGAAAAAAGTAACATATAGGACCACTGTGATCCCAAGAACAGAAGGGACTTCTTTCAAATCTCCCTTCCGAGATAGATTCCTCTCAATTCAGTTGGCATGAAGAGGGTCTAGTTCTAAGAGCATACTCAAGAAACATACTCAAAATCCTGTAAGAAGGAGCTGACAACACTAATGCCTTCTTGGCTACTCTTGAGAATTAAACCTGCTGGAATGGAGTGATACATTCTACTTCTTTTTCACCAGCTCCATTTCAAAATAGTCTTTGTTTGGAGAATGCTTCTGAGGCTGTGGCTTGAGTGGGGGAATTCTTTGAGGAGCCCAATCCTGTGGTAAGCATTAATACCAATTACAATGACACTAAACATTGTTTCTCTGTTCTTGGTGCTGATGAAGCCACTGGAAAAAGAAATGGTTTGTCAAGATCTACAACTGCCAACTAGTCCGTGTCTCTAAGCCTCTAAAACCACCATTCTGAAGCCATGCTCAAATTCTCAAAGCTGTAAGGATCGGTTTCTACTCATTTGACAATAAAGGAAGTATGGGAACTTTCCTCAAAAGGAGGAGGATCTCTATCTCTATATCTATTTCTAGCATCAACAAAATGACACTTTCAAACTATACAGCCAGAACAAGAGGAGGCAGAAAAGGATCAAGTCCAATACAAAACTATCAAGGAGAAAGAAAAAGAATGAATACTATCAGGAGTAAATGATGGACAAAAACATATCTGATAAGATGGGTGGGACCACCTAATACATGTTAATGAATGTGTGGAATTCCCACACAAGAATCTTCCAGAGCTAAGATTTTAACAGAGAACTAATCTATATACATAAGTATAGAGACCACATGATGAAATCTAATGACTGGCCAAAAAAAAAAAAAAAAAAAAAGGATTTCTCCAAATAACAGGATTCCAAAAATGAATGGTTAAAATTTGGCAGACAAACAGTTAAAAGTATAAGAAATCTGTTATGACGTAAGCCATATGATGGCTGATTCTGAGTTTTCTCAGGAAATGGTCTTTATTTACAAAATGTTTAAACTGGACAACATGACTAATTCAATTTGTCTTCCAAATCTGGTACTTTCTAGATGTACTGGGACAGCAACTTCCAGAATTCCCAGCAAATACACCTGTAAAATCACAGACTGGGGAAGACTGACCTAGATTAGTTATTGTTATTTCACAGCACTGTATGACAGATCATTAGAGGCACTGGAAGATCCAAGGACTGTGAGTTCCAGTTCTCCCTTAGGCATGAAAAACCAACTGGATGACTTTGAGCCAGCCCCTCTCTCTCAGTTCAACCCACCTCAGAACATTTTGTGGGGAAACTAGGAGGTGGGAGCAATAGGTCTGTATGCCACCTTGAGCTGACCAAAAACAAAGGCAGGATAAAAATTAAATAAAATAAGCACTAGTCATCCCTGAAATTCTTAATTTAAAATGGCAATATTCCTGTCAAGAATATTGACAACTTTTCTGATCAATCCCCAAAGGATATCCCAAGGGAGACGGCAAGGACGCACTTACAGACCTGAGATATTATTCGGCTTGTCATCAAGGCATCTTTTGTGTTCTTATGTGATAAATGGAACTACAACTTTCCTCTGCTTAGGAAATGAGGGCATCTTGTCCAACAAGATACCCTTTCCTCCTTTGCCAAGCCTCAAATTACATTTTTCCACATTTAAGAACAGGCAACTCTACCAAGTGTTTCCCATATTTTTTTCTGAATGCTATCTTAACTCTCCATGCCAATATATTTCTAGGATCTTTTCTGGATATATGTATGTGTACATATGGACAAAAGCATGTGTAGTCAACCCTAGCCTGTCAAATTCATCCTGAACACAAGTCCCTGGCATCTGAATGAACCACCTGACCCAATCAGCAAAGCAGACTAGTCCTGGAAGCAGCAAGTAAATCCATTTCAACACCTAGCAGGCACCTGCCTCACCTATTAGAACATGCAAAGCTGACATTCTGCAACACAAGCACCAGCACCTCTGGACCCACAAGCTTTCTTGGAAAACTGATGGATTTTGCCTGGAAATGTGCCACATTCTCCGGAAAAATAACCAAAACAAACCAACCCCAAAAATTGGGAGTAGGAAATGTACCCCGCAGGAGTAGCCGGAGGCAATAGGCGGCCTTCCAGTAAATGAGCAACATGTAATGGTTTAAATGCCCATGGTGATTATTTGGCGAATGGACAAGTCCCTCTAGAGCCATTTTGCAAGACCTGCCAGAATTCCAGATGTGGTCATCAGCCCAAAAAGACTTGGGCTGCCTAGGCTGGTCTTTTGTCCTCAAAGCTCTTTCCACCCACATGGAAAAATACTGGATGCAACTCACCTGTGAGTCTCTTAATAATTTTGCGCAGGACAAAGTACTGTCTTGGAAAATTGTAGAAATTTTTTTCCAGCTCAATGGAGACCTGACTTGACTCATGGGCTTGTGCCTCTTCACATCTGTGTGGAAAGAAAGAGAGCAAGCTGGGTAAAATCCAGTCAGTCACAACTCTCAGAGTACCCCCTTTTTCTTTTTTCACTTCAAGAAATATAAAAACTAGACCACATCTGCCTCCAAGAGGATGCAGTGGCAGAGCACAATAGCTTTGAGAACCCTGAGCAGGACACTAAATGAATTCCTAGTAGGTTCATCCTTCCTGGTAAGTTTGAAATGCCAGGTGTGCAGCTAAGGGTAATCCACAACATAGGTGAGAGCAGGTGAGACTCTGCAGATGTTAAGAAAATAGCCCCCTGGGAGAAGGCAGTAGCAAGCCACTTCTGCACTGTTGCCAAGAAAATTGTATGGACATGGCTGAAACATCAAGGCAAGTCTGGGTGCTAGTTGATGAGGTCAGAAGGAACTTCTCTAGTTACTGGGAAAGGACACCAGGCTTTTATAAGTAGATAGGGAGGTAATGACATGGCCTGGCCAAACCTGCCATGAGTCTGACCATGGATATTTCCAGTATTTAAAAAGGAATTTCTTGTTTCATAAGGACCCACAGAATTGGAACATGGAATGTGAGAAATATGAACCAGGCCAGTATCATTACTGAATACAGGTAGTCCCCAGGTTAAGAATGCCCGGTTTAAGGATGACCCATAGTTAAGTTCAGAGCCTACTGTAGCAAAATTCGAGTTAAATACATAATGATTCAAGTTAAATACACAATGGTTCAAGTTAAATACCCAACAATTCGTGTTAAATACACAATGGTTTGAATTTTTTACACAATACTACTTACACAGTATTATACAAGCTGCCTTAATATTTCTTGATGCAGAGAAAGCTTTTGATAATTTAAACTGGACTTTTCTGTTTAAAATTTTGGAAGATATGGATTTTGGAGAGAACTTTATTACATGGGTGAAATTGATATATACTTCAGAAAATAATTACATACAAATTTGACTTGAGGACAGACCTTGGGAATGAAACTCATTCTTAAGCTAGAGACTACTTGTAATTATTATAAGATATTCACAACAATTTTAGCTGAAAGGCCAAAAAATGTTTTACAAGATTTTATCTAAGATGTGGGTTTTTTACCTAAGGGATAATTAAGACACAATATTAGAAATGTTTTTAATGTATTAAAGTACTTGGAGCAACATAATGAAAAACAAGCTGCCTTAATATTTCTTGATGCAGAGAAAGCTTTTGATAATTCAAACTGGACTTTTCTGTTTAAAATTTTGGAAGATATGGATTTTGGAGAGAACTTTATTACATGGGTGAAATTGATATATACTTCAGAAAATAATTGTGAATGGGGAATTGACCAACTGACCCCTGTCAAAAAGAGAAAGGAACGAGGCAGGGATATGTCCACTTTCTCCATTGTTATTCATTCTGGCTCTTGAAGTTTTGAATAGAGACATAAAAATTGCTGGAGTAAAAGTTAAAAAAGAAGTTTATAAACTAAGGGCATTTGCTGATTATTTGGTTTTAATTTTGGAGAACCCTTTAGGAGAGATAGATGTATTAACGGAAAAACTAAGGGAATTTGGTCCATTGGATTTAAAATTAATAAGGAAAAAACAAAGATGCTGTCAAAGAATATGAAGGTGGAAGACCAAAAAGAATGTTATGTGAAAACTGGTTTTCAGATGCAAAAAGTTACATCCTGATTTATATGGCAGTGCAAAAAAACCAAGGGTTAAATATTAGATTCTCCAAGATGCAAAGGAAAGAGGAGGACTGGGATTGCCTGTTTTTAAATTGTATTTCGTTGCCTGCTGTTGTTAAGAAATAAGAGATTTAGGAGGTCATGGTCTGAGGTTTGGGTGGCATGATTACTTATGGTATGATAAAGTTAAAGTCAATGTAGATTATAATTAATTTTAAAAATAATTATATTAGGAATGCCATACTACAAATGTGGAATAGATTCAAACCCAGGCTATGCCCGAAAATACCTTTGCTGGCCACAACTCAAGTGTTTTATAAAAAAGAAACAGCAGGCAAAGACAAATGGTTAACATATAAAGACTTGCTAGTATAAGAAAATGGGGAACTTAAGAAGAAATTAAGAGAACAATTGACTGCAGAGGGATTTAGTTTTCAGTGGTTCTCCTATGCACAGTTAAGAGAAAGATTTAATATAGATAAAAAAGTACCAGGAATAGAATGTGATAAAGCAGCGTTTGAAAATGAATTATATACAAATGATGAACATGTAATTGCTAAAATGTATAAACTTTTGTTGAGATTTGAAATGGAGGAAGAGCAAGTTAAAGAATGCATGGCAAAATGGGCCAAGAATTTTGGTTATAATATTCACATGGCTCAATGGGAGAAAATGTGATTAAAAGGTCTGAAATACAAATTGTCTTACAATTTAAAAGAAAACTTTTTTTAAATGACATACCATTGGTATATGACACCAGAGAAATTGTCTAAGATGTATAAAGGTACTTCTAATCACAGTTGGAAATGTGAAAAACACGAAGGGACATTTTATCATGCATGGTGGACTTGTGAAAAAGTGAAAAGATACTGGCACAAATACATATGGTGATGCAGAGAGTTTTAAAAATTAACATTCAGATGAAACCAGAACTTTTCTTATTAGGACTTAGAGACAGTCAATTAGAAAAGGCTCGTGGACAATTGGTTTTTTATACAGGTAGTCCTCGATTACCAACCACTTGTTCAGTGACCATTTGAAGTTGCAACAGCACTGAACAAGTGGTACTTATCACTGGTTCTCAAAGTTCCAGTCGTCACAGCGCCCCCACAGTCACATGATCGCAATTTGGGTGCTTGGCCATCAGCTCACGCTTACAATGGTTGCAGTGTCCCACAGTCACGATTGCTATTTGCGACCTTCCCTGCCAGCTTCCCACAAGTGAAGTCAAGTGAAAGCCGGTAAGGAAGGTCACAAGTCACTCTCGTAAGTCCCCCCCCGCCTTCCAGTGCACCGCACCATGCCCTCCTTCCCTTGGCCTCCCTGTGCTCGCTCATGTTGCATTGTGCCCTCCTTCCCTTAGCCTCCCTGCACTCAGACTGCACAGTGGGCCTCCTGCCATTTCCCACTTAATGACCCAAGTGTCTTGGGGTTATGACGGCAACCAGGACTGCCTGGATTGCCATTGTTAAGCAATGCAGTCATGTGATATCATGCTTTACAACCACATTGCTTAATGACAGCAATCCCAGTCCCAGTCATAACCCGAGGACTACCTGTATGGTAACTGCAGCGAGGCTATTACGTGCACAAAGAAGGAAGACTACAGAAACACCAATAATGGAGGAATGGACTGTGAAGATGGCTGAATTTGCAAAAATGGCTAAGTTGACTACAACTACTTTTATAAAAGACTGGAAACCCTTTATAGACTTTTTCCTGAAAACGCATAAAAACAAGCTGCTGATTTCAGGATTTATTGATTAAAAAGGGTTGTTTATGGGAAGAAGGGAACTATGAAATGCAATATGGGAAGGTGGAGGTGGTAATTGCTATGAGGGTGAAATTTGCTGCAAAAGAGATCGGAAGTCGCTTCTTTAGAGATGTTTCTTCTTCTTGCTTTTTTGCTATTCTTCACTTTTTCTTTTACCCTTTTATCATTTTTCTTTTTCTATTTTTTCTTCTATGTTCCTGTAGTTTTTAAAATCTCCGTAAGATCTTCTTTTAATAGAATCAGAAAGAAAACTGAAAAGTGCAATCCGGTTAACCCAGGTGGAGTCTACGGAACAGACTATGAGGCCTGATGAAAGGTGGCATTCAAATTACTTTAATACCTAAATAAACATTTACATATATATGTGTCAAATATAGAAAATTAAAGAGAATAAGTGTACCTGTAAGATATGACATAAAGGCCAGATTCAGTGTACTTAATTTATGTCCCCAAAAAAAAAGCTCAAGGGGTTTCGGAAAAGGTAACAAATACCCACATGGGGAAAAAAATCCCAAAATTTCCAACAGGAAGAAGTCCAAGTGGTTTTCAGAATAAACTGTCATGATAGTCAAAGACAGAGGGTGAAAACACAGAGGGTGAAACTCTTTCAGCAATAAAAACAATTCAGATGATACTGAATAAAACCTTCCATTGTCAGAAAAGAGAGCCTCCTAGAGTCACTTATGCAGTGAGATGAGTGGTGTATAAATTTGATTGATAAAATAAATAAACAATGAAAGAGGGAACAGTCAAGAATACCTACAAAGATAAATAATAAAAAAAAAGAAAAAAGAAAAATGAGATGTCTCAAAGGAGATCAAAGAAAACACAGGAAAATTTACAACTAAGCTAGGAATATTGTAGAGTACTTATGGAAAAGACCTAATAGATGTAAATGAGGTTAAAGGAAGATGGAAAGACAAGTCTTCCCCTCATAGAATGGAGAAAGAATTTTTGTCAATCAGATTAAAACGTTTAACTGCAAAAATATATTTCATAAACCAAAAACCAGAATATCATGGTCCTTTCTCTGTAAACAGCGGAGGCACCTGTAAAAACCTATCACTGAAAATCTTACAGTATGGCTAGATCCATGAAGTATCCTGATTTCGTCTATGAAGGCCCTCTAAAAAAGCTCTTTAAATCTATGAAATATACCCAGAGTCATTACAGCTGACATAATACAGATCTAATAGGTTTGTAATACTGATCCTGGTTAGAAAACTAGCAATCATATTCTGCATGAACTGCAGTGGCCTAGTAGTTATTGGGGACCATCCCATGTACAGGTAGCTCACTTAACAACCACAATTGGGACCAGCAACTCCATCGCTAAGTGACACGGTCATTAAGCAAGACATCATGTGACTACGACTTGCAATTTTACTGCTGGCTTCTCCATTGACTCTGCTTGTCAGAAGCTGTCTGTGAAGCTCGCAAATGGCGATCGTGTGACCATGGGATGCTGCAATGGTCATGTGATCAGTGTGTGAGGACTGGTCGTAAAGTTACTTTTTCAGTGCCATTGTAACTTCGAGCAGTTGCGAAGCAGGGCAGTTGCTAAGCGAGGACTACAATACCCTAACCCACTAAAACACAGGTAATTGACACCAGACCACCTCTGCCTAAATAAGAATGTACCTGGCCTCCTAGTCAAAGCTGATAAATACGCCATGCCACTGAAACAATTTATGCTACCAGTGACCAAGATGGATCAAGGAAGATCTGATAAGCTGCACATCTCAACCAAAACTCTGTTTCATCTCTACACCTTTACTGAACTGAGTTTCGGTGTTGTTATCCTATTGTGGCCAAACACATAATAAGAGCTGGATGCTGTCTGCTTTCCGATAACATTTAAACAGATGGTACAGTGTCGCGAACTATAATTTCATTAACTTGTTGCAAATAACATTCACATTAAATTAAGCCAAATGGATTTTTTTCCTGGCATTATCAACTTTTTTGAAAAATGGCCCCAGAATGCCACTCAAAGCCCAAGTAACACTGTAAACTTCACTAAAGACTGTGAATCCTGGTGTAAAGTATCCCACTTTAATTTCATTTAAAAAAATTTAAATGAATTAAGAAAAACAGGGAATCAATGTGGAAACAGATACACATTCCTCTAGATACTGAACTCTGACCCTTCATGTTTAAGCTAATTATGTTGCTTCTCTAATGATAACAGTTAATAACAACCTTGCCAGCCCCTATAAGAAGCAGCAGCTGAACTACCGAATTCATTGAAGAGGGATTTGTTCCTTACCTCTCAAAAGTGCTCTTCACATCCTGCATAAAGACAAGAAATAATATTAAGGTTTCATGTGATCATAGGAGAACCTCCTCATTAAATTAAAAAAATCCCATTTGACTAGGAAGTCACGCACCAATAGGATTGGCACATAGGGTGAGGATCTCATCAGCCTCTTCTGTACTCTCATGGCATGTTTGCAGAGTTAGAAACCAACACATTTAAATTAGAAACTACAAGAGCTATACAAATTTCATTCACAAAGCCACAGAAATGGGCTCCAGGCTCATTAACCATCAAGTAAATATCAGGTGGAAGAGGATGTACGTAGGAAACAAGATAAGCTTACACAAGTGGCCTAGTCCTGGGTTTTGAAAATCACTTCAAATGAAAGAAAACTGCAATTCTGAAGATTTGGCAGTAGCAGACACTCAAAACCAATTAAATTACCCACAGTGTGATCAGGTAATATTGCAGCTTTTATTTCAACCATTTTTCTTCTGTCTGTCTATTTTGTCAATATACTAATGTTTAAGATGGACGGCCATACAGATCTTTTAAATAAATAAATAACTGTGTGTAGTTCTTGAGCCTCCTAAGGGAGAGAATAAACACCTTGTCATAAATTTAGAACCACAGGGATGGGTTACAAGGCTTCCAAGAAGGCTGAACTAGGACTACAGAAGCCTTGACTCAACCCCCCCACCCCCCAAACTCTTCTTTTACTCTAGACTAGTTACAGTCACTCAAACTATCCTTATAACACCCCTGTGAAATAAGCGGCTAAGGTAGGGCAGAGAATTACGTGTTCCGTTTTTGTGCTCCTGAAAAGTGGGGTAGAAATACATTCTCGGAAGGCATTTTCCTATGAAAATTTCTTAAAACCTCTCAGATTTTTCCCTCCTGTTCTAAACCCACTTTTTGTTATAGAAACCAAAACAACCTGAATTGTACCAGAAATGACCAGTCTCTTCCCAGAACACACTTCATTCTCTGATTCAGAGACAGAAGCACTTCCATTCCTGTGGGGCACATACCTTGAGCATATCCATGCCTGACTGTAAACACTTTTCCTCAATTTCTGTGATAAGGCTGTTGAGGGCACTCCGTTGTTCTGACAGCTCTGTCACATTTTCCTTCAACTTCTGTAAAATTTCCTTCTCCTCGTTCTCTAGGCGTTGCATCAATATTTCCTGCTCCTCTGCTAGAAATAAATGCAGCTCCTCAAACTCACTAATGATGAGCTGGCGACGGTCTTCAACCTTCCGCTGCAGACGCACAGGAGAAAGGGTTGTATAATATTGGAAAAATGTTTTCTTTTCTTTGCCTTTTTTCTTAGGCTTCTATGCTGAACTAGTTATTTTTTAATAAGTTTCTTTATTATTACTTTACTGTTTTTGTGGATGTTTTTAATGCCTCTAAATATCTATGAAGTAGTCATCTTTGAACTCCTACCTGGAGAAATTTTCTTCATTATTACTATTAATTTGGAATGTTTATACCTTCTGAACATTTTTGAAACTGGGACAGGCTTTCTCATCTGACCTAGAAATCATTTAAGGAATTGGTAATGTCTACTGGAGTGGTAAATAAGCACTCTGAAGTGTAAGAAAAATGTGTAAATTAACTAAAGTGGGGATGGAGCTACAAAAGGCTGAAGTCTGACATACATTTTAAAGCTGTTTTTCTTTTTGCTATAGTGAAGAATTAAATTAAGAATAAATACTCTGTCATTCGACAGTATGCAGAATATGCAACACCTGCCTTGAGCTCCCCAGGTTTCTTTTCCTCTCGGGATTTGCAGTGGGCAATCTCTTGCAGTTTTTTTTCCAATGGCTCCAAGCATTTCTGCATCTTTTCCTGAATAAAAAAAGAAACATATGAGTCAGAGCCTGCAAAGGTAGCTAAAAGAATAAGGGTAAGAGCCTAAGCAGCAAGACTCCTTTGGGAAGGGCACATATTACAATACAAGCTGAGCAATCCGTTCTGCAGATGCTCCTCGGCCAATGGCGTTCGGCTGCATGCGGCTTACATACATGAAGATTTCATCAAAAGTCATAGTTAGGAGCAAAAGCTGTACTGACGAATATCATAACTCAATTATGAGGAACTGAAGTGAAAGAGAAGAAAACATTCCAAAAGGTTCAGATACGAAAGAATTTATCAAACAAAACTACACCTGTCAATCTAGATAGTGGGCAGAGACCAGCAAAGCCCAGGAATTCAAACACTTCCTGATTCCATGATGGCATCACAGAATCAAACTAAAAAGGTTTCTCTCTCCATTAAGCATTTAAAAGGGTGGGGGGGCTTTTCATACAGTCTGATTTTTTAATCTAATTAATGTGGGTATTTATTTTTTAACTGTTTTCTGGTTTTACTCTAACTGTGAGCCGCCCAGAGTCACCCTCTGGGGGAGATGGGTGGCATACAAATTTAATAAACAAACAAACAAACAAACTCCATTTTCTTCTTGCATCTTCCATCCCAAGAGGAGACAGCATCTCTTCTCAGTCTGGCTCCTACCAGCAGCTAATACCAACCGCTCCCAGAAAAGAGTTGGAGAATTGGAAGGAGAGGGTCATTTGGGGAAACATAAAAGCTAAATATGAACTGGGACTTTAATAAATAGAGAGACAGAGAGATAAATTACAGATTGGTCTAAGCCAGGGTTTCCCAAAGTGGTCAATATTGACTCCCAAGGGTCAATGGGGCTATCCATTGTTGTTGTTGTTCTTGTTATCTGTAGTACTACTAGACAACCCATGACCAGGTGGGTCATTATTTCAGAGACATTTGCTTACCTAAACAGAGAAACAGAATGGCCACAGGGGTGCAGGGGCAAAAAAGCAGTGGGAGCAGGAGCAACTTCCAACTTCCTGCCGGCTTCCCCACTGAGTTTCCTTGTGGAAGCTGGCAGGGAGCATTGTAAATCTTATTCCCTTCCCTTCCTCCCGCCTGCCTGCCTGCCTGCCTTCTTTTTCACATGCCACCCTACAACGAGAATAAGATAGCTGTAATTCCAATCTTTATAGAAAAAACCATAGCTCAGCCTTGCACACAAGCTTCAAGTTCAACCTCCATCTCATCTCTATCTCCATCTCATCTCCAATTATAGAATTCTGCCTGGGGTCCTGAAGAGCTTCTACGTCTCCAACAAACCAACCAGAATCCAGAATCAATATTTTGATCTAGCACCTCAGTGATACACCTGGCCTCTTCTCAAGCAGCACAGATGGCTAACAGTTGGTTGACAAACCCACTATTAGGTCAACACAGCAGAGCACAAGTTAATGGCTACTAAGGTATGTGATGATGGAGCCCATGAATTTCAAATAATCCTGATGTGCCTCAGAGGAAGCCTTGCTTCAAAGCATGTTCCAAACATATGACTGCTAACAGAACTGGAACCCAAATGAGTTTGCCAACCAAAGGTAGGTTTTCAAAATATTAAGTATTTTGAAATATAAAAATAAGCCACAAAAGTTAACAATTCCTTAAAGGTCACCAGAAGCTACTGAATGCTTGAGCACCAGTTGAAGGGGGGGAAAAGAAAAAAAAACAGAAAAACAAATGGAGGGCAAGGCGGAAGCAAAGTGCCTTGTTTGAACACTTTTAATAGTTTAAGGTTGTCTTTCTCAATCTAGCACTCTCTAGCTATGTGGGAACTGCAATCCAGCAGAAAAATGCCACCTTCACTGAGACTTCTAGAAGGTACAGCCCCAATACCTTTGGCGCATACTGGGTTAAAAGATTGCTCTAAAATATCTTGAAAGAAGATGTGACCATAAACACTCCTGTTATGGGACAGGCTCTGAATACCATTTTTAAAGCCAAAGTCAGAATATAATTGATCAAAACAAGAAGCTGCACAGACACTACGCAAGCTCATTTATTACGGAACCAAAAAAGGGCAGGTATATATCAAACGCATTGCTTTTAGAAAAGGTTTGTGCCCATTGTGTGCTAACTCCATCTTACCTTGTATTCCTGAGAGGCATCATCCAAGGACACAACTGTATGGGAACGATGTTCGTGGGAGATCTCACACGCTAAGCAAACTGCCTCCTGGTCTTCCTTGCAGAAGAGGCGAAGCACTTCATTATGCTTCTCACATAAGTTTTCATCCCGTATCTTTCGCTTGTTGGTAACCTGCAGTTGCTTGGCAATCTCTACCATGTTGCCGAGCTGCCGGTTGGGCTTCAGAGTGCGGTGGCGGAAAGTCTTACGGCACACAGGGCAAGGAAAGTCTCGGTTCAAATCCTCCCACCAGCGGGTGATGCACACCCGGCAGAAGTTGTGGCCACAGTCAATGATCACAGGATCTTTCAGGTACTCCAGACAGACAGAACAGCTGGCTTCCACTTGGAGGTTCTCCAGAGGATTTGTGGTGGCCATGGCTCCTGAAACACAGAGGGGAAGGAACAGTTTAGTCAGAATCAACCGAGTTCACAGTTTAATATTTTATTTTATAGATATCCCACCCCTCCTCTAGAAAACTCAGAACAGCTTACATGTGCTCCTCATATACGACACTGACAGATGTGATGACAAATGGAAATTGGACTGAGGCTCCAACTTCCATCAGCCCCAGTACTAGTGTAGGAGGTATACTTGTTTGTGCATCATGTGGCCTACTATAGCCACTAATTTGATCACATTTCATTTCTATAATTTTAGGTGCAGCTTATTTGGGTAGTTTTAGGTGCATTCCATAAATTCCATCAGAATCTTTGCAATTTAAGACACATTACTGGCATGACAGGTAAGTCAGCGTATTCCCCAAATACACTAAAAGAACAATTCCATCAGTGAAAACAACAACACTAGCAACAGAGTAAGAGCAAACTTATACTATACCCTTAGTATACAGTACAGGTGTCCATTCAAATGAATTCAAAACTTTATTTAGTAATAATTGTCCAGGAACACTTACGGAGATTCTAAGATCCGAATCATATACTTCCTTCTTTTATTTATAATGTAAGCAATATTATAAAAACATAGTGGAGAATTAATATCTACTAAGGCTGCAATCCTAAACACAGGTAGTAGACTATTAGTCCCTCTGAACAAAGCTGAACTTAATTCTGAAAAATTTTCTAAAGAGGTATTCATGTTAGCCTTTTAGAAAGAAAGCTATGGCTTTACATTCATTTACATACATATGCAGTTTTGGGGAGACAGTCAACTGAGAAATGTATTAAGCATCTTTGATATAGTCGTCACTCATTATGTTAAAATTCATCTTATAAAATAAATGTGCTTTTAGTAAGAATAACACAGGAGACTGCCTTAAGCATCAAACTATTTATGCCATACAGCTTACACTTGTCTATTCCAATTGGCAATTCAGGTACACATCCTTTTCATCATCTACCATCTTATTCTTTTTAAGTATGAAGACCAAGAGTGCTCTTCATGAAAAGCATATACCCTGGGAACTGAGTTACAGTTCCCTCCTAACTGAAAACTGTTCATGGAAAGATAAAGCAGTGGAAATGTTCCCATTTTAGAAAACATCTGTCCTGTATTACTGTAGCTCAGCCACTTGGACTGTACCATTAACTCATATGAACTGACACGATACCCAAGCACACTGAACATTCCTGTGGAGCTCTCCGAAGGGAAAGGTAGGAGAAGGACATAGATGACAAGTCCTTCAACAAAACCTTGCTTACCTTCAGTAAGTATTTAAAAAAAAAATCCAGGTCTCTCTGGGCATTGTTTGAAACAGCTAGAGAAACAAAGGAACCTAGAATCCCTTTCAGAACTCAATCCTGGAGCTAATTTCTACTCTAATATTGTCATGTTAGAATAATAACCATAACATTATCTCTGAAGTTTTACCTGTGTGCTTTGATTCAGCTTCAACTGAATAATAAGAAGTCAATGAATATATTAATGGCCCTTCCTCTGAACTTGGGAGATTAGATATACTCACTCTGGAATGCTGAAATTCAAAGAAGTTTCACTTCAAAAAAGTCAATATCAACGAAGATGATAGCTGAGGAGGACATCCTACTAACAAGCACAGCAGGACATGTACACTGTGAAGGATCTAGACAGCCAAGAGCTGAGAAGACAAGAACAGGATGGCACGGCTGCTAATAAACATAGTAAAGATAATGGAAGAAAGAGGATATCCAGAATTTCTATATGGGCCATCTTCAACTTACTCCATTAAGTGTGTTGTGCAAATAAAACCAACAGGAATCTGTCTCCCAAGTTCAGAATTTACAATCTATTAACTACATCAAGGTGGACACACTTTGAGCCAGAGAGATTCGTAATTTTTACTAAACACCCAAAATCTACCAACCAGACTAGATACAAAGACATATATTTAAAAGTAAAGAATAGGTTGCCTCTGAAAATATTCTGAAAGTTGAGATTAGTTTTAAATTTCGGGGAAAATCATTTGTTGCTGCTGCTGTTAAACAAATATGGTTCAGGAACCTTTGCTGATCAAACTTCAAATTGCCTAAATATCTACCTGCCAGTCTTCTCTTCTGCCCAGACCACCGTGAAGACTCTCAACAAAATCAATATTAAAAAGTAATATTTTTAAACACCTTAACAGCTTCGGTGCATTTTATACAGATATTTGTCAAAGTAGTGTACAATCACATTACTATAGACCTGAAAGGGATTCAGAGATCCAGCTGCTGAAGAGAGGAAAATCATACCACCTGGACTCCTTCCTTTGAACAGGGGGATATGCAATATCTAACGCATTCCTGGAAAATGCCTCCAAAAAATATCTAAGAAAGAATATCCCACAGCCTTCTATGGTAACCTATGTGATGAACTAATTAGCTTGCAACATACACAACCATGTTCTACTCCAATTTTGCCCTGAGCTGTCAAATTTCCAACACCAGCTATAAAAATATGACTGACGTCTTAAGCCAAAGGAGTTTCTCTAGAACATGCCTTGATTACACAGTTCCAGCACTACAGCAAGTATGAACTGAGAGTTACGCTCACATCAAACACTGTTAATCTGGCTTTTACAAAGAGGAAGGACGCAGCAGAATGGCTATTATGCCCTACAGCAAAACTGTTAGATAGCTGTGATCAGTGGCGTTACCACACTCTACCTACCCCTTGTTTGACTCATCTGGAGCTGATCGATTATCACAGGCATCTTCTTCTTTGGGTAGGAGTTAGGATAGTCAAGATTTATCCACAGGAGCTGATGAATGAAAGCAGCCCAAATATGGATGTTGATTTCTTTCTTTTCTTCTTTAACATCAATTTATCTTGCAAAATAGTGTATTTCTTGTATAATTTGCTTTCACAGTTTTTCTTGTCATGCCAAAAAAGAAAACAAAATAAAAATGAAAAATCACAGTACTTTACATTCATAAATCAGCTTTCTATAGTTCAAAGCACTTGTGATCTACTAACCTCAAACAACACTATCAGTAAGTTTGTGTTATTATACCCAAATTGCAAATGTCTTGCTGGCCTAAAGGTTCAAGAAAATTTGAACTCATGATCATTTGATTCAGCCCTTACCTTCATAAGAGGTACATTATACAGATTTTGTAGAAATTCCTGTTGAATTATTAGAATTTTTCAAGCCAATCAGTTGTGTTGTCACAAGTGCAAAGCTGTTGCTCAGTGATTGCAAAGGATATTGATCTTTCTATTTTAAAAGTGTTCTAATAACACTACTGTATTGCCTTTCCACAGCACAGAAGGTGCAATACATTTATTGCAAGAAAAACAAAAGCAAGAGCTATTTGTGTCATGGTCATAGTCAACTGAGCAAACATGAAACTGAGCAAACTCAGGGAGGCAGTGAAGGACAGGAGGGCCTGGCACGATATAGTTCATGGGATCACGAAGAGTTGGACACAACTTAACAACAACATAGTCAACTGACTAATATCCCAAATTGGTTGACAACAGTGAGCACTATTTGCACCAGTATTGAGCTTACCAGAAGAGGGCTAACAAAGGGGCAAGCTCTGGCTCAAGAAACTCCTCATAAGTTTCACTCTGCACAGTTATCTAATTTCTTCCCTCTTTTTTTAAAATGAAATCTGCTCCCTTTCCACAAGTTGCACTGAATGTATGTGAGGAGGAATTCACCCCACGAGTTGGTAAATGCAATGCCAACAGTTGAAAGGAGAAGAGCATCAAGGAAGGTGGGTCTTCTGTAGAATGTAATCCCTCGACTCACACGGCTCATGCTTTTCTAGGCAGCAGTGATATGATGCAGAAGCAGGATAGGAAGAGTACTGAGGCCTCTGAACTATGGTGTTGGAGAAGACTCCTGAGAATACTGTGGACAGCCAAAAAAACCGATGGATCATTGAACAAATCAATCCGAGTTCTCACTTGAGGCACAAATGACCAGGCTCAGATTAACCTACTTCGAACACATTATGTGAAGACCCAGCTCTCTGGAGAAGGCTGCAAAGGTTGAAGGAAAGAGAAGAGGATGACCAGCAGCAAGGTGGATGGACTCAGTTACAGTGGCAATGCGCTGGGAGACTTGAAAAAACAAGTTAGGGATAGATCGTCACGGAGAAAATCTGTCTATGTGGTCACTAGGAGTCAAAAACGACCTGAGAGCCCATAATCAATCACTCAATGATACCACAAGAACATTCCATCTGCTTTCCAAATTTCACTTCCAAAAACTTCTACCTTTCCTTCGCTTGCCTTTGCTCCCTTTTCCTTCAGAGCGTTGCGCTCGTGTGAAAACCAGAGAGCTTGTCACCTTCAGTCCGCTGAGAAAACTATACCAATTTACACCAATCCGCTGAAGAACCTGCAGCAATTTCCCCGCTTCTTTGAACTCGAGAACGGGAAGTACAGCTGTAAGTTTACTCGGCCCAGAGATCCTCTTTAAAGCGGCTACGTAAATGAGGAGGGGAAACTCTCCTCTTCCTCAAAGCTGAGGCCATGATTCGTAGCCGCGCAGCTGGGAAGCGCCTGCTCTTAACCCCCAAAGCACCGAACCGGCGCTGCGACCAGCATCCTCCTCCTCCTCCTCCTGGAAAGGGGGCTCGGGTGAGCGGCCGCGCATCCGCGGCGAAGGGGAGGAGGAGCAGGCCTGGCCCGGCGCGGGTAAAGCTCCAGCGGGCTCGAGAACGAGGCTTCGTCCTCCTCAGCCAGCAGGCGAGGGAGGCCTGGCGACCTACCTTCCGCCTGAGACGCGCGCAGGCGAGCCTCGGCCGCTCAGGAGGGGACCGGCACCGGCACCGGCTCCCGCCGCCGCGCTGCCTGCGGCGGAAAGGCTCGAGCCCTCGGAGGGTCCAGCGGGGCGGTCAAAGGCGGGGCTGCCATGGGGCCGCAGCACCCTGGGCGGCGGGGCTGGACGCGCCTCGCGGGGCAACTGCGCTCAGGCCCGGCCAGCGGCCCAAGCTGCCCCCCGACGGGCGGCTGAGGCTGCGGCTCCTGCCCCCGCGCCCTCACCTGCCTCCCTCCCCGCCGAGGCCTCGGTGCCCGCGGGCGGCGGTGGGGCTCCCTGCACGGCCTGCCCCGAGCGCGGCCACCCTCATCTCTCCCCCGACGCAGGAGACTCTCCGCCCGCCGATGCCGTTCTGGCGTCACCGGAAGCGGCCCTTCTAGCCCCGCGGAGACCATCGAACCCCGCGAGGGCGGTTTTGCTATCCGACTCGATGGTGAGGGGGAGTCTTGGGCATTTTTGGCCGTGGATCACAGTTCACAAGCGCCTTCCTGTGGGTCTAGTCCAAGGTTGTTCCGGCCCGCCGTAGACTCGTACCTATAGAGTTACAACAGAGCGCCAACTTCCGGGATCGCGTTGATGATTCTTTCTCCCCCCTCCCTTTTGGGGAGGGCGGGGTTTTAGGGCGGAAGTGAGAGAATCCGCAAAGGAGACCTGGAGAAATCCCACATTCCGAGTTGCCTGGGTGGCGGCGCGCTCAGAGCGCTGCCTTCCAGCCTTGGGAACTTTAAGAAGTGTGGGCTCCAGCAGAATTCTGGGAGTTGAAGTCCACACCTCTTAAAGATCCCGAAGCTGGAAAAACTCTGATTTAGAAAGGGCTGGCTCGTGACGTTCAGAGGACTTTGCGGGCTTTACCATTCATGGGAATGCAACTGGAAAGGGAAACCCGGGCGAGCGTGCACAGTATAGGCGTTCGTCCTCTGGAGATACGTCTGGGGACGTACCTTCCGTGTAACACGCGTGCTTTCTGAACGGGAAATCAGCTTCTGGGCAGTGCGGGCTTGGGTGCTTTTATGGGACAAGTGCGTGGATGTCAGGACTTCCCTGCGCGCCGTATACATTTGCTTGATAAATAAATAAAACCAATAAATGTATTTCGTGCGGGAAAAACTGCACGAGCGTCGTGCTCCGTCATCGGACAAGCCTCAATATCGGCTGTAAGCCGCTGTGGGCAAGCGTCGCACCCGCGCCGCCCTCTCCCACGGGGCTGACCAGCGCCGAGAAGCCCGTCGACGGATTGATTCGCTCTGTGCTCCGAGACCCGTCGGGGCTCAGCGGGGAAACGGCGACCGCAGCGCCGGCAACGGCGGGCGCCCTCGGGGGCTCCGGCAGGGATGTGCCCTCGGGCCGGGGGCACCTTTGCCGGGGGTGGGGCTGGCTCGTGCTGTGAAGGACCGAGGGGTGGGTCGGGGTCACCGCGCAGCCTGAGGAGCGGGCTCCCGCCCGTCGGGCCGACTCTTCTTTATTCGAGTTTCGTCCTGCCTTTCCGTTCCGTCGAACAGCCAGCAAAAATGAACGTGCCAGAAAGGCGTCGGAGGAGCGCGCTGCGTGTCTCGCCGCAAACAGCAACGATTTTCAAGGGGGGGCTCAGAAGGGACCCCCACTGAGTTCCTTGCGGACCTCAGCAATGATTTTCAAGAGCGGGGTTCTGAAGGGACCCCCATTGAGTTCCTTGCGGATCTCAGCAATTTTCGGGGGGGGGACTCAGAAGGGACCCCCACTGAGTTCCCCGGGCTCTGCTTGAAGCCCTTCAGCCACAAAGCCTCAGCAGATGGCAGCACCAAGCCGGCCTTGGCCAGGGCGCAGAGGCTGCGCCGGTTGGCCACTTTTGTGGCTCGCTCGGGAAAGCTGCACCGGTGCGGTTGCAAGGGGTTGCAAGAGGTCGAGCTCGAAGGCATAATCCCATCCCAAGGATTTGGGGATGGCTACGGTGGAGCTCAGAATCCCTCGCAGGGCATCGCTACGTATTGCTCCGTTTCAGTTGGGCTCAGACCCACAATGTTATCAAATCTGGATGGGTTTTATGGTTTAGCTGAAGAGCAATAGGCTATAACATGGTATTCTTAGCACAGATGGTAAATTTGCACATGTACAGTACCCGTCTCTTTATTTACATTGTGGTATACTGTTTTTGTATTTTCTGTATCTTTTTTTTTCTCTGTGCATCTTGGATTTATGTTAATGTAGTTATCTGATATTGTTTGTTAATCACAGTTCAATTTTAAAAAATGAAGAAAAAGTTGGAAGCAGGGTTTCTCAATCTTGGGAACTTGAAGATGTGTGGACATGCTGGCTGGGGAATTCTGGGAGCTGAAGTCCACACATCTTCAAGTTCCCAAGGTTGAGAAACACTGGTTGGAAGGGACGTACCTCTGAGGATCCAGATATGACATTATATGACACCCTTCCCCAACAGGGCACTCTCAAGATGTGTTTCTTGCTGGGATTAATGGATAGACAACGAGAAGAGACTTATGGATGATTGTTTTTATACATGGTAACTGCAGCGAGTTTATTATACGCGCAAAGATGGAAAGACTCTGAAATACCCACAATGGAGGAATGGTTGGTAAAGATAACAGAATTTGCTAATGGCAAAATTGACTTGTTTGATTAGAGAAAAAACAGTAACTACATTTGTGTGACTGGAAACCCTTTAGGAACTTTTTGCTGAAAACAGAAAAAAATGAACTTGTGATTTATGGGTTTAATGATTAGAAAGGGTAGAATATGGAAAGAAGGGAGCCATGATATAACCTTAGAGAGAGAGGATAAAATATAAAAGCATTTATAACTGCTGTAAAGAAGATTGATAGTCATTTCTTTATACCTTTTTTCTTTTCTTTTTTCCCCCCTTTTCTTTCTTCTTTCATTTTTTTTCTGTTTATTTATCATTTTTATTTTACTTTACTTACTTTTTTCTTTACATTGTATTGTTTTTACTTTGTAAAAAAAACTTTTTCCATAAAAATTAATTTTAAAAAAGATGTGTTTCAGTACCCTTAATCCCAACTCAGTATACCCAATGGCTGGGAGATGATGGAGTTGCAGTGAGTTAAGAACATATTCTTATAACATGAGCTAAGTCCTCTCTTGTTGGCTGGTTTCCCACCTATAATTCAAGTAAAAGTGTCAGTTATGACTATAACGTAAAAGGAAAGAGTTGAAGGGAAATTTTGGAAAGATCATCATGGGGTCTTTTTTATTATCATTTTTTTTATTCCCTGTTATTATATTATACACGGAGGGTCATAGAAAGGATTACTGAAGGCTCTTTGCCTCAAACTTGGGTTCTTTTCAAGTAGCATGCCTGCCAGATTCCTCCTGGTGTTCAAGGGTATCAGTTTGAATGAAAAAAAGAAAAATCTGTCCCTTGCAATCAGCACTTTTGACTTCTTGGATGGGCCACCATATTAAATTTACACAGACCTTGAGCCAAACTGGAGGTATCGTTTTGAGGGAGAGGAGCAAATCACATACATCAGACCACTTTGAATAATTAAGAGGACAGAGAAGAAAAAAGTGGTTTCTCAGACAATTTAAATGCAACGAGGCTATTTCTTTTACACCACTGCAAGGATTGTCACTAAATTAGCGGCCTGCAGTCCTTAGCCTGGTTCTATTATTCTCCTTTCCTCCTTATTCTAGTATGGTTAGAGCGACTTATACCAGCTATCTTAAATAACGGGGGACTGTGATAGTTTAGCATCTTGTGCCCCCATCCTCCCTGCTTTTTCTTCTCCAAAATTGGAGTTCTGATACTGAGAAGAAAAGCCCTGTGAATACGTTCACAGGGACTGGGAGAGAAGATCCAAAGTCAGAGGGAGAAAGACAAAATTTCTATGGTTCCTGAGATGTTTGCACTTTCCATAAACCATCTGCTGAGAGTTGTTTTTACCCTCGTCCATTTTTTGCTCTTGAAGGAGAAATGTGTGGAAGAAGGAACATAAACCCCTTGATCAAAGGCTAGAAATTTCAGATAGAGGAGATTGATTGGAGATTGTGAGAGTGAGCGTGGCAATACCAACCGCGACAGCATAGGGCAGAACAGAAATTGGGAAGAATAGGTGTATTGGTCTCTTTCTAGAGACCTGCAAATTTTATGCAAGTGTTATTTACATCTATAATGAAAAGTCTTCCCAATCTATGATAGGAGAGATTGATATTGAACTCCAAAACTCTCCAAGCAATGAGTGGGTGTGAGCCAGGGCTACCAAGCCTCAAAATGCCAAGTTTGATGCTGGCAGTGAAATATTTTATCTAGGAATCAAACATTTGAAAGGCTTTCCACAATCTCAGTGCCCATCACTGGTACGGTTGATCCACCTGCACAACTAGAAGCTGTTTCCTGGAATAGAGATGTGTGGTTAAATTAAAAACCCAGCTGCCCACAGATAAAAAGTGCCTTTTTCTCTTTCCATGCCAAGGACTATCCAACCCTTCACTGAAAGACTCAGGAGTAAATAGGCATGATTCAGCTTTGGCTACTTACATCCTATGTTCTCCTCTTCGTCACAACAGGAGGTAAGTCCCTAACAAAAATAGAGATATTGCCAATCTCTCGATTATTCCCACCACCACAAACATTTCCCTACATCGACTGTATCCAAAGCTCTCTGTTGAAAATAACAGATGGACACCCAGATCTAATGGAACAAAGGGAGTTGAGCACTCAGCAGCAAAAACATGGTTGTTACTGCTGTTAGTGTGACAAGATAGAGATCTTCATTAGGATCATTGGGAGAAAGTAAGTCTTTAAATTCCCCCTTTCCACCAAAGATCTAATACTCCCCGCTTTGCTTCTAAAGAGTGAAAATGGTGATTTTGGCTGCACTGGGGAGAACTCTTAGCCTCTGGCACTTAAACCATATGTCTTCTAAAAAGCCTAATACGTTCCCCAGCCAGATGCTAAGCCATAACCAGCGGGCATCTCCTTTCTTGGATTGGCTGAGAGCAGAACAAGAAATCCTCTTTATCTTTTACTATATCCTGTTGGGTTTGTAATTTATGTGATAGATTGGATTGGATAGCTGGGCTTTGCCAGGGAAGGTGGCACCCATGGACTAGGAATATCAGTTAGCCCAGCTGAGCCCAACATTGACAAGATATTTTTCCCCATCAAATCTGTTCTGAAGAGTGTGTTCTATAGAACAGATGCTCGCAGAGGTGTTTACTTTATACGTTAGCTGCCATTAATACTTGTTCCTTTTTAACTGTTTACATTAATAATATATAGATAGCTTGATACAGATTTCTATATCTCTACTGGAAAGGCCTAACTTTGTTGTATTTTAGAAACAGCAAATCAGGAAGCATGAAATTATCTAAATACAGTAAATACATGAATAAATGAGTGAACGGGGGAGAAAAAGCATAAAGTGCAGAATGAACATATTTTAAGAAAGTTATCAGTCTGTAGCTGGCTGAGTTCCAAGCTAGGCATTCTTTTTAACAGATTACATGTAGAAAGTTCAGTCTCCCCCCCCACCCCACATCTCCATAAAATTAAGCATGGGAAATCCATTTGGATTAGATTCTCACCACGGGGAGGTGTTAGAGAATGGCCATAACCCGTTTCCTGGGTCTTGAACTTGTAAGAGGCTACTGTGACATGTTTGCAAGTAAAATCATTCCTATTCTCTCAGAGGTGGTATACCCTCCCCCGTGAGATCTGGCAGGCTCCTACCCTCCAAGCCTTCCAGAAAAGAAGAGGGTAGGCTAGGTTGAGCTGGCTCTTCCCCAGGCATCGGGCTAAGGTTGTTTTGATGCTGGTTTTATGGTTCCTGTATGTTTTACTGTGTCCTTGTGAGCTGCCCGGGGTTATTGTACATAAAATGGGCAGCCATGAAGTCTTTTTAAATAAAGAAATAAACAAACAGTCACTATGGTTTGTCAGTGTTTGTATTAGCATGTGACTCCTCAGCCCAGTCCTTTAAGATGAGAGCGTGATCTAGGGGAGATGATGTGTTGTGAGCCTGGAGTTAATGCCGCAGTAGCTTCTGGGGCTTAACAGCTGCAGGGCAATGCAAAAAGTGGCTGGCACAGAGAGAGACAGCACCACTGAGATCCACAAAGAAGAAGGGTGGACAAGAGGAAGTGGCACTGGTAAGCTTTTTCTGCTAATCTACAAAAGGCAAGGGTTTTGGCCAGCGCCTGTAAATGCCACCTTGTGTGCATTCACTCATTGGTGAGAAACCTGTCTCAATTGTGCAGAATTGAAAAGTAAGGTTGAACCCAAAAGGGTGGTCTGGACTGAGCAGATCCAGAGGGCTGAGAGCTGAGCTGAATTCCCAGTTTCATTGGTAAGATGTGCGCAGAACTGCACAATAGAGTGCAGAGTTTGACACATCCCAAGGAACATTGTGCAGAGTCCCTTGAGACTTGGTCAATGAAGCTTATAAATAAATAAATACATAAATAAATAAATACATACATACATAAAGTTTTTTCCCTCTCTCTCTCCAAGCCCGTGTTGGCAGAGGGCAAAGAACACTTCGTGCTACTCCTACCTGTGCTGCTTAGCATTGTTGTCTAAAGAGCCAGCCACCTCCAGATTGGCCACCACAATGTAGATATGCTTCCAGATAAAAGTCAACTAGATCACTGGAGAACAGTCTGATTCTTTTTCTGCTGTTGCTAAGAATCTCTCCAACGGAGTAAAATTTCTTTCTCAGAACCCAGAAGACGCCCACGATTCAGGCATTCCTCCTTACAGCATTTGTTTTCCCCTTTTACTCACCCCGTTGCCCAGAGAGTTTCAACAGGTGGGGTCCAGGAGGAGAGCCTTTTCTGCTGTGGCTCCCGCCCTGTGGAATATCTTGCCCCCACTCTGTTGGCCTTCCAAAAGGGTGTTAAGTCCTGGCTCTGCCAACTTGCATGGGGACCCAACGGGGGTTTGCAGCACTGAGAGTGGCTGGTAGCCTGAGGATACTCTTCCCACCTTTTTCGTCTGCACCATAGTTTTAACTTTTTAGCTTCATTTTAACCTTTTGTAGTTCTTAACTTACATATTTTTTTCTAGGATTTTCTAGTTTTTATGTGTAACGCCACCTAGAGTCACTTGTATAGTGAGATGGGCGGCATGTATACATTTGAAAATAAAGAAAGAAATATTCTAATTTGCAGAAGTCTATAAAGAGGGATTGCAATTGCCTTCAGCACTGTCAGTAAACCAATTTGGGCTTCAATGTATTGTGTCCTGATCTCTGGCCCAAATGTATCCCTAAGATATTCTCCCTAGCAGGAAGCCCCACTGAATTCAATAGGACACACTGCTGATGAGGCACGTTTGGGATTGCGTACCTTACAATTGGTGTGGAGGGCATTCTCACAAGACTGGTGATCCTGAGCACCATTAGAATACAATCTCTCTGTCTCTTTCCCAGTAGATAACTTGCTGTGCCGAGACTGCATGTCCGTTTGGCCAATGGCTCCTTGCCTGCCTCTTGAAAACTTCTGCCTCACATCCGACGGCGTGTGTGCCCACCTGCAAGTCTTCGGACGTAAGGATTCTTTCTTAAAGACCAGCTTTCTTTTAGTAGCCTCCTTTGACAGAGCTGGCTTTTCTAGAAGTAATACAGAGAACCCACCTGTACACCACTTTGAACAAGCTAGACATTCCTTAAGCAAAGCTTTTCCAGAGATGGATGCTGAAAGCAGTTAATTAATGTGACCTTGGAATTTTTACCCCTATGGGATAGGTAGGGAGCCAGTTTGGTGTAGTGGTCAAGGTATCAAGCTAGAAACCAGGAGACCATGAGTCCTAGTCCCATCTTAGATGCAAAGCCAGCTGGGTGACCTTGGGCCAGTCCTCTCTCAGCCCTAGGAAGGAGGAGGAGGCCAGGGCAAACCCCTTCTGAAAAACCTTGCCAAGAAAACTGCAGGGACTTGTCCAGGCAGTCACCAGGAGTGAACACTGACTTGAAGGCACCCCCCACCCCATGGGATAAGTAATTTTATTATTATCTGCATATTATTCCTGTGTTGGTCATGGTTTCTATAGCTTATGCAATAGCACAAAGAAGGAACACACTGAAGATAAGTTATAACTCATGTAAGTTAGTGGTTAAAAAGAGGGTCTTGCCCTCTAGTTCCCTGTTGTTATCACAGCCAACCAACCGGAGGGACATGGAAGAGGACAGAGAATGCATGGACAGCAAGTTGCAGACAGCCTTCCCATCTACTGCCCCCCAGAAAAGTTGGACTGCAACCCTCATCACCTCCCAGACAGCATATCCAACCCTCTTGGAGAGTGGAGAAGGTTGCTCTATTTTAAAGGCAGTAGCAAGCTGTTCCAAGTAAGACTGGAAAGCAATAGGGAGCCACTGTAACAGCCTTGTGGTCTGATAGTGGTCTTTGATCTTGCCAGCATAGACAGTCTCAACCACAATCCATTAAACCAAAAGCCATGATTTACCAACTACAATGTGAGGGTTCACACAGCATGCTGAGAAAAAGCCAAACAAACCACTTTATAGGTCATGTGTGCCCTTAGCCAATGACTTGTGCCTGTTGACTTTCTGTACTCCAGCGTTCAAGTCAGCCAGATCTGTAACAAGACTAAGGCACCAAAACTGGGCTGCATGGTGCCCCACTTATCTGAGAGTCCCTTTTTCCACGCCCTAGATGCATGCACACCACATTTAGGTAGGCAGGAATCCTTTATTGTGGGTGGTGACCAACCACCATAAAACAGCAAAGCACGTGGTGGGTAGATCATAGATCAATAAGATGATGATGCATTGGAACAAAGGATTTGACAATAATGTATGATATATATTCCATGGAAAATTAGTAAGAATAATTTAAACATGACTCCTCTCTCCCTAAACGCAGGTATGCGTCTGGAGAAGCTTATACTAACCTGTTTGGAGGAAGAACCCAATAAATGTGGGGATCGCTGGGAAGACACAAAGACCCATTTTCGATACAAAATGAGCTGCTGTTCTGATAAAGACTTATGCAATTGGAAGCCATTTATACGTCCATGGTAGACCTCTCTTTCTAGAGTTGTATAATTAGTTCTCTTGGTTGTGAAAGAGGATCCCAGGGGGTTTATTATGCATTTATTTATTGTACTCCAGGTTTTCCTGTACTCTCCTGTGCTTTCTCAAGCATTTTTGTGGCTTTTCTGCTCACAAAATGCTGCTGCAGAAACACTCTGTCTTATAAGCGTAGGCCAGTGTTGTCCAAACTGTCCAAACTGTCCAAACTAAGATGAGTGGACTTCAACTCCCAGAATTCAGAAGCAAGGCTGGTTGGGGAATTCTGGGAGTTGAAGTCCACTCATCTTAAAGTGGCCAAGTTTGGACAACACTGACATACAGCATGACATCACACACACATCCAAAAGGGAATGAGCTTGAAGATGCAACACTGCTTTGGTCAAAGCAGCACAACATCTCGGTCCTTGAGAAAAAGAAAAGCAAATTTTAGAGAATGCCCAAGGATTGGTGAGGGTGAGATAGCAAGCCAATGTTTATTATTTTTTAAAGCAACATCTTTTTTCTTTTTTTCTTTTCTTGGCACAGGAAGTATTTCAATAACGCAGCATACATCATACAAGAGGAACACAAGAACATCAGAAACAAATTAGTGACAAAGAAACCAACTCAAAACTCAGCTTATAGCAACACTACCATTTAAAGGTAGCTTGCATTTGTACCTGAGAAGGATCTAAAACATCAGACCTGCTGGTTCTTGAACAAAATATTTCAGGAAACGTCTTAGATTGCTCCTGGAGCAATCAATCAAAAGAGATTGTGTATTGCTATTCTAATTTCCATTCTTTATGTTTTCTTTAAAAAGAGCACAAAACCTTAATACATGAAAGGGTTTCAGATGGTATAATTCTCTCACCTCATTAACAAAATGGGGCAACTGAACTAGACTCCTAGACTTGCTTGTCTAATATAAGGAAAACATCACTCAGTAAAACAATTAAGGTGTAAGATTGAATAATGTGGTGGCTTTGTTCTATGAAGTTATATGTCTGTAATGGCCTTCACCAACCTGAATGAATGCGTGAGAGTGTTGACCTCCTCATTTCTCCCACCATTTGTATGGCTGGTGGGTTAACCATAAAAAACAAAATACATTATTTTTAACAATAAAGAAAAGGAATTTAGACATTGTTTGTAATCTCTCAGCTGAGTGCCAAAGCTCCAATATTTTGTTATTTAAAGATACATTTAAAAAAAAAAGGAGAAAGAACTACTAAAAACATTATAGGTGAAGATTTAGTTTCTCCTTTGTTGTAGTCCGACTGATATACAATACCTATACACCTTTAACATATTATTCATACGTTTCTGATTTCAGTTTTTTGGTTAATTCTTTTTCCCATTAAAAACCATACTCTAGATGCCTAAATTTGCCTTGCTGCAAAATATGTAATATATATGGAAGCTATTCTTGCTTAAATTTGATCAAATTTCTGTTATGAGTGTCTATTGTTAATTGTGACATTACTGCATATTCTCCAAGTTTAAGTTCCCAGTCTGATATTGTCAGTAATGTATTTTTTTCCCAGTGTTGTACTGAGTTTTTTCTCGCAGCCATGAACATGTATCTTAGTAAATTGATATATACCTTGTTGATACATCTTGGAATTATGTCTAGTAAAAAAAAAATGTGGTTTCATTTCAAATTTGATTTGTAAAATTCTCTAAATAGTGCTGTGTATTTCTTTCCAGTACTTTTGGGGGTTTTTAACATGTCCCCCACATCTGGTAAAATGTTCCTTCTGTCTCATGGCATTTCCAGCATTTATTACTATATGATTTACCTATCTTAGCAATTACTGATGGAGTTGTATGTCACCTATAAAACACTTTATACTAGTTTTCTCTTAAGTTATAATTTGGGGTAAATTTTATAGATTTGTTCCATAGTTCTTCCCATTGTTGTATTGTAATTGTTTCTTTGAAGTCTTGCAGCCATTTTATCATTCAGTTTTTGATTAGTTCTGTTTCCATGTCATAATTAAGTAATAGTTTATATATCTGTCCTAATCGGTGGTCTTGATTCTGTATGAGTATTTCAAATTCTGTAATTTTTCGTAGAAGCCCTCCTTCATTTTTGAGGTCAGATTTTATTCTTTCAACAATTTGTAGGTACATCAACCATTTTATGTTCCAACCTTTTCCATGTTCCAAGTTTCCAATTCTCGCTGTGTCTTTACTCTTTGTGGGATGTGAGTGGACCATAGCTGCGTGTGTAATTGCACTTTTCTTACTACAGTTATCTCCAGCATAAAAAGCAGTTAAAGGACAGGACAGTAGTGAAATTTTTGGACTTATTTTTCTTGCAATGTTCCATGCTTTTATCAAGCTTTGTCTTATAATATGTCTTTTTAAACTGGTATCCAATTTCATGTCCTTGTACCATAAGTAGCTCAATTTTTAATTAATGAATTTAAAATGATTAATTAAATCATTTTCATTAATTGATTAATTAAAATAATTAATTAAATTGGTTTAATTAATCAGAATTAGCTCTCATTAATATAAAGTGGTATCTCTTCTAAAAATACTTTAACTTTGATATTCCTAATGACACTAACCTTTCTAGTAGGAATACTTCAAGACTGATTTCTCCCAAAATAGTAATTGGCCAGTTTTAGATTACATAATAGTCTGCTTGATTAGAATGAGGACTTTTCTATTTGGAAGGCATATCTAGAGTTCCTGGTCTTTGTTTATTTGCATAAAGTCAGGTCTTAATAAACTGTCAAAGGGCATCAGATATAAAAGCTCACACATATTATGACCTTAGCTGGCCATCAGGAATAGCACAGATATACTGGGTAACGTGCTAGGAGAATGAGAAAGAAAGGAAGGAAGGAAGGAAGGAAGGAAGGAAGGAAGGAAGGAAGGAAGGAAGGAAGGAAGGAAGGAAGGAAGGAAGGAAGGAAGGATTAAATCAGAATATAAATTAATGTACAATCAAAATAGCATGCATCAGTGCACTGTAGTAATTTGAGTGTTGAATCTGGATTGGGAACATATTGAGTTAAAATTATAGGTATATGTTTCAAGCTCAAAAATACTTCCAGAATTGTCAGAACAATTCCTATAAGGTTGGAACAACCTGTTTTGAGCTTGAAACTATGCTCTCAAATTGAAATACTTTTTCATACCCCTAGGGATGTTAATGGCATACAGACTGAAAGAAATGAAAAAGGGGATGTCTTAGTCTGATCTCCTTGGGAGAAGGTTGACTGAAGAAATAAAATGGCACACAAAAAGTTTAAGGGAAGGTCAAATACCTGAAAAATCCCTAAAAAAAGCTTTCAACCGATTTTCACTGAGGATCAGTCTCATTTTGGATGGGCCAACCCATTGTTTTATTTAGACCCTTTCTTTGAATCCTAATTCTTTCCTGAAGTCCAAATCCATGTTTCTCCTTGCTGTTTTGTGCCTTAATAAACTCCAGATACTTTTGAAAGCAGACATTCTTGGTGCTGGTTTCTTTCTAGGAGGAAGTGCTGAATTTGTAATTTGGAAATTTGGTAACTTGCCTCAGGAGCCCTGGTCATCTACAGATTAACTACCGAATTACTGGACTTATACAGTCTTCATGCTTCTTTTTCTTTTTTCTCCTTCCTTTTTTTTCCCCCCAGAAAGGGGGAAAACATTTTAGCATTGCTTCTGGATGGAAATAATGGCCTCAAGTAACCCTCCATCTCCTGTTAATAAGAAATTTCAACTGCTATGTCGATTCTGTGTGGCTTGGTCGGCCTAGAAATATGTAGTTGAACAGAAAGCCCCCAAAACAGTAGACTTTTAACAAGTAGTTTAGCATCCTGGAACAATAGAGTCTTGGCATGTTCTGTGCCAAATCGAACTAATCGCTTGTAATACTTGTACTATAAGTAGCGCCTCCTAGACCCATGCATTATGTCCCAAAGAACTGCATATTATTCCCCTGGATATCACCAGAGCCATTATGTCAGATTTTAAGTCCCCCAGGATGAAGTGCTTTCAGAAGTCAGTAACTTCCCAACTGTGCTTATATAAGCTCAGCATGACTCTTCAATATGAGCTGCTTGTTGCTGGTTAGAAACCGAGCCCCTACCATTTCGACTCACCCAGCAAAATTTATTTATTTATTTATTTATTTATTTATTTATCTATCTATCTATCTATTTATCATATTGATATTGCCACCTATCTCACATAATGTGACTCTGGGTGGCGTACAGTTAAAAACCAAAAAAACCCAGCTCTATAAAAACAATCCACAATTAAAAAATCTCAATATTATGATTATTTATTTATTTGTAAATCAAATGTATACACTGCCCGTCTCACTATATAAGTGACTCTAGGCAGCTCACAAATAAGTTATTTTAATTTATTAGAATTAAATTAAATTAAATTAAATTAAATTAAATTAAATTAAATTGATTAAAAGGCAAGGAGAGAGCAACAGATCCTAACAACAGCAGAGCGACCTCAGGATCTCCCCGGTCCCCTAGGCCTGATGACATAACCAGGTCTTGAAGGACTTCCGGAACATCAACAGGGATGGAGCTGACCTCACTTCCGGGGGGAGAAGGTCCCACAAGGTGGGCGCCATGGCAGAAAAAGCCCCGCCTCCTGGGACCCGCCAAGTGTAGCTCCCTCACAGACGGGACCCGCAGCATGCCCTCTGTGCCAGATCTGGTGGGATGGGCAGATGTAACTGGGGA
The DNA here is from genome assembly GCA_030867105.1 of Liasis olivaceus. Lineage (NCBI taxonomy): Eukaryota > Metazoa > Chordata > Lepidosauria > Squamata > Pythonidae > Liasis > Liasis olivaceus. Next base: position 17,705,562 of record CM061348.1, on the reverse strand, counting down.
GAGGCAGTCCCTCAGGTAACCCAGCCCCATGCCATGAAGGGCTTTAATGGTCAAAACCACCACCTTGAATTGGGCCCGGAACAGACTGGCAATGTTACACACGCTGCTCCCAGGTTCGGCTTATGGTCACTCACTCACACACTCACTGCCTGTTGAGGCACTTGGATCTTGTCAGCCCCCCTTGCTTTCTACCTGGGTTTTCCAGATAGGTGCGGCTGGAGCAGACAGACACACAGCCCTGGTCAACAGCCGGGAAAGAATTAGGGACACACACAAATCACTTCCAACCGAGCACTGAGGCACAAGAGGTTCTTTGGAATACACGGAGACCCAGTGGATTTAAAGTAACAGCAAAACTTTACTGGTTGCAAGGTACATTTGCTCTTTCTCATACACACACGCACGCGCTCATCCACACTTACCCACGTCCTTCCCAACTAGGCTGCCAGGCACTAGCTAGAGGGACAGAAGCCGCCAAGTCTGGATCCAAAGGTGACTCAGATGACTCAACTCAGAAGACTCAGAAGACTCAGAGTGGGCAGGCTTTGGGACCCCTTTTATCCCCAAAAGTCCTTGCTTGGTCAATTTACAAGTTGATGGGATTGGGGTGAGGGTTTCCATGTACTCAGGCCCAACTTCCCTTTTCTGGTTCAGGTCCTTTGTTTGTTCCTTAACGACTTGCTTCCTTCTTATCTACCTCCCTGAAGGGATCCCATAGATAAGTTTCCTGGCTTTTGTCCTCTCTGCTTACCTACCTGCTTCATCTTTAGTTATGGCAGCTTCAGCAACCAATGCAGCTTGCGGAGCAGAGGCCTGCCATGTGCTTTTCTAGAGGCACACATAAGTGCCCACCTGCTGCATTCTGCAATCTGGTTGGTTGGTTTGTTTTAACTAGCCTCAGCCCCGCCCAAGAGCTCTTTGTAAAGGGACTGCTTTGGGTTTTTGGGTTTTGGTTTTTCCTTCTTCTGCAGCCAAAGCCAGCTCCAGCCCCACCCAGGAGAACGGCAAAAAGGGGTGTTTTAGGATGCTGCCTTTGAGGGGCTGCCTTTAGCATTTTTCCCCCCATTTTCCACAGCCAAAGCCAGCCCAGCATGGCCCAGCAGCCAGGCCAGGCACGCCTCGTCAGCAGTGGGAGGAAGAAGATGGCAAGATCTGCTGGAGCAGCGGAGTGCAAGGCAGCAGGGGGTCAAAAGAGGTATAGATGGGGGGAGATAGGCGGGGGGGAGTTGCAGCATCCTCATGGTCATAAGAGCAAGTGGGCTGCCAAGCACTTGAATTTTAATCACGTGACCGCAGGGGCGCTGCAATGGTCATAACTTTGGGCACCAGTCATAAGTCACTTTTTTCAGTGCGTTCATAACTTTGAACTATGGTTGGTAAGTGAGGACTACTTGTAATCAAGAAAACAAGACACCACCAGAAAGAAACCACACATAATCCAGAAACCATTAAGTAAAGACAAAGCAGCCAGGGAACTAACTGGGAATTTCTTTCACCAAAAAAATACCCACAATGCCCTACATAAAAGCTTTCTCAATGCATTGATATGAATAATTGATTTCCTAATATGTTTCTTTTCTTTTTAAGAACAGTACTCAAAGTTCAGATCAAAATCTCACCAAAATTTAATTGTACTTCAAAGTTGTAGTCATGCTGTCCTGGAATAAAACTTCTTCCTCGTTTTTTTCCCACTCTGCCAAACACCCAGCAGAATGTTAGTTGGAAATGGATTTACTTGCAAGGAATCTAAGTTGGGAATCTAGGACAAATGAAAGGGAAGTACTCCTTCATATGGCACAGTGTTAAACAATAGAATTTGTCGTCAGAAGATGTGAAATCAACAGCTATCTGGCATCATGAACTCTAAAGATGATGTTCAACATCAGTGCAGTTCAGAATATAATTTTCTGGGGAACGATAGCTGTTGCCCTTGTAACTTCTTTATAATCTTCTCGGAGGACTCTTATAGCAACCCCATGAACATATAAGCAGAAACATCAAAAACAAGCTGGCCCAATTCTTGGAAGAAGAACAAGTCTTCAGTGCCTTATGGAAGGCTAGTCAGGTCAGGACCATCTGAATCTTGGGAGATATGGTGTTCCACAGAGCAGGTGCTATGTCACAGAAGGCATACTTCCTGGATCTCATTGCATGATTTGTTTAATGGAGGGGATCTGGAGCATGCCTACCCTGTCAGATCTCGTGAGATGAGCAGAAATGATTGGAGATAGGCAGTCTCACAAATAACTGGGCCCTGTGCTAAGAAGGGCTTTATTGGTGAAAACCAGCACCTTGAATTGCACCCAGAAGCCCACTGGGAATCAATGCAGCTTGCTGAGAGGTGTTACCAATGTAACACCGATAACTATCAGCACTGCTGCATTCTGGACTAGCTGTAGCTTCCAAGTGGTCTTCAAGGGCAACCCCATGTAGAGTGCACTGCAATAATCCAGATGGGAGGTGAGCAACATAGAAGTAAAAGTAGTGAGAAAGTCAGAATTTCCTGAAGGACTTTTCTAATGTTATGCATAGGGTACAGTTATGCACAGTTGGTCCAAATACAGAATAAATAAATTTGAACTCTCTTCCAATTATAACATCCATATTGTTTGATAAATCCACTCCCTAATATCCCAGGGGTAGCAATGTAAGATTGTTGAGCTGGAATACCAAGAGGTCAGAGAACTGTATTGCAAGGCTCCATTTTTGCCTTTAAGTCAGTGTTGACTCCTGGCGACTGCCTGGACAAGTCCCTGCAGTTTTCTTGGCAAGATGTTTTGGAAGTGGTTTGCCCTTGTCTTCTTCTTCTTCCAAGGGCTAAGAGAGAGGGACTGGCCCAAAGTCCCCCAGCTGGCTTTGTGCTAAGGTGGGACTAGAACTCATGGTCTCCCAATTTCTAGCCTGATGCCTTAACCACTACACCAGACTGGCTCTATTAAAATAACTTCACTGAATAAAAACAGTACAGGAAAACTAGAAGGAGGTGAAATGAGAGAGGGAGGTGAGTCACAGCTAGGTTAAGCTTCCAGGAAACCTAGTGTGGATTTCTGCTAGACTGCACTCTGGCACAACAGAGCAATGTTGAAGTGGAGGAGAGATGGAAAGGAAACACCCAGAAAGAAAACTGAAATATTGTGAGAGAGAATTTATCTTAAAAAGAGTCACTGGTGGGAGTTAGATTTTTTTTTTTGGAGGGATGGAGTCTACTTATGTATGAAATACTGGATAAGGAGGTAAAGGCTGTGATGATTTTTTTATTTTTAAATAAAAATATTATTAATATTATATATTAATACATTTCTCCTTCATTTTATATGAGCAAGGTAGCATGAGTGCATTTCCTTACTAAAAGTAAAAATGAAATTTGCGTCTGCTCAGGGGCCATTCCACACAGACACCCGGAGTAAAGGCAAATTTCTGAGCATGCAAGTTCTTAAAAACACAACCACTGTCAAATATCATTCTCTAAGTGGTTACACATATCCTTGATGCAGCAAGTGACATTCACAAAATAGCCTAAGTTGCTGTATCTTCTTCTCTGTGCATAGTCTTTAACGCTAGCAGGACAGCCTTCCATTCTGTATTTCAGTTTGTTTTCTGCAAAAAGACACCAGGATAGAAAGGGAGAAAAGATGAGATATCACTGACAATTCTTTGGATATTTTCAGAATTGATAGGAAGAACATTATGGCTTCTGCAATGTACCGCTAATAAGTGCAGAATTTATTGCAATCATGGACCCGTAGATTTTAATACAACCAAGACCATAGAAGCTACTACTGTACAAGAAATCCATACAAAAGTAAGAATGCAGTTAAAATAACAGAGAACCCCAAAGATAGTTCTCCCTAATATGATTGAATTATTTTTTTTTAAAAGTGTCCACCTTACAGGCACTTTTAATTTGAATTAAGAAGCAGAAAAAATGCCAAAATATTGGTGTCACTTCCAGCTGAAGTTTTTAATAAAGGGAGATGAAACCTCTCTCTGGATTCTCCATCCAACATGTAATATCAGGAATTATGGTCAACTGCTTCAGTTACCTTTATATTTCATTTAATAGAATCATGCTGAATTGACCAGGTAGCAAAGCAGAAGGAAGCCCGTTCAACAACCAAAAAAAAAAAAAAGGTAAACAAGGTATCTGAAAACAGCTCATGTCTAGGGGGCTGATAATTCCATAATTTGAAAAAGAGGAGGTGTTTGTATTAAATCCTTGATGGTATGACAGTTTCAAGCTTCAGTGGAAGATTAGCCTTGCTGGTTCATAGGTCTGTTTTGCCCAGCGTTCTATTCCCACAATGGTCTACCAAACCCAACAGGAAATCTATCAGCAGGACATGGGCATAGGCACGTCCTCTGTGACACACGCACACACTTTCTAATAAGTAAGCAAGCAGTTAAAGGGATGTTGTAGCACTGCTACAAGATGTAATTCAGCAAAAGCATTCAGTGTTTTGATCAAATAATATTTTGATAGGAAGAGCCAGCACGATGCAGGCCTTGGACCCATCTCCTGGTTAAGATGGAGACTTATTGGTTGCAGGTCTCCTATTCTCCCTGTTAGCTTTAGAGAAAATGTCTTATCTTGGACTACCAGTTTGTTTAATTGGTAGGGAGAAATTTGATATATTTCTCCTTCAATTATGTCTTAAACTTTGGAGGACTTCCAAAGGCTTCAAAAGCTGATTGTGAGAAAAATACATCCTTCATCTGCAGAAAGTGAAATCTTTAAAGGTCCACCTGCTGATAAACCTGGCAAAGCTGATATTTTTTAAAATGAAGAAGAGTTGTTTTGTCTCCTGCCAGCATTCATGATACCCTACAGGTCTCTCATCTTGTTGCTTTTCAAATTCCTCACAAATGTGTTTAGCTAAAATTGAGAAAAGTAACCAGAAAATTGTCCAGATCTATTTCATAAGATTACAGAACTGTTGTTCTTATCAGTTACCCCACTTGTTTCCCAGTTCTTACAGCAAAGCTGCCAATAGATGGAGGGGCTGCAAAAAAAGGTGTTTTTAAATTTATTTTTCACCCAGGTTGTTGCAGAGCCTGATTCTGATTTTGGCTGAGAAGGAGTGACTTGCTCAAGGTCACCCAGCTGGCTTCTGGACCTAAGGGAGGACTAGAATCTGGATTTTCCTGCTCCTAAACCAGCACCTTAACCACTATACCATAATGGCTGTTACAAAGATATTAAAAGAAGTAAGGAAGGTAATTACAGAGCCTCAGAAGACAAAGATCAATCAACCTAAAACAAGCAATCAGAAATGCACAAAGAAGTGGTGGATCCCCAAGATGAAAGAGTTCAGGTGCCATCAAGTCATTTTTGACTCCTAGCAACCACATAAATAGGTTTTCTCCAAGACAACATGTCTCCAACCTGGTTTTTCAAGTCTTCCGGTGGTGCCCCATCACCATTGTAGCTGAGTCCATCCACCTTGCTGCTGGTCTTCCTCTTCTTTTCTTCCTTTTCACCTTTCCCAGCATTAGAGCCTTTACCAGAGAGCTGGGTCTTCACATAATATGTCCAAAGCAGGATAATTTGAGCCTGGTCATTTGTACCTTGAGTGAGAACTCTGGGTTGATTGTTACAATGATCCATTTGTCTGTTTTCTTGTCTGTTCATGGTACTTTCAGGAGTCTTCTCCAACACCAAAGTTCAAAGGCATCAATTCCTATCCTGCTTCTTCAAAGTCTAACTTTCACTTCCATAGAGTGTCACAGGATGGCTTGCACTATTCTGATCTCTGTACACAGAGACACATCACAATATTTAAATATCTTTTCCAAGCCCTTCATGGTTGCTCCACCAAATGCTAGTCTGTGGCATATTTCTTGGTGTTTCTTCCTTTACTGTTGATGGTTGATCCTAAAAGGCAGAAGCTGTCTACCACTTTGATACCTTCATTATCAGTTCTAAGGTTGGTTGTTGTACCTGTCGTCATTAGTTTGGTCTTCTTTATATTTCATTTTAGTCCCATTTTGTCACTGAAAGTCTGAGTAGATATCACCAAAATCTCACCAAAATCAATAATACTTTCTTTTAAGAAAAGTGGCATGTTTCTCTCAGTAGAGCCTTTCTAAGCTAGATTTAAGCTGGCTACTAACAAATAGGTAAGACTTAATTAAGGAAGTGGAAACAGCATGTTCTTTGGGGAAAATGACCATATTGTGGTGTAGTTCTTAACTATAAGAGAAATTAAAGTAGGGTATGACTGAACGCATATCTTGGACTTTCAGAAAGCAGATTTTAATAAACTCAGAGCAATGATAAATGGTATTCCATGGAAGGAGAAGCTAAAGTAAAATAAACTCAAGATGGATGGATGTTCCTACTTAAGGAGATGCTAAAATACAGCTGTAAACGATTCCAGGGGAGGACTGAATGGAAAACAGCAGAAGTCTGCAAGGCTGTGCAAGAATTTTAGTAAAGATCTGAAAACAGATCTTTTTTCTCTTCCCTAGGTAAGGTTAAAAAAAGGGGGTGGGGGGCAATCACCAAAGAAAGATGCATAGAGATAAATAATAGAAAGCCTAAAGTGGAAATGGGTGCCCAATAAAGCAAACATTTTTCAAATATGTTCTGCAGCAGATTTATTGGTTCTTACTCTTCCTTAAGGTACCCTTCGTAATTGTACTCAGCATCCTTGATTATTATAATTCTTTGCAATATTGGAACACGGCTCTTCTACAAGATTTCAACTTACGGAAAAAAACCTGGATTGCAATGCATTTGTTGTTATCTTTTGGAAAGCATATATTCTCTTTCTTACTTCAGCCTTTCCTGGGATCCTCCCGAACACAGTAGTGGCACTTCAGACTATAAGCTGCAAGGGCAGAAAGACAGACTCAGCTGGTTCGATGATAATAAACTATCTGTTTTGTGTTAGGGTCTCGTGGTTTGTGTACTTTTTGGAATGTTGCTGCATGTATTGGTTGTAAAAGTGTATCACTCTCTTGAAGATGACTGATAGATGACGGCAGCCATTTCTTGGCACCTCAAACCCTCCAGAATGCTGGCTGGGGAATTCTGGGAATTGAAGTCCACTCATCTTAAAGTTGCCAAGGTTGAGAAATTCTGCAGTAGCGTAATGCTTTATCATCATGCATCATTGTTCACAAATGTTAGGGTGGGAAAAGGCAATCACTGCTGGAAAGATCACCTTTTGTTGGGGGGGCTTTGAGTCATCTGGACTCCTGGTCATTAGTTTTCTTGGCAAGATTTTGGAAGTGGTTGCCCTTGCCTTCTTTTTCTTCCTGGGGCTGAGAGACAGGGACTGGCCCAAGGTTGCCCAGTTAGCTTCATGCCTAAGGCGGGACTAGAACTCATGATCTCCTGGTTTTTACCCTGGTGCCTTTTAACTATTACATCAAAACATCAAAAAATCAAAATCTATCACAGCAAAAGATTACCATACTAAGCTGATTATTTTCTGTCTCACCCTACTGATTTATGTTTCTTCCTCTTAAAAAACTTTCCTCTAAATTAACAGGTGAATTCACCTTATTCTGATGATCAAGTTACCTCTCCCTTAACTTTTGTTTAGCTGAAAGTTCTTTTCTGACAATGTTAAGTTCAGCTTAATTGAATGAATTGTGTGAGGTTTCAAGCCTCCTGAATGGGCTTATGGTAAGAGGGTCCACAGAGAAAAATCTGTCCCTAATCATACCCAAACTATGACTGAATATTTGAAATGATCAGATGGATCAAGTGTTTTCATTCAAGGCAGTACAACACATTTGTTAAATGATGAAACAAAGAGTTACTTTTGGGTTTCTCCAGATATTCCTATTTATTTCATTTTATTTCAATGGGAACAAATGGAGGACAATTACACTTTCAGAAAATGAAGTGGGAAAAGATGGGGGAGGGGGCTCAGATGAGCGTTTTCCCCTCCCCCTGGTCTCTCAGAATCTCAGAAAGACCATGCGGCTTTACAACGGTCACCCAAAGTCGTTTCTACCAGCTAGGCACTCCTAGCTAGGCTAGATCTTAATCAATAACTCTATTTTAGGGCTAAAAATAGAAGCCCTGGCAGCTCAAATAAGTGGTGCTCATTATGTCCTCAAATCCTTCTTATATTCAGATCGGAATCTGAGTGTGGAGAGGGCTGGAGATCCCCTCCTGTCCTAATCTCAAGCAGACCAAAAGGACTATCACATTCCACCCAACCAATCTTTGAACCTGATTCCTTGGAAAAGCTTGTGTGCCTCAAAGATTCGTGCCAAGCAACAGAGAGGATGGAGAGACCTCCTTCTCTCCTTTTTATTCTGACTGTCTTGGATTGCCACCCAAGGGCATTGCTGCTCTTGGTGTTGTAAGGGGAAGGTGTAAAGACAATAGACCTTCCTTCCCAGCCCTTGCTTTCAAGGCATTGTTGCCACAGCATCCACACCACGTGGCTAGCACTGAACTTGTAAGTGGGTGGGAAAACAGGAGGGAGGGGCTGGGGGACAGGAGTGAGGAAATGGGGAGCTCAATGTGGGAGTAGACCCAGGCTGAATCTCAAATTCAAGCCACCTGGAAATTAGCCAAATTGCTGGCCAGTTTGGAATGAGACAGAGAGCCTGGTGTAGTGGTTAAAGGCACTGGACTAGAAGCCAGGTGACTGGGAATTCTAGTCCTGCTTAGGCAGGAAGTGGGTGACCCTGGGACAATCACCCTCTCTCATCCCCAGGAAGGAGGAGGCCGGGGCAAACCACTGTCGAAAAACTTGCCAAGGAAACTGCATGGACCAGTCCTTGTAGTTGCCACGAGTCAAGAGCAACGTGAAGACATGCAACTGTAGTGTGAGCTAGTTTAGCATAGACTGAGTAAAGACCTACCAAGGCAAATGCCAGTTGTGAGGTGAAGGACATGCTGACCTTCTTCTAAGGTGTCACAGAGCACATGGCTAGGTGTCCTTCAAGCAGACCACCTACTTACCAAGTAAAACCTGGAGGTGGGATGTAGCTCTTGGTTCCTCCTCCTGGGCAGCTGATCCTGACCATGAGGAGCTAAGTGGAAGTCTTCCTAATTTTGTAGGAAGAATTCCTCCGAAATCATCTGCCCAGAGATACCACTAACATAAAGGAAATGCCATTTAAAGGACCTACCAATAAGTAAAGAGTTGAAGAGAATTTTGCTCTGCTGCCACTAGAGACACTGCCTTTGAAGCCAGACCTCTCAAACATTACTGTAATATGGCTCTGAGATCCCTTTCTCACCTCTTGAGTTCTAGGCAAATGCTCAGACATCCAGAGGCTGCCACTGGCTATATTATTCTATCCTGAACCAATATTACAAAAATAAGACATAACTGAATTTCTGAAGTCTGGAATTATCTTACTGGATAATTCTACCAGGCCACAAAAGTGACCTTGGAGCATCCTTATGGTCACCTGCCAGAAGCAGAAAGCAGTTTTCCAGAAGAAAGGAGATCCCTGAGACATTTTTAAAACCATCAGGGTACCTAGAACTTGCTTTGCAATCCCAAATTGGCTGATCATATCTTAAAATGAATGCATCAGAATAAGAAGGGTAACAATCAAATGAAGAAGAGGAAGCAAAAAGCTGGAAACAATTTTGGCAATTTGGATGAAGGTCTTCCAACTGGTTCCTCCAGGACAGATTATATGTGGAGCTCAACCTTCCATACTCACCAACACTTGTTTTAGAAGGTGAAAAAAACCTGGAAGAGAAGATCTACTACCTGCTACTGGATGAGGCCATTAAAGAAAGAGGAAGCAGGCATATAGTATCTTCCTATCAAACCTAGATATATAGCTTGAGGCAAACCTTTCTCCTTCTAATTGCAATTGCTGGGACTACTAGAGGAAGTAACCTTTCCTTGGAGTTTAGTTCCAGCTCTAATCTATTTACTGGGTGAACTTTATGAACCCATGCCTGCTGTTTTATCCCCTCCTCCCTCCCACTCTCCTTTTCTTTTTGTGCTGTGTCTCTTATGTAGTAAGCATTGTCTTCCTTCGGATCTGAGAACCTTTTCTGGCTGATGAACCAGGTAAAAATGGTTGAATTAGAACCATAAGCATATGGTATGCTCAAATCACTTAGGATGACTTGAGGACATAAACTAAGCCACTTGCAGGAAAGGAAGCATGCTAAAAGGCTGTCCAGCTGTGTTTGGGGTTCAGCCCCACCTTGCTAAGTTTCTGAGAATAAACAATGATCTGTTTGAACATCATCGATATGTGTCCTTTATTCCTTTGAGCCTGGGTCATGAGATATTTTTTTCAGAGATCGAAATGGTACTTGAAGTTGCTGATGAAGAAGGGCCTAGAACAACCCTTTTCTGCATTACTGAGTAACCAAAACTAGCCCACACAATTGAAATCTGGAGGAAGAGTTTTCAAGGTCGGACGGCATTTGTCAAGGTGGTGGCTCTCCTGAGTAGGTGGGGGAAGAGAACAAACAGTGATGCAAATGCTATTTTGGAATATATTAAGAGCAGCATAAAGTCCAGACCTCAAGAAGTAATTGTCCCGTTCTGCTTTGCCTTGGTTGGGCCCTATTTGGAACACTGTGTCCGCTTCTGCCACCTCAGTCCCATCTAAAAAGGACTTTGATAAATTTACAAAGCAGAGAGAGTTCAGAAGAAGGCTACTACATGATGGATGGCTAAACAAACTGGGTATGTCTAGCCTGCAGAAGAGAAGACTGAAGGAAGATATGATAGCAGTCTTCAAATAGCTAAATGGTTGTTGGTAGACCTGCTCTCTGATGCTCAGGAGGACAGGTCCAGAACCAATAGGTTGAAACTATAAAGAGATTCAAGTTAGATATTGGAAGGAATTTCCTGATGGTAAGAGGTATAAACCAATGGAATAGGTAGCTTCCTCTGAGGTCCCTTCCTATAATTCTGTGCCCTCTGAGTTTTGCATAAGAACTATCTGGTATCATTGTGCTTGTATTTTATTCATTAAATATGTTGGAACTCTTTGGATAGACACACAGGCTTATAATTAAGGTTAATAATTTACACAGGAGCCTTTGAGGAGTCATTTACCAGGACTGATGGGGGTGATATACAAAATTAAGACAATTGTGCTGTTTTTGTTTGTATTAATTTCTATCTTTCAGTGATCTTAAGAAAGACACTTTATTCTATCAGGAATAGGGATTATTCACAGGATACAATTGTTCTGTCACCAGAATGAGCAGACAACTGTTTCTGGAGGTCATAAATGGACATTGTCTTCTAGTACTTTCTTCTATTGCTTTCACACTCACCTTCAAAGCAACCTCAAGCCATATTTCTCTGTTCCACTTCTGAAATATACTTTTCCCTGTTATGTCACTCAGATGTTCCTCTCTGTTTGAAATAAAGTCCCAAACGGATGTTTCAGTTTGTTGCAGGCTAACCTCAACCATTCATTATTTACTTTGCAGAGGAAAAACCACCCTTATACCTGAGCCAATACTCATCATGTACATATTTATTTGTTTGTTTGTTTGTTTATTTATCACAGTTATATAGCTGCCCATCTCACACAAAGCAACTCTGGGCAGCGTACAACAATTAAATAAATAACAAGATAAAAAGGTTCCATAATTCACTTTAGGCATAGAACCTGAAATAGCATAGTGGTTAAGATCTTTGCTTAGCATAGAGAAGGTTGCCTGGTGAAACTCTTCTACTTCAGATAACTGATGAAATGGTAGATCCCTGGACTTATTTAAAAACAAGAACAAAACGGTAAACCAGCAGCCTTGTCTATCCCAAGAAAATAATGTAACTACTGAGCTATTTCAGCAATGGTGGTAAAGAGTGGTACAGAATCTATTAGAATACAGCAGGATATAAAACACGTTTTTTTTTCAAACTAGGATGCTTGAATAGGTTCTGCAAGGGACTAAAGGAAAAAGACAAAATTTGAATGCACTGGTCTCAGAGGCACACTCAGCCATACACTTCTGCTTTGATGCTGTTCTTTTTTTCTCACTTCTCTACTCACTAATGTTTGTTATCACCAGTGTTTACAAGCAGTCCACATAAGAGGACCTGGGTATCTTTTTCTCACTATCGCTCAAGTTTTCTTTCTTCCCATAGGCATAAAACCCAACTTCCTATCTGCTCCCCAAACTCTAACAAACATTTCCCAGACAGCCCATGTTTTCTAAGTGCAGCTGAAAGCAGAGAGAGCTAGAAATCTGGTAGGATTTCTAACTTGTTTAGCACAAGAGCAATCACAGTTACATAACACAATAACATAAGAAATCTTCCCAAAAGTTTTGTTAAATATTGCTGCCTGCCAAAAAGAAGTCCTTTTGTACAGAACAACTAATATCCCAGAAAACTAAAAAATAGCTTTTTCAGTCAAAATGGAAGCTTCATGTAGCACTCTCTAGTATGGCTCAATGAGTAACGCAAACCTAGAAACCTGGTTAAATCGGCGTTCTAATTAAGCATTTATGCAAACCCAGAAGAAAAGAGATGGAGGCTCTTCTTCAGAAAACTTTGAAATCCATGTTCAAAAAATCTTGAAGAATGCTGTTCTCAGAAAAAACTAATCAAGATTGAACCTTGTTAGAAGTTGGATGGAAGATCACCAGAGAATCCCAGGGCTGTAGGCTAGATAGGGAAATTAAAGGAAAAAATCAGGAAAGAAGTCAATGACAAACTCTGCCTATATTTTTATTAAAAAAAAAAAAGATGTGTCCATGAAGTCACCAAGAGTTGAGCACTTAAGGGACCCTTTAGCCCAGCTAGGTAGCAGCATCTAGCTAACCTAAGCTGATCTTGCAAAGCTAAGCAAGATCACATATGATTAGTACTTGGATGGAAGATCAACAAGAAACATCAGAGATACAGACCAGAATATGAGACTGAAAAAGTGTCTTGGAAGAAAGCAGTAGCAAGTCACCTCCACAGAAAACTACCTGGATGTGTCCATGAAATAATCAAACTTGAGTTCAAGGAAGCGTTACATTCTGCTGTCGATATGCCCAGTGACCACATGTCTAAAGTAGATTCTAACTCACACATCCATATATGCACAGAGGGGGGTTGTCACTCAATGGGGGTTGAGACTATGCACCTGCAATCTCCATCTCTCCTTTAGTTGTGTATGATTTTTAAGCAAATCCTCTCCATTCACACCCACTTTCAGTTAATCTCCATATATCTCCTTTCCTTTATTTTCACACACACACACACACCCTCCATCCAACACAATAAACTTGCCCGAGAATTCCTTTCATTATGTTCTGGTCAGTTCTTGTCTTTTGTTTGGCCCGATAACACAGCATCTTCTTGGGCTGCATCTGGAAAAGGGAAAAAGAAAATAAAATAAACTACTGGACTCACTGCTGTATAACTGTGGGTGATTCCACAAATTACGTAGTAATTATATCAGAGTTCAGTGGAGTTTCCTTTATACAAATGTTCTGCAGAAAGCAACAGCATAATATCACCATACTTAAAATGATACAACTGCCTTGACCATTTTCAGGCCATTCAAGTTTTAATCAAGTCATCATCCAAAACTTTCAGATTTATACCATTCAGTGGCATAAGGCTAGTGATACATGCCAAAACACCCACAACACTAGAATATGCAATTTTGGGGCCAATTGACGCTGAAGACATCTCTGGCAACTGTTTGTTAGGAAGAAAAAAATGGATGGTGTGAAGGGATTTTGGTTGACACATGGGAATGGAGTAGTAACCCACCAATACCTGTTATGTTATAAACATGGGTTGCCAAAAAACTGCAATGCTCAGGAGGCAAAAACTGCATGATTCGAGGTGCCTCAGTGGTGATATGGAAGACGTTCTGCTCAGTGGCATTGTAATGTGGCCATTGAACTTCCCCAGGTGTGGATTTGGTGGGATTCCTGTCAAGGAAATAAAATGATCATATTACAGAAAACAATCAGACTGAACTGCAAGATCAAGGATAGAATGACTGACATCTCAACTTTACATTGTCTCCTAAGCTGAGCATTTTCAAGTGTTATTATTGTTGTTTGCTTCTAAATCTATTGTAGGGGAGATGGGTGGGAGAGAAATCTAATAAATAAATAAAAATAAAATAATAAATAAAATAATAAATAAAATAAATAAATCATTATTTTCAGTAGCGCATGTCAGCCACAAGGCAGATCATAGCGCCTGGAGAAACACATCTTCTACTCATTCCTTTGGGAAATAGAAATTGATGTGGACCAAAATTTACTTTGGCAAAACTGTCATTTCAGCATCAGGGCTTTTTGCAAAGATTAGGTCATTTTAATTTATATTCTGCCTTTCCACATATACAGATAGCCCTCACTTAATGACCATTCATTCAGTGACTGTTCGAAGTTACGATGGCACTGAATGAGTGGTACTCATTACCAGTCCTTGAAGTTACGGTTGTTGCAGTGCCCCTGTAGTCATGTGATCAAAATTCAGGTGCTTTACAGCCCATCTGCATTTATGACCACAGAGTATGCTTCAACTTCCCCCCAGCCACCTATCTCCCCCCATCTCTGCCCTTTTGGCCACTCTGCACTCCATTGCCACTGCCCCCTGCCGCTCTGCACTCCATCACCCCTGCCACTTCCAGCTGGCCTTCACCATCTTCCTCCCACTGTTGATGAGGCATGCTGTGCCTGGCCCTTTGCGAGACAGCTGCTGGCCATGTGCAGTGTTTCTGACTGGCCCAAAGTCACCCCACAAGCTCCTTATCCATTATTGGTCTGAACTGAGTCTCCTTGATCCAAGACCAACACTTTAATTCCCATACTGTCTATCTAATACAACTATCAGAGGCCCAGGTTTATGGAACAAGTGCCCTGGTGCTGTGGTTAAGTGCATCGCGCAAGATTGTCTTACCCATTCCTGGCAAACTGGGCCCAGTAGTGCATCATACGTTGGCTTAGCACCATGTCAACTTCTGCATTTGATTGATTGAATCCTGGAAGTGATGAGAGCGTTCCAAAGAGATAAGGGACCTCAATGCCATGAGCTGCACCCATCCACGCTTGCCAAATGGAGGTAGGAATGTGGTGGTTGAAGGAGTAAGCATACACAGAGCTCCCAGTTCTTACCATCCTTGCAGCAATTTCAGTTAGCGGACACACAAAATAGTGATCTCTGCTAAAATGGGCCCAGATCTGATGGTACGGATCTGGCCCGTGGTTCTCTTCATTGTACTTAAGTGCTACAGCCCTGAGAATATCGTCTTCAAGATGTCTTTTTAATATGATGCTTATACCTGGTGCGACCTGCTCCCAGGTCACAATTTTGGTCTGTTCTATAACATTCAGAATTTGAGGTATAAAGACTGAGCCATCGTCACCTGTAACACCTATAAGTAGTGGTTTTGCTGGCGTTTTCCCAGTCTGTAGAAGTCTCTTTGGATCTTCAGGAAGGAAATCCCCATCGGAGGTGGGTAAGAAGAAACTGAAATTCTTAAACATACCAACTTCCTTATTTTGGAGACAGCTCACTGTGGCACTGTGATTCCCTTTAGTGCAGTTCAGCTTTCTAGCTAAATGAAGGGCACTTTGCTTGATGTTCTCAGGCTGAATCGAAGCCCAGGGTGCATTGGGAGCTCCACTCTGTAGCACAGCTCGGGCAAAAAGGGATTGGCTTACAGGGGACAGGAGGTGGAAACCCACAGAGGCTGCTCCAGCACTGTGACCAATGAGAATCAACGTATCTGCATCACCCCCAAGGACAGCTGCATTCTCCTTCAACCACTTCAGAGCCTGATATTGGTCCCATAAGCCCATATTCCCTGGGATTTCTGGTGGGAAGTAGAGAAAGCCCCAGACCCCCAGCCGATAGTTCATTGATGCCACAATGACATTCTCGGTAGCAGCTAATGATGCCCCATTGTACAAGTCCAAAGATGCTGCACCAACAATAAATCCTCCACCGTGGATCCAAACAAGGATAGGAACTGGCGTGGAGGGCTGGGGATGAGGCACCCAAATATTGAGGAAAAGACAGTCTTCAGAATGTGGCGTACTGGCAACCCACATATTTGAAAAAGGAAAGCCAAAAGAGGTCCTTTGGTGACAAGGTTTACCAAAGTGGGTCGCCTCCAAGACATGACTCCATGGTTGATGTGGGACAGGTTTCTGGAAACGCAGTTTCCCTACTGGAGGCTCAGCATATGGGATCCCTAGATAGGCAGTTACAGCACCAGATCTAGTTAGGACTCGCATGCCTTTAATGGATCCACTGCTGGTGACCACCATGGTGTCACTTTCAGAGGGGGCACTGGAAATCAGCTGGCAGAAGCAAAGGCCCAAGAACGCAGGGAGGAGAGTAGGCATGGCAGCAACTGAAAAGAACATGACCCAGGATAAGAAGTGATACCTTGGCTCTGATCTAAGAGAGACAAAAGACAAACACACGCACACACTGTAAAATCCTGCCCATAGTTTTCATCATTAGACAGTGGGGTTCAGAAGGTGGCAACATCTGGCTTCAGAAGACAAACAGGGTTGGGGTTGGTTAGGATTTGGATGGGAATTTCCAGGAATAGCAAGGCTATGGGCTAAACTGGGAAATAGGAAGGCCATCTCCAAAGAAGGAAATGGGTGACCGCTTCCATATTTTTGCTGGGAAAACTACACAGCCATGCCAGTGAAGTCATCAGAAATCAAGCTTCACTCAAAGGATTCTGTCCATAATCCAAACCTGGAGACATAACAAAGTTTTAAATAAACAAACATTTGCAGCTGTCCAACAGCTGAAACAATAAATGTTTAGGCACACATGAGAGTTCCCAACTGTAGGACAACCTCCGTATCTATCTATCTATCTATCTATCTATCTATCTATCTATCTATCTATCATACCACTAGATCTAGACCTCTGGCTGCACAAATTTTAATTGTTTATGACACATCATATAGAAGAAATATCTAGACCTGATTTTCCAGTAAAGATTGCCAAACAAAGGAGAAAAGGAAATGCAATTATAAAACCAACAAATGTTAATCTTTCAGCATCTGCCCTCCATGACAGCTGAAAGGTACAACCAAGTTAACCGACCTTGAACTTCTTTAGCAAATAAGCTGCGGCTGTTCAACAAAGCTGGGGCCTTTGGCATGTTGCATCTTCCTGTTTTGCTCATTTGGAGTAAAGAATTCCTACTTTTTAGGTTATGCAGTAGTAAGGCCTAATGATCCTCACTTAACAACACACAAACATATATACCCCTCCCCAACATTTCCAGTTTCACGGAAGATTCACCTAAATACAGGATTAATTTCCAAAACACTAAAAGTAACAGGGTGGGGGAATAAGAAGTTTTGATGCTAAAACAAAATCTTGATTTCCTTTCTGGGGCCACGTCTTCTTCTCTTTTTCCCCTAAAGTGTGTACCAGTTCTCATCCTCTGAAACATACAGTACAGACTTTATTTGTACCACATCTGTTCTCCCTTGGAATCATAGAATCATAGAATCATAGAATTTCGGAGTTGGAAGGGACCACATGGATCATCTAGTCCAACCCCCTGCAATATGCAGGAAACCAGTTAAACCATCCCTGAGAGGTGACTGTCCAGCCTCTTCTTAAAAAACTCCAGAGATGGAGAACTCACAACCTCCGTAGGTAGACTGTTCCACTGTTGTACAGATCTAACCGTCAGGAAGTTTTTCCTTATATTTAAGTGAGATTGTGTTGCTTCTCAGGGACCCCAGCCATTCAGCCAAAAAGTGGGGGGGGGGGGGGGGCTAGATATTGAATTATACTAATTCTTACAGAAACAACCCAGTTGGTTGCAGCAGAACAATAAGTAAATGAATTAAGTTCTGGTACCAACTGTCAGGAGAAGAAAGGAAGTTGAGCGCTAGGGTTCTTGTTGCACCAGTTTGGAAGAAATCAGAAACAAAGGAAATACTGTTGGATCCTTGGAGAGACTAAGGCCAACGAAGCTAGAGATTAGGAAGAAATAAAGATGATTTTTAGACAGCATGGAATCAGTAAGGAAGTCAGAACTGGAGACCTCTAAAAAGTGGTGAGCCTGTCTCATACAGGAAAGGCAAATAAAATATAGATGAGTTAGGAAAGATATAGAATTGTGGGTGCAGACAGGTATGCACACACATGGGTGAGAAAGGAAAGGAGAAGAAGTTAGCTTGAGAGCAACGGGTAGGAGAAGCAAGACAAGGAAATGGTTAGCCTTGGAAGAGGCAGCTAAAGGAGATAAAGGGAGTAACTTACAAAACTTTAAGTTAAGGTAGAAAAAATAGACTAGAGAGCAAGAGGTAAAAAGGAGAATGCTCCAGGATTTTCCTCCTGCAGCACTTCCTGCAGGAGCGCAACAAATTCAGGAGGCGCAACAAATTCAGGAGGATCAGCGGTAGTTCGGCCAATCAGGATGGAGCGAGAGTGGCAAGTTTCCTCAGTGAGGAAATTGCCCAGTGGACCAGCTGGCTGGGGTGGGGGGAGAATTACAGTGGTACCTCAAGATACAAATTTAATCCGTTCCGTGACTCTGATCGCAAGTCGAATTGGTCGCATCCTGAAGCACGTTTTCCCATAGGGTTCAATGTAAATACAGCTAATCCACCCTCCGAATTGGGTCGCATCCTGAAGCACATGTCCCCATAAGGTTCAATGTGTCAGCCGGCGTTGCACGGCTAGGAAATTCCCCAGGCGCGCTTTAGTCAGCCCTAGCGCAGAAAAAGGAAGTGCTAATGAAATCTGAGAACGGCTCCCGCGCGCACAGCGGAGCGGGAGCTTCCCCCCCACTCCCCGCGCTGATTCCTCTTAATTCCGCGCTCTTTCCTTTGTGCATAGCCCTTGGCGTGTGCACAACAAAAGCACAGTGAAAGCAATGGGGGGGGAAGGCTTATGTAGCGCGCACAGCGGAGCGGGAGCTTCCCCCCCCCCACTGATTCCTCCGCGCTGTTTCCTTTCTCCATAGTGACAAAAGCACAGTGAAAGCAATATCAGCGCGCTGGGGGGAAAGGCTTATGTCGCGCGCGTGCACAGCCGGGAGCAGGAGCTTCCCCCCCCCCCCGCGCGCTCAGATTTCATTAGCACTTCCTCTTGGAAGCCGCGACCACGTGGCAGCAGGGCAAATGGCCGCGGATCCGGTTCGTAGCTTGAGGCGGAGTTCGCATGTTGAGGTAAATTTTTGCGGCCGGAGCTGGTCGCATCTCGAAATTTTCGTAAGGTGGGGCGTTCGTATCTTGAGGTACCACTGTAATAGCTAAAGGGCTGAGAGAAGGAGGAGCAGACAGGATTAAGATAGGCCAGACAAGAGGAGGTCCAACCCAGGAGAAAGGATTAAGCCAATAGAGGCGAATATGTGTAGCTCAGGGTTGAACTGTGGAGTCCTTGGGGTTCTCGGAGCTTGGCTCTTTTCTTGCAAATATTTTGTTACCCAGCTAGGTAACATCTTCAGTGCTGAAGATGTTACCTAGCCAGGTAATGAAATGCTTGCAAGAAAACAACCAAGCTCAGAGAACCCCAAGGACTCCACAAAGGATTGAGCAGCCAGACACACACACAAAGTCTGAGGAAAACAGCTCTATTGAGCCTTTTTGTAGAAATCGTTGCTTGCTATGAGCTTGGTGCCAATAGAGAGGGGAGCGGGTTTGTTTAATTATGCCCTGGATTTTTAAAATGTGCTGCACCTTTAAGGAGACTTCTAGCTCTGGGTGAGCCTCTCAAGACACAAAGCTGAGTTCAGTAAACCCCCTGAGTTCGGTAAAAATGAGTTTAAAGGTATTCTTGTACCGGTGTGATACTGTTTGCATAGCTGTAAGCTTGTAAGGCAACCAGGACATTTTTGGGTGGAGGAGAGGGAACCGGGTAACAAAGGTAATTGTTTACCTGGTTAATTAAGTCCCAAATAAACCTCCTTCCCTGCCTGGGATCAGACAAGTGAAAATTCCTCCATCTCTTTCTGAAGGTCTCAGGGACATAACAAGCCTCATACAGAGCACAAGTTTCCCCAGTGCCCAGCCCAGCCCAGCCCAGTTATGATAACTATGCATTAATCAGCACACATGCAGTGTTGTTTCCCCAACACACACACACACCCCTCCAACCCTCCAAACGTTATTCTTCATTTTCTTTCTTTTTCCAAAAGACGCTAAAACTCCCAAGGGGACACAAGACTGAAATTAAGAGTGCAGCAGATCGCTCTCATTCCAACCCTCCCAATGACGACAGTGCCATCCTTGGAGTAACCCCCACCCCCTTTGGGCTGCACCCTATGACAGCAGCCCATAAGCAATTCAATATCTATCTTCTAGAAGAAGAGATATGCCTTTTCTCCAAGGTCTTACCAAGCCCAGCTCTGTCCCTGCAGACCCTGTTCTTGTTTTTTGGTATGGCAACAGTGGGAAGAGCCAAGGGGAGTTTCCCCCTGTTGTTCCTCCTTCTGCCCTTTGGTACTGTTTGCTGCCCGCCTGCCATCTGAAATGGCCCCTAATAAACCTCCCACCCCGAGAAGACCTGACTTCTTTTCCCTTTTCAGCTCTCACATGTTCATTCAGATTTCTCTCAAGAGGAGGGAGAGAAGAAAGGAATGAGGGTAATGGCCAGGGCTGTACGTTCTTGCCTGTGAGCAAGAAGGCTGAGCTGAAATTCCTCAGGAGAACTTTCTCACAGATCTGTTGATTTCTTTTCTTCTTTCAAATGCTTTTTAATCAATTAGCCATGCTGGCTGGGGAATTCTGGGAGCTGAAGTCCACACATCTTCAAGTGGCCAAGGTTGAGAAGCACTGCCCTGGAGAAACTTCAGGAAAATGGTTGCCACTATCTTTCCAGCCCTGCATTTGAATTGTGTGAGGTCTCAAGCCTCCTGAATGGGCCTGTGGTAAAAGGGTCCACAGAGAAAAATCTTGGCAGAAACTGACCCTAAAGTATGATTCAATGTTTGAAATGATGACATGGATCAAGTGTTTTCATTCAAGGCAGTACAACACATTCGTTAAATGATGAAACAAAGAGTTATGTTTTGGGTTTCTCCAGATATTCCTATTTATTTCATTTTATTTCAATGGGAACAAATGGAGGAAAATTATACTTTCAGAAAATGAAGTGGGGAAAGATGGGGGAGGGGGCTCAGATGAGCGTTTTCCTCTCCCCCTGGTCTCTCAGAATCTCAGAAAGACCATGCGGCTTTACAACGGTCACCCAAAGACGTTTCTACCAGCTAGGCACTCCTAGCTAGGCTAGATTTTGATCAATAACTCTATTTTATGGTTAAAAATAGAAGCCCTGGCAGCTCAAATAAGTGGTGCTCATTATGTCCTCAAATCCTTCTTATATTTAGATTGGAATCTGAGTGTGGAGAGGGCTGGAGATCCCCTCCTGTCCTAATCTCAAGCAGACCAAAAGGACTATCACATTCCACCCAACCAATCTTTAAACCTGATTCCTTGGAAAAGCTTGTGTGCCTCAAAGATTCGTGCCAAGCAACAGAGAGGATGGAGAGACCTCCTTCTCTCCTTTTTATTCTGACTGTCTTGGATTGCCACCCAAGAGCATTGCTGCTCTTGGTGTTGTAAGGGGAAGGTGTAGAGACAATAGACCTTCCTTCCCAGCCCTTGCTTTCAAGGCATTGTTGCCACAGCATCCACACCACGTGGCTAGCACTGAACTTGTAAGTGGGTGGGAAAACAGGAGGGAGGGGCTGGGGGACAGGAGTGAGGAAATGGGGAGCTCAATGTGGGAGTAGACCCAGGCTGAATCTCAAATTCAAGCCACCTGGAAATTAGCCAAATTGCTGGCCAGTTTGGAATGAGACAGAGAGCCTGGTGTAGTGGTTAAAGGCACTGGACTAGAAGCCAGGTGACTGGGAATTCTAGTCCTGCTTAGGCAGGAAGTGGGTGACCCTGGGACAATCACCCTCTCTCATCCCCAGGAAGGAGGAGGCCAGGGCAAACCACTGTCGAAAAACTTGCCAAGGAAACTGCATGGACCAGTCCTTGTAGTTGCCACGAGTCAAGAGCAACGTGAAGACATGCAACTGTAGTGTGAGCTAGTTTAGCATAGACTGAGTAAAGACCTACCAAGGCAAATGCCAGTTGTGAGGTGAAGGACATGCTGACCTTCTTCTAAGGTGTCACAGAGCACATGGCTAGGTGTCCTTCAAGCAGACCACCTACTTACCAAGTAAAACCTGGAGGTGGGATGTAGCTCTTGGTTCCTCCTCCTGGGCAGCTGATCCTGACCATGAGGAGCTAAGTGGAAGTCTTCCTAATTTTGTAGGAAGAATTCCTCCGAAATCATCTGCCCAGAGATACCACTAACATAAAGGAAATGCCATTTAAAGGGCCTATGGATCCTTTTCTCACTTTGTGTGTTCTGAGCAAGTGCTCAGACAGCCAGGGGCTGCCATTGGCTAGAGTATTCTGTCCAGAACCAATATTACAGAAATAAGACATAACCGAATCTCTGAAGTCTGGAATGATCTTACTGGATAATTCTACCAGGCCACACAAGTGACCTTGGAGCATTCTTATGGTCACCTGCCAGAAACAGAAAGCTTGCTTTGCAATCCCAAATTGGCTGATCATATCTTAAAATGAAACATGAGAATAAGAAGAGTTTGTGAACTCATGCCTGCTGTTTTATCCCCTCCTCCCTCCCACTCTCCTTTTCTTTTTGTGCTGTGTCTCTTATGTAGTAAGCATTGTCTTCCTTCGGATCTGAGAACCTTTTCTGGCTGATGAACCAGGTAAAAATAGTTGAATTAGAACCATAAGCATATGGTATGCTCAAATCACTTAGGATGACTTGAGGACATAAACTAAGCCACTTGCAGGAAAGGAAGCATGCTAAAAGGCTGTCCAGCTGTGTTTGGGGTTCAGCCCCACCTTGCTAAGTTTCTGAGAATAAACAATGATCTGTTTGAACATCATCGATATGTGTCCTTTATTCCTTTGAGCCTGGGTCATGAGATATTTTTTTCAGAGATCGAAATGGTACTTGAAGTTGCTGATGAAGAAGGGCCTAGAACAACCCTTTTCTGCATTACTGAGTAACCAAAACTAGCCCACACAATTGAAATCTGGAGGAAGAGTTTTCAAGGTCGGACGGCATTTGTCAAGGTGGTGGCTCTCCTGAGTAGGTGGGGGAAGAGAACAAACAGTGATGCAAATGCTATTTTGGAATATATTAAGAGCAGCATAAAGTCCAGACCTCAAGAGGTAATTGTCCCATTCTGCTCTGCCTTGGTTGGGCCCTATTTGGAACACTGTGTCCGCTTCTGCCACCTCAGTCCCATCTAAAAAGGACTTTGATAAATTTACAAAGCAGAGAGAGTTCAGAAGAGGGCTACTACATGATCTGGGTATGTCTAGCCTGCAGAACAATCTGGATATGTCTAGCCTGCAGAAGAGAAGACTGAAGGAAGAGATAATAGGACTCATAGAAGTACTAGAAGTTGGTTGTACGTTCTTGCCTGTGAACAAGTCTGAACTGAAATTTCTCATAAGAACTTTCACGCAGATTTGTTGATTTGTTTTCTTCTTTCAGCTGCTTTTTAATGTGTTAGACAAGTCTGGTCATGCCCTAGAGCAGTGTTTCTCCACCTTGGCCACTTGAAGATGTATGGGGCTAGCTGGGGAATTCTGGGAGTTGAAGTCCACACATCTTCAAGTGGCCAAGTTTGAGAAACACTGCCCTAGAGAAATGGTTGCTACTATCTTTCCAGCCCTGTGTTTAGGATGCAATTTTGATATTTTTCATCTGTCTATCCATCCAGTTGTACGCCACCTTTCAAAACTGAGTTTTTCCAGGTGGTTTAGAATGCATTACAGTCACAGAATAAAAATCTGGAAAATTAAAACTATATTTAAAGAAATACTGTCTGTCTTAAATAAAAGCATAATGGTGGAGAGATCCCCAGCATTTTCAGCAAAATGACTCCCTCCCCTTTTATCCTCTACAAATACAGAAGAGAATTTTGAAACTCCAAGCTGTGGGCTGACTTGGAGGCCTCAAGGGGCAGAGGAATGAGTTGAAATCTGTACACAGAGCAAGCAAACCATTTTTAAAAAAATCCTGACACGTAGCATTTACCTTTGCCCCCTTAAAAGAAGAATTACTGGCTTATCCATTGAAATGTACCTAACCATGTACATTATGTGTAATTCACCCTCCCAATGGTCGTGGTCTATGTTAGCAACAACATTCCTCATTTAAAATAACAAATAATCCAGTTATAAATATATTCCCTTGCTCAGAGCCTGATGAATGACTAATAGTAAGGCTTTCCATCTTTTCTACTCTGGTTGAACACCTCTGGACTTTGGAAAGCAGATCATAGCTACTCTTACCTAATGTCAGTTTTGGGGAACAGCTTCCCATTTACAAAATAATGTCGATGAAGTCATGGCCAGTCACTAAGCACCAGTATATTCAGAAGTTCCCTGTTTATCTTGGATTTTCTTCCTTTTCTGGGGTACTTCCAAAACATTATCTTGGGCTACAATCACTTACTATATTTGTTTTGGGATCTCTTCTTGAAAAATAAAATTGATGTTCAGAGATGACACTTCACTTGGCAGGTTTTCAGTCTTAAAATTAGTTTTTGGTAATGTAGAAAAGTTAGATGGGTGCCAAGTGGTCTATTGATGCCTGTATGTGTCATGGCAGACTGTAGTTCAAATTTTCCAGTAATTTGTCTTAAGTCAGTCAAATTAAGATTCCTTCAGAGAGAAAAGCTAGTAATTAACTTGAGTTTCATTGTATAGATGAAGCAAACATTTGACTACCAATAAATGTCCCATCAATAAAATGACCAAGGATCTTTAATTTACTTAAAGTAGGAATGGCCAAAGTTGCTTTTTGCAAAGATAAAAGAATAGATAGGATGTGGTAGTTAATACAGTTTTTAAACATCGCAGAATTAATGAAGAGATAATAGGCAAAACTTTCCAGATTGATAATGGAATGGGCCCCTATTAACTATTGAGAGATAAATTATAGTATGGAAAGTAATGTATATTTGTTATTATTATATTATAATTAACAGGTTACTAATAAATCTTTTGATTTCTATATAGTTTTAAAAAGATTTCCCCCAAAAATATTGATATGCAGTTTATTTAATTTTAATTTTAGTATGCGCTTTATTTAATGAGGATACTGAAAAAAATCATTTGTGGAAAGAGGCTAAAAAGAAAATCTGTTCCAAGACAGGAAAAAACCCAGTATGACTGAAAAAAGGTCACTATTAATAATTCTTATGTGAACCTGTGAATATGTTATTGTTGGTGGCCTTATTGATAATGATGATAGTGATAATGGTGATGATGAAGAAGAAGAAGAAGAAGAAGAAGAAGAAGAAGAAGAAGAAGAAGAAGAAGAAGAAGAAGAAGAAGAAGAAGAAGAAGAAGAAGAAGAAGAAGAAGAAGATATGGAAAGCATTAAGATGTAATGGAGATGATGGAGGAAATGGGATTGTCCAGCTGAGCTCTAGAAGAACATGGGTGCAATGGCATTCATACTAGTGGCCCACAGTTTTAGAGCTACTGTGTTTTTCATCTCCATGGGTATTAGATGTGAAGCTGGCCCAAATGCGCAAACTAGCCGCATTTATAGATGCTGGTGAAAAACAAACTCACACTCCCCATACTGCCTCCCATTTTTAATTGGACTCACTCTAAAGAGACTGTATACATATATAGCATAGGATTCCTTCCAGGAGATGGGAAGCTTGATAAACTAAGATTTCCCTTCATATAGAGAAAGAATATATGAGTTATTCTTTAAGATGCCCAAAGCTCAGTGACTATTTCTCTAAAATTATATGAATGTAGTTGCATCCATAGCTAAATACACCTAGTCTATCCCCTTCAGACTATACTACTAAAGACACACAGGCAAAAGTGGAGCTAACATGCTGAGATGCTAGGAGTGGGACTTACATACACATACCACCACTGCAAACTGGCTTCGCTCAGGGGTTCCTGTTGAACTAGAGCTCAGCCAAGTACCCCCACATCCTTCATAGGATTTTAGCCCTTTCCATATAACAGCTAAATAGCGCTCATATCTTGATTTAACTTGTATTCTTTCTTTCACATTTCACATGCCACATTCCATCTTCCTGGTTTGACTCTTTACATCTTTCCGTTCCCAATTCATGAGTCCATGTCTTCTGGGGATTTCTCTGCCAATGGAAAAAAGCAAGGGAAAAGTAAAAGAAACTAACTTAAAAAGTCAGAAATAATACTTCCTACAACAGATCAGATTACTTCATTGACCAAATTGTGTTTTTATTGAAATACATCCACAGAAACTTGCTAACAGAACTGGTTAACCTTTATATTATTGCCAGCAGCTCCCGGTTGCTATTTGTCTCATAGAAAAAGTATTCTGGTCTCTTACATGGGGCAAAAAAAAAAAAAAAAAAAAGGAAGGGGGCTAATATAGATAGATAAAGTAAGTAGCATTTACAGAAGAGGTAAACTCAAAGATACATTACTAAATAAACTGGGATGTACTGCTGAGATATTAGAGCGAATTAAAGTGTCCATGACGTCTTTTGTTTGGGAGCACTCATGTTGAAGTTAAACGTGGCCATCCGTGATGGCCATCCATGTACCAAATTTGGTGGCCATCTATGTACATGAAGCCAGAAGAGAGAAAATAAGATACACTGTTATTTTACTTCCTAATGATTATACTTCTATCCCACTTCTCCTTTGGGAGCTGCATTTCATCCTCGTAACAACAATCTTGTGAAATAGGTTGAACTGAGAGCTCCATGAGCATGTGGACTTGAACATGGTCTACCTGGCCTCAGTCTGACACTTATCCACTACAGCACACTGGTTCCTAGACAGTTTCTCTGGCACATACTATACTATGCTAGCCATTTTTCTTACAGTATCCTCACAAATAAGATGCTCCTCCTCCTTCTCATTGCCACGCTACTCTAGCACCTCTATAAGACCACCAGGAGCTACAGGTCTCCATTTCCTGTATTATTTACCTGCACTCTTTCCCAAGCCCCCCCCCCCTCCAGGGGCAACTGACCTTGATCAGCTAAGCAGGATTGAACCTGGAGTCCTGGACAATACTTGAGGGGAGACCGCTAGGAAGTATCTGGCCTGTTGGTAGGATGGAAAGTTGCAAAACCCTCCTGGGAGAAGGCAATCTGGCAACCCCCCTTTTACTGTTGAAGAGTGAGCTGAGCTCAGCCTGAGTGGGATATATTTACTTATTCTTCCCCAAAGATCTCAACTCACTTGACTGTGTGGCATTCACAGGAAGAGTAACCAGGAAATCACAGAGTGGGGTAGGGGATAGTTGTTTGAGTTGGGGTGCTCCTGTGCTGATATGAAAGAAGTTCTGCTCTGTGGCGTTGTACAGCGGCCATTGTACCTCACCTGAGTTCGACCTCGTTGGATTCCTACAAAGCAATTAAGAAATTATACAAACAATCCCTTGTCTGTTTATAGTTAGAATTACAGGCACGACTATTTTCAAATCTCAAGGGCCTGTCTTCCTTCCTTCCTTCCTTCCTTCCTTCCTTCCTTCCTTCCTTCCTTCCTTCCTTCCTTCCTTCCTTCCTTCCTTCCTTCCTTCTCTCTCTCTCTCTCTCTCGATGGAGTCCACAGAGCTGGTACTTTTATTGCTAAGAATCATCAGGTATGAGCACCCTAGTTCATAGGTGCCTTGTTCACCACGGCCTTTACTCCCATTTTTCCTGATAATTCCTCCAAATATTAGTACAATGGATTGCTAGCTTTGCCCATCGCAGGCCATTAGGAAACCAGCATGCCAAGGTTTGGGGACAATTCCAAACTGAGATGGCCAAAAAGTACCATCAAGTGCATTTCCTGAGCATTGTCTCCCCCTGCTAGATTCCCATGTTCTTAGGGCTGACTACCACTGCTATCAGAACCACAGCAACATGTTGCCGCCATTTTGACTTTTCACAATACAACTGACACAATAGTTATGGGAAATATAAATAGTTGCAAGACTCAGCTGCTGGGTGCTGCCTGGAATGCTACAGTGGGAAAAATACTAATGGCACTCCATGGAAAATATCAGCAAGCTGCTGAGGAAAACTGTCTCTAACTCTGACCCCGTAAAACTATCTTTAGATCGATGGCTATGCTACTAAATGGGGCCCTCGGCCCCAGACTTTCAATTATTTGATGCAACTGTATAGTTCATACTATCTGGAAAATGGGAAAGTAGTGAGAGGTGAACCCCTGTACCATTAAGTTTAATCAGATTCATGACTGCCCAAAATCAAGAGTATCATTCATGAAATCGACAAGCAAAGACCGAGTTTTATGGGATGGGACGGTCAATTCCTTACCCAGTTCTGGCAAACTGTGCCCATAATCTCATCATCTGACGGCTCAGTGCTTCCTCGGCCTCTGTGATGGATCGGTTTGTTTGTAGAGCTGATGCCATGGTTCCAAACACGTAAGGTATCTCTGCTCCATGAGGCGTCCCTACCCATTCAGGCCATACAGAGTCAGAGGAGTGGTGACTGAAGGAGTAAACATACACAGGCTTCCCAGCTTTTCTGATCTTCGCAGCTAATTCAGCCAAGGGACACACAAAGAAATAATCTCGAATATACTGAGAAAATGCCAAACGGTATTGCTCTGGCCCGTGACTAGCTTCACTGAATTTCAGGGCTACAGACTCTGCAACATCTTTTTTAGTTCCTCTTTGCATAGTTCCCATCACACCTTGGAGAAGTTGCTCCCAGGTTAATATCCCACCATTTGTTTTTGTACTTGAATACATAAGCAATGTAAAACTGGACCCTTCATCATCTGTGATACCAGTAAGAATTGGTTTTCCCTGAAGAACTGCAGTCTCCAGCAGCTTTGGGACTTCATCTGGGAGGAAATCACCATCTGTGGTCAATGAGTTGATCATGGTCAGAGGAAGAAAGTTCTCGTGCTCAATGTCTATCTTCTCTAGGCAGCTCACCACTTCACCGTGATTATCTTTAGCACATCCCACTTCCTTGCTGACCATTATTGCATCTACACGGGCTTCTTGGGGGGTCTTCCAGGGCCAAATGGCATTGGGAACGCCACTCTGAAGCACAGCACGGGCAAAAAGGGGCTGGCTCAGAGGGGAAAGGAGATGGCAACCCACCAAGGCTGCTCCTGCACTTTGCCCAACAAGAGTCAACTGGGCTGGATCACCACCAAAGACATCTATGTTCTCCTTCAGCCACTTCAGAGCCAAATGTTGATCCCATAAGCCCATGTTTCCTGGGGCATATGGTGGCAAATATAAAAAACCTAGAGCCCCCAGGCGATAATTCATGGAAGCCACTATGATATTCTCTGTAGCAGAGAAGATTGCTCCGTTGTAGATATCTAGTGAGGCTGTGCCAGTGATAAAGCCCATACCTTGGAACCATACAAGGACAGGCACTGGTGTTGAGGGTCGTGGGTGGGGCACCCAGATGTTGAGAAAGAGACAGTCCTCTGAAAGAGGTGTATTGGCAACCCATATGTCTTTATCAGGAAGGCCAGAAACATAGGTTTGGGGACAAGAATTGCCAAAGCTGGTGGCCTCCAATACCTCACTCCATGGCTGATGTGGGACGGGCTTTTGGAAACGGAGTTTCTTCACTGGGGGTTCCGCATAGGGGATGCCAAGATAGGCAGTCACAGGACCAGATCCAGTCAAGACTTTTTTGCCTTTAATAGGGCCGCTGCTGGTCACTACTGGTGTGTCATTTTCGGAAGTACATTTGCAAATCAGTGAGAGGAAGAAGAGGCCCAAACAAGAACAGGAGAAACGAAGCATAGTAGCTATAGCTGAAAGAGTCAGAGACACAAAACAATTGAATGGATATAATTACTATATAATGCAACCTAGTTTGAATATATGAATATATGAATTCATTTCATTATATATTTTGGAAAGCTTAAATTAGTATTGATGCAATTCAGCCCAACCCAAGCAAGACTGAGTGGCTCTGGACTTCTGGACTTCCTGGTTCTGGGGACCATCCATCTTTGATTCTGGATGGAGTGGCACTGCCCCAGAAGGACCCGGTGCACAATCTGGGGTCGTCCTGGACTCACAGCTCCTGCTCAAAGAGCAGGTGGTAGCCTTGGCTACGAGGGCCTTTGCACAGCTTAGGACTGTGTGTCAGTTATGCCCATTCCTGGACTGGAGGGCCCTACTCATGGTCACTCATGCCCTTTTGACTTCCAGATTGGACTACTGCAATGCAGTTTACGTGTGGCTGCCCTTGAAGAGTATTTGGAAGCTTCAAGTAGTGCAAAATGCAGCAGTGCAGGCAGTTACTAGTGCCAGTTATTCAGCACATGTGACACCACTGCTCTGCGAGCTGCATTGGCTTCTGATGTGCTTCCGGGTACAATTCAAGGTGCTGGTTGTCACCTTGAAAGCCCTTCAAGGCTTTGGACAGGGTTACTTATAGGATTGTCTCTCCCCAGTTGTTTCTACCCATCCTATCTGATCTGGCAGAAACAGCATGCTCCGGATTCCATCAGCTAGGGACTGTTGGCTGGCAGGGCCTAGGAGACCCTTGCCTGCCATGGCACCCGCCCTTTGGGACATCATTCCTCCTGAGATTAGATTGGCCCCATCCCTGTTGGCCTTTCGTAAGGCCTTGAAAACTTGGCTTTGTGCTTGAGCCTGGGGCCCTGGGTGTGGATTAGAGCCCGTCTCCTAGTTGTATGGATGATAGGCTAGATCGTGCCCAGCTGCTATGTGTTTTTATTTTTTGTGTTTTTATTTGTTTTATTGTAAGCCACCTAGAGTCACGGAGAAGTGAGATGGGTGGCTAGATAAGTCAAGCAATTAAATAAAAAAATAAAAATAAAATTCCAAGATATCCTGAACTTGCAACCAAAGGGCGAGAGGGAGGGAGGGAGAGGTCTGTGGCCCCTATCATGCAAAGTTGAAGAAATTCAAATATCAGGAAGAGTTAAAGAAGTAGGGAGTTGGGAAAAGAAGAAAACAAAAGTTTCTTTGACAACGTTAATGTAAAGATAAATATTGTCAGGGGCATATGAATGTAAACTTTCCAGTTGACATTTTCAGCCTGCCAATATCCAATCAAGTTACTCAACCTCAGTGGCAAAACAATTCTGGCATGAAAGCTGGTTTGGTGACTTTGGGCCAGTCCCTCTCTCAGCCCAAGAAAATAGGAGGAAGAAATAATAGGTATGTTCACCACCTTGAGTTATTTATAAAAAATAATAAAGACAGGATAAAAAATCTAAAACAAAAGTGTGGTTGTTCAATGATCTAGGTTCTCCCTCTTACTGATTCCTAGTTCTGCCTTTTCTAAATCTATCCTATTGTCATAGCATTCTAAGACCCATACATTATTTCTGTCAAGTGTAAATGGTCTGTCTCAATAAAAGGAGATTCCATCTGTATCTAAGGATCCTCAAACCATTTCTAACACTTTGTGTCTTATTATCTTTTTGATTCCCCAAAGCAAGTCTCTTCCACACTGTATCTGATCGTGGGCAGGTTCTGGACCAGAGGAAAATTTATTTCACAGAACTTGCTAGAGGTTTGCTTTCTCTTCTTCTTATCCCTCCTAATCCACCCTGTTGTGCAAATGTAATGCAAGCATTCTGGAATATCCAGATGTTTCAATGATGCCAAAGAAAATGCGTGTAACTGAGATAGTCTGCTGGCTCTTCATGCATGAATGTTGCTCATTAATTTGCATCCATGAGCTCAAACAATTATGAAAGGCAATCTTTCAGTTCTTCACTGCCCATTTTTTACTAGGTGGAACAAATTTTTCAGAAGACGGGGTAACAAAACAAGTGCTAGAATTTTAAGCACTTCTGCTCTCTTTTTCTCTGCCACCACTCTTCAGTGCTAGAGAAATTCTAGTATTGAGAAGACGGTGTCCTCTACCTGAGGTAGCAAGATT
Source organism: Liasis olivaceus (assembly GCA_030867105.1). Taxonomy (NCBI): domain Eukaryota; kingdom Metazoa; phylum Chordata; class Lepidosauria; order Squamata; family Pythonidae; genus Liasis; species Liasis olivaceus. The sequence goes on along the minus strand of CM061348.1, from coordinate 17,673,720 downwards.
TGTTAGACAGCATAACAATTTAGGGATCATGTGGTACACCCAGAACAAATGGCCAGATGGCTGTCATTGCTGCCCCTTGCCCAGCCAAATCCTTGCTGTCTGAGGAGATAACCTCATTCTAGCTTATCCAAACACAAACCTAGAAGAATAACACCCCTTTTCTTTCTGTGCCTTTGTTTATCAACTGCATTCCTATCCTGAACTCCAACCTGTAAATAATTAGAACATACTCATTTTTGTCATATCATACCTGCTTTCTCACTGGCACTAGCTGGGACTGGATATTAGCTGAGGTGCTGTGTCCCCGGGAAAGTTAGAGCATTCTTCAGCTTGCTCCTCTGTGCTGTCCTACCAGAGTGTGTGTCAGGGAAGGAACCTGTTCTTCCTTGTTTGCTCTTCTCTTTATCTTCTGTTTGCTCTCCTCCCATTCAAGCTTCACTCATGTGTGTGAATCTGCAAAGAAAAATCTCGCCTAACAAGCCAAGCTGCTGATTTCCAGAACTACTAAATCATCAAGGCCGGGCTTCAGTGAAAGACAGCCCAGGACAAAGGGACCACAACACCCCATCTCCATGAATATAGAAGTGGATGTGTTCCACCTCATCTTCAAAAGACGGTCCCAATAGAGTACATTATAATCACCCTGGAGGTCACTGTAAGATGTCTGAGAGTTCCATCTACCAGCAAACTCAAAAACCTGATACTGATTCTCTTACCACATAGCTGTCATTCTGCACATTCTCCTTATTTTTTTCTATGAAAAATGGAACCCTTTCCCACCTTCACAATCAACCTGCCAAAATCAGATTCTGCTCTGACCAACAGTTCAGAGATGAAGAGTCTATTTACTAACCTTGGATTCCTTCAGTAAACATTCTCTGATCATTCAACAATGTGGATTTTGGCTTCTATGGAATCTCATGGTGTGTTTAATTATATTAAAAACCCTTTTCGTTACATAAAAAATAAATTAGAAATGTGAATGGTACAGTGGGGTTTATTCTTGTATCTCCAAGCAATGTTTTATCATTTGAAACTTGGTCATATGAACGAGGATTAAACTGCAAAACATAAAAGAAGAGTGGATGTTTTGAGAGGAAGACCAAGGAAGTCTTGATTGGATAGAATTGATGATATTCTGAAAAAGAGAGGGGCAAAAAGCAATGGTTGAAGAAGTAGATCTATATGGTGGAAGCAAGAATGGTTTGCAAGGATAGAAAGGAATGAAGCAGCATAGGGCAGATGTGCATTTTATTAATTATTTATTAAATGTATATACCCGCTCACTAATGTAACGGGGAGAGCAGAAAGTGCTTCTTGAGTGCAGGAACAGACGATGTCATCCTTCACCTATGCCCAGGCTACCACAAATGTACCGCACTGCCATATTTTCTGCAAAAATGCAGTTTTCCAACCAGGGCTCCCTTAAGCCCCTCAGAATAGACGGACTGCAGTGCTTCCTTCCAATCTAGTGACAACCCCAGTTCAGACTGGTTACAATTCTTGGCAGGCCTCCTTCCATCCAGTGGCTGATTGCTGCCCTGTGCCACCATTTTGTCCTGGGCTTCTGGGCTGTGGTGTTCTCAGCTGGTCATAGCTGCCATTTTGTTCTTATTTTGCAGTTGATACAACAACGATGGCTAAGTCAATGGACCTTCCTCACCCTGTCTCTTCCCTCACCCTCCGAAAGGTGCACATGCTCCATTCAACCCTTACGTCTCTCAGTGTGCACACTTTGTGTTTCTGCATTTTAAACAAGGTTGTCTGCGAGGAATGTTTTTTAAGAAGTCAAGATGATAGCCACATAAGTAGGATCAACAATCTGCCTATTTTTTATGAGTGTTACACCATCACAACTACCCTCTTGATTTTTTTTACCATACTCCATGGATACCTCTGTGTGCTTTACCGATTATCTCCTTGATCCTTATTCGCCTCTTGTTTTCTTTTTCTAGGTTAGATGATCAATTGTAGGAAGAGAGCCGTGCTAATGTACGGTAGCCAAAAATCAGAAGGAGCGTGGTAGCACTGTTCCAGATTAACAAACTTTAGCACAGGTAGTCCCCAATTTAAGAATGAGTTCCGTTCCCAAGGTCTGTCCTTAAGTCCAATTTGTATATAAGTTGGAACAGTATTATTGTATAATACTATATAAATAGTATTGTGTAATGAACTCAAACCATTGTGCATTTAACTCAAATCATTGTGTATTTAACCTGAAGTTTGCTATAATAGGCTCCATTCTTAACTATGGGTTGTCCATAAACAGGGTTTATGTTCTTCACCTGGGGACTACCTGTAAACTTCGTGAACGTGCACTCTAAGCAATGTAACTCTTCTTCATAAGAAAGTTTTTATTGCGAGATGTGTAGTTTAAAAAAAAAAAAGTCACATGCAATTTAGTTTAGGAGTTTCCCTATGCAGAGAGTAAAGTCTTCTGCGACTATGTAAAAAGATAGGACGATGTATCAACCACTAATTGATATTCTGGTCAGACTCTGGTCCTGAAGGGGATGGCACCTTCACTTGTGAATGAATTGTGACAACTTGATTTATTACTTCCTCATCCATTCATTCATACTCTCACTCAGATGATGTTTCTTCCTCTGAAATTTAGTTTATCTAATGTTCTATTCTCTTCCTCTTTTACTATATTTGAGAGTATTATCACCGGAATCCAGACTGAAAATGCAAAGTCTTTCCCAAAGAACTTCCAGGAGAAATACTGGGAGTTTGGGGGGACATGATGGAGGTGGTTTCAGGAGGTTGTTGCTATGGGGAAAGCTTTGAAAAGCCCAACTCTTATTGCTATGAATTTCCGCTGGCTGGGCTACAGGTGGATCTACGTTCCCAAACTAGGAAATGTGGATTCCAGCAACTTCTAGAATCTGAGATTGAGGCTCTTTTTAGGGCACGTGAGAAAACATCAAACACTAACTGAATGGATCAAGTGCTAATTTAGGCATACTATCTAAACTGGCTTCTCCATATCAGGACTTATTAGAATAAATTGGATTGCAATACCCAGAGTACCAAATCTGCCCATTTATTAGATTTAAGGAGGCTCAGTCCTATGGGAAAAAAAAGACACGTCACTCATTAGGCTATAGCAAAGTTTGGCAGTCAGAATTCCTGTTTTGTTTTGCTTTTCCATATTGTGTCAGGTTCTTACATTGTTGTTAGAACAGCAGGATTTTTACCCAAAGAATTCAGACAATATTTATTAAGAAGTTTTGGAGATTTTTTTTTTAGTAAATTAAAAACCTGTTTCAAATCAACACATAACAAATTGCTCCTAACAGCAAAGATTACGTGGGTTTTAGCTGGCTCCTTATCCATCTTCCAAGTTCCTACCAGCCAGTCCCTGAAAGGACAGCAGCTCCTTCTAGAAGGTTCTCTGGCCTAGCTTGTCATCATTTCCCCAGGCTTTTAAGAGATGTCTTGATTGGTTCCTGAGAGAAATAAACAAACAAACAGGTAAATGCTATTCTGCCTGCCAACAAAATTGTAGCTAAAGCAGGTCTTTCAAATGATGCCTATAAAATTGGAAGCCATTTTCAAAGGGGTTCAACCTAACTGGCAGGCCTTCACGGTAGGCCAGTTCAAGAAACAGACACGGCAGAGATCCCAGGATGCTCTCTTTGCAGGAAGTAGAATAACAGAATCTTAAAAACCATCCTCTGTTCCATCTCATACTAAATAAGGTGGGGCTGAGTTTCATCTCCACGCTTCCCTCTTTCTCAGCACCGTGTAATATTTTCTACAAGTTGCTCTTGATGGCTCATTCATTCATTCCCTATGTTTGTTTATGCTAAGATCCTAGAGATCCTCCAGGTTGCTCTTCCAAAAAGGCCATTGGCATCAGCTTGGAGAGTTTCCATTCCACACAGTGAGGCTGAACCACAAAAGTGCTACTTAAAAATTGTTTGGAATGCCGGTGGAAAATACTGTTCAGAAAGGAGTCTACCCCTCTTTTCAAATCATCCAGCTGGATGTTGATTGATGGCAGTTACTACAACCAAGTGTTAGATTCCTACCTCCTGTCTTCCTTCTAGTCTGGTGAAACAGAATCACCTTCAGGTTTGTCTGCAGAACAAAGAAAAATGAAATATCAAGGTAAGGTGGACATCTTGATTATAACGAAAGAATCTGAAACTAGAAGATGGATCCTGAGGACTCCACAGATTCTGTGGCATAGCATATATTTATTAAAATATATATCAAAAATGGCTGTTGCTGTTGTTATCTTTTATGTGAGCAACAAAGGCATACATAGAGACCTCCTAAGACATAACTAGAGAAAGAAATCTTGGGATGTCATGAAAGATTCTTTCCCTTCAAAGTTTATCGCCAGCGTTACAAAATCAAATTAGTATGTGGTTCATTCTCTCTTTTTTTTTAATATAATTTTTACTGAAGAATTTTTTTTACAAAGTTAAAAACCACCAAAAAATAAGACAGAGAAAAGCGTGATCAATAGCTGAACTTACGTGGCTGCGCAGCCTCTGAAAACTGCATCTTCAAAAAACCACAGTGCTTGTCAGGCTCTTTCTCCATATTCTGGAATGGCTCAATATTGAGGAGGAAGAAGTTCTGCTCTGTGGCATCATAGAGTGGCCACTCAACCTCGGTGGCCACTGAGCCAGCGGGATTCCTGTGGAGGAAGAAAAGCATACTGTATTGATGTTGTCCTTTCCAAAGAGGCTGACTTGAGAAACGACACCCAAGGGAAACTCCCAGACATAGGTCGTTAGCAAAGGACCCTTTCTAATTCTATTTGAAAGGTTTAATGAACCCTACTGCCAATCCTCCAACCAGCAGAGGGCTCTAAGGAACATCCCCACCCCTCCCTCCATCCAATACCATCCACCTTCTAGTTATGACCAGACACAGCTTTCTCTGCTACTTGCACACAGAACCAAAGTTAAAGAAAAACTCTACTTTGCTACTTACATCAAACCAATTGCCATACAGATCTACAACTGGTAGGTGGGATATGGTAATATAGCTACAAGAAGGACAATAACAACTGAAACCCAATGGGCTGGAATAGCAGTGTCTGGAAGCTTGTTCACGGTCTCCCTCACCTATCCCAACAGTTTGCCTAAAGGGACAATGCATTACATTTACGAACACGTAGTACATTCAAAACACAGTTCGAACTCTCGCTCGTGACACGGATGCTCAACCACAGCAGCCTTGCAAAAAAGTCTAACATCTGGCTAGTTGAAATCTCTTGTGTCTCCTCCTTGCCGATCCAAACCCAGGCAAGCTCCTTGTAGACTCTTGAAATCTGCCAGTCCCAATCCACTCCCCCATTCCTCACATCCTGCATCTTGTGAGTTCTCCCTTTATCATGTACTCCTGTGCAATCCTTCACTCATTCTTCTAAGTGTACAGTAATGCCTTGTCTCCTATCCCCTTTTGTCTTCTTTATTCAACTTACAGAAATAACATACCCTGGAATATCTGTGATACCCCTGAACTGCTCAAGAAACGATTGCCTATAAGTAACATAATTTACAATCCTTAAAATTTCAACGTTCTTTCCAGTATGTTTATGAAGATTCTCAGTCATCCAGGTGGAATTGTCTGGAGGTTGAGTCATGGCAACTGGATTTCTTTCCAGTATTAACACAACCTACAAATGTAGGCAAAGGAATAGCATGCATTTCTTTATTTAAATCCAAAGAAAGCCCATCTATTCAATAAATGCACTTTATATCTAAAGTGCATTTATTGAATGGATGGGCTTTCTTTGGATTTAAAATACAGGTAGCCCTCTCTTAACAACCATTCAAAGTTAAAACAGTGCTACAAAGTGACTTATGGCTGGTGTCCAAAGTTATGACCATCACAGTACCCCGATGGTCACATGATTGCGATCCAGGCAATTAGCAACCAGCTCGCACTTACCACGGTTGCAGTATCCTGGGGACATCTGATCGCCAATTGCAAACTTCCCAGCCAGCTTCCAGCAAGCAAAATCAATGGAGAACCATGTGATTCACTTGACGACCGTGTCATTCGCTTTATTACCACATGATTCATTTAACAACCATGGTGATTCGCTTAACAACCACCACAGAAAAGGTCATAAAATCGGGTCCAGTCACGTGATGATCCACTTAAAGACCGGATCACTTAGTGGCCTAATTTCCGGTCCCAATTGTGATCGTTAAGCGAGGGCTACCTATACAAGTTGAAAGAAACAAAGTGAACCGCTTACCCAGTTCTGGCAAACTGTGCCCAGTAATGCATCAGCTGACGGCTCAGCCTAGATTCAGCCTCTGTGTGATTGACAGCCAGCACTGACTCAAGGGTTCCAAAGACGTATCCAATCTCAGCAGCATGGGTTGCCCCAATCCATTCAGGCCAAACTGATCCTGAAGTGCGATGTGTGAATAAATAAGCGTATACAGGACTCCCAGTTTTTCTGATATTTCTTGCAGATTCAATCAATGGACATGCAATTACATGATCTGTATAGAACCGTGACAGAGCTGAGCGGTATCGTGCTGGACCATGGTATCCTTCACTGTACCTCAGCGCAATAGCCTGAACAAGATCTTCAGTTGCATTTCGCACCAACAGTCTTATCCCTTTCAGAAGCTGCTCCTGATTGATTAGACTGTGGTTGGTATCAGGGAACACATAAGGGACAAACGTAGCCGCTTCATCAGGGGTCCTACCTATGAGGATTGGTTTGACCTGAATTTGCCCCTTCTCCATCAGATCTTGTGGATTACCAAGCAAAAAATCACCATCGGTGGTTGGGGTGAAGGGAAAATTCAAAAAGAAGCCGCCTTTGTAGAACATAGATATTTCATGGTGAGTAAATTCAGAAGCATTTTTTGTTTGCAGGCAACTCACCACGCTGATATTATTGTCCTCAGAACAACCTAGCAGATGACCAAATGCAAGTGATAGCTCCCTGGCTTTCTCAGGACTCCTCCAAGACCAGAAAGCATTGGCTGTTCCACTCTGAATCACTGCCTGGGCAAAAAGGTCCTGGCTCTTTTGTGAGAGAAGATGGTAATTCACAGAAGATCCTCCAGCACTCTGGCCAAAAATGGTCACCCGAGAAGGATCTCCCCCAAAAGCAGCTGCATTCTCTTTTATCCACTTCAGGGCCAGCTGTTGGTCCCATAAGCCCATGTTCCCTGGAGCAGCCGGTGGTAAGTAAAGAAAGCCTAGGGCCCCCAGGCGATAATTGATAGAGACCACAATGACTTTCTCAGTAGCAGCTAAGGATGCCCCATTATACAAGGGCAGAGCAGAAGTGCCAATGAAAAATCCTCCTCCATGTATCCAGACCAGAACAGGCATTGGTGAAGCAAGTTGTGGGTAGGGCACCCAGATGTTGAGGGAAAGGCAATCTTCTGACTGTGGTGTTTTAGGAACCCATAGCTCTGCTTCAGGGACATCCCGAAAAACAAATTGAGGACAGGAATTGCCAAAGCTGGTGGCCTCTAATATTTGAGTCCATGGCTGATGTGGAAGAGGTTTCTGGAGGCGCAACTCCCCCAGAGGAGGCGCAGCATAAGGAATACCTAGATAGGCTGTCACAGATCCAAAGTCAGCAAAGAGCTGCTTGCCCATAACAGGGCCACTGCTGGTTATGACCACTATGTCACCATTAGAAGCAGAACTGGAAGCTAGTGGGAGGAGGAGGAGGAGGCCGCACAAGAGAGAACGGAGCAGGAGACCAGGCATTGCAACAGTAGGACAAGCAGGAAGTCCTAGAAAAAGTTACAACCAATATGAGATTATGCCATTTATAAGCCTACCTTATGCCAATTCATCATTAATTTATTGTGACGGTGGGATTTTTTCTGAGGACACCAGTTGTGGTCAGGTAATAGCAGTCACCTTTGCCCTTCTCCATAATATATCTCCAAGGTTCCAGAAGAACAGCTTAGAACTCCTGGCTTATGAATCCCATTGCTCAGGGAATGGACACTTTTCACACAGAATTGCTAGTAGATCTTCTCCAAGGTTCTCAATACAGTGTTATTATACATTGTTTGTGTTACATGCATTATATCTTTCTAACCTATTCCAAAATCCCATTCTGGAACTGGGTGTATCAATTCCTATCTTCTAAATTATGGTTAAGATATAACTGTAATAAATAAAAATGTAAAATGACCCTAAATGAATATTTTTACTGCTCCAATCCAATCCAAATATACAGCTGAATCTCTTTCAGTGCTCTTTAGTTTTCAACATCTGAACAAATTTCCAGTTTTTTTCTTCTTTTTATTGAGCCATAACATTGAAATTGTTCAGTTGTTGTAAACATTCCAAAACCCATCCCTGTCAGCCTTTCAGAAGGCCGTGAAAACACGGTTTTCCCAGCAACCTTGGGGATTCCATGGGGAACCTGCGCAACCGTTATACTGTGTTTAGATGGATGTTTTTCTCCCACAAGCTTGCTTTTATTTATTGTTTAAGTTTTTAATACCTGTGACATTGTTTTAATGGTTGGTTGTATGTGTCACATTCAGTGAAATGGGTGGCCATATAAATTTGTTAAGTAAATAAATAAATAGTTTCCACAGTGGAGAAAGTGATAGAGAAGTCAAGCTTTCTACCACTGTAGTCCTCTCATAAATGAATGCTAACCTTGATTCAGATAAATCAAGGTTAGCATTCATTTATGAGAGGACTACAGTGGTAGAAAGCTTGGTTTCCCTTTCCATGCCAGAGTGGCTCAACCACTGAAAATTTAATCAGCTTTGGGCCTTTCCCCTCTTGAAATTGCCCATAGTACAAACATTGACTGGTAATATTTAGATTCTGCTGGGTCCCGTGAGGTTGCCTTCATTTCATCCTCAGCCCTTGCATTACACCACCTTCAACCATCCTCAGCTCTACCAATGTTTCACTCATGGTTTTACCACAAATCAATAGCAACAGTAGCAGCTCCGAGGTGTGTACAATTTAAGACATTTCATTGCCCATGCTTTCTGCTGTGCAATATGGTGACTTCTAAACAGGGGGATCAACCCAGCATTTCACATTGGCATGCCCCCTCCCCCAGGTCTTCAGACACTTTCCTCCATCACCATTCTGTTTTCCCTCCCCACCTAAAAAGCTAGGTACAGTTGTGGGGCCACTGCTGCACTCACTGGAGGAGCTGCAGTCATTAAAGGAGGTGGATACCATTAGATCTGCATCTGAGAACGCAATAATACAGGTCTGGTGGCCTTCCTCAACCCTCCACCTCCAGAAGTCCACCGAATACAGCCATGGCCCCACAGATATGCCAAGCTCTTTCGATGGGAAGGAAAAGCAAAAGGGTGGTAGAAATTTAAAGAAATCAAGGACACAGAAATCAGAAATGAAAAACCTAATCCATTTACATAATCTATCTTTCTCCTTTTCAATAAGCTATTCACATATCTTTTTTAAATACTTGCAAACGACCTACATAGGCTGTTCTGCTTCCAGAGAGAAGGAAACAAAGGCAGAGGAATCCACCAAGAGCTTCATTTAACCTGCCCTGCAGATGATAAATCAGGACACCCCCATCTGATGGCAAGCCAGAACAGGGTTAGTTGGACTGGCAATAGGGCAGCATATTTTATGTTGGAAGGGCTAGTTTCAGAGGGTTGCAGCATAGGCAGCAGCCTTGAGACCCAGAAAACTGGAAGACCCCTAAGTAGATGGGCCATCCATGGGTGAGCAAGGTTGTGAACAGCAGCCTGCCTCCTTCAAGATGAATGGATTTCAGATTAAAGGTAGATCCAGCCAAAAAAATTTTGTGAGGGTAGGTTCATGGCATTCTGTCAGCCAACAGATGGACTGGACCAAGAGGTCCATTTTGCTAAGCAGCATTTCATTGATTGGTGATTTTTCTATCTAATATGTCTCTTCCAGATGCATTTTTCATTTTTAGTTCTATGGCTATTCTATTTCGAATCCTTAGCTTTAACCTTTCATTTTGCAGGAATCCATCTGCAATGTTAATCTAGGGCTGTATAGGGAAGGGGCGACCTCCAAAGCTGGCATGGCATTGGGCCCCCAAATTCTTTAAACCTGCCCTGTGTGCTGATATTGTTTTCTATTAACTCATAGACAAGTGGATAACCCCCATTCAGCTGTGGGAAAAGCCCCTTCATTACAGTTGCCAATCAGCAAATGGATTTATAAGAGTTTCACACCTCTGGATCTTATCTGTCTATTTATCTGCTTATTTAAAGGTATTTCTATCCCTCTACAACCAAAAAAGACTCTTGGCTTGAATCTTATGCAAGCTGTTGGAATTCAGGTATGCATGAACATATATTTGCACCTATAGACTGGCTATAGATGTGGAGATACTTCACAGACCCTACATTTATCTGTCCTTTCCTTGTCTTAAGGCTCTTCCCTGTGGTAGCAATAAAATGCTGGTAGCCAATGTGAGAGAGCCATTTTGGTGTAGTGGTGAAGGCACCAGGCTAGAAACTGGGAGACTGGGAGTTCTAGTCCCGCCTGAGGCCCGAAGCCAGCGGTGGGACCTTGGGCCAGTCCCTCTCTCTCCGTCCTAGGAAGAAGAAGAAGAAGAAGGAGAAGGAGAAGGAGAAGGAGAAGGAGAAGGAGAAGGAGAAGGAGAAGGAGAAGGAGAAGGAGACGGAGACGGAGACGGAGACGGAGACGAAGAAGGAGACGGAGACGGAGACGAAGACGAAGACGAAGACGAAGACGAAGACGAAGACGAAGAAGGCGGCAAGGGCAAACCACTTCTGAAAATCTTGCCAAGAAAACTGCAGGGCCTAGTCCAGGCAGTCACCAGGAATCAACAATGACTCAAAGGCACACACACACACCAAACACACACACACACACACACACACAAAATCCAGTGTGAGAGCTAACCCCACTTCCCGCCGGAAAAGGAATAAATACTACTGTCTTTCCTATAACTACATATAGTTGTGAAAGTTGGACAATTAAAAAAAGCAGTCAGCAGAAAACTAGACTCCTGCCAATTATGGGACTGGAGACAGCTCCTGCTTATACCTTGGAGGGCAAAAATAACAAGGAGATTTTAGACCACATCAAGCCAGAAATATCACTGGAAGCTAGAATTACCAAGCTAACGCTGTTTTCCTTTGGTTATGTTGTACAATAACATTCCTTAGAAAAATAAATTATGCCAAGAATGGTTGGAGGTACTAGAAAAGAGACTGGCAAAGAATACCTTCAGGCGAGATTCTATTTTAAACCTAGAAACGGGAAATGAAGTTATAAACCTTCAGAAAAAATGGCGAGTGCTAATCTGTAAAGTCTCCAAAATCAAGAGAAAGACATGAAGAGCACACTTTGAACCCCTGCTTTGCCTCTGAGTTAAGTAACTCAGGCTTTCTAATCACCACAGGACTTCCTAAATAAAGCTGATCTTTATTTTCCTTCACACAAAGGCCAGCTTCAGGAATACTTTTGAGAGCAGTTACATGCCTCTAGCATTAATGTTTTCCCATCCGGACGTGCTTTCCTCCGCAGGAAGCTCTTGGCTGCCTAGCACAAGAATCTCTGAGGACCTCTCTGAAGAAGGTCTAACCTATTCTTTGTCCTTGAGGAGCAAGATGCTCTGCTTCCAAAACTGAACCAAAGTGTCAGTCATTCAGCCTGCTGTATTACAGCAAAGCAAACAAAGCAACATAGAAATATTATCTTGCATAATGTATTCTCTACATTCAATATGATTTACTCCCTAGTAAGTGTTTTAGGAAGGCAGCCAAAGACTGCAATTCTGCTGGCCTCTACCTAGAAGAATCTCTCACTGATTTGAATGGGTCTTATTGCTAGATAAGGATGGTAGAAATTTGTGAGCACATGTCTGAACCTAGAAGAAATGGGATCCCAGCTGGAGATGTTTGTTCGCGTCTTCTTTTCTTTTCCACTCTCTTTCTCTGCGTCCCAAACTCTAGCAGACATCCCAAACCCTTTTCCTATTATGGCTGAAGAGATTGTTGTTTCTTTATAAGTGTTAAGCCCAGAAGAGGAGTAACTGGCCAGAAAAACAAGGAATCCCTGTCCCCTTCCTAAAAACCATCTTCCACTTCTCTGAAAAAAGGATTTTTTTAAAATTCTGCAGACTTACCCGCTTGACAGATTTAACAGGACTACTTGTAAATATCGCCTTCAGCTCATTCCAAAGAGGGAAACGGTTTCAGGGATGACCTGCTATCTCACAAATAACTATCATGAAAAGAGCAACATTATATATTACAGGAAGGTGCATTTACCATCTGGATTCTGCCCCTGTAGGGGGAGGAAGCAGCAGGTATTGGCAAAGTTGACTCCAAGGTTAAAGAGGTGGAAAAGCAAAGGCCTTCCTTGAAATGGGGTGCAGGGAACTCCAGAGCAGAGGGCAGCCACTATCTCTGGTATGCAACCTACAGCCTTGAAAAGAGCTATTGCAACAGCTGCCTAGATTTCAAAGCAATTAAAGAACAGGAAAGCAAATAACAAATACCTGAGGCAGCCCTAAATTGGATCAGATCATGACCAGGTTTGGTTTTCCTGCTTCCTGGCGGGAATTGTTCCTACTGAGAAAGAAATCTTGAAGTATGAATATCCAAGTTTGTTACCAAAGGTTGACTAAGCCATAGGCAGTGAGCCACAGACTTAAACTTAGCCCAAATTAACCTGAGGGTATGACTTTATGCTGAGGTTGCACATTTATACCATGTACCTTGACTATTTAAAACAGAACAATAAGATAAGAAGGAAAAGAGCATGTACTAACTCACACAAGGAACATTTTAGATTAAGCTTCGATAACATTATGGGTGGATGGGGAAGTAGCACTCAGTGGTAATTTGGAATGACATAATACAATAAAGTGGGAAGAAGAAGGATGTCTATTACTGGATTCGATGTTTGTACTCAACAAAAGTTTAGACAGAGTGAAGGGGATGATTCATGCAGGAGATGCTAAAAGGTAAAGCATGGAGACCAGAACTTCAAGGTAAGAACTCCATGTACTAAACTGGTTGTCCTACATGTGCACTCAGGAAGTACTGGGTTACCATGCTGTCTGATTTCCAATGTTACCTAAGATTCAATTGTTAAGTCAGTCAGTTTCTGTCATGGGCAGAAAGAATAACTGTGAGGAACAGGAGGAAGAGCTGCAGCCAAGATGATGGTCAAATAAAAGAAATCTGAGTCCAGGCCAGAATCCAGAGTGGTGCCACAGTGATGGTGGGCATAAGCACCCAATAGATGCCACAATGATCTCTCACATATTACATCATCTGCACAATGACATCAAGATATGTGTAATGTTACTTTCCCCCTTAACCCCCACCTGAGGACACAAATTAGGCTACTCATTGAAAAAAAGGCAGTGTCACTTATTTCCTGTGCAACCAAAATCCAATGAAGACCACTTTTTTCTTGGAATTTGAGGGCCACATAGACTTCTGGCTACTCATAGTTTGCATTTTCTTCTGCCTCAGACTAGATCAGTGTTTCTCAACCTTGGCCACCTGAAGACTTCAACTCCCAGAATCCCCCAGCCAGCCATGGCAGCCATTAAGGAATTTCTTGAGCCAGCTTAATTTCCAATGAGTTTATGCATAGAAGACAAGCAGCCAAAGGCTGCCATGCAGAAAAGCCCCCCCCCCCCCCATCAGTCTCTCTCTCTGTCTCATTTTGTGTAGCACAAAGTTCCTATGAAGAGCAGGAATTTGGATGCAGTTAGCAGTTGGCTATTCCAGGTTTCTGGAATACTTTCCAAGGGATGAAAAGTGGAATGAGGGAAACGCAATCAACAGCATTTTATTCATTACACCTTTGGCTACACATCCAGGACTAAATATATCTGGGAGACAGAACCAGTTTTAAGGAAGCTGCAGAATCTGGAATAATGTTAGAAATTACTTTGGATGTGGGAGAAATAAGTTTGGTTTGGCAGAAATATATTTAAGTCTGCACTTTCAAACCAGCTATCACCTCAAATTACAAGCTTCTGAATTCTCTAAAACTCAAGGCAAAGAGTCCCTAAAGTTGAAGACAACTCTTGGTGGCTTCATGAACATGTCCATGTAACATTCTTGGCAACAATACCTCTACAGCAGGGTTTCTCAACCTTGGCAGCTTTCGGAGGGGTGGACTACAACTCCCAGAATTCCTCAGCCAGCCTTGCTGGCTGGGGAATTCTGGGAGTTGAAGTCCACCCCTCTGAAAGGTGCCAAAGTTGAGAAACACTGCTCTCTAGTATGAAAGTGGTTTTCCATTACTTTATTCCAGGATGTTTTTTAATTTCCTATTCAAGCCTAACCCTAGTATTTTCTATCAGACTGCCTTCCAAATGCTAAGCAGGCCCAACTGCGGTTAGCTTTTTTAAGATCAGCAAGTTCTTCCAGAGCCTGCCCCTAGCTAGGCACTTGTCCAACAAATAAACAAAGAAAAAAGGAATCCCGAAATGCATACGTGATGAGGAAGCCAAGCTGACAGATTCATTTATCCTTAACACATTTGGCAACTCCTTGTTCAGCCTGTATAAGTACAGCATAAACAGGTCTCTGCTCTGAGCAACCATGCATTGGTAAGAAAATTTTTACAGCTCTTGGAGATATAAGTTCAAGGTTAAAGCAAGGAATTTAGAAATATACCCTCCATCTCTTTCATGAGCCAATACTCTACCTCAGATCCATACATGCCGCATGACTAACCGCCAAATGTGCATGGTTGTAAAGCCTCCAAAGAATGGATTTTGAAGAAACCCCAGGGCTGGACCAGGCATCTCTCCATATTATGGGATGGCTCAGTACCAAGGCAGAAGTTCTTCTCTGTGCCCCTCAACCTCAGTAGCCACTGGCCCTGTGGAATTCCTGCAGAGGAAGGAACATTTGTAGGTATTTGTAATCCAGAAAGGAAGGGGATGTTCCATGAGACAGGCCAGCACATAGTTTACGATTCCTTTTCTCTAGGTGTATATCCATAGGTGTGTAATTGTACACATCCCATCACTTGGCATCCGTAGGGCCTCAAACATCATTGTTACCATTCACATATCTAAAATAAAGCAATTAATTTCACTATAAAAAGTTGCCTCTCTTGTGGCTGTTGAATTCAAATTATATCTTGCTTTTTAGCCCAAAGAGAATCTAAGGGTGGCTTATCAATTATCATGCAATCCTATGCAAATTGCTTCAGAAATAAGCCCTTCTCCCTTTTTTTAAAAAAAATATTTATTTATTAAACGCGTATGCTGCTCAAACATGACTCTGGGTGGCTCACAAGAATCAAAGCAAAGAAATTAAAATAAAACCAATTCAAAGGAAGGAAAAAAAATTAAAGATGGCAAGAACGACAGACCAGATGGAATTGACAACCATTCATTCAGTGACCGTTCGAACTTACGATGGTGCGGAATGAGTGGTAGTTACAACCAATCCTCATACTTATATCAGTCACAGCTTCCCCACAGTCACGTGATTGTGATTCAGGCGCTTGGTGCCTGGCTCACAATTACAACATCACAGCGTCCCCCAGTCAAAAGTAATCACCATTTGTGATCTTCTTTGCTGGCTTTCTACAAGTAAAGTCAACGGGAAACCCAGCGGGAGATCACAAATGGTGACCATGTGATGTTCTTGCTTTAATGATCCACGGTGATTCACTTAACAGCAGCAACCGGAGGTGCTGGAATTTCCATCGCTAAGTGGCACGGTCACACGACATTGCATTTTATGACCATGTCACTTAGCAATGGAAATTCCAGTCCCAATTACCATTGCCAAGTGAGGACTACTGTATTACCACTAAATGTATTTTTTTCCTGATAGCATCTTTACGGGCAACTCAACCCATCAGTAGAAGTCACTCCCATGTCTGTTGCCACCAAATTGTAGTCCGCATCATACAATGCTTAGATTTAGGTTGGAACTGAAAGCAAACTTTTGGCATGGGTTCTACAACGTCTCAGTTAAGCCTTATGAGGCGCGTCACATAGTTTTGATACAAGAAATGGAAGGCACATGGGGAATGATTCAAGGATCCAGTTCTTGCTAAGCTAGGGTTTACTGCAAACTGAAGAAAGCTGTTAAGAAGAAATCTAGTAATTATAGCTCAAAAAAAATGTTAGATTATGAAGGTGATATGAACAAAGTAGTTGTGGATTTAAACATGGACTTAAGATGGCCAAAGGATGATATGGAAAAAGAATGGAATTACAAATGGAACCAATTGAAGTTAAATGTTTAAAGGGGACATGTAAATAATGGAGAAGAGTGATCTGGAAAGATGTTTTGCTTTGGATTTGCAAAAGAATGTATTGTATCAGTGAGGCCGTTCCTGGGAAGAGATGAAGAGAAAAGATTGGAGATGTTTCTGGGAAAAGATAAGAACATGATAGGGAACCAACTGGTAGAACGTTGTAAGAAAGGACTAAAGTTTAAGCTTTTTAAAAGTAAACAGAAGGTTTACGAAGTAAATTTATTGGAATGTATGATAAGACACAACTGCTAAAACGTGACTGATAATGCTTTGTTAAATGTGAATACATGTTAGACAATAGCCGCAGTATTATTGTTTCTTCAATTTTCTTTTAAATACGAATATATGTTAGTCAATAGCTGCAGTATTATTCCTCTTTCAATCCTTCTCTTCTTGACTGCATAGTTTTAGTAAATAACATTATTACTTTCATTACCCTTTATATAACAAGAGCTCTTTGCACCAAAGTCAAATTCCTTGTATGTCTAATCATACTTGGCCAATAAACTATTCTATTCTATTCTATTCTATTCTATTCTATTCTATTCTATTCTATTCTATTCTATTCTATTCTATTCTATTCTATTCTATTCTATGTTGAGGCCCTCGGTAGTTATTAATGGGATTTGTTTTTATGACTCAGGAATGTAAAACATTGTCAGGATTCTGGTATAAAGTTCATTATGTTTAGGATATATTTTTATTAAATCTATGGAATTTTTGTTCTTATATATGACAATAGTAGTAAGGTTTTTATAGGTATAACAGTGGAAGGATATGATACTATTTATAATTTTATTTTTTATATGTGATAATAGCAGCAAGGTTTTTAAATGCATAGAGGTGGAAAGAAAGATATCATCTACAGTGAAATAATGGTTTCTGAAGTTGATGGAGTTGGCCAAGATGGCAAAATTGATCGTTTTGATTTGAGATAAGACATTGGGTGATTTTAGTGCTAATTGGAATTTTTTTTTAACTTTTTGTGGGATATACAAAAATGAAATTATGTTGTAGGTTTGATGATTAGAAATAATATGGGTTAATAGAAATAATGGAAGTTATGTAGTAAATTTAGAGCAAGAGTTTGATGTATATTGTTACTTATATTTGCTGTGGGGTGGGTAGGAAGTCGATTCATTTTTGTTGTCGTTTTTTCTTTTCTTTTCTGCACTTTTGTTCTTTATTATTTTTCTTTTTTCAATTTTTTCTTTTTTTCTTATTTTTTATTCTTAATATTCGTTTTCGTTAGTTTTTATTTTTTTGAAAATAAAGTTATAAAAAAAAAGAAATCTAGTAATTATCAAGTGTAAAATGCAAGCCATATTTATAGCAGAAACAATGTTCAAACCCTGCACCACCTTCTCCTACCCTTAGAAAGAGAGCTTCACCTTTTGGGAGAGAAGAACTGGTATGTGGGAATGACCTTGGGAGACAGGAGGAAGAGCCACAGACAACAGTCAGATAAGAGGCAGCTGAGCCCACAGAAGGAATGGGGGTGTGGCAAGCATTTCAGAAGGGATCCTCCCTAGTTTCTTGGACTGTAAAGGCGAGGGGGTAGAGATGTACCTTCAGGCTTGCAAGACTGATGTCAGCCTTGTGAGGTAGCCCAGACAAGAAGCACAGCCAGAAGTACTAGCTCTATTGTAACCTTACAACAAAGTTAGAGCTAGTACTTCTGGCTGTGCTTTTTATCTGGACTACCTCGCAAAGTTGACAGTGTGAGGGGGCGAGTGGGGCTTAGTTTCTTCTGGTCTGATTGGATTGCCAGGGACTCTGTCTAAAGGTGGGGAACTCAGGTCATGTCCACAAGGTTCACGGTCAGGTGATGTCCACAAGGTTTGGGGAGGATGGGGGTGTAGACTCCATTTGGCTACAACATTAGTCTATAATGATTAGCCTGGACAGTCGTATTTCCTCTTTGGGTCCTACCTGATAGCCACAGGAGGCATGGCTGGTCTGGGTGGTGCTGAAAATTTTGATCCCTTTCTGAGCTTGAGGTGGGATTAAATAGAATATTGGTGCTTTAGCAAAGGCTTAAGATATCCATTTTGCTCCTTAACTTCACCCATGGGACATGGACCCACATTTCAGGGAGATTAAGGTTTTAATCCCCCTAAAAAGGGAGATAGCATACAATCCCATCCCTTCCTTAGGGCCATTTTGTTTGTTAATGTTAACCCACCCTTCGGTTTTGCAATCCAAATAAATGTTTTGTTGTGCAATAAAATTGAAGTTGCCTTTTCGGTAAGCGTTCGATAATCTATTTCAACACAGCACTTCTGTTTCAGGCAAGTCAAACCTTCAGCTCCACAGAAGCTGATCTGCAGGGTTTCGTGGGCAGGAACATGCCATTATCTCTAAAGTTACCCCATTACGGGATTTGCACAGCGTGGACCATTGTGACATAAATAGCTTTTTAAAAAAAAACTCTTAAAAGTTTTTTAATTAACTTTTTAAAAAGTTAATTAAAAGATTAACGGAGAGGCTGACCTTTCTTCCACTGTAGTTCTCGCTGAGATCAATCCTAATTTAGGTCATTTTGAAATTTCCTTCCTATAACCAAGCGACAGTACCCTACAGTTGTTGTTTTACTTTAAAATCAAATTGGCCTTGATTGCTATCATGAAATCTTTGAAATGATTCACAGTTGGAATCTTATGCAAACACGGAAGAATTGCAGTTTTACTATTTGTTGCCAGGAGGAGCGCAGCAACTATGGATGCTATAGCAGAACTCATGCACAAATAAATAAAAATAGCAATGTTTCTCATTGTAAAAATAGTAGCGCCTCTGAAAGCATACTCCTACATGTTCTATATGTACGGTTTATTAGGCATAGCATTAGACGTGGTTTATTCCCTACGACTGGAGCCAAACAGTGCAATCTTCTCTGTGTCTACACAGGAGAACATCCCATTGAGTTAAATGGGGCTTACTGCCAGGTAAGATAAATCTGAACCACACATTTGAACTCAGGGTGACTGCTGTTACAGATGAGTATTGCATTAATGCCTTCTCTCTCTGCATCTCAAATTCTAGCAAGGGATCCCAAGCCCTTTCCACTGTGAATGGGGTAGAGGTGGGAATTCTTATTTTCTTAACAGCAAGAACAGCAATATATTAGATATAATGTTCTATCGATGGTATACAACTCCATCGATATTATCTAAGATAGGCAAATTATATAGTAACAGATATTGGAAATTCCACAAAACAGAAGGAATGTTTTCCCATATGTGGTAGACATCTAAGAAAACCCAAAAGTACTGAAAAGATATACACAGTACAATGAAGAAAACTTTGGAAGTTAAATTTGAAATGAAAACACAATTTTTCCTGCTAGGCATAATCCCAGAAAAAAATCAACAAGCAGCTTCACAGGTTCATGAGATATATGCTCTTAGCAGCAAGAAAATTTTTGCCTAATACTGGAAGAAAGATGCAATTCTGAGAAGTTAAACTTGAAGAATATACAGCAATAGCAAAACTAACAGCATATATTCATAACAGAAGCTTAACCAAATTTAAGCAAGAATGGTTCCCATACATACAATACATCACACAGCGTGGCAAATATAATAACTCACAGTCTGGCTTCAGAGGGGGCCTACATTGGTGGGCAGAGAAAGAGAATTTTATTACAGTCATAGACCAGTTACTAATAAAACACATTTAAAATAAAATAAAAACAAAACAGGATAAGAATGTTACAATTGGTAGTGGGTTCATTGGTGGACAATCAAGGTACATCTAATTTTACAGGCACTATAACTTATTTATTTTGGCCATGAGCAGATTTATGTACAGATTAACCAGAAGAGCTAAGATGCACCCCTGTCTCACACCTCTGAAAGTTGAAATCTCATTAATGTGGCGGCCTTGCATATTGCATCCAACTTTGATTCTAGAGTTCTTATAGAGATTATACATTAGCAACAGTAGCCATCTATCTAAATCCTAACCCTGTCTAAACCCTAACCTTATCTAAACCCTAATCCTAATGGTAGTAGGAGCACTTGGGGCTGTGACTCCTAAGCTGGGAGAGGGGCTCCCACAGATCCCAGGAACAACATCAGAGCTCTCTGTGCAGAAGAGTGCAGTGCTAGGAACAGCTAAGATACTGCGCAGAACCCTCAAACTCCCAGGCCTCTGGTAGAGGACCCGAGATTGAGGAAGACACATACCACCCATGGGGTGAGAGGGGATTTATTTATTTTTTTTAAATAAAGGTAGAACGTCCAGCCCTAAAGCCCGTTTGCTTGTCTGCCAATATGCGCTTCAGGTTGATCCAGTTGACTAATTTGGGGTCTGGCACAGAGTTTACTTATTGTACTTAAAAGGCTAATGGGCCTATAATTAGCAGGCAGACCTTTGGTGCCCTTTTTATAAATGGGCACAAT
Organism: Liasis olivaceus; assembly: GCA_030867105.1. NCBI lineage: Eukaryota > Metazoa > Chordata > Lepidosauria > Squamata > Pythonidae > Liasis > Liasis olivaceus. The sequence continues at coordinate 17,653,099 of CM061348.1, read as the reverse complement.
GATGGCTAACCCATCCAATGATGGGTCCCTAACCCTCTAGGATTTGCACAATGTGATCAGTATAAATAAACAGCAAGTACTGGTGTCTACCATTCCAAGTTATTACATAATATTTTAGCAGTAATAAAATCATTGCCTGGAATTTTATCACACTTTATCTGATTATAAGGGTCTTTATTTTGGCACTTGAGATTTAAGTCGAACTTAGGAGAATCTTCTTGTTATATATAATGCTCTAAAGTGGTCCTCCCACACAGACACAAAGGTGGGCAAGTGAAAGAGACCTGTCCATTGGTGGACACCTGAAGCATATTTTATAAGGTGGAAGGAACACCTATTGTCAATGACACCAATCAATATGGCCTTCAATGGAAATTTCCCAGTTTCCCAAGATTTCATAGCAACTTCCCACCTGTTGTTGGCAGAAAGGCATTTTGCAACACTAGATCCCATCCTAGGTCAGATGATTCCTGCATGATCTCTCCTGGGTCTTTCCTCCTCAAGCTATTCATGGGGACAGCCCAAACTCTTGACTTAGTTTGTCCTCTGGCCTTGCCATCCTCAGGCCTCCCCCAGCCCAAGAACATCTGAGGCTCTGCTTGGAATATTGAGCAAAGAAATGTTGGCTTACTGGTAAGAGAATGTGGTAACCAATAAATGCAGCTCTGGCACTTTTACAGCCAAGATTAACTTGGTTGGGTCTCCTCCCACAGTAGCAAAGTTTTCCCTCAAGCAGCTCAGTGCAGATCTTTTGATCTTTACATAAGTGCTCTTGTATGTTTGGCTGAATAAAGTTAGACTATGGTATGGAATCAGAATCATGCAAGTCATGGTATTCCTTGTGACGCTCTCTGGAAGCAAATTTCGACTTTGAAGAAGCAGGATAGGAAGAGTATTGATGCTTTTGAACTTTGGTGTTGGAGAAGACTCCTGAGAATATCGTGGACAGCCAAGAAAACAAACCGATGGATTGTTGAACAAATCAAACCGAATTCTCACTTGAGGCACAAATGACCAGGCTCAAATTATCCAACTTTGGATACATGATGTGGAAACCCAACTCTCTGGAGAAGGCTGTCACGCTGGAGAAGATAGAAAGAAAGAGAAGAAGAGGATGACCAGCAACAAGGGGATCAACTCAGTTACAGTGGTGATGGGGGCACCACTAGAAGACCTGAAAGAACAGGCTGGGGAGAGATCGTCATGGAGAAAATCTATCTATGTGGTCACTAGGAGTCAAAAACAACTTGATGGCACATAATCAATCAATCAATCAATCAAGTGGTATGGAACAGGTATGGAATGCCAAAACAATTACTCTGAGCACTAGTAAACTATATAATAATAAATAATAATAAATAAAATAATAAAATAAAAATAGTAAACTAGTAAATTTCAGAGAGCCAGTTCGGTGTAGTGGTGAAGACACCAGGCTAGAAACCGGGAGACCATGAGTTCTAGTCCGGCCTTAAGTACGAAGCCAGCCGGGTGACCTTGGGCCAGTCCCTCTCGCTCAGCCCTAGGAAGGAGGAGGCGGCGGCCAGGGCAAACCACAGCTGAAACCTTGCTAAGAAATCCGCAGGGACTCGTCCAGGCAGTCGCCAGGAGTCCACGCCGACTCGAAGGCGGGCGCCCAGCAGCCAGGCTTAATTACTGCATTTGGGCGAGGGGGCGCCCTGCAGGCTTCGGCTCACTTTACCGTAGATGCCCCCGAGGAGAACGCAGAGCCGAAGCGGAAAGGGGCTTTTGCTGGACTGGGCGACGGCTTTTAAAAATCGATTCCCTTTTCTGAGCTCTCAGCGGCAGCCCCCTTCCAGGGCAATATGCTTTGGGCCACGTGGGCGGGACACGTTTTTCCTGGGACGGCTGGGCTATCCAAGCAACTTAGAAAAGTTTCAGGAGAACGTAGAAAACTTCCTTAAACTTGGAAAAGTTTCTCAAACGAGCGGCCGACGCAGCGCGAGTAGCGACGCCGGCACCCGAGCCCCTCTCCCCTTTCGAACCCGAACGCCACCTCCCTCTCGTAGTTCCATTCAATGGAACGAGAAAGGACTACATTTCCCAGAAGCCTTCGTGCCACGAAACCGGAAAAAGATGCGTTCCGGCAGCTTCGTTGGCTGCTAAGAGCGATCTCGCTGGGGAGGCTGTCGGCGCAGGATCGGGAACCGGTTTTCTTTCGGGCGCTTTGATAAGTTGCACCCGCGCAAACACAGCGCGTGAGCTTCAGGCGAAAAGGGTAACAAAAAATCTGATCTGGGTCATCAGAGGCTAAGCCCGGTGAAGGGGTCATAGTAGCTTCGTTGCATCCTGGGTGCTTCCTTATTCTGATCATGGGGCTGGTAGAAATGCAAGAGGGTTCAAGCGCAGCTCCTAGCAGGGCTTTGCTTTGTCTCGTTTCTGTAGCCACCAGCCTCCCCTCCTTTCCGTGGTCAAGAGTTCATCCTCTGTCTACCGACAGAGCGCGCTCCTTTAGCCAGGGCTAAAGAAGAAGAGGAAGGAGGAGGAGGAGGAGGAGAAGAGGAGGAAGAGGAAGAAGAAGAAGAAAGCTGGTCTCCAGATCACAGGTGGGCGAATGGAAATGAACGATTCATCTTCATAGCCTTTTGCTACCCATGAGATTGCATTTTATATATAGGGCTGACAAGAAGACTAACATTGGAATGGATGCAAATAAGACAGGCCATAACTATACTGGGAAGAAGATCTGTAGGTGGCAAGATGCTCCGCCGTGATCTAAGATCCCTTTGGGAGAACTGAGCTGCATTGTAGCACCGTCTCCATGTTACAGTCTTTCAGCCCCCCCACCCCCAAAATGCAGTTAATGGATTGAAACAATTCCTCAAGAAAAAAAAAAGTGTAACATCTTTTAATGTTGCTATTCCGAAACTGGGGAGGGGGGAAGTGAGAGAAAGAAAGTGATGAGTGAGTGACTCCTGTTTCTGACCTAGGTGCACCATTGCTGCAGGCCTTACACTGGTTAGGAATGTGTTTCGAAGGGCAGTTCAGGGTGCTGGGTGCTGCCTTTAAAGCCCTACGTGGGCTTTATCTAAGAGGCAGCCTTTCCTAAACAGATTCTGCTCTCCCAGTATGGACAACCAGAGAGCTATGGGTCCCTACATACTTGGAGCTATGGGTGTGTGTGTGTGTGTGTGTGTGTGTGTGTGGTGGGGGGCCAATGGGGGATTTTTCTGTGGAATTCCCTCCAAAGATTTTGAGGCAAGGTTGGCTCCTTTTCTCATGGAAACTGGTAAAATCTGGACTTACCTGGAAGGACTTTGGGGTCAATGACATCAAGGTTAGTTTATTGTTGTAATGTCTGGTATTAATATAACCTTTATTTGTATTATTACCTGTAATTCCATAGATTCTTTTAAGGATTAAGATGGGGATAAATCTCATAAATAAACAAACAAGACTGTCAGATCTGGGCTGTAAAAATCCAGGTAACTACATGACAACAGAGGCATACAGAAAACTCTGTTCTTTGACACCATTTAGTGGTTATCTAAAGTTTTGCAGTCCTAATTTGATAGCCTTAAAAATGTGTCTGCCCATAAAAAAAGGAAAATTGATCTGGATTAGATAGTAAATATTTTTGGGACCTAGAGGAGGTGATATGGAACGACCTCCCTGTTTTACTTTCTAGTTTAATTAGTGTTTTGAGACTGGACAGCCTGACTGTAGTGCTGTGAATGGCAGAATCTCCCATGACAACTATTTTATTGAGCACCCGTAATATGCCCACTGGATCAAAAAGATTGGGGACTCTGGTATTATGATATCCCTCCAACTCTAAGAATACAATCACACGTAACCCCAACTTTAAAAAATTACTGTTGCTGGTCATAGCCCATTTATTGTTTGCTTTTTGCAAGTCGTTGGTTGTGTCATCACTTAAACCATTTATGATGTCTTTATCACTTCATTGTTTTTACCAGCATGATAAAGGACAAAGAAGCCTTTCAGAGACTGAATTTCCTCTACCAGGTAAGAAGAATTTCCCTGCATAGGAATTAATTTCACAAGGCTGTTTGAAATGGGGGTTGTAAAGAAACATGACCCTTAGCTATCTCCCAGCTTCCAATTTGCTCACAAACGCATGTGAAATTCCTGTTTTTCTTATGGGTATAATCAGAAGGACAAGTCGCTTAAAAACAATGTAGAGAAAGCATGCAAACCATGGATTCGGGAATTCTTTCCAACCCCTTTCGCAACAGCGTCTAAGGATGCATCTATTTTTTCTGCAACACGATTGTCCATGTGTGTGTGCGTGTCCATGTTTCGACTCTCGGGGCGTGTTACATCTGCATGTGTTTGTATGTGTATACATTCTCCCCAGAGTTAAATCAGGGCATGCACATATGTGTTAGTTGCTTGGGTGGTCTATATGTTCCTGCTGAGCCCTCCTGTGTATATGTAAACTGGGAAGCACAGAGTGGGCTGCATATACATCAGGCTTGGTCACATGTCCAGGAGGGAGGCAGGGTTAAGAACGGAGCATTTGGTAGGATTCTGTAGGGAAGCATTGGGGTATTTTTTTCTGGATTCTTCACAACCCTAAACTTGCTTTTTCCAACTTCTCCCTCCCCCCCCCAAGAAATTTGATCCTGTTTTCAAATAATGATCCTATAGACCAATGTTTCTCAACCTTGGCAACTTGAAGATGCATGGACTTCAACTCCCAGAATTCCCCAGCCAGCCTTGCTGGCTGGGGAATTCTGGGAGTTGAAGTCCACGCATCTTCAAGTTGCCAAGGTTGAGAAACACTGCTATAGACAGAATCCAGACCTTCTTTCCAACGTTCCTCAGTTGGAAAGAAGTAAGACTCTGAAATGTGCTAAACCAGAACTAAATCTTCAGGATCTGTGTCATGTTCCAAATCCTACTGTAGAAACAGCAAATGAACAGTCTTCATATTGTGGAATTGGAGCACAGCTGGAAACAGCCTGGACTACTGGATGGATCAGATCTTGCATGCATTCTCCTTTCATATTATCCCCACCCCCCTGACCCACAAGTGGCTTCAATACCACAGCTTTGAGATGTAGGTTAGGTTGAGAAATAATGACTGACTCAAATGGCCTCTAGTCGCTGGTGGCTGAATCAGGGCTGTGCATCTTCTAGCCCAGCATTTTAACCACTGCACTGTAGTGTATTTGTACTGTTTGGGTTCCTTTTGTGAAGCTTGTTTTTTCTCTGTATGTATATATATTTATTTACTGATCTTGCAGAACAACTCCCTATTTTGCAGTTGACTTCCAGCGATAAACAACATAGTCTGAATGCCATAAAATAAAATGTCCATGGTAAACCAACAGTCCAGCTCAACCAAATTAAATTAAATTGCCCACAGTAAAAGTAAATTGCCAATGTTAACATTACATAGCAAACATATGTAAAACCAGAGCATGATCATAAGATCCAGACAGCACCATCGTCAGTCACCAAAAGCTCTCCAGGAGAGCGCCATCTTGACTTGCTTCTGGAAAGCAGTCAACAATGGGGGCCCATCTGACTTTCAGGGGAGATTGCCCACAATACGAAGGTCCTAGTGGGGAAACAATGCCCTTTGGCTTGCGGTGTCCCTTATCACCCTCACAAAAGTGGGGAATCACCAAGAACGATCTGCATGCCCAAGTAGTAGGAAACAACAAAGGGCTCCTTAAAATGGCCTTTCAGCATCCATAATGAAATAAGATACCTCCTTACTTCAGTGATCCCTTATGCTTCTCAAGCTGTGAAGTCTGTCCCAAGAAGGTTGATATAGCTTTTAAGATGCTCTAAGGCTCTTTACTTGTTACAAAGACGTAATAGGACCGGGATCATTCCCGTAAGATCCATTTGTTAAGAGGCAGCCGGGGGGAGGGGGGTTCGGATGCCTTTGGCCTGGCTCTCTGGGTATCTCTGGGAGGTGGTAAGGATGTCTCTGTTTCTTGCCACAGGCCGCGCATTGTGTGCTTGCACAAAACCCAAATAACCAAGAGTTGGCTCGTTTCTACTGTCACACCCAGAACAGCATCAGCCGCAGGCTCGTCTTGAGACAGTGAGTACCCATCTTTTGTCAGAGGCGGGTATAAACAGGGTATAAAGCCTCTAATTTCTAGGGTCAAGATCCTGTTTCTAGTCCAGCAACAGATGGAGCAACTTTTCTTCCCATTTCTGAACCTACGTGCTCCTTGTTCCCTATTTTTTTTCTTTAAAACCTACTTGTAATCTGTCATGGATCATTAATGCTTTATTTATTCTCATATTCTTTATGGGGAACACTTTGTAAATATTAACGCTACATCCATATTTAGGAGTGAGATTTTTCTGTTTTTCTTTCTATTTTTTCTCTTTTTTTCTTTTCTGCGCCTTTTATTTCTTCTTTTTCTTCTTTTATTTTTTTTAGTTTGTATTAGTTTTTATTGTTGTAAATTGTAATCTGTAATAACATCACTGTAAAGTGTGTCGTCATGTGACTGCATCGCTTAGCAATGGCAATCCCAGTAGTCCCCGTTGCTGTTGTTAAGTGAGGATCATGGGTTGTTAAGTGAGTCCCAGGTAGCTTGCAAGCAGGCTGGCAGACAGGTAAGGTGCAGTACAATTGCAGCAGGGCTGGGAGTGGCTGCTGCTGGGCAGGGGAAGGTGCGGGTGACACCTTGGAGCAACTTGTGACCTCCCCTGCTGGCTTCCCCATTGACTTTGCTTGTGGGAAGCTAGCAGGGAAGGTCGCAAATGGCGATCACATGACATGGCTTCCTGCGACATCATAATCGTTAGCCGAGCACCCGGATCGCAACCACGTGATCGTGGGAGTGCTGTGACGGCCAGAACTTTGAGGACCGGTTGTAAGTTTCCTTTTCAGCACCATCCTAACTTTGAATGGTCGCTGAATGAGTGGTTGGTAAGCAAGGACTATTTGGATCAAGAGAGAGCAAAGTGATAAGTATAGCAATGATGTTCATGCAGGATCCAAAGCACCTTTGCCCCAATCGAAAGACTTTCCACTTCTAATTTTAAACAATGCATGCATGGTAGCAAGTCATTTTATGAAATAACTTTGCTGATGCTGATATGTGCTGGGTCTGACATATCCCTGCGTGAGTGCCCATTTGGAAAACATTGTACGCTACTTCAAACAGCATGTCTGAAGAGTAAAATGCAAGTAAATGAATGAAAATAAATTGGCTATAGTCCTTCTTCCTAGTGTATAAATTAGTGATAATGTCTTGCCTCCCAGGAGGAAGGCCTTATCTATGTAAAGTATTTTGGCCACCTGGAAAAGTGCTACAAATTGATGGATTGCCTGATTCTGTGTGCAGGGACTCCTCTGTGAAAAGGACCATCTGCAAATCTTGCTTCTCCCTTCTTGTCCCTGGAGTCAGCTCAACTGTTCGCCAAAGAAGTCAGTATCATCCTCTTTTTCTCCTCTTTTGCAATGCTGTCTGGATGCTTCTTGGTGTTGTTCTTGCTCTAGAGGAGGCTGGTGAGTCTGGTGCAGTCGTCCCCTTTTGGGGTAAATGGACCTAAGGTGAGGTGAAGAAGAGAGACATCAAAGGCTCAGAGTTTGCCCAGTGCCATCTATAGATGTGGTTTGCTCTGAGCTTCTTTGAGAATATATATACAGGTAGTCCTCAGTTTAAGAACAGTTCTGTTCCCAAGGTCTGTCCGTAAGTCGAATTTGTATGTAAGCCAGAACAGTGTTATTGTATAATACTGTACAAGTACTATAGTGTAATGAACTCAAACCATCATGTATTTAACTTGAATTTTGCTACAATAGGCTCCGTTCTTAACTAGGGGTTGTCTGTAACCCAGGCATTTTTAACCTGGGGACTACCGCTGAGCCTTGTGATGTCTCTCTTGTCCACTTCATCCTTGGATCCATTCCTACTGGCACCTTGTTTCACACAGAATAGGTTGGCATCTGCACAAGAGAGGTAAACATCTGGACTCTATGTGGCTTTTCTGGGTCTACATACTGTTTTACTAGTGCCTCTTCCCCCAAACAGTTGAAAGCCCATGGCAGGCTTCATTTGATCAGTTCTTTGGAGCAAAAAGAGGAGATTTAAGATTGATTCTATCTTTATGTATAGCTACATAGAACATACAGAATTGTTGGGGAAAGCAGTAAGGAGAGAGTGGCTGTGTTCACCCAAGATTCTTAATTAGGTCAGTTAAACCAGGTTAACCTAGCACCCAACTTAGTAAACTTGAGAATGTGGGGAGTGTCTGGGGTGGGTTGGCTGGCTGTCTTAGTGTTGTGCAATCCCAATTTAGTAGATTGTGTGAATCCAGAAAAAAAAGGGTTAATTCAGTCCTCAAGATAAACATGTTTTGAATGCAGCCTCTAAATTGTATGCAAGCAGGTCTTGCTAGCTTCAAAAGCAACATCAGTTCTGCAGAATCCCCCAGTGCTTCTCATAGCCCAGTGATACCCAGCTTCTTCCTTTATGTAAACCACTAGATTATCATCAAAAGTTTTTGTGGGTGTTCATATAGTCAAACCATTTTAAACATCCTTTATTACCAGCCATATGAGGTAGACCAAATCAGGAAACTGACTCCACCGGAAGACTAGAATTAAACTTTATTGAGACTGGTTATAGTAACAGATTCTTGCAAGTCTGTTTGTGTTCCTCCTCCCATCCCTCTTTTACCCCACTGAGTCAAGGGGGAGCCAGCCTGAGCCTCTTTCTGCAACTACCTCCTTTCCCACGGCTTAAGGAAGGCTGATGATGATGATGATGATGATAATAATAATAATTAAAAAATTAAACTTGTAGGCCGCCTGACTCCCAATGACTCTGGACAACTGGCAAAAATCAAAGAAATTACAATAAAATCAGTAAAAGATAAAAGATGGCAAGCATGACAGACCAGATGGAACAAAGTGAGGGATCTCACTGTCCCTCGCCAAAGGCCCGGGTAAAGAGCCACTTCTTCACGGCTCTTCTAAACAACAGCAGAGTGGGGACCATCTGGATCTCGGGGGGAACCTTCAGCCAGAGGATAGGCGCTGCTGCATTGAAGGTGCGCTTCTAGGTCCCGATAGATGACATTGTTTAATTGAAGGCACCCGGAGCGTGCCAATCCTGCAAGATTGAATCAGCTGAGGAGATACTGTGGTCCATTAATTAACCAGCCTTTATAAAAGCTTCTGAATATCCCTTGAAAGGCCATCTCCATGGCTGTCTACATTAATATAATCTCTAGCGGGTGGGAATCAAAGATCGAAAGACGCTAAAATACAGCGAAGAACTTACATTCATTCACAAATTACTGTATCGCTCACAGTACATTTACCTGCAGCTTGTAAAAGCAAATTACAATGCAGGTAATAATGTAACATCAAAAGAAGTACCCAAGATTATATTAGCTTCGTTCCCCTAACTCCCAGTGGATGACAATGGTCCTTGGACCCCAAATTGGGAACGCTTAGGCTAGCCAAAGAATAGTTCCTCTTCGGCTCTTCTGCACAGGTTGACTATACTTCCATGTTACATTGTGTTAAGCCCCTCCTTAATTGGTGGGTGTGAGCTGCATCTCCCACCTTGATTTCTCGTTTCATCTGATGACCACAAAGCCATGTCTTCTCTAGTGGCCTAACATTGCAACTCAACAGCATTAGGCTGCTGAAAAAGGTGATGGCTGGAAACCCTCCTGTGTTTGCATGTCTTCCAAAGCCAACATGTTTGTTTTCTTAGCTTTTACAGCTTTTACAGCCCAGACCTGACACCTGCAATAAATTGTTCACATTCTGTTTCTAAACTGTACAATACAGTCTTTTTGACTTAGAATCAGAGAAATGAAGCTGCTGAGGAAAATTAGGGAGCTGGCCTAGTGATTCTGTTATGGTTGGGGAGCAGTGGGAAGGGAAGGCAAGTCTTCTGTTCCAGGCTTCTGTGGGTGATTCATTCCCCATGTTTCCAACCAGAGCGCCGTCATCAGCGGTGGACTGTTTTGCGGTGCCTGAACTGTGGCCTAAGGAAGCGTTTCCTCAGTAACCCTGATTACAAGTTATGGTCAGAGCAGCCTGAGTCACTTCTGGAGAACCAGACATCAACCGGTGTGGGCACAAAAGGTAAGCTGGTGCAGAGAAGGCTCTGAAAGGGAAGAGCTGCTGAGAATGGAGGAAAAAATCGTGCTTGCTTTGTTCTGAAGGTCTCTCATGAGCAACCTCCTGGTGCCTGGGGGCTGAACATAGCATCTTAGTTGTAACAGCAAGGGTTTTGGTGCGCAGGGTGATGAGGCAAAGGGGACAAAGGAGAGGCTTTTTAAAATTTATCCTAGATTTGGGAGGAGCGTTAGGGTGTTTCTTTATGTGAAATTTATTTTAGGACTTTTTGATTTTCCTTGTTGATTTTCGGCAATTAGGTTTAGAAGAGAGAGCCAGTTTGTAGTGGTTAAGGCAGCAGACTAGAAACCGGGAAATTCTGATTTCTAGTCCTGCCTTAGGGACAAAGCCAGCCGGGTGGCCTTGGGACAATCCCTCTCTCTCAGCCCTAGGAAGGAGACAGTGGCAAACCCCTTCTGAAAACCTTGCCAAGAAGACTGCAGAGTCTTGTCCAAGGCAGTCACTAGGAGTCAACACTGACTCAAAGGCACCAAGAAAAGAAAAGATTGGAAGGGGCTCAGAAAACAAGTTTAGGGAGGCCATGGATCCTTAATCTTAGGTGGTCCACTCCCGCTATTGAATAAGATTACAATGTTCTCTGTTGACTGAGTTTACGAACTATATTGAACTTCATTTGCTCGAGGCCAAAAGCAGAAAAAGAGAGCCAGTTTAGTATACAGTAATGCTTAAAGGACCTAGACTAGGAATGGGGATACCTAGTCCTGCTTTAGGCATAGAAGCTAGCTGGGTGACTTTGGGCCAGTCCCTCTCCCTCAGCCCCAGGAAGAAGGTACTGGCAAAACCACTTCCCAAAATGTTGCCAAGAAAACTGGTCCATGCAGTCACTAGGAGTCAGGGTTGACTTGAAGGACCATAGCAACAACAACAAAATCAAAGTAGCTGAGATGGTCGTAGAGCTAGTTATGAACATCTGTGAGCATTGACATTTGTGAGGGATAGAATTAAAAGATCTTGCAACAGGATTATTAGGAAAAGGGCCAAGAGATCTAAAAGAGACATGATGGTGATATGAGAGCAGAACTTCTGAACCTCTAGAGATAGTGTCAGAATGGACTGGAGACCATTGTCCATGAACTGAAGCGAGACAAATTAAATTGGACTGAGTTCCCTCCCTCCCTCCCTCCCTCCCTCTCTCTCCCTCCCCTCCTCCCCCGATGAGGTTGGGAGGGGAATAGCTTGGTTCTGAATCCCAAATACTCAGAATTATGTTAAACTTTATTGAGTAGAGGAGTAAAGAATGGAATTCTGGGTTGATTAAAATAAAGTTTGAGAAGATTGAGCAGAAGGGGTGAAACTAAGGATAAACTGTTGGTGCTTCCAGATGGGAGAGGCTTGGCCACAGAAAAGAAAGTGAGATGAGGGATCAGAATTCCTATTCCTACTTCACAGCTGTAATGTTTCTAGTCTGCATAAACGCCATGCAGCCATCTTGTATTATTCCTAAAATTCTGTCAAAAGAGCATGCTTTTATCGTAGACATCTCTTAGATGCATCCACTGTCTGTCTCTGTGATTCCTTGTTCTAGATTCACCATTGGAAATGGTTTGAGTTGGAACAAGGAGGAAAGAGAGGAATTTTCTTTACAACAAAAAAAGAGCAGGGCAGCTTGCATAGAATGAGGGCAAGAGAAGGACAGGTAGCCGTTTAGCAATTGGCATAAACCAGTGTTGTCCAAACTTGGCCACTTTAAGATGAGTGGACTTCAACTCCCAGAATTCCCCAGCCAGCATGGCTGGCTGGGGAATTCTGGGAGTTGAAGTCCACTCATCTTAAAGTGGCCAAGTTTGGACAACACTGGCATAAACAGAATTATCTTGAAACCTTCTCCTTGTTTCCCACTTTAGGCCAGACACCCAATCCAGAGCAGGAGCCACGCAAGGCCTCCCAAATGGGAAAGCCAACAGTCCCAAGTTCCAGTCCACACAGCCTTCTTGCCGCTGAGGAGGCCGTGGCGGGCACCCAATCAACAGGAGAAAAGAGTGCGAAATAACGTGTCCCCTGGGAACATTCCGTTTCCAAGCAGGCAAGTGGCTATAGCACAGTAGTGACTCACCTGCCTGGGGTGGAAGAAGCCAGCAAGAAAAAGTTGAGTGCAGAGAAGGTCATGGAGTATATTTTCCAAATCCAAAGTCCAACTCGCTACTTGCAGAACTTTGATAACTCGGTGACCTTAGTTTTAGGATAAAGATACACTGTGGATGACAACTAGGTGGAAGGAAGAGCAAAAGCCTTTCCTGCAGCCCACCCCGTGCTCTAGTCATGAATGTGTGTAGCTTATTGTGTCACCTTGCTTCTGCCACTGCTGGCTGGGCACGTGTCCCCAATTCCACCTCTGCGCCCAGATGGATGCCTCTTTTCCAATCCTACCAGTTGTGATTTCAGTTTCTGGCTCTATGTAGCTAGGTGCACTTCAGATCTGAAGCACTGCAGATGTTGCTATCAGAAGAACTGAGTGAGAAGGTGACAAAGAGAAGAGAGTTTCAGTCCTCTCACTTTTGTGATCGCTCTCTCAGAAAAATACATGAAACTGGAAATAAATCTCTGTTTTTAAAAACATGTGTACTTGCATTATGATTTCTGCCTAGTCGGTTCAGTTTATCCTTTTTCCAGTTAGTGGAAGAGGTAAAGCTAAAACTGTACACTTTGGTTTAACACTATGAAACTGTCAGCTCTTCAAGGTCAGGAAACAGACATGGCAACAATTATTGGAATTCTACTTTTTGTTGTCAGGTATAATGACAGAATTGAAAGCTTGCCCGTTTCCCTTTGCACCCTCTTCTGTCATACAGAATCAGCGTGGGGTTATTCTGCGTTTCTTTCACGCTCTCTCCTTTCCCAGGGCTGAGAGGCCCCGTACTGAATCTGCTAAAGGTTCTTGTATTCCCTTGTCAATGTTATCTCTGCCTTCCTCCATAGAAACCTGGCACAATTTTGTTGACTTGGGATAGATAGCTATGGATATCCACTGAGCCTTCTTTCTCCGGGCAAGAAGCCAAAAGATGAAATGTGCTGCATTTAGGCCAGGAAAAAAAATTCCTACCATAAATGAAGAATAATATTGGCATGATGTATTTGACATGGCCTTCCTCCAGATGGAAAAGAGATGATGGACCTGCGGCACTCATATCTTCTGGAGTGTAATCCATTTATGTACATCTTACTTAGAGTGCCCCTATTGTACAGCAAGATGAAGCAACCTCCTTGAAGGCAGCATCAGCACAGAGTGGAGAATATAAGATCCAGAACACTGAAAGGGGCCATTCCTCTAGGACAGTGTCCTCCAGGAACTGCCATTGCATAGCTTCTCTGACACAGTGCTTCATTTGGGGAGCCACAGACACTCAGGAGCCAGTTATGTATCTGTAATAACCAGAATATGTATCAATGAATAAAGAGAGGGGGATGAGTGTACTTAGTGCACTTGAAACTAATCTTTGGAAATAATAAACCCTAAAGGTCGTGGTGAGCAGCTTTCCTGCTATGAATCTTCCTGGTTAGATTGATCAGGAAAGTCCCCTTCTGAAGATACAGCCACTACTAGAAGCTAAACTATATTGGATGCAGCTTAGCTGTATGCCGGCTGGGGAATTCTGGGAGTTGAAGTCCACCCATCTTAAAGTTCCCAAGGTTGAGAAACACTGCCCTAGGGTGCTGGAAGAAGTCAGATCCTGAAGCTCCTCAGTCCCATCTTGGTTCTGTCTTCCTTTATATGGAGCCCTGCAGTCCACAGCCTGTGATGGAAGGCCCTTTTCCCTTTTGGACTTCTTTGGCACTTTTTTGGCCTCGTGTCCTTTCAGACATGTGTGTACAACTCAGCCAGTTGTGTTTCACTCCATCCCCTATGATACTTCTCCTTTTCTGCACTCCAGCAGTTCCCTTTTGGGGTTGCTTCTCCTCTCAAACTCTCTAATTTGGGTAAGTTCTCCTTTCAGACTGGCTGCACCTTGCACCGTATTTAACCCTGGCTGCATGACAACTATTATGAGAGTCTGGGTGCGGTCTTTGGGTCTGGGACTTTCTTACACCAGCCTCCCTGCAGTAGGGAGCAGCACTAGTACACTCCAAAGCAACCAGAAAGTGGTGTGACCATGACAGGGGAATGATGATCATTTCCCCCAACTCCAGATCCTGTTTGAGTTGCTGTTTGGGGGGCTGTCCCACAGCAGAAGCATGCTTTTCTTTACTACTATTTTTGATTCTGTCAACAAACATTCATTCCTCACAACACAGCTGAATTTGCTGCCCCCAATTAGCAGATACCCCCTGCATTCTGGACCAGTCAAAGATTTCAAGTCATCTTTGAAGGCAGCCCCATGTAAAGTATGTTACAGTAGTCTATATGTAAGGTGATGGCATGTGTTATGGGACTAGAGCATCTCAGTATAGAAAGACCTGCAACTGATGCACCAGTCAGAGCTAGGCAAAGTCCTCCCAAGCCCCGCAGCTGTCCCTGCTGCTCTAGCAGGAGACCCAAGTCCAGGAGGACTCCCAAATTGAGGTCCTGCTCTAGGGGAAATACAACCCCATCCCGAGGCAAATTTGGATCCAAGCTCAGGCCAAGGTGAGAATCATAAACAATTACATTTTTGTCAGCCCTATGAGACCAAATCAGGATACTAACGCCACAGGAAGACTAGAACTATACTTTATTGAGATAAGCTCAATAAAGCAGAAATGACTTACAGGATTGATGTTAGCCCTCTAAGGAAGATCAGATCAGGAAACTGATTCCACCAGAAGACTAGAACTATAGCCTGTGAGATAGGCTCTAGGAACAGAACCTTGCAAGTCTGCCTCTGTTTTCCCTTCCCTCCCTCTTATACCCAGGGGAGTCAGGGGAGAGTCAGTCTCTTTCTCATAGTCTCCCACCCACCTAGGCTTAACACATGCTTCTTCTGCCCTTGCTGTTTCTCTAATGACTTCCAGCTGCTTTCTCCAAGGTGATCTCCATGGCTCTCTGCAATTTTGCAGAGATTTAAAATAAGCCTGCTTTAATCCATCCAGGTCCTTAGTAGCTGTAATGGAAAGAAGGAATAACCTTGAGGAACAGGAGGAAGAGCTGCTACCAAGACAACGGTCAGAAAAAAGAAATATGAGTATAGAGCAGAACTGTAATCTGAGAAAGCATCTCATACAAGACCTTCCTTAGTTCTCATGAAGATAAAGGGAGGGAGGGGGGAAGCGCATTCAGACTTCTGAGAGTCTATTACTGTAACCTTATTTAAAAAATAGTATTAGCATTCATTACTTTGGTTTCCTAGTCTGATCTGTCTTGAAGGGCCTCCAAGCATTGGGGCAGGACTTCCTCAGCATCCTGGCTTGAGGTGATGATGTGTATCTGGGATTCACCAGCATAAGGATGATACCTCACCCAAAACTGAGAGGTGACATAGATGGTTTCATATAGATAACAGCAAGGAAAAGAGGAGTGGGCCCTTTGGAACCCCATATCAGGTAACCATAGATGTGGCTGCTCTTTTCCCCACACATCCTGATTGGAACTGCCTACTTAGGAAAGAGGAGAACCACAGCAAGACAGTACCTCCAAGCCCCAAGCCTTGCAGATGGCCCAGAAGGATACCATGGTCAGTGGCATCAAAGGTTTATAAGAGCTCCAATAGTATCAGAAGTGCACTCAACAGTACAATTAACACTTTTCCTGTCCCATGCCGAGGCCTGAATCCTACCTGCAACAGATCCAGAAAATCCTTTTCCTCTAAGATCTTTTGCAGTTGGAGCCCGTTACCTTCTCTAAAAACAGGTGGTTGAAGATTGGCTGATAGTTGTCCTTCAGATGGGTGGGTGGGGGCTCTCAAGAAGCTTTCCCAAGAGGTTTTTACCTAATAGGCAGATTCAGTTCTGACAAGGCAAGGCCTGATGCATCCTTGTGATAACATGGAGTCCTGACTTACCTAATTGTCTGTATTAATTTTATTCTTTGACTACATCGCTCTGGATTTGTTCATGAGGAAGGGCAGTATTAAAATATCATACCCACACACTGTGTAATAGTATGCGGGAATGACCTTGGGAGACAGGGAAGAGCCGCACCCAGGGCAACAGTTGGGTAAGAGGCAGCTTAGCCCACAGCAGGAATGTGGGCATGGCAAATGTCTCAGAATGGGCCCTTCCTAGTTTCTTGAGCTATAATGGCAATGGGGGAGAGACTTGCAAGATTCACTTAATGTAACCTTACAATAAAGTAGAGCTAGTTCTTCTGGGTGTGCTTCTTGGCTGGACTACCTTGCCAGGCTGACCTACTGCCTTGCTGCCTTGAATGAAACGTAGTAATCCAGCTGAACATTTCCATATTGAACTAGGCTTTGGATGGAGCCTGGGCAACTCTGTGTTGAAAAGCTAAGCAGGGTATAATGGGATTAGTATTTGAATGAAAAATCTGATCTGTAAATAGACTGGCTGATCCAAAGGAAGTGTAGAAGGTCATGGCAAACCCTTTGGCACTGTTGCCAAGAGAACATGTCCGTGCTGAACTTGACTTGAAGGAAGCATTATCTTTTACTGCTCCCCAAGGCATTCAAATGCCATGATGTGTCTATACCTACAAAGATCAGAATCGTGCAAGTCATGGTATTCCCTGTGACACTCTATGGAAGCAAAAGTTGGACTTTGAAGAAGCAGGATAGGATGAGTATTGATGCTTTTGAACTTTGGTGTCGGAGAAGACTCCTGAGAATAACACACATAGCCAAGGAAACAAACAAATGGATTATTGAACAAATCAAACCGAGTTCTCACTTGAGGCGCAAATGACCAGGCTTAAATTATCCTACTTTGGACACATGATGTGAAGACCCAGCTCTTTGGAGAAGGCTCTGATGCTGGGAAAGGTGAAAAGCAAGAGAAGATGAGGACGAACAGCAGCAAGTTGGATGGACTCAGTTACAGTGGCAATGAGTGCACCGTTGGGAGACCTGAAAGACCAGGTTAGGGACAGATTGTCATGGAGAAAATCTATCTATGTGGTCATTAGGAGTCAAAAATGACTTGACGGCACATAATCTATCAATCAGTCAGGCAGTCAGGCAGTCGTCAGTCAAGGCCTATGCATTGGTGTCAGCCCTACTGGGTAGACCAGACCAGGAAATCAGAGGAAGACTAAAACTCCTTTTATTGAGATTGGCTATAACAACAGGATCTTGCAAGTCTGATTTATTGTCCTACCTCCTCCTCCTCCTCCTCCTTATCCTCCAGTGATTTAGGGAGGTGGAGGCCCGAGCTGCTGGTGTGGACTTTAAAAATGCTTCAGCCCCCTTTGCCTAGGTAATGGTTCCTGCACATCTCTCAGGGTCATCTTCATTACTCTCTGCAATTGGTAAATAAAATCCTAAATAAGCAGCTGTTAAGTACTTCACCTTCTATAATATTTTAACAAATCACATTTTGGAATATAGGCACCTTGCTGACGCTAATGCTATATTCAGCAGTCCTGAATGTTTGTACCTTTTAAGTGTGAAAAAGGATCTCATACCTCAAAATAAGAAAAAAAAAAAAGCCTAGTACATTTGTTGGTTGAACAAGTGATCCATTTGCCTACAAAAGTTCTTATTCCACTCCCTTTTGCTACTATAGTCCGTGCTAAATATGTAATATCCTCCTGTTCCATGGGGTGTGCATAGTTGGTTGAGTCATGGCTCTTGAAATAAATAGAGCCAGATTCTTACTCGATTTCTAGGTAACCAGGAAGCAAGCTGACATGCCGAGAGGTGTAAAAACTCATCTGAAAAAAGAGTTGAGTCAGATAACCAACAGCAAGGATCCATTCCAGAAAATTCATAGTAGTGTGGGGATTTTTTCATCAGGCAATACAATCCTGACCATAAAAGGGCATTTATTTAGTTTGGACTCTGACAGTCATCTGTCTTCTGGGTTGGCTAAGCATCCAGTCCCAAAGAGGACAGCAAACAAATCTAACCGGTGTCTCCTGGTCTCTGAATTTACTGAGTGAGGGAGAAGGCGATAAAGCAAATTCATGTTGATATTCTGTTCCTACAGCTAAAGCTTATGGATTTACTGTAAAAAAATACAACTAGAATGCCAAGGTCCACCAATGGGAGCCAGGTGCAAAATTGCAATTTGGGAAGTAGAACTAGACACAGAATGGAATTCAGGGTGACATCAATGCTATGGTGAAATGCAATCATATATATATGAGTTAGATGGACTCTCGTATCATCAAGAGAAGCTCTCGTATTCAGTGGATTTACAAACATATATTGATAATATTTTCATTAGGCCTCATTACAGAGATCACGACAATGACAAATTGGGACAAAAGTTACATTTCTAAAACCAAGCAATCTGAAAGCCAAAATATTTTAGCTCCATAATTTATGATAGACGTGAAATTAATTTTTACAAAGTTGACTTTTGGTTGTGCTGCATCTCTTTTGTTAACTCAGCCTTCCCCCACCTATTGCCGTTATAGCTCCCATAATTCCCAGCCAATGTAAGTCAGTTAGGAGACCTGTAGTCCAATATCTGGAGGGCACTGGGTTGTGGAATGTTGCTTTGCTAATTGTCAGAATGGAAGATAGGTTTCTAAAGGCTAAATGTCCTGCTCTGTAACCTTTTGGAATTCTTTTCATAGAATCATAGAATTGTAGAGTTGGAAGACATCACAAAGATCATCTGGTCCAACCCTCTGCAATTTGCAGGAAAATCAATTAAACCATTTATGAGAAGTGGCTGACCAATCTCTTTTTTAAAATCTCCAGAGTTGGAAAATTGACAATTCCCGTAGGTCAACCGTTCTATTCTCACACAAAGTTACCATCAGGAAGATTTTCCCTATATTTAAACAAAATCTAGGTAGCTGCAACTTATACCTGTTATTTCTGGTCTTAGGTTCTGTGGCCATGTAGCTTCCTTGTAATTTTCCCTTATGTACTTGAACTATCTGTCTCCCCTAAGTCATATTTTCTTCAGAATATACATCCCAAGGTCCTTCAGCCTATCCTCCTATAGCGTGTCCTAAAGTCTTTGAGTCATAGAATCATATGCTTTGCTTTCCTCTGAACACTCTCTAATCTGTCAATCTCATTCTGAAAATGAGATGCCCAGAATTGTACACTTTTCTTTTCAGCTGCTACAATGACCAGTCAGTTCCCTTTGTTTTCACATTTCTTCATCTTGTCCTTGCTGGGAACCAGCTTTGCTTCTACAGATGAGACCATGGTCATCACTACCACCGGCCCAATCCAAGGAAAATGTCTCCCAGCTGGCTCTAGTGCAGTTGTGACTTTTTGGGGAATCCCCCGTGCACAATGCGACAGACAATCTCATTCAAAATGTAGCTTTGAGATACAGTTATGGGCAATCTGAAGGACCAGCACAATATTATTCAGCCATGATACAAGTTTGCAGTGATTACTTTTTTTGTGTGGTGTTTGACTGAAGTTGCCAAGGCAATGACAGAGGCTAGGAGTCCTGTGTATTTCTGTCCTTCCACTCATCAGAGCTCTGGGTCCCTTTGGCCAGAATGAATGGGATCAGCCCATGGATATGAGATCCCATGTCTTGACATTAATGAAAGGAGCTAACGAAACTTACACACCAGCAGAGTTGGTTCTTATTCCCCAAATGGTGCGGTACTGGGCAGAATTTGCTAAACCTGGGTAAGAAACTTATTTTTTTCTTCCTCCTACCACTGTCACGGTGACAGATTTCATACAACCCATAATTAGGTTTGTTTGTGGTTTAGTGTGTTGTGTGATTCTACCTATTCTCGTTTATAAACCATAGCTAATGACTTAATGTGTTATGTGAACCCAACCAATGAATGTGGGAAGTCAGCCTTAGTGTGATGTATGAAAACATGTTAGAAACTCACCTTAAGAGCATGAAACAGTTGCTTCTTCATTAGAACAAAAGGATTAACCAAAACATATTCACTTTGTGATAAAGTCACCACATTTGTCCCTATGGTGCTCAACCTTAGTACGGAGGTATTCCTAAAATTCACAGAGCTTAAAATGAAAGTCAGTTTTACACCTAGCTGATGATGGGGAGGTAACTGTAAATAAAGCAGCGTTTCATGTTATCTGGCCTGATTTGCACATTTCTGTATATTAAGATTACTATCCTTGGACAGGAGAGCCAGTTTGGTGTAGTGGTTAAGACTAGTGGTTCAGGCTAGAAATCGGAGACTGTGAGTTCTAGCTCTGCCTTAGGCACAAAGCCAGCTGGGTGACCTTGGGCCAGTCACTCTCTCTCCACCCTAGGAAGCAGGCAGTGGCAAACCATTTCTGCAATCTTGCCAGGAAAACTGCAGGGACTTGTCCAGGCAGTCACCAGGAGTCAAGACTGACTTGAAGGCACACACACACACACACACACACACAAAACCTTGAGAAGAGGCCCATTCTCAAAGCCAATCCATGCTTCCTTCAGCTGCAGCTTGGTGCAGGTAACTCATAGGCAACCATTATGACCCCTGTTGAGCAACCCTTTCAGAAACTGCAGTGTCAAATGCCAAGAAGTTAGGCAAAAACGAGGAAACAAGAACTGCAGAGATTTCTGTAATTCTGTTTAATGTAGTCAGGGGAAAAACAGAATCTTGGAACTTGTAACAGGAATTTCCCACCTCATTTTTAGTCAATGAATAAGGAAGAGTCTCTCGGTATGATTTGAAACACTTTTTCCTGGGTTCCCTGCCACCTGAGCTAATATAGCATTTATGAGAAAAGGCAGGATAAAATGATGACGACGATGACGATGATGATGAAGATGCAGGCTCACCTTCCATGTCTTGATCATTGATATCTGTTCTCTCCTCCATTCCTTTCTCGGCTTCCCTACAATCTCTCCACGTGCAGTGAGCTGCTGCTGACTGATAAAATCTGGTTTCAAGAAAGTTGTATTAGTCACTTATGCAAATGGATAATTGCACAAGTGCTGTCACCTTTCAGCCTGGCACAACTATCAACATGCTGAAGCTTCTCCAGTCTTACTGGGGAATTTGCTTGCTCAACATCAGATTCTCAGACATGACTCAGCTTGTGTAGATACTTTAGGAACCAGAAGATCTGCCTATTGCAGAGCACAGCAGTCGCCACCTCTGTGTGTGTGTGTGTGTGAATGTTTCGGGCTTTAAATTCCTTTTCCTCCTGCCCTTCCTTTGGGTCATTCTCTTCAAGGACACAGAAGGCAGCTGGAATTTATTGACATAATACTTCTCGCTAGTTTGGGAAACGCTGTTCCCTGAACTTCACTCCTAACAATTGACATTTATTGCATTGTGTTTTCAACAGCTACTTATGAGCGATTTAGAATTTCCAAAACTTTATCCAAATATTGATGATAACCAATATTCATGTACTGTATATGCAGTGAAATGTCATTGATTATATTTAACATTTTCTTGTGGTCTGTTTAGTATATTTGGCTCTGGGAGAGGAAACAAAATGCAGATTACATCAACAGAAGCAGAAATACTCTCTTTACCGTTAATAACTACCCATTAATATGTTACAAAATAAGCTATTTGGATTTTGAGAACGTTGGGAACATTTCTCTATCTTAATTCGAAACTAGGATATTCCTTGTGTATACCAAGGTTTGTGTCTTTTTTTTTAATACAACATATATAGTTTTGCCTCTTATTGTGGTTTGATTGCTATACTGCATGATTTCTTACAGGAAATAATAGGGACTGCATGCATTTTAAGGCCTTGTTGTCTTCTAGTCTGTAAAGGGAAAGAGTAGATATCTTGATTAGAAATAAGACTCCCTTCCTCTTTTGATTAGAAACAGAATCACAGCACTGAAGTGTCAACCATATTCATGTCCACAACCAGGCACAACTGTTAGAAGATTTTATTGTCAGTACTGAAAACAAATGACTCTTCCCATCCACCCCCACCCCCTTTTTTTTGTTCTTCAAGTCATTGTTGACTCCTGGTGACTGCCTGGACTAGTTCCTGCCGTTTTTTGGCAAAGTTACAGAAGTGGTTTGCCGTGGCCTCCTTCTTCTTCCTGGGGCTGAGTGAGAGGAACTGGCCCAAGGTCACCCGGCTGGCTTTTACCCAAGGCAGGACTAGAATTCCCGGTCTCCTGGTTTCTAGCCTGGTGGCTTCACCACTACAGCAGACTGGCTCCCTATCAGGTAGTTAGCATTTGGGATTTTGTGAAAAGTAAAAATGGCCAGAATCTGAGATTACTGTGTATGATTTACATTTGGAGTTGTGGAAAAGATCAAGACCCTAGGGAACTTTGTTAACTTTTCACCGGGAGCACTTTTGGACATTTTCTTGAATTCGTTCTTCTTGTTTTGGCTTGTCCTTATGCATTAACCTGTCTTAAAGGTTTTGCTTTACATATGAAGAAATCAGGCTACTGTGTTTTCTTGTCCAATAGTGCTGGCAGGTGAAAACAAGTCTTTATTCAAAACCCTTCTGCAACCTCACAAACACATCCATTCTCACAGCCCCTCTTTTGCGTGGCTGCGTTTGAAACGTGGCCAAACCCCACAAGCCAGAAGCATGTGCACCGTGCCCTTCTGTACACCAGACCAGCTCTCCCTCTCCTCCCCCAACTATCCTCATTTTATACCAGTTTTCTAAAGAAATATCAGTGAAATAATGTACTAGTACTGAAAGCAATTGTTCTGGCATTTCATACTTATTCACTGCCAGTAAAGACAATAGGCCCATCAGCACATATGGATTGTCCTGATTTCAGGGGTTTTCCTATGGTGCTGCGGTGTTTGGGAAGCTGCATATCTACTCAGCACATTTTCCAGAGGAAATATGACGAAGAGAAAGTTGCAGCATTTCCTCTAGTCCTGCAGGACAGATGCAATCTTTGCTTCATCCTAAAAGTTGTCCCTTCCTCTTTCTTCTGCAGCCAGTGGTACCTCGCCCCCAACCTGCTGTCTGCCCCCGTTGCTCTGGAAACCAATTCTCTTCTGCTCTTGCAGGGGAACTGGATTTCCCCCCCTCATATTCACACATTCATTTATTCATATTTGCTTGGAATAGGAATATCATGCGGAATATTCATGTTTATATTTACAGGGAGGTGACTGATGAAAATACACTATGGTAATGGTTGCTTTCAACTGAGTAGCCACAATGCTACTCACATTCAAGACAGAAGCCGTGTTGTCACGACATGTATAATTGGGTCAATGAGAGAGCGGGTAATGTTTGGTGGGAACGCCAAAAAGAGGGAATTAGCCCACTCAACGAATTCTCCAGGGGGTTAAATTTAACTCAAAACAGGCCCAGTTCATGCTTCGGATTAAACTAACTCAGTCAATCAGTTGACCCCCCCCTCCCCCATATGGCGTGTGTGTGTGTGCAAGAGAGAGAGGGAGAAGCAGAGCGTGTGCACATATGATCCTCCAAGAAAAAGAGGTGAAGAGAAAGAGCAGCTGAAAAAGCAAATCTCTTCACTACACAACAAGCTCAGGCCTACCAGCACAGAACCCACTTCCCAAGTACTGATTGGTTGCAGTGCCAAGCCACGCCCACTGCTGTTTGCTGGGCTAATAGGATAGGCCTAGTGATGTCATGATCCCTAGCCATTACTCTGCTAGTGCAAGGGCTTATGGGATACTAGGCACCAGCCCAAGAAAGTGGGTGGGAATTCCATTCAGTGCTCCCACAATTGGGAATTTTTTTTAGTGTGAATGTGTGTGTTTAAACAAGTAAACAGTTTTTACTGGGTTAATGACAGGGCTTAGTGTGCTATGGGAGTAGGGCGGTGTGCTATGTCTGTAGGATATCGGTTTTACCAGGGCATTGCTGCATCAATTTAAGAAGCTGGTATGGGAAAACGACATTTTTTCTCTTGGTTCGGGTTGTTTTTGTGTTCTTTGTATTTAAATGTTTTAAAAGTTTGTAAACTGTCCAGAGTCGCTGCGAGTCAGACGGCATATAAATTTAATAAATAATAATAATTACTATTATTAGCACAGCCCTGCCTAGATAATAATGAAGAGAAAATGAATGTTTTTAGAAAGGCATCACTATTTAACAAGCAATATTTTCCATTTTGATTACTGTTATGATACTAAAGTCTTAACCTCTTTACCTTGTCATGCTCAGTGGTAAGTTCATGTTCCTTTCCTCTTTGTAGAGCAGCAGACACACTTCAAGATGATGCATCCGGACAGAAGGACAACAGGAAGGAAGAACTTTGAAATCCAGGAGCTTCCAGACTACCGATGTGTTTTCAGAAATGTTGAAGCAATGGAAAAGAATATTTTTCCCTCAGAAAAAAGATAGAAACTGGGGGGAGGAATGCAGTACTTAACTTTTCACAGACACCGGCCCTGTTCCCACAACATGCTTAACCCACTCAGGTACTAAACCAGACATTGCTTTACCACTGGTTGTACCAATCACACTAACTGGGTCAAAAGTCGCCACTTTGGAAATATACGTAGATACCTGCTTACTTTCTCCTAGGAACTGCATGGCATCCTGTGAGATTTTGCATCAAGAAAGTACCAGCAGAGCCTTATTATACCACTAGCACCTTCCTCGTTGGCCGGCCGGCCGGGCAGCAGAAGGTATAGTTGGGTGCTGTAGTCAATCAGTGTTTGGGAGGTGTGTTTCCTACTACATGTCCTGGACCAGGACTCTGTTGTAAATCTCCGATCCTCAACTTTACACAACTTGACTAGACTGGTAGATTCAAACTCAGCAGAAATCTGCCAAATTCTGGATGCAGCATGATTAGTTAAGAATATTAATTGCAATCTAGACCAAAGCCATATTAAAGGGTTGATTGCCTTCTGTTAGTGGAAGAGTTCAGTTCTCTCATACACCTGTGACAGTTGAAACCCGTTGCTGCTGTTTCTCTCTTTTACTCATGCTCAGGAATCTGTATAAATAGACTTTGACTGTTGGGTCTGAAGTCTACTAAATCACAGTCTGATCCATTGTGGTCCGTTACACTGCACCAGTTTATTGGCAGATATGGCGTATTTCTAGTCAGAGGCCAGGTTCTTCCATGTCAACCATTTTTTAATAATCTAAAATAAAAAAAATAGGAAATATTTCATAATCTTTTTTTATTCTCCGATTTTCTCTAGTGTCCACAACATTATTCTAGATAGGAATTTTATTGTGCAAGTGCATTCTGTCATCTCCAGAAATATTGTTAAGGAGATGAGATGATAACACGTCCATGTAGAATTCTCTTCCTAGCACTTTGCAGTCTTCTTTGCCTTATCACAAAAAGAAGAGGAGTGCTCTTTTGACTGCCTTGCTATGAGCTGGCCATCTAGAAGTACCTTGAGAGAGAGAACTTTTCAGATACGAGGGTGGAAGGAGAGAAGACTTGTGAGACAGAAGATGGGTCCAAGCAAACCTATGAAGAATAATATAAAGTATAAATATAGATGGAATACTGTTTCTTCATTCATTCATTCAAAATTAAATATTTTAATGTTACATTTGATAAGATTCCTGTGGGGGGAAATGAGCAATTTGCTTATATCTCGTTCGTGGAAATCAGTGCAGTTTAGAAATGCTTAATTTGGTGGCACTATGTTTTTATTTCAATATTGGTTTCCGCATGATGTTGATTTTCAATTTGTGTTGTCCCCACCACCACTGAGTCAGGGCAGCGTATAGTTATTTTCACCGACAGCCTTCACAACACGAAGCTAAATTTTCAGTTAAATGCTCACTCTTAATTTTTCTTAGAAATGAGTTCTGTGCACATGCAAGCTTATCGTACTAACATTTCTAGCTATTAGAATGGTTCTTTATTTTGTTTGGTTAATTTCCTTTTGAATGCTGTGAATTCTGATGACCCCCTGCAGGAGTACATTTCCCCCATATTTTTGTTGAAATAAAAGCAGTGTGCAGTTCAGTGCACGTGAAGCTTCTCAAAAGGACTTGGTACAGCCTGGAAAACTTCTCACAAGTTGTTATTGCAGTGCCCCAGAAATCCCTGTTGCCATAGACAGGATCTGCCTCCTTGCTCTTACTGTCCCCTCCTGGAAACCCATCCTCCACCAGCCACTGACACATGCAGATGTTGGACTTTTTCAGTTCCCTTTGAACTTGTATTGATTCCAGGCTATTCTGCAAGAGATGAACTGGATCCTAAAAACTCAGCACTCAATTGTCGTAGAGAGTATAGGAGATGACTTTGATGGAAATATGCAGGAACCATTACCTAGGCAAAAGGGGCGGAAGCATTTTTTAAGTCCAGAACAACAAGATGACATTCGGAAGTGGCTCTGGAAGGTGCCTTCCTAATTCACTGAACTATAAGCAGGAGGAGGAGGTACAGCACAATCAGGCTTGCAAGATGCTGTTATTATAGCCCATCTTAATAAAAGAAGTTTGAGCCTTCCTGTGGAGTTGATTTCCTGGTCTGGTCTACCTAGCAGTGCTGACAGTTGTCCACCAGAGGACTGCCCAAGCAAGAAGGTATGCATGGGTATGCTACGATCCCATGCAAGCACAACCCTTTAAGATTTGACCCGGTACTGGGCTGTCATGGAGGCCAAAAGGTAACATATTGCAGTGATCTAGCAGTTAGCAGTGGAAATGACCAGATCAAAAGCTAAAGGGGGAAGTTTCCTAATTCATCAAGGGATTGTGTGAATTAGTCAAATGAGTGAAAAAACTCTCAGAAGAGAGGGATGCTGCAATGAGTTTCTGAAGAAGGTCTTCAATATTGAGAAGGCTGATTCAGCACAGGTGCTCAGTCAGGTACTCTGGGGGTACCCAGATGTTTAGGGCTTTAAAGATCAGCCCTGGGCATGATGGCACTCCTTACTCTGGTGTGGCTTCCAGCAAGGTCTTCCATAATACCCATGAGCAACCACAAGAACCTTGTGCTAAGAGTAACTGCTAACACCAAGTGTTTTGTGTTCCTCAGAAACCAGCAAAGTTTCCCAAACTGGCATCAGATGGAAAGAAATGCAGTGTGGAACTGTCTGCATCATTTCCTAAACAGGACCTGCTGCTGCCTGATACAGACCGGTTGAAAACTATTATTATTACTCCTCCAAAAACTTCTGAACCAAAATGATTCCGTACCCTGAGTCTCTCAGTTCTAAAAAAAGTTTTCTCACTTCCTGTTGTTGCATTTGTATTGCTATTTTTGAGCATCACACTAAAATTCGTGTTACGTATTCTGTTCTCCTCCCAGACTAGTAAGAAATCACACCACAGCAAAATATGAACTCCTTGTATTTATGGCTTTCAGAACTATAAACAGCATAGTTTGTGGCATGGAATTCTTTCTCCAGAAGGAAATACCCATTATGTACACACATGTAATATAAAAAGCACAAAAGCACATATATGGTTAGTATTTTGGTAGATTGCAAATGGTGCAAAAATGTTGTAAGGTGGACCTATAAAGGCCTTTGTTTTGATTTAGAGATGTTTTGGAATATACACACACACATCTACAGCTCCACTATAGAACTTTGTGTCCAGTGTTACAACTGCTTGCAGCATTGATCACCACTGTGCCATCAGTGAGTCTGTTATGGCTATATACCCATTTGCTCAGTAAAATCAAAATGTAAAAAACATACACACACACACACACACACAAAGAAATGCAGCTTGAAGCCCATTTTGCCAATTGCAACATGCCTGTCAGCCTTGCGAGGTAGTCCAAACAAGAAGCACACCCAGAAGAACTGGGTCTACATTATTGCAAGGTTAAATGAAAGGGTCTTGCAAGTCTGAAAGTACATCTCTGCCCCCTCGCCTTTGCAGTCCAAGAAACTAGGGAGGGTCCCTTCTGAGCTGTTTGCCCTGCTCACATTCCTTCTGCAGGCTCAGCTGCCTCTTATCTGACCATTGCCTAGTCTGTGGCTCTTCCTCCTGTCTCCCAAGGTCATTCCCGTGCATCATTACAATACCCTTCCACACCTTCACTGATAGTGCAGAGAAGGCTGAAGATGAGAGTGAAAATTGCTGCAGGACTGTCAAATAATCTCATGTATTGAGAATGGTCCTTCTCAGGGTTGCTGCAAAACTTCCAGAAAATCTTAACCAGTAAATCCAATTTCTATGAGTTTTAACTGTCCCAAGAAAGGAATATATATACACGCACACACACATGCAAATAGTTGCTTGGGGAACAGAAGGAAGAGAAAAGAGAGTGAAGGAAAGACAAAATTCAGAGCAGGCATGAAATTACTGAACAAACAAACAAAAGGCTATTATGTCAGACACTGATAATATTGCACTGGATGATTAGTTTGGATGATGTAAAATGCTCTGATCTATATTCAAGCAGTCAGAAGTTGCATTACATTTTCAAATGAAGTTGGAAGATTTAGAAATGTTCCCACAGCAACTTAATTTCTTGTCCTCCAACCTCCTTCACCAGTTCCCCACCCACCCTTTTTCCCCTTCTCCCCACTTCCTGTAAAGAATTGTGCGTACACAGAATCCTCTCCTTTGCGACTTCGGACCCGGCCTCTGATGAAGTGGATTGAAATCCACAGAAATGCACATAGTGATAAAATAGACTAATCTTCAAGATATCACAAGGCTCTTGTTTGTTTGACTGGCTGCAGAAGACCAGTACTTTGGAATATGAATTAGAAATACATAATAAATAAAAATAAACATGGCTACGCCTCCAGAAAATGTTATAATGTTAGCTAGTCACTAGAGGGTATCATAACACCAAGCACCAAGCAAAAGGAGCACATGACATTGGACCAACAGACCCATGTAGTAACAGCTAACTCCCTAGTTTATGTGGACGGCTTACAACACTATACTGGTCTGTACTGGTGACTACCCTAGTAAGATGCTCTTGTACTATAAATAATACTTAAAGATGGAAGGCAATTAATCCATAGGAACAGCAGATGGTGGTGACATTAGCATTTTTATCCAGCTGTGCTAATTTAATTCCTAGAATATGTGTAATACTGAAAGGACTATAATAAAGTTTTCTTGGGACCACAAAAACAGTAGCTGGAATGACCGAGAGAGGGACGGTTTTAGCAGTTGAGAAGCCAAAGCTTCAGACTCACTGTGGTGTCCGTGGCAGGGAGCTTTACAAAATCTGGTTCAATACAGGCTCTCTGTTGTGTACCATAATGCACCACTGGGCCAGAGCACTCTGGTAAACTCTAGAGAGCAGGAAGTGGTGGGTGGTTGCTTAACAATTGCTGAAGGGTTCCCCTGTGATTTTCTGTAGTTGCATTCACAGAGACGTCAGGGGAAGTGGTTACTGAATGTACCCATTTCCTGGGTTCACACAGTACGCTGAATCATAAATTAACCAACTGATCATAGATCAGAAACCCTCCAAAAGCTAATCAGTGTTATAATTAACTAAGCTTAGCATATGGTACAAATAATGTTAAGCGAGCTCTGCTGGCTAATGTTGTGTCTTGTAAACTGGGAATTGCTTTTCATAATCTTGGACATTTGTTACTTGGATTGTTGTTCCAATTATTTTTGGTTTAATTCTTGCATGCCACCCAGAGACTTTATTGTAAGCCATATAAGTTGTTTAATATAAATAAATTAAATAATGCAGCCACTGTGCTTTTAATTAAACACAGTTAGGCATGTTGTGTGAACACAATCTCTAAATAGAAGTAACCCAGCTACGAAACACGTAGAATTACCTCCCCCAACTGGCACCGTACAAGGTCCTCAGAAGATGAGTGAGAATTCTGGAATCTGCAGTATCGAGACTTCCAGATGAAGGGATACAAAATAGGGAAGCCCAATATGGATCATCTCCATTATTCAAACCATCCCAAAAATACACATCACAATTTTGTTGACGATCATCTCACAGGCTGCAGAACTCAGAACAAAATGTTAATTCTCACAATCCTGCTCCCATCTTCTCTTCATCTTCCATTTGGCCATAAAATTAGTTGTCTCTATGTCCCCGAGAAATTCTTGACACTTAACCAACAGGATTTCATAAAGTTATTTTTTTCTGGCCGTCAATCCTTTTCTTAAAAGCCCAAAATTAAGGTAAGAGATAAGATCAAACCTCTACTTTCTGTCATCTACAGATGTTTTGGTGTACCAAAAATCTGAGGAGTTCTCAATTGTATGTTTGAACAACATACTTAACTAGATCACTTAAGACTCTCTCTGGTTAGTTTTAACTTTGGTTAGCTTTCTGTGGTTTAGCACTTTGTATGAACCCTGCTTGTTTGGTTAGTTTATGATTCAGTGTTTTTTAAGAACTCAGAAATGGTTTAATTCAAAAACTAAGTTAAAAATGTTAGGTGAATACAGCCAGTGAGCATAAACTGGAGTGTACAGATTTCTATTTTTACAGTATTGCCTATGCTTGAGGCCAGGTTTCCAACTGAAAAATATCTAATGTAATGTAAACGTAAGTTAATGTATAACTTAAATAATGCTAATCTAAGTTAAACTCTCACAAAATACAGGCAAGCAATTAAAGATGTTGATAAGAATTTTTGAGGAGCACATGGCAAAGGACATTAAGATGATCAACCACAAAGATTTTTAAATATATTTGGAATAGGAAACCAACGATTGGACCATTGGATAATGGAGTTGTTAAAGGTGCATTAGAGGAGGATAGAGAAGTAGTACAGAAAGTGAGTAAGCTTTTTGCTTCTGTCTTCACTGTGGAGGGTACAAGATAGGGATCTTCACCTGAGCTGACTTCTTCAGGAGGAAGACTAGACAAATGGAGACCAATCAGAGTAACAAAATATGAAGTCATAAGCCAAACTGACAAACCAGAAACAAACTCTGAGGCCAGATAGCACCCTCTGAAGAATTTTTGAAGAACTATCATATGAAATTGCTGTTCTTTTCACAAAAATATGCAACCTCTCTAACACGGCAATCTGTTTCCAGGGACTGGAAAATAGCCTCTGTAATTCCATGGTTTGTTTGTTCATTCATTTTTTTAAGACTAAGTGACATTAAAAGAAACTCTGGACCACTTTGGTTAACAACAGCTCCTGGGAAAATGGCTGAAAATATTATGGAAGAAAAAATAAGGAAATCCTAAAACAGTTTTGCTGGAAAGGAACCAACATGGCTTCTGCACAAGTAAGTTTTGACTCACAACTTCTAGACTTTTTGGGATTGTCAGCAAGTGTGTAGACAAGGGTGACCCAACAGCTCTTATTCACTTCCAAAACGCCTTTGACTAAATTCCTCATCAAACTCAGCTGCCATGGAATAAGAGGAAGGATGATCTTCTGGACTAAGGACAGTTTAACACCAGAAACAGAGTAGGAATAAAAGTGAAATTCTCAGTGGAATTCCTCAGGAATTTGTGTCGGGACGGAGGCTTTTCAACTTGTAGATGCATGATTTGAATTGGGGCTGAGCACTGAAGGGGCCATATCGGTGAATGATGGCAGCTGTTCAGAGTGGTTAAATCAAAAAGGGATAGTGAAAAATTCCAAAAGCATCTTTCAGACTTCAAAATGGCAAAAGTAGATCAAAGTAACCATATGTAAAGTGAAGCAAGTTGGAATAAGCATTCCAAATGTTACATTAGAAGGATCTGAACTGGGAAAAAAATGTTGGTGCCACTGTAGCACCAATATCCATAGTGTGAATCCAGTGTGCCACTAATGTATGTATGTGTGTGTATGTGTGTTTGTATATGTGTGTGTGTGTGTGTATGTATATGTGTGTGTGTGTGTATGTATGTATGTATGTGTATGTGTATGTGTATGTATGTATGTATGTGTATATATATATATATCTATATCTATCTATCTATCTATCTATCTATCTATCTATCTATCTATCTCTCTCCATGCTTGGAATCATTAGGAGCACAGTTCAAAACAGAACTTCAGGTATAATTAGGCCTTTTATAAATCTATGGTGAGACTGCTATTGGGGTATTGCATATAGCTCCCGCCATCACACCTTAAGAAGAATATTAGAGAGATAGAAAAGCTGCAAAAAAGGGGCAGAGAGGCGTTTTCTCTCTCTCTCATCATATTAAAAATCACAGGCTGAAGTTCAATGCAGGCAGATGCAGACTGCAGAATTCTCCACCACACTATGGAAAGGACAGCCAGTAGCAATGGTTTTAAAAGGGGACTGGACTGGTTCATGGAAGATCAGTTGGCTGTTCCCTGCCTCCTTTAATATTAGTTGCTGGGAAGTGACCATGGAAGAAATATGGTCCTTCTTATTCCAACTTGCTGTATCACCCTCCAGTCCTGGCTTGAGAGCTTCCCAAATATATAGTTGGCCACAACATCACACAGAATGCTGATGGCCTGATTCAGCAGAGCTCTTCATATGTTCCTGTTATAAAAACATTTGTTTTTGGTCACAAACTGTACATCCATGTACAGCCTATCCATTCAGTCAGATAGGCTTCCCAAGACACCTCTGTCAACTGGAGAAGATGATGTGCTGTCAAGAAAGAAAGTGGAATGCCATCTTGGTTGTGGGTACCATCTCCTACCTGCTTTTTACAGAAGTCAAGACAAGCTAGCCCAAGATAGCTCCTCCATGACCAGGCTGGGACCCACAAGGTTTTTTTGGCCGGTATCTTCAGAAAGAACCCTGGGCTTAACTGTACTTGAGTTCTAAACAATCTTCCTAGATTCTTAGGACATCTATGAAAGATGGGTCCTCATCGGCTCTCAGTCACGCTGATGGACTGCACCAAGAAAACCATGGCTGTGGTGTGTGGCAACACAAGGGGTGGCAACATTAGGATCCAAAAAAATGGTTTGGAGGAATGCTGCCTCTGGATGGCTTGCCTGATATTCAAAATCCAGCATGTATTCACAGCTGATAGCAGTGTCCATGGATCACACTGTAAAAACCCTGGATGTTTGATTTTACAATGGCCCTAATGGAATATTTAAATATGGAATACGTATTTAAAGCCCCTAGTTTGACCATCAGAGGTGAGGGGAGAAGGGACAGCTTTTCTGTTTGAAGGCGTGAAAGAAGAATTCTGCATGATGTTATGAATTTTACAAAGTACCCAGAGTTCTTGGTATTTACTGTTCAGCACTAGTAAGGGTGCTAACTCCTCAGAGGAAATATAACATGTGAAATGCTAGACTCCTCCAACCTGATCCTTTCCAGATGTGTTGGACTACAACTCCCACCACAGCCCACAGGGGCTGTGATGATGCAAGCCAACACACATGAACTGTGGAGAGCACAAGTTTGTGCAAAGGGCTGTGTAAAGGGTTCAGGGAGAGCTACGGTGGTGGGATTGGAAGGGTCAGTGCGTTCCGTGTGTGGAGGTGCAGAAAGTGTCAGTAATCGGCTATTACGGATTAGAGAAGGCCCGTCTGATTCTACGGGGCAGAATCTCCTCGTCGGTCTACAGTGGCCTCCTGTGGTCCAGAACCGTAGAGCCCTGAAATAGGGAATATCTCAAATGAAACATTTGCGACAGACCAACTCCTCCCTTCCTGTCTTCATCGCCCGCCAGCCAGCCCCCCCGCCTCATTTGTCTGCTGCCCGCCCCGCCCCTTTTCATTGTCCTCCCCTTCTGTTTATACACAAAGACCCCCACCCTCCCCTTTCCTCTTTCTTCACATCTTTGCTCCGTCCTCCCTCCTCTTTCAATCTTGCCTCCCCTTCACATTCTCCCCCGTTCCTCCCTTCTCTCCCCTCTCTTTCTCTCCCGTCTTCCTTCTCCTCTTAAAGGATTTGAGCAGCCGGGTGGCGTGGAGCTCGGCGGCAGGGGATTAGAAGGGGCTGCGTCCAGGGCCCGAGAGAGATTTCCCCCGCCCCATCGCCCGCTCCTCCGTTCGTGTGCCGGCGCTTCGGTCGCGAACGCGTCTTCTTGGAAAGCAGCCGAGGAAAGAAGAAGGAGGATCTGAACGCCCCAGCCCTTCACCTCCAGCGAGAACCCTGACTCAGATCCGCGCAGATCCCTCCCTCGGCTTGGGGGAAAAAAAAGGGAAGAGAGAAAGCGAGGCGGCTGAAAAATCCCCTCCATTCCGGGCCACCGGGACCGGCTGGAGCCAGGCGAGCTTCCCCCAGCCATGGACCAAGCGAAGGATCTAGTTTCTCGCTTGCCTCGGGCTTCCAAGATCCAGCTGGCTTGAAAGCGTACGTACAGGGATCCATTGCTTTGCTTCCTGATTCGAAGGATCAGGGAATTCCTGGCGGACCGGAGGGATCGAGAAGCCGTGGCTTCAGCTGGGGCTCCTCTTAGATGGTGTGGCAATCCTCCTGGTCGCCATCTGCTCAGCCTCCAGATTCCTTCTGGGTTCCTCTGGATCCGTGAAGCATTCCGTGAGAGGCGGGAAGTGGAGGGAAAGAAAGGGTCTTTGGATCTCCGTCGCCTGGATGTACACGCGTGGCTCCCTTTCTCACATACGTATCCGCTCAGTCTTAATTCTCGGGAAGAGCACGTCCCCTACTCATCAAAGAGTTTTTTTCATATTCTGGATTGCTTTTGGATAGCTGGGAGCTGCGGGACACACCAGCGTTGTAAAAAGATTATTTTAAGGCTTCTTTTCCAAATTCTTGGGCATTTCAGTTCTTGGAAATCTCTGGATGTACGGAATTCTTTTTGAGGGCAAATTACCAAGCAGCGTTATTCTTTTGGGCTCCTAGATTCTAAGTGTACAGTGATCTGCCCCATTCTCTGGTTGGATGTCTCGGCTTTTAACTTAGTCCAGAACATAAAAGTTGGATTGTGGTACCAGAACCCACTAGGTGTTGCCATCTTTTCCATCCCAGTTGTTTCTGTAGGCTTTTGAACTGCTGGAATTATCTGAAATTCTGAAGCTCGGATTCTGGTAATTTTGAGTTATATTTATCTTGCTGACCTTCCTCTCACAAGCCCCTTCCTGTCCAACTTTTGGGGTTCCTTTGGGCCCACCCAGAATCTCTCTTCTTTAACACACTCAGTGTTACCCTAACTTGCTTTTGAAAATCCTAACATTTAGCACTGCTGTTACATTTCTTGTAAATACATCTAAATCTTCTGCCAACTTATCAGTTACAAGTTCTTTATGACTCTTGAAACCACCTCCCAGTCTAGTTTCAGATTAAAGACCTGTCCCCTACCCCTCTAGGGCTCTGTGCAAACTTTTGTGTCTGAAGTGCCAATGGTGCTTAAACAGATCATGCTGAGTGAAATTCACTTTATTCCTCCTGGATAACTGCTGTTTGCAATCAGGTTCCCTCTCCAGGGTGGAAAGGCTTCCTCTGTACTCCTACTGCAATCCTACACATGTTTGCCTGCGAGGAACTCCCATTGCCTGCTTATTTGTGAGCTGATGGCATAAAACTGCACTGTAAATAAACCTGCCCCATTGTCATCCCCTTGTGATATCGCTTCCCTCTTTGTATCATTGCACAAGGCTGTTTTAATCTAGATTGCTTACTCAGGCATAACTATGCTCCTTGGTTTTTTATTAACAGCCATTAAGAAAGGTTAGATTAGAAGGCTGATTGCAGTACAAAAAACACATTGAAGAAAGCAGTTTTCAAAAACCGCCTGTAGTTCCTCTTCCCTTTTCCATGGCCTTCCACTCTTTAACTGCCCTTGTGCTAGCCATCAAGATGGGGTCAGACCTTGTAAAGGAAGCTGATCACCTTCTCCTCTGCTCCCTTGCAAGGATGCCCGTGTTCCTTGTGTAAAGAGCCCCCTGTGGAATGGTGGCCTCCCCAAGACAGGAGAGACAGTGTGTGTGACATGAGTTGGAAAGAGGGAGGAGGGGAGGAGGACATCAAAGGTTGAGCCCAGAGGAGGGCTTTTATCTCTTTCTCTCACCCTTCTTGAATAGCCGAAGGGACTTAATTTTGGGACTTAATTTTGCAACATCTTCTATCGGATCATCTTCCCCTTCCTGATCCTTTGAGCTAAGCCTTCCTGCTCTCTTTCTTTTGGATTTATTTCTCTTACTTTCCCATCCTTCCTTCTCCTTTTCCAACCCAGCCCTTCCTCATTTCACCTCCCATCTGTCTCTTCCTACCATTTTCCTCTGATCATTTTCTATTTCTGAGCCTCCATTTTCTGTTACTCCAATATTGTGTTTCTTCTCCTTTCCAACCACTGCCCATTTCTCTAGGACCTTTTCTACTCATTTCCAACTCTGTTCCAGTTCCTCTTCTTTCTCTTTCTTCACCCCTTCTTTTATTCCATCCTTTTCCTTATCTCTTTCCTGTTTGTGCTGCTTTTCATGGTCTTTAAGTTGCTCGCACAACCGTCTCCCCCCCCTTTTCCCTTACTTTGCACCCTTCTCAACCCCTGAACATCCCACCCAATCTTTTCTTTTCTTTTTTCTCACTCCTCTTTCTTTCCCAGATCTTCCTCCTGTTTCCTGCTACTTCACTCCTCCAGTAAAGATGTCTTCAACTCCACCACTGCCAGAATGGAAACTCCAGTTACTGGAGCGTCGGCGAAAGGAGGAAGAGGAGGCTCGGCGGCAGGAACAGGAACAGCAAGACCGCATGGCCAAGATGCCGGCTTGGAAACGGGAGATCATTGAACGACGCCGGGCCAAACAAGGCTCCAGCACTTCTTTTTCTGAACCAAGCGGACCGGGAGAAACTGAGAGTGGGGCAGCCTCTGTGCCTGCTGCAATGTCATCCTATCAAGAGGGGGAGCCAGAGAGTTCTGTGCTGCAGGAGAAGATTGGCCCAGTCCACCAAAACCCTTTCATTCAGCTGGAGAAGCGTCGCCATCAGGAGTCTGTCCCTTCAGAAAGTGAACTCACTAATGCCAAAGCCAAGCAAATAGTGGATCTGTGCGGGCAGATTCCATGCATCCGCACCCTGCGGGCAGACAATGTCATCATCATTGAAACGGCCCCTGGGACACCACCAGCCCAATTGGCTAGCGACCGGCACCCAGGAGAAGCCAAATCAGGCAGCATGGAGTCCCTCAACGAGCTGTTGGCACGCCGTGGAGGCAGCGTGACCGAGATCCGTGCAGGCGAGGTCTTCATCGTCAAGTCGGCTTTGAGCCGCAGCGTGGAGGATCTCAACGCAGTAGGCCGAGCTGAGCACCGGGCCTCGCTGCCAGAGCAGCGCCGAGGGCGGGTGAGCAAACTGCTCAGCCGGTTCAGCCAGGAGGACGGTGGAGGGGTGGTGCCGTCACCCCCGGTGAAGTCCCTCAGCACTGAGAATTTAACAGAAGGCACCTTTGGAGGAAAGAAGTCAGTCCATTCTCCAGCAGACCCCAACCCAACTCGGCTGCACTGTGTCAACAGCATCCCTGGCCCTCCCGGTGACCTTCCAGGGCTGACATCTCCAGGACCTTGCACTGTGGCATCTTACCGAAGCCAGTTTGAAGCTAAATCAGGCAGTGGGGAGGGCTGGCCAGAGAGTCCTCCGAGGCGCTCACCAACCGGAAAAAGATGGGGAAGGGAGGCTACATCCCCAGACAGAGGGCCCAGGGCAGAGAGCAGCGATTCGGAGGCAGCCGTGGAACCCCACCCAGCTGAGGACGATGTCCAGGGCAAAGCCTTGGCCAACCTGCGCCTCCACTCCCGGAACTCCTTTAAGGTTGTGCCACTGCGGGCTTCGGCCTCCCCTCCCCCAGAACCCAAACAGGAAGCCAGCCCTTCCCCTCCTTCAGTCAAGCCCCCAGTCCCCACTTCCTGCTCTTCACCCAGCTGTGAACAACTTCTCCCGGATGCCGAGGAGCCGCCCGAGGCTGAGGC
Source organism: Liasis olivaceus (assembly GCA_030867105.1). NCBI lineage: Eukaryota > Metazoa > Chordata > Lepidosauria > Squamata > Pythonidae > Liasis > Liasis olivaceus. The sequence goes on along the minus strand of CM061348.1, from coordinate 17,615,381 downwards.
CATGAGACGCAGCAGCAACAGCAAAGTTAAGGAGGATGTCAGGATGGGAAGCTTGGTCCGGGCCTCATCCCCCCATCCAGCAATGCAGCGTCGCAGTGGCAACACCATCACTATCAACCCTCGGAAGTCTCCAGTGTCACCTGTCGTGGCAGTGGAGAATGGCATTGAGAGCACTCCGCCAGTAGCCACAGTGCCCATGAAGAAGCGCTACCCCACAGTGGAGGAGATCCAGGTGATCGGGGGCTACCTCTCCCTGCAGAGATCGTGTCTTGCAAAGAATGACCGACATCGGAAAAAGGTAGGCACAGCAATCCTCCAAGCGCTTCTGAAGGTCAGCTTTGCATCTGCTTGCATTTTGTAAACATTTACACTTTTGCATTTGTCTTGTTGCATGTATGGCCTTTGGAGGTCCACAACTTTTCCAGGCCCTTAGTTTTGCTCTTTCATCTGTTACGCCCACCACAACCACCATCCTGTGATTCCGGTTAACTTTTCCTGCATCCTTGTTCCTTTATTCCTCCAACACAATTGAAGATATTCACCTAAGTAAATGCATCAAAACAGCTAAATTTGTAGAAATTCTTGCTAAAGGATGCAGGAGTCAGTTGAAAGCCAGTAACCAAGATCTACTCTGTTGCATTACTACATCTTGCTATTTTTTTAAATGTAATACAAAACCTTGGTTTTTGTAAGGCAGATCCCTATTATTCTCCTTTTACTGATGAGCAAATGAAGCAAAGAAAATTGAGTTCGTTCTTGGTTGGCACACAAGTTCAGCGGTTAAAGAATTTGAATCCCTGTCTTTCATAGGTTCAAACTCAGTCCTTTCACCTACAGAGTCCCTGACTTTCCATTGGCAATGTACTTGTAATATTAACCTTTCCTTTTATGTGAGCTACAATAGCGCAAAATATTGTTTTGTCTGTTGAAAGGTCCACAGGATACAGAGTAATTTCACACACTGCCACACACAGTAGAACAATTAATATCTAGTACCTATGATCTGGTTCTGCAGAGGTCAGTGAAGTTGCCTCCAAACTGAAGACTTGGAGGTCTACCTGTTCAAAGATTGCGTGAAGCTGCTGTTTCCTCTGATGAGCTTTCTATAGTAAGAACAAAGATGGGAGAAGCCATAGGGAACCCCTCCCACCCCAAATTCCATGAACGATTAAATCTTCATCCCATCACGCTGTCTTTTTCGTCTGTGCATTTTTGTCCCCAATTGGTCTGGGTTTATCTCTTTCCTCTGTTCTTCCTTTTAATTTCCTCCTTACCTTCAGTTGTCAGCAATACTCAAAGGAAGACAGCTACATCCTGAGAGTGGCATTAGGTTTCCTAATGTACATTTTTAAAAACAGGCTGTGATTTGATGGTTAATCCATAGTTCTTGGTAGGGATGTTTTTGTGCAAGCTGCAAAACACACCTTGAAGCTTCCCTTGCACGTTTCAGCGTTCACAGAATGCCTAATCAAAATGAAATACACCAACTAATATAGGCAGGTAGAATTTTTAATTAATTTGCAAATCAGTTTTGCAGGCCAATTTTTAATGGCCCTTAGACATATGAGACATTTATAGACAGACCTCAGGAGTTGCAATTAAAAGCCAGCTCCTCTGCTGTGTTGACTGCATTTTCCAAGCACACTTCCAGAATACAAATCTTTGTTTACTTCAAAGGGTGATCAATATCACGGTTGTAGTTAATATGCCACTGCCTGTTCATCTGAAATGTCATCAGACGTTGGCTGTGACCTCTTGAAAGCAGTTGACGCTAAAGGTTCCTATTATGGAATGAGACATTAAGAGGACATCTTCTGAACTTCAATATTCATTCTCCAATGCACTTGTTTATTGGATTTGTGTGCTGCCAAATCCATGCAGATTCACAGCAGCTCACAGCGCATGAACAAACTAACAATATAATGTTATTAATTCCTCCTAAACCCATAACAAAATCATACAATTTAAGAACAGAATTCCATAATTCACATAGAAGATGACACTCAACCACTTCACCAAATTTTTCTTAGTGTTGACATATACCCTAACACTCCCACATCTACATGTATAAAATGATAGGGTAGAACAAATCGACACATTATCTAAGAAAAGAAAAGTTAGCATTTTCTGAGGAGTACATCAAAGATGGAGTCTATTGAAGCCAGGATGATTACTTTTTTTTTCAACTAAATATTAAATGAAATTCAAGCACTGATTTTCACATATTCTGCTTAAAACCAAACATCAGGCTGAAGACTGAGGTCTAGAAACCCAGTTTTCTGCTGAGCATGGCAGGGGAGAGAAATAGTGAGGAAGGGTGGTTTGACTTCTCCCGTACAACTGTGTCTCCCCTTCACCTTGCTTTCTTCCCTCACCTGCTTTCTATCCCAAATGCTTGGTTTCCCAGTTTTCAGAGGAAAAATATGGTAGAAACATGAGTAGAAGACGAATTAAACACCTATGTACTTCCTATCTGCCGGTTCTCCCTTTTGAGATCACAACGTTGCTTTAAAATGGTTGTGAAAGTCTAAAGTTCCTAGACACAGCACACTATTAAGCATCTTGTTTTTCCCTCAAAGCATATGTGTGCAGATCAGGTATTTTGAGGTTGATGTACAAAGTGGGCCTGTTACCAATTTTCCTCCCCAAAAAATGAATGGAATGGCAGGAAACATGTGTAGGTGTCAGTTGGACAATTTAGTAAGAAGATTGATTGAGGTGTATGGCTGGCAAAGTGGTAGTGTATGAAGAGGAAAATGAAAAGAGGATCTAAAGAGGTCTCTGGAGTAAGCGATATAAAGACGGAAGAGATACTGAACGGTCAGAGCAGTGGGACAAGGAATGGTCTGTAGTAGCAGTCATGCGTTTGCTTGTTGTTAAGGGAACAAGATGGGATGTGTCAAAACTAGAGAAGATCCACTGTAAGTCTTCCAGGTAGAACTTAAGATGGGAAGTTCTTTCTAATGTTGAGGTTCCATTGTGGCTTTGAGAGGCAAAGGGGTGTATGGTCATTGGCACTTCCTATCTCCTTGAGGTCAATAGTTATTTGGTGGAGTGAAGGTCACTCGTAACTGGACACCATCTTAACTGGAGATTGTAGCAGTGTCAACAAAGGTCCCCTCAGTTTTCATCCAAGTCTGGTTGTCCTCCTTTAGCTATACAGCAGAGACAGAACTGTGTGTGTCTTGGATAAAATGATGCCCCCACTGAAGAGCCATTTTTAGCAACCTAGGTCCAAGCATGTCCAACTGACCTCTTCCTCTAGTGTCAGTCCAAGGAATTCAAGCCCAAGGATCCAGAATCTGCTGCCCAGAGTTTAGTGTATGAGATGGGTTGGTGATCAGGCTAGCCTTGAGAACATCATGGTACTGTTTGCACATTGTAAGACACACACACTTGCACAGAAGTCTTAAGTCCTCCTCCACAAAAGCCTTTTCACACTGGCAACTCTACACCATGTTCTCGGGTCACCAGATATGCCCCGAGCAGATAGAGGAAGCCTGTCTTTTCTGTGCATCATAAGGCGGTTATTTAGTTAAGCCATTAGCAATGGAAGGGATGTTCCAGTGACTTTTTGGTTGTTTTCTGCAGCTGGCTTTAGAAATGCTGTTCACTTTCTAGCTCCTTGATGTATAATTCCCACCCCCACCCCTTTTGGACTTCTGAACTGGGTCTCTTCTCTGTCCTTCCATTTTTATTGCCAAGAAAATGGCTTGGACATGTTGACAAAGTCACTGGAATCAAGCACAACTCAAAGGAAACGTTACATTTACAAGCCTTGTACAATATCCATTATGTGGAGATCAGTGAATGAAAAGAAGGTGAGGTGTCCTGGGTCACTAGCTAGCAACTTAACTAAATATAGCCCTTATGCAGATATTTGTCAGCCTTTAATTATCACTCATTAAGGAAATCCCTTTTTCTGGTAATTAGTTACTGCTGAAACATGGTGTTCTGTATATTATACTGCACTCAGCTAACATAGATGTAAATGGATTTTAAGATTCTTGGCTTTTCAAAAGGAACTTTGGGCATTGCATTCAGAAGGCAGAGAAGTGATTGGGGAGAAAAAATTGGTCATTTTAAGAAGTGCAATTAGACTGATTCCAGGCTAATGGCTCTGGGTCCTTAGTATCCTGGAGACCACCTTTCCCCAACAGTTTTCTCCTGTCCTACCCGAACAACTGGGGAGGACCTGCTGATGGTCCCCCCTACTAAGAGGAACGGCAAGAAGGGCCCAGTGGCGTGCATTCTCTATAATAGCCCCTCTTCTCTGGAAAAGGTTGCCCCTCGAAGCACGTACGGTCCCTGCCCTCATGGCCTTCCAGAAGCTGATGGAAACATGGCTCTTCCAGAAGATCTTTGGGGGAAACTAACATATCATGATGCCTGTCAGCCCTTTGAGGAAGGCCAAATCAAGAAACAAGCACCACAGAGATCTCAGGAATGCTACTTTATTGTTGTAGGGTATATTAAAAGAATTTTGAAAGCCTGTCCAGAACCTTCAGTGTCCTTTTCTAAAGACAACAAGATCAAGGCAGGGCTATTCTGAGTCTCTTTTTCACACTTTCTACTTTACCAGAGCTGAGCTACTGTTTCATCTCTCCCACTTCCTCCTCAAGGCCAGAGCTCAATTTCTTGACACCACCACATCTCAATTTTATCATTTTTAGTGCTGTAGTTTAATCACTGTTGGAAGATCTGAAGGACCAGGTTAGGGACAGATCATCATGGAGAAAATCTAATCTATGTGGTCGCTAAGAGTTGACACCAACTTAATGGCACATAACCAGCCTAATCATAATTTAATTTTGGATTTGTAACTTCTTAAATTATGTAAGCCGCCTAGAGTCTGAGTGGTTTCAGGTGGTTAGATAAATTTTACAAATAAATTAGAAATTGGGTTACACTTGTAGCTATTTATATGGCCCAAGTAGGGCTGCAGTTTGGCTAGACAAGCACCTGTTTAAGTTGCTGTTGTCTTGGGTGTGCAAAAGTCAGCATGGGGAGTTGTCAGGGTCTGGTGGTTAGTCAGTGGTATGTTCAGAACAGAAAGCTCTTAGCAAAGACCACAGCTATGACTTCTGATAAGGATTTGAACATCCCAACTGGGTCTCAGCCTCAAACATACTCATCACAAAACTTGCAGAGATGCAGAGTACCACACACAGTCAGGAGAAGGGGAAAAGAAAATCACAGCAATCTTTTTCCCCATACCTGCCCAGATGGAAGTATTGCATATACACAGACAGGATTTTCTGAATTCTAGCCAATATTTCTTTGAAGAAATTCAGTAACTCACATTCCAGAGGTACATACAGCTGCCAGATCCTTATCTTCTAAGAACTCTTCACTATCGCAAGATCCATTTCACAAAAGAAAATTGTATTTATTTGTTCTTTACATAATAAATCATATTTAAAGAAGTACAATTCTGCAACTCTGAGAATCATATTAAAGGGTAAGTCCAACCAGGCAAATCTTTTTTTAACCTGCTACAACAGGTACAATAGTGTAGAACAGAAACAGGAGCAGCTGGTGAAATTCCACCATTGATGTGACTAAGGGTGTCAGAACTTGGCCATCATACAAATATAGTTTGATGTTGGATTTGGGACTTCCCACCCTGTGACTTCCAGATCATGTCAATTAACAGAGGACAGAGGGATAATCCTGCTCCTGTCTTCTAACAGCAGCTTTGCCTGCAAGAATCAGCAGATGAATGTTTTCATAGCAAAGGTATAAGAATGATCACCTGTTCGCACCTGCAGATCAAGCTATTATTGAAGAAAGAGTAAAAGTAATTGCTATTCAAGGAAATAATTCATCCATTGGCCAGGATATAAGAGAAGGCAAGTCCTTTGTGTAGTGGAACTGTGAGCTTTTCTGATCAAGCTCTTGAACTTTTCTGTAATTGATACCTGGAGGAGGAATAATCAGATGATACTGTCCTCACTGGTCTACCTCCATGATGGATGAAACTTTGCTTGATTCTTTTTCTGCTTGTGGTGGACTTGTGATGCAACTGCTGTTTCAGGAAAGAAAAAAGTTTATCCTGGTATTTTAGAATACAGAAGATAGAAATGAGAGAGGAACTGTAGTTAACAGCAGTGCGGCTTCATGCACGCCTTCATTTGAAGCAGTCAAACTGAAGGTTAAATCATCCCTTACTTTTTAAAGGGGTACATGCTGTTGTAAGGGCCAACCTCAAATGTCAGAACTGAATGCTACAAACTCTTGAATTCAGATGGATTAATTCATCACACAGAGGCACATTTATCATGGAGCTGGAATTGATTAGAGTCCTGTTCAAGCATTATTTTCCCATGTTCAATTCTCATTAGGCTGGGCATGCAAGTGAAAAGGAGGGTCCTGTGCTTACAACTTGACTGTCTGCGGTGGAGAGCCTAGCTCTGCACGAGATTGGTTGGAAGTAATGTAGAAGATCAGGGTTCCAGGCAGATCATGGCTTCCTACAGCAGACAATCAGGTTTTCAACATGGAAATCCCCTCTTCATTTATGTTGTCAGCTTGGTTGGCAGGGCTGAGGGGCAACTGTTGGACTGAACATAGAAAAGTAATGCCTTTTAACTCGGTTAAGTGCATTCCTGGGATGGCTTTTGCATAATAAGTGAAGTGACCTGGATAGAATTTACTCCTGTAGGTTCAGGAAAAACAGAAATTCACAAAAAGAAAAGGAAGGGAATGAGCCAGTGGCTTATCACTGCCTACTGTCTTGAATTATCAGCTAATACATAGACGAGTGTTTCTCAACCTTGGCCATTTTCAGATGTGTGGACTTCAACTTCCAGAATTCCCCAGCCAGCATGGCTGGCTGGGCAATTCTGGGAGTTGAAGTCCACACATCTTCAAGCTGCCAAGGTTGAGAAACACTAACGTAGACTATAGATCTGTTCTTCCCTTTGCCTATCAAGCCTTTTCATATTCCTTCTCATTCAACTCCACATCAAAGTGATTTGTGTTTCACAGTCTCCCGTATAGGCTGGCTGCACTCCTTGTGCTAAGCCACTTTTCTCCAACCTGGGCAAATTTCACGGCCATGTGGAAGTTGCCTGGTTTGAGGGAACCGTGCTTAGCTATCATAAGATTTGTTTGGTTTGGGTTTATCATATTGCGCAAACCCAAACTTTGTGGTTTATGAACCATCAATTAGAGCATTCTCCGTGATGTGAATCTAGCATATTGTGATTGATTAAGTCAACCCAGTGGCTTTGGAGGTTGTGTGAAAAAGGCCACAATTTTATACTAGGTTAAACCTACTCCATGCTTATGGTCTGGATACTCTGGTTTCAACTGATGGTTGTATAGATAAAAACCTTCTCTGATGTTATTGTCATGCAACATGTTGTTCTTGATTTCTGTATTTAGAGTTCAAAACCCATCCATGACCTTTTTCTGCTTTAGGTGTGAGTGAAAATGGGTTTCCCTCTCCATCGCATACATTAAAAACTGGTGTCACAAGCTGTTCCACCTTGCTTTGAGTTATTGTGTTTTCATTAAATTTACAGGAGCTCAAGGCAGTATCCATAGCTCTCTTGCCTGCATTTCTTCCACCCAACAACAATCGTCTTGAGCATTACATTGTCTTGAGGGATAATGTATAGCTCAGAATCACACAGCTGTGTCCTCCAACAGAGAGAATAGAGCAGTGTTTCTCAACCTTGGCAACTTTAAGATAGGTGGACTTCAACTCCCTTGCTGGCTGGGGAATTCTGGGAGTTGAAGTCCACACTTCTTAAACTTGCCAAGGTTGAGAAACACTGGAATAGAGGGAAGCAGCTATTGCTGATTGAGACAACCACCTCCCTTTAACAGGAGTGTGAGCCTGTCAGGCTCCCAAAATAATATCCTTCATAGAAAGCGAGAGTTCTCCACAAAGATTGCCAGGGTTTCTGAGAACCCAACCCAGCTGTTTATTAAAGACGGGTTAATGGAGATAATTCCAGTATACACCAGTGATGGGACCCATTAACATCCGATCTTGTGTCGCTGTTCAAGGGATGCAGAAGAGCCTGATTTCTGATCTGTATGTGTTGATCTTTGTCCTGCCCCACCCTTGCCTTTCCCATCTCTCTGCATTCTCTTTATTCTGTCCAGCCTACTTTGTGACATCCCTCTGGGAAAATTCCAGCCTTTTCATTCCTTCTTGGATTCTTTTTCCTTTCTTTCTTCACAAATAGCCCTTTTATCTAATTGCTTGCCCAAAGCAGCCAGCCTTCGCTGGATTTCCCCCTCCTGCCTCCCTGCTGCATTTCATTGGAGTGAGCTATCACCGCCTGGCTGGTGTCCAGAGCTGACACAACAACCTCTCAGTGGAAGCAAAGCCAGCTGACATCAGCTGAATGCAGCTCTTTGCCTGTTGGCCTTCTTCTTCCTCTTTTGAGTGAGCAAAGCTACGGAAACTCATGGGCTCTGACTTCTTGTCTGGGCCAAAAACCCCAAACAGGAAACAGAATGTTCAGTGGGGTCGTCAGAGGGGCTGATCTGCTCGGTTGCTGGGGGAAAAGTCAGCCCATTTGTTTAGCAAAGGTGGAAAGAACGTGGATGAAACGTTGAGGGCCCTGGGAAAATCTCAGGAAGCTTCTAGTTCAGGGTTCCTCAACCTCAGCCACTTTAAGATGGGTGGACTTCAACTCCCAGAATTCCCCAGCCAGCCATGCAGAATTCTTTCTATCTCCATGACAGTCCCTTCTGCTTGGTTAAAATGCATATAGAACGATGAGTCAGACCTGGCGAAGTGGTGTAGGCTTGCATGTGGAGACTGTTCCAGGCAGCTCTACAAGTGCCTCCCCTCCATTTCAGGGTGTGAATCATTTAAAGAGGAAGAGCAAAAGTGAGGTGTGTGCGGTCTTTTACGTTGTAGCAGCTAGTTGTGCTGCTTGCTGAGAGGGGAAGGAAGAAGAAGCTGGAGATCCGGTTGCTTCTGCACCTGTGGAGGCTTTGGATCATTCCTCAGCTGCGGGGTGATGAAGGAGGGAATCAACCATTCAAAAGAGCACTGCACGCTTCATGTTTGGTATCAGCATCTCAAATGATGATGGGCTTTGGGAAGGATAACCTACTGTAGGATCTTCCATCATGACATTGTAGTGGGAAAAGCAGCTGTTCCATGCATGCATCATTAGCATCTGAGACACATGTTAGCAATTTTAATTCTTACCAAACCCAGAACCACTTTCACCTCAAGAGGTGCACATAAAGTTGTGCTTTATATATTTATTATTTTTACTTTTATTAATTTAACTGGCTGTTGTGTATTCTTTCTGTGTGTCTTCTTCTCTCTTCTCAGTTGAATAGAATAGAGTGGCCAGATGCAATAAAACCAGGAAGCACTGCATCTTTTTCTCCCTCCCTCCTTCCTTCCTGTCAGTCTTGACTCCTGACAACTGCCCAGACTAGTCCCTGCAGTTTTCTTGGGAAGATTTCAGAAGTGCCTCCTCCCCAGAGCTGAGAGAGAGTGTGACTGGCCCAAAGTCACCCAGCTGGCTTTATGCCTAAGGTGGCATCTGTCTGCACTAACATCAGGGGTGATTTGGTAATAGACTTTCATGTAGAGCTGTTAGAGGTGGCTTGTAAAAATCCTGACAACCGCCAGATGATAGGAAAGTGTTATAGACATTTCTAACTATTTGCTGCCATCTAGACGTCATTCCAAGCATTGCAGCCCAGATCTGGTAGTCTCAATTCATGGCCAGAGAACCAGCCTATAGCTATCTTCTTGATTCCCTTGGTAGTAGTTTTTAAAAAAATTAAAAAAGCTTTTTTCCAGGATAACACAGGCCTGTAGTTTATTATTAGTTACAACTTTATGGAACTTATGTGTAAGTAATTGTTCATTCAATCCTCACCAGATCTATCCAGTACTGAGTCCCACTGAGCAGACAAGAGCTTATTTCTCTGTGACTAAATTCACAGATCATGCTCATCTGGTTTGTTTTAACCATAGTTTAGTAACTACATTACAACCAGCTGGGTTCACACAGAACATCTGTTACAGAAGGAAAGGTTGGAAGGAACCTTTGGAAGATCACCTAGTCCTATTCAGTGTAAGACTCTACTGCTATAGCTTTCCCAAGATATGGCTATCTTGCCTCTGTTTAATAGAATCATATCATGTAAAGATTGGAAGAAACCAAAGGTTTACACCACAGGAAAAAATTTACAGTGGTTGGGTTCATACACTAAGCAAAAAAACAAGCAAGTCATATTATGGTTTAAGACAATGTAGGAACTCACCTAGTATGCTACTAGCTAGTGTATATTGTTTGTACCAAGCCACCCCAGGCTATGTGATTTCTTCATAGGCATACTATAGCTGGGGCTACTAGATCTGGACTCCAACAATCCAGATGATCAGTAGGTGGCTATGAGGAGATCTCTTTGCTGCCATCTAGTGGGTCTCCAGATGTTTACATTGCAAATCTACAGGCTAATTTTAAAACTGTTATCTATCCCACTACTCCAGCTTCAGATGACATGTTAGCCATGGAGAAATCACAGATCATAATTAAGGGATCTTGTGGAATGCAGTAGATGATGGTGGCAAGCCAACCGCATTAATCTTCTCAGTGGCTTAGTAGGTCATATAGACATGTTCTCTGAACTTGGCGTGATTTATTCTCAAGGAACTGTAAGTAAAATTACAGCTTATTTTTTGTCCTCATTACCCATTCATATATCCATCTTTGACAGAAAGCACCATTGTGTGGGTGCAACTATCCTTAATGAGCATATTGGACTTTACCAGACAAGCATGGGCAACACTGCAATTTGAGCCTCTCATTTCTTTCTTGCACAGCCCTTCAGACCTTGTTTCAATTGCCATTTTGACCGATGCAGACCATAGCAGATAAGATAGAGTCTGCCTTCCTTTTGTCTGGCTAGCCGCTCCTGCCAACAAAGAATTCCTCTTTTTGTTCCGTAATTTCTTGGGTCTTAAGATTTTGGCTGCTTCTCAAGACTTGGCCTGTTTCTTGCCAGTTTCTAACTAGCCGTGGGGCTGCTAGCGAGCCCAGGGAGGGCACTTGGGTGACGACAGCCCCATGGCATGATGGAATTCCTCACCGTTACTAACAGAGGCACGATTCTTTCACGCTGTCGCAACCTCAGGGAGCTTTATCTGCAGAGGACGTGCTTTCGTAGAGGAATTACATTCTTTGCCTCTGGATGCCATTCCACATTGCAAAGTGTCTGCAAAAAGATTTTCTGGGATTTAGCAGAAGAAAAGGAAAAAGCAAACCTTTTAGGGCATACGCCTGTGCTTTTAACAGCTGCTTGATGCGTAGAAATGTAACAAGTGAAACTTTTTCCAACACTTAATTTCTAGCTGGGAAAAGCTCAAGCCATTAACTTTCTATTTATTCGGCTGCAGATAAAGATGCAGTAATCGGGCAAACCCAAGAGAAAATGAAGTTGGCTGTTCTTTATTTTGGCACGAGCTGTTCTGTTTATAAGTTTATGACCTAGGAAATGTATACTGCATTGCCCTTTTCATGTTTCTGTGAGAGAGTAATAGAGCTTTCAAATTTCTCCATCCTGATTTTGACTGTTTCCCAATTTTAGGATGTTGGACAAATATGACTTGCAAATATAGAGCAAGTCATTTTCACTGCATAAACAAAACAATATTTTTACATCCAGGAGTGCCACTCTCTTGTTCTATAACCACAGTCACTAATACAGATTAGAAGCCCTGCTTTCTCCAAACGCTTGGAAATAAAAAGACAAGAAACTATGCACTGTGGGTATGTTCAAAAGAACGCAAATGGTAACTAATGTGCATTAAACAGACACAACTTTAGGCATGTATGTATGTATGTATGTATGTATAAAATAGGACATCAGAAATCCAAATGGCTTCTAGAGGTCAGCAAAAGGAAATTCTTCATCCTTTGCTACTATCTGGGAGCTGTTTGGATGTCTGCAGCCAATACCTGGTAGCCCTAGTAAACAAACATGAGGTTTAAGTGACATAAGTGCAGAATGGTAGGTCAAGGTCCCCTCCGGAAAAATAAGAGGAGTTTAACCCCTCTCTTATAACCATCAGTACATTTGGGTGATTGAGGGTGAAGAATCAGCATAAAGATAACATTTGGCAAGTAGGTTAGCCTTCTACGGCTGAATTTATTTTATGATGCTGCTTCCAAATGGCAGGTGTTGGGTGACTTGGATTTAGATGAGGACTCTAGTGGGGGCAAAAACTGTCAATGTTGGTTACTCTAAAATAAAACTGAACTGTAAGGTCATGGGAGACCCCTCAGTTTATCAAGGGAAGCAGTGTTGGAGACCAGTGAAAGTGAGACCCATGTTCAGTGGTCAGGAAATTATTCTGTAGGGTGGTGTTTCTCAACCTTGGCAACTTTAAGATGGGTAGACTTCAACTCCCAGAATTCCTCAGCCAGCATGGCTGGCTGGGGAATTCTGGGAGTTGAACTCCACGCATCTTCAAGTTGCCAAGGTTGAGAAACACTGCTGTAGGGAGAAGAAGCTGAGTTCAGTTTCCAGCATCTCCAGAAAATTGGTCTGCAAAGTAGTTACACATTACATTGGGAACTTATGATATGATGAAGTTAATTTACCTGTGGATTAATGTTGTTTCTTGGTTTGTGGCTTAGAGTAATGGGAGACACAGATATTGTGACTGGCAAATCATAGGCTATATCTTAATATTAGATATGATATTATTATATTATGGTTCAGCAAACACAGTTTAGCATAATTTATGAAGCCAAGCACTGTAAGCTAACATGGAGAAAATACAGTGGTACCTCGGTTCACGAACTTAATTCGTTCCACGACTCTGGTCGCGAACCGAATTGGTCGTGAACCGAATCAAATTTTCCCATAAGGTTCAATGTAAATACGGTTAATCCATTCTGACCCCTACGAATTTGGTTGCCAACCAATTTTTGATCGCGTCCCGAATCAAATTTCCCTATAAGGTTCGATGTAATTACGATTAATCTGTTCTGAACCATATGTTTTTTTTTTTAAACCGCAAAAATATGACACAAAGTACAGTACGAAGAGAGAGAAAGCTAACCTTGCTCGATGCGACTTCTGGCGTGGAGGACAGGAAGGCGGGTGGGGAGGCGGTTACTGCTTGGAGGGAGAGTCCCCCTCCCTACAGGAAGCCGCGACCACGTGTCACGGGGGGGAAAATGGCCGCGGATCCTGTTCGTAACCCGATCCGGCGTTCGCGAACGGAGGCAAAATTTTGCGACCGGAGCTGTTCGTGAACCGAATTGTTCGTGAACAGAAGCGTTCGTGAACCGAGGTACCACTGTATATCGCTAGTCAAGGGGCCCTGAATGCTCAACGTTACTGGAGAAATCTGCCTGATTCTTTCTGGTTTTAGCCAAATCAGGTGCCCCAAAGTCTTTGAAATCAACAGCGAAGAGGCCCAACATTTGTGTGGTTTCATAGTGCTGTAATGGGAAGCTTCCTTCATCATCTATATCTGCTAACCCTAGGAATGTGTAGATGGTAAACACTAGAGAAGTCCAGCTGTAGGTGTGTTCTTGTTGTTTTTAATGCCTGGGAGCAAACTTTATGGCCTGAATAGCGTACCTGATTTGGGAGTAGCGAAATGAAGCTTCCCCTGGCAGAAGCTGCCTGCTGTGTTTTTCCAAAGGAAGTCATTAACAAGTCCTGAGGTATGAATTTATGGAGTTCCCACAGTTACAGTGGAAGGCCTGTTTTCACTCTTCACCTCTCTATGCCAAATACCTTTAAGCAACCTCCCATCGCATTCAGCCCACCTCCAGTCCATTCCCTCTCTAGTTGCCTCGACCTGAGGAACGTTGCTGAGAAACATTCCTGTTACTGATTTGAGCTTTATCTCCTAATTTTGTAGCCACATCAGGGCTCTAGAAGGCCTGCAGAAATATATTCCAGAGGGATGTTGGTGCAAAGGAAGGTATCACCTCCCCCCACATGGCTTCCAGATTCTGGAATGCATTCCCATGGAAATTGCATTTGGTCCCCCCTTTTTCCACAGGTGTAAAAATGGATCCCTTTTACCAGATGTCGAGTTGCTAAATTACTTTAGTGTTGTCATTTTTAAACTGTTATATTCTGCTGTTCAATTTTGTTAGCCACTTTGAACACTTGTTAGAATAGTGGGAGATAAATAAAATAAACCACCAAGGGCTCATTCTGTTAAATCCAGAGAGGGATATGCTGGGGAAAGAATTATAATTTCCAACCAAGGCTATGAGTGAATTGCAAATTAACTTCAGTTTGAAGTGATGCGATCATGGTCCGTGACTTTTTGCTTGCTTTTGTCTGGGAAGAAATAATTGCTGACGATCTTATACGTCTTGCAAGTCAGAGATGCCAATTTTTGTAGTAGCAGTTTTGTAAAGAGCCTGTGCTGTTAGAAACAAAATATTATATGTCAGGATTTTCCTCTTTCTACATCATTCATAATTTGTTTTTCAATTATTTCTATTTGATTTTCCCATGTCTGCAAAGCTAAATCACTTTTACCCTAAGGTAATTAAGAATGGTGACAGACGTAGGCTGAAACATTCTCCATTTCTCCTTGCTTACAGTAACCTGAGCACCTCAAAAGCACATAAAAAAACAGGGACTTTGTTCATACAGTTGTGGCCATGACTTTTGGGACACCCCATCTCCACAAATGTCCCTGATGGTTGCCTGCCATATAGAGAGTCTGTCATAGAAACATGAAACAGTCAAATCAAATATAGTTACTTTCATATAACATGCTAAACTGGGTTTAATTAAAGACAGTTCTATTTTCTCGTAATGCAACATGCCCAAACAAATCTAATGTTATGGTTGAATATGATGGCCTGATTCACATAATACATTTAGATAATGGCTAGGTTCCCACAATGTGCTGAACTCTCAACCATCCAACACTATTTTTCCCCTCAAGTAGCATGTTTTGTTGAATCCAGCCATTGGGTGATTGTATGTACTCTCTAGAGCAGTGTTTCTCAACCGTGGCAGCTTTCAGATGGGTGGACCAACTCCCAGAATTCCCCAGCCAGGAATTCTGGGAGTTGAAGTCCACCCATCTGAAAGCTTGCCAAGGTTGAGAAACACTGCTCTGGAGACATCCAGTGGCTGGGGCAAGGGGACTTGGTGTAATTCCCCAGTGTCTTTTAAGATTGGGGCAGGGTGTAAATATTGTAAAATAAAAAAAAATTAAAATTTTTACTTTTTGTCAGCATCACCTGTTTTCCCCCTCCGACATTGAAGCTGTCTTTCAGTGTCAATCTCCTTGCCCTCCAAAGTGTTTCAGGACTCTTTGCCGTCCATTTCACTAGCTTCTCTTTGCAAGGATATCGAGCGTAGGCTGCTATTTTTGTCCTATCGTCCTCAAAAGATCTTGAGATAGAATGCACCAGACCTCAGTGGCTCCATTGCTAACTCTTTCTGTTGGCTCCCCCAGCTGCACTCCATCTTCAGCACATAAATTTTCGCTCCTTTATATATCCAAACCCATTCCAGGGTATCTCTTTCCAATCCGAAGAGGCTCTCCTAAAAATACAACTTATTTTCCCACTTTATGGCCAAAGAGGGGGTTGACTATTAATCAGAGTGCTTGGGAGTTGTCATCTTTCACCACTACTCTTTATCACAGTGTTTCTCGACCTTGGCAACTGTAAGATGTGTGGACTTCAACTCCCAGAATTCCCCAGCCAGCAAGGCTACTCTTTATCACAGTGTTTCTCAACCTTGGCAACTTTAAGATGTGTGGACTTCAACTCCCAGAATTCCCCAGCCAGCCTTGCAAGGCTGGCTGGGGAATTCTGGGAGTTGAAGTCCACACATCTTAAAGTTGCCAAGGTCGAGAAACACTGCTTTATCAGCTCTTTGCAGTGCCGATCTTTAGAGACACTTGTGTTCAGCCTCACTGGGAAAAATCTTTGCTGGCTGATTTATGTACATCAGATTTGTTAAAGCACAAATGTAGTTTGGGCTTTTTTCCCCGGAAAGCTGGAAACCCTCTCAGTAAGTAACAGTTTGGAAATGACATGTCTGCAAATGCTCTGTGACTAGACAAAGGAAATATTTCTCCATCCCTGGCACATTTTGTTTAACCTCTTATCCAGCTGTTGAAATAAACAGGCAACTGATTTGCTGCACAGGGAGTAAGGGAACAGCTGGCCAACAAGGCTATCACTAGCGCCCTTCCCCGTACCTCTAAGACGCCTGGGTTTCTGGAGCTTTCTCTTTTACAGGAATTACATCATTTGCACAATGACATTGTGGGGCACATGGCATCATTATGGCCTGTACAAAACACGTTGAGAAAGAAGCTGAGAGAAAAGTTTGGGATGGGAGTCCATGGTGCAACAAGGTCATTTTACTCCTGGACTTAATGCTTTTATGGAAAATCCTCTTAATTTGGGAATAAACACCATTTTGTTTTAGAAAATCTCTGTGGGAAGGATGGGAGGGAGGGAGGGAGGCAGGGAAGGAAGGAAGGAAGGAAGCAGGGAAGGAAGGAAGGAGACATCTGTAATTCCATACATGCTTACCCTGCCAACTATAAAATGCTTTAAAAATATAAGAAGGAGGGAAGACTGCACAATCAGCAGGCCCTGGCGTGCCATTTATTTTTATTTAATTTAATGGATTTATAAGGCCACCCAACTTGTGACTCTGGATCATCTCAAGCCTGCTATTGACAATGGGCTTATATGCTACTTTTCGTATCATTTGCACTCTCTGGTGATCACTTGGGCCCTGCCTTGGCTGCGTGGCCCTGGATCTCCTCCCTGAGGTCTGGTCCGTCCTGCCTCAGAAAATGGGGGACATTAGAGATGCAGTGTCTTTGGAGTGGAGCTAATTTCAGAATTCTGACTTAATCTTTTCTCAGTTGGCGATGGGAGGTTTGTGTAAGCAGCAGTGTAAGGAGTCCCATCAAATCTGCAATTTTTACATTCAGGTTGATTGCCCCCTTTGAGTTTCCACTGGTAGAATCTGTTATCTGGATACAGTTGAGTAAAAATGTTCGTGATTCCAAGGGATAACCTGCTGATTTCCAACTCTTAGCTTCCACCTTGATTTCCTGCTCTTTAAAAAGTAGTAACGGTTGTGCAATTCCACCTTCTGGGTAGCTGTTCTTCCTCCTGTCCCCTTGGTCTTCTGTTTATTCTCTCGTCACAATGTATTAGGGCTGAGTGAGCAGAGTTGCACAAAATGGCATGGAGAAAATGCAAAACAACACATCCTGGGGGGTATGGCAGGCGTGGGGTGCGTGGGGGAGCGAGAATTGCACAATTGCACACTCCGCTTTGGGATTGCAACCACTGCTTTCCTGTTTTATTTCTTCCCCATTGTGGCTTCATTTGTTCAACTGCGTAATTGTGTTTGAATCTACATGAGTCAACAAGGATGACAGCCCCACAGTTGGTACTGCAATATTTTATTCATTTCTGTTTTTATCCCGCTTCTACATTGCTCGCATTCTCCGATCTTCCTTTCTTGTGTGGGTATGTTTGTTTTAAAGCTATACGTATTTATGGAGGGTGAGCTCCTTACCTCAACATTTGGCTGTTTCTCTTAAAGAGCACGGTGGGCAAGAGAAAACTATCACTTCCATATGCCTTGTTTATCAGTTCTATGGCTGACACTGGATGTAACAACAAGCTGGACGACAGTGGGTTTGCTATTTTATTTCTTCATTTAATTTAAGGACGTCATACCAAGAAAAATTTCTTGCTGGATCAGAGCAAAAGGCTATCCAGTCGATTCTGGGTTGCACGTTTGGGGTACCTCTAGAAAGCCTCCCAGAATGTTCATTAGAACATTACCTTTTTACATTACAGGTAGTCCTTGATTTACAACCATTCGTTTAGCAACTGTTCAAAGTTACGACAGCACTGAAAAAAGTGACTTATGACCGATACTTGCACTTACGACTGTCACAGCATCCCTGGGGTCATGTGTTCATGATTTGGGTGCTTGGCAACTGTTGCGCATTTACAACGGTTGCAGCATCTTGCGGTCATGTGATCGGCATTTGCGACCTTCCCAGCTGGCTTCAGACAAGCAAAGTCAATGGGGAAGCCAGCAGGGAAGGTTGCAAGTCGTGGTCACATGATATTTTGCTTAATGACTGCAGCAAAAAAGTTTGTGAAATCAGGTGTGGTCACGTGATGCCTCACTTAACGACCACACTGCTCAACAATGAATTTTTCAAGTCCCTATTGTGGTCGTAAGTCGAGGACTACCTGTAGAGGTATGACTATCCACCATTGATAGTCAAATATTTTAGTACAAACTCTCCCTTTTCAAAATCTCAAAATGTCTAAGATCTAAACAGCAATAATAACTGGACTACTCCATGGAAAACCACTCAAAATCCATAATTGGATAGTACCTTTATTAGGACCAACCAAAATGGCACAAGAAAGTGTGCAAACTTTCAGGTTCTGCAGATCACATACACACACACACATGTGCATACATAGCAATCAACATTTTAAGAAAAAAGAAAACAAGAATCAAATATGCAACTAGCAGAAAAAATAAATGGTATATTACTGGCTATACCTATACTGTATCTCGCATCTTCATCTAGTAATAATGAAACTCTCAGGATAGTATATACACCTTTCCTTCCTTTCAGCTCTCAGAGCAGAGAGATACAGATGTTAACATTGTGTCATGCCCCCAGGTACAAGATTTTCCATGACTTTGAACCCCATAGAATAACATCTAGATACTGATGTTTGATGAGTCCCAGTAGGACGAACTGGTCATGTGGTGCCTCCTGGTGGTCATTTTACCAGTAAGAGTGGACATCTCAAGCAGTGTACCATCAGTGAGATAGGCTCACCTCACCCAGGGGTGTGGGACAGCATGGCCAGGTTCTGGTGCTAAGCGATAACATGATGATTTCTTTGGTTTTTGTCATGTGAACCCACCTATTCTGGCTTGTGAACTATGGTTTAGCATGTTGTATGGATCCATTCAGTTGTGGTTTACTCAAAGGGACAATAAATCATGGCTTGGTTACTAGACTGCCAGTTCTTTGTGCTGGCATGCTTTGGCCAGAACTAAAATCTGTGGATTGTACAAAATGGGAGCATCTCCCTGTTCTTATTGCAGTTTCATAGCAGCCCTGTGAGGTAGGCTGGGTCTGAGCAGTGGTGTTCTTGCAAATTACAGAGCTAAACACAGCTCTCATGTGTGTGTGTGTGTGTGTGTGTGTGTGTGTTTTAAACTTGTTTCCATTATGTAACCCCTAAGCAGTTTGGCCTGCCTCCAAGACATCCAGTTCACAGCTACTTAAAC
This sequence comes from Liasis olivaceus, assembly GCA_030867105.1. Taxonomy (NCBI): domain Eukaryota; kingdom Metazoa; phylum Chordata; class Lepidosauria; order Squamata; family Pythonidae; genus Liasis; species Liasis olivaceus. Next base: position 17,596,079 of record CM061348.1, on the reverse strand, counting down.
TGTTTTCCATCTACCACCTCCACTTCACAGTTCTTCTGAAAACAGGAAATTGCTAGTTTTTTTGGGGGGGGATGAGGACAGGCAGGCAGAAATTATAGATGCAGCAGCCTCTCTGCACATGAGTAAAACTCAGGAAGTGGGTTACTGCGTTCAGTGAAGAAGGAAGGAAAGGACATAACCATGCGTCAGAAATGGGTTGGTGAAGCAAAGCTAAGAATAGGGCAATTTCTCAGTAAGCAAAAGAATAGAACATGGGATTCTGGGATTCTTGAAACTCCCTACTTAGAACAGAAAAAAAGTTTCTAGCCTTCACTTCCTTGAAAACATCTAGGCCACGTGGCTTTCAAAACTTGGAGTGCTCCAGAAATGCCTCCGCATCTTCTCGGCCCTGTATGATGACCAGTCAGCCACTTGGCATGTTCTCCAGTTGTGATCCTGGTGGACGGATTTGGAGATCAGAAGTAAAAAAGGAAAATACTCAGCTATGAAAATCAGCATGGTCTAGGCTGGGTTCACATACCATATTAAGCCATGATTTCCTTAACCAAGTTATGCTGTTAAGCTAAAATTGATTGTGTTCAGGCGTGTCCGCAATATGGCGGACACAACCATGCCATCAAAGCCCCACCCTTTTTTACATGCATCGTGTCATGTGTAAAAAAGGGGCAGGCCTTTATGATCAAAGGTTGTGGTCTCCATCTTGACTTTTTTGACCCTCTTGCAGACACCCCTGACTGGGTTCATGCTGAGCCTTCAACAATGACTGTCCTAACAAACCAAATTATGCCTTAGTTCAGTCACTGTTGGAGGAGAGCTGTGTTACATTTGGCATTATTGTGACCCATTAAATGATTAACATATTTATGCAGTATGCCTGCCCCCATGAATAAAACTAATGATTTCATTGGGGTTAGGTTTAGGGAAGTTGTAATCTGTATAAGAGCTTCCCATTTATAAAATAAAACTGCCTCATTGGAAATAAACAAAATGATCTTGGTTACTTTTGTGTAATTCCTGAAATCTAGATGTTATTTTCAAGATGGCCTCCTTTATTTTTCACCTTGTCACCTTTATTTTTGATCAATATTTACTCTTCATAAGAGCAATGGAAGAAACCTCTGATATCCACAAACAGACTCCTGCTACTGGGTGTCCATGAGCATCGTTTTCTGGCTTAATTTTCTGTACTCATTTGCATTGTGATCCAAAATTAAGGGAAGACACTGTTGGGAATTTTATTTTCATAAAAGTATCAAGAGAGACCTCAGTAAATTGTTCACTCTTGGTTAGTGCTTTAGCTGTCAACAGAGGGTCAAATGTTTCAAATATCACCAATTAATTCTTTTCTAGCAACAAAAATACTTGTGAAACCAAACAAGACCTAGTCTTCATCACACTCTCTTGATCTAGACTTCCTTTTTTCAGCCATTCTGATAGATTGGTTACCTTGAGATTTTGTCTGTAATCTACAAGGCATGGCTGGACCTGGACCTGGTGTCACACAGAAGATATTTTTTCCATCCTAACTGGAAATGTCCATAATAAAACCTGGGAATATCTGTATGTAAAGCATATGCTCTAACCTCTGAGATGGAGGCCTTTCAGCTCCCCCCACCCCCGAACAGGTCCCAGCTGGTTTTGCCAAAAGTCAAAAACACAATTTCCCAACATTTTACGGCAGGGAACAACCAAACTATAGTTTTTCTGAGATCCCACCATCAACTTCTCCCCAAAATCAAAGCAAAAAAAGATCTCAGAACAAGCACTGTTGATAGAAGATAGATTAAATGTGGATTGGAGATAACAAGGTTGACTCAGCTAGAATCTTTATCTGTGCTTCAATCCTTCTGTAGAAGCTTTGATCATTCATGTCTGACTCTTCTACAACATCTTAAAAAAAACAACCACTATTTCCTGGGAATGCTTCAAGAACCAGTCACTAATACACCAACCGAGTGGTGGTTTGGGAGGTGGAGGGGGATGGGAAAAGCTTTGGAGATCCACAGGAGGAAGCTCCATCAAGGGTGCCCATAAGTTGTGGTCAAAAAGGGCAAGATGGCAGCTGCAACAGTGCGACTGACCCTCTGCCTCTGTGATGTACATAGAAACAGATGGAAGTGCGATCACACTATCGTGGCCACTATCTTGATTTTTTTGACCATAGCCTGCAGAAGCCCTGTATGGTCATCTCTCCTTGCTCCATCCTTGGTATTAACACCAACTGAAAAGGGAGAACAATTGCAACAGCCGATGGCTTCCAAGATGCAGGGTGCAGTAAGACTCTTTTAGACCTGGGCACGTTTATTTTGTAGACCCTCCTTGTGATAATAATCCAGATGCTTAGGGTTATTCTTGGACCTATATTTTTCAGTAAACTCCAGGGAATAAGTCCCAATCGGTATATGCATAAGAAAGTAGTAAGACTATCTTAAATGTATTTAATTTTAGGCTATACAAATTTTGATTTTACTATTACTTTTCGGATTTTCAGATTTATTTTTTAACTTAAAAATTTTTTGTAAGCCCTAAAAATTTCATTGGCCCTCTTGGGTCTAATGGAAAATTCTGGCATGGGACCTTAGTTTCCATAAAAATCAAACACTTATTTTCTAGAGCAGGGGAATGCTGGCTGGGGAATTCTGGGAGTTGAAGTCCACACATCTTCAAATTGCTGAGGTTGAGAAACACTGGTCTAGAGATACAGGACTCAAGAAAAATACATTCAGATTGGATCTGTTAGCTGTCAGATCTTTCCCTGGCCTACTGGGCTGGGGACCTGGGTGGCCAAATTATCCTGCGCCAATGGCACTGCTGGCTTGGGATGATGGGAGATGTAATCCACTTTACCTGGAATGGGGAGATGGAAAAAGGCTGACCTTGTCCTCGTCCCTGAGGTGGGAGATTAATGTGTGTGGGAGGGAATAATATCATTATACACAGTGTGATATACAGGAATGTTTCAGCCAGAAGAAAAGGAGAAAGAAGAGATTTTCCTGTTCTGAAACACTTCGTCCCCATCCACAGGTCTGAACAGCCCTTCAGAAGTCTTATTCCAGGCTGAAAAAGGGGCCTGAAGCAGACACACATACCCTTGATTTTTATTAATTTGTTAATTTGGCCACCCAGCTTGAAAGAGTGACTTTGGGCAGCTAACCCAGGTTAAAACACCAGGCAAATAAAAGCAATAAAAAGCAAATATATAAAAAAGCATAAAATGGGAATTAAGGATAAACCAGATTATCATCTGATTTTCAGATCTTTGCTTAAGGATGTTTTAGTAAAGGAAATATTTGCTTTTAAACCGATTGGATTGATTTTGTTGTATTATCTTTGGGATCTGCTTTGAGGGAGATTTATATGGGACAGAAAGACAGCAGATGACTGTCATGAATTTTTTTAAGACCCATCCTAAAGTTTAATAACATTTTTTTTTAATCTGTTCAATTGTGTCCGATTCTCAGAAACTGCCTAGACAAGTCCCTGCTGTTTTCCTGGCAAGGTTTTTCAGAAGTGGTTTGCCCTGGCCTCCTCCTTCTTCCTAGGGCTGAGAGAAAGACTGGCCCAAGGTCACCCAGCTGGTTTTGTGCCTCAGGCAGGACTGGAACTCACCGTCTCCCAGTTTCTAGCCTGGTGCCTTCACCACTACACCAAACTGGCTCTCTTTAATAACATTAAAATCTAGTAAAGCCAGATATAGTTAAAGAAGCATTGTAAAAATGTACCAGACAAGACTCATAGGACCTCAGCTGTAAAAGCCAGGGCTCACTTAATTAATCAGTAATATTGCAGCCAGGAAAATGAACGAAAAGAGAGAGAAAAGCAAAAAATGAAAAGCATTGCAACAAGATAGCATAGCTAGGAGGAATACAATAATATGCATCTCATTAACTGTCCTTACAGCCAACAAAAGCATCCTTAAAAAGAAAGTGAGATGATAGAGCAGTGGAATCTGGTTCAGGAGGTGGCCAGTGAATTTTCCACAACAAAGAACTCCGCAGGACAGGAACCACCGCAAAGAAAGCCTTTTTCTTTCCTAAAAAAATATCTATGATAGAAACAGGGCTTTCCTTTCCCTAGATCTTGGGTAAGAGGGAAGAACAGAGGAAAAAAGATATTTCTTATTGTTGCTATTATCTTTCCTTCTTATTTATATATATAAGGCCGTGTAACTCAAAACAACGTGACTCTGGGTGGTGTGCAACAAAAATAAACTTTAACCAGAAAGAAATAACCATACATCATTAAAAATAACCCAATATATAAAATAGGGAGCCGAAATGTTGTTTATTAAACAACCAGAGGGGGATTCCTCTCAACTAGAGTCAAATGCTTGGGGAAAAACCAGGTCTTAACTGCATTTCTAAAGGCCAGCAGGCTTTCCTGCCCTCCCGTGATTTCACAGCAACCCTGCAAAGTAGTCCAGGCTAAGATACACTGACAGGTGCAAGGCTTTCAAATAATGGTGTCCATAATAAGCAGTGATAACAATATGTATGCCATGATGTCGCCATGCAACTGGTACATTATGTCATACGTCATGATTTCTGATACCAGTACACATGGACTTTCCACCCAAGTTTTCCAGTGACTGTTATGCCAGAGAAGATAGGAAATTGGGTCTCTTCTGATCTATTCCCAAGATCTCCATAAAAGGAGCTTGGCATCTGTGTGCTTAGACATTTAGAGCTCTAAAGGCAAACACCAGTGTCTTGAATTAGACTTGAAAACAAGCAAGCAATCAGTGCAGTTAAATTCAGATTATTTATTTATATTGTTTGTTTACAATATTTATAACTCACTCCAACAAAGAACAGCAAAACGAACAATAATACAAATCCCTGGATGAATGAACTAGACAAGAGTCTACACTGGCAAGATATAGCCTGAAATATGTCAGGGCACGCACAGAGGGCTTTAAAGATTACAACCAGCACTTGGAATTGGGCCCAGAAACATACTAGTAAACCCTAGTAACCAGAAAAATCACTGTTATTCCAAATGGATGAGATCATGCCATCAATAGCCTCATGGCTGTATTTCATAGCAGCTACAGCTTCTAGATTGTCTTCAAAGGCAGCCCCAAGTTGACTATGTTGCAGTAGCCCAACTGAATGGCAATCAAGGCACAAATTCCTGTCAACAGGGCAGATTAGTATTATGGGCTTCCCCTCCGTTTTATGCTGGTGTAAGCCAGATGGAATTCTGCTTCCTATGCCAGCGTCGGCAGCATTTGGAGGGCTAGCTCTGCTATGTAGCCGTTGAAGTGATCAGGTTGGGAGACTAGCCAAGCCAAGAATTCTAGTGGCTAAACCTGTGTTGGTGGAAGGCAAGAGAAGAAGAGGACGACCAGCAGCCAGGTGGATGGACTCCGTTACACTGGCGATGGGGGCACCATTGGAAGACCTGAGGGACCAGGTTAGGGACAGATCAGCATGGAGAAAATCTCTCTGTGTGGTTGCTAAGAGTCGACACCGACTTGATGGCACATCATCAATCAATCAACCAACCTTTTTTGATGGCGAACAAAGAGCTCAGCAATTAGTCCTTATCGTAGATGAAAGTAGAAGCAAAGCAAGTAGAAAGGCCCCAGCAACAACTCTGCAGTAGCAAAACAAGCATGTTGTCATTTCTTGAGTAAGTTACAAACAAGTAACTTACCACCCCAGCTCCTTCTATGTGACTGATGAACTCCCCTTCCTTATCTCTCATCTATTCAAAGTAATAATATTACAGTTATAGCAACATATGGTTGGTTTCTGTTCACACATTCTCAAACGGCACGTGCATGTCAACCAGCTATGTGTTACTATAATCCAGAGTTTACCAACCTGGGCAATGCTGAGATATGTGGACTACAACTCCCAGAATTCCTCAGCATGGCCATTGCTATGAATTCTGGGAGTTGAAGTCCACACACCTCAACGATGCCCAGGCTGGGAAACACTGCTATGATTGAAGCATTGTCACTTGTAAGACAACTGCTTTCAAAACAGAATTCATTTTGTAGGTGTTCACAGGCAAAAAAAAGAGGTCCATGCTTCAAGGGAATTTCCAGTCTAAAACTGGCAATGGAAGGTGGGTGGAAGAACCAAGCAGGGGGGAATTAAAAAGAAATCGAGCAGCCATCTCCACCCTTATGTCCTTCATGTGTGTGGCCCTATGACTGCCGTCATCTGCAAGCCACCATCAGCACTGGCCATGCTCAGAAGGATGCAAGCTGTAACTTAATATATTTGGAGAGTGCAGATCTGGAGAAAGTTGGAACATGTTAAAAAAAAAAGGAAACATCGGCAGTGGTATTTAAGCATGCTTAGTGCTGAGGACATGCATGCAAACCAAAAGAAACAAAAGAAAATGCAGCCAAATGCTTATAATCTAAGATGGTTTTATTCAGGATGTTCAGGAATTTGCTTAGCTAACTTACTGGAATATTTTCTTTTGTTGTTAATCCCGCCAAGCTCCCTGTCCCCCAGCAAGATACAACTGGGCTGTTTTCAGTTGTGGCTTCCCTAGTATGTTTTCTCTTCCCGAAAGGTCTTTTCCACTTCTGCAAATCCCAGGGTTTCCCTCACCTTGCTAGAAGTTCCTAATGCAGATGAATGACGCTGTTTGTGGCTACCTGACCATCCACACTGGAAGGGGGGAAGACATCTTACAGCAGTTTCTCCAACAAAGGCGGGCACTTTGGGGCAAGGCTTGTATGGTGCAAGCACTCTGCTTCCTCACAAAACACCCTGCCTTCTTTCCTTCCCTTTGCTTTTTCCCATCTCATACACATCTGGCTTTGCAGTTCTGCCACTGAGCATCTCCGCCCACACCAGCAGCACTTCTGCTCCCCCTCCTCCCCCCCCACCACAGCAGCTGCTCTGCCCCACCCGGAGGCCTGCCCCCCTAAGGAATGCACCAGGTCTGAGTCACCCACTCAGGCTCTAAATAAGGCCAGAAGAGCCTGGTAGGGGTGGGAGGACCAGGGCAGCTGCTTGACGCTACATCTTGAGAGAAGCTCACAGAACCTCCCTTCCCACAAATGCTGCCACAGCAAAGGGAAAAAACCCCAGCAGAGTCTGGTTCTCGCAGAATAAATCCTTTGCTATCCAAAAGCTAATGAAGAACCAAATGCCACATACCCCTTTTGTACTAGTAGCTCCAGACTTTCTTCTCCTTCTTCTCCTTCTCCTTGTCAACTCTTAGCAACCACATGGGTTTTTCTCCATGATGCTACCTTCTTCTTTAAGCCCTCCAAATGCTAACCCTGCCCAGTCAAAGGTTGGCTGAGTGCTGCAACCACAGCAACAGTGTTGGTGGCCAGAGCCTAGTTTGTCCAATAAACAACTATGCCAATCCCAACTCAGCTGTGAAAGTTTGCAAGAAATTAGATTTGACATAGGGGGTCCTAAGAGTGACTGATGGCTCTGAACTGAATTGGGGTTATGACGCTTGGGGAAGAAGGACCTAACTCTTTACTCTTTTTCTAAAATTGCCCTTGGTAGCTAAGTTCACATGGCAAGCCTACCCAGGGTAAACAATGGTTTGCTTGATTAATTCAGTTTTCTGAGTTCACACAAGACACGGAACAAACCATTCCACACAGGCTGCATTTGCAGAGTATCCTGGGCCAAAAGGTGGATGGCTACTCAGTGGTTCAAGTGTGTTGTGAAAACAGAGCAGTGTCTTGACCCACTGAAATGGAATGTGGTACAAACTCTTTTCTGCTGATTTCTTCTGATCAAGTGGGTGTTAGCTGAACACAAGACAGACTGCTTCTCTTCTCCTTCCCCTTTTCTCTGTACCTTCAATTACCTTGTGGAGCAAGTGACTATTTCAGAGCCTAACTTAACCACACAGAAGTTTTTGTGACCCAAGGCAAAAAAATGTTCCTCTGATGTAGGTTCTTTGGAGACAGTGTGAGAAAAAAGTCAACCGAGTCTCTCTCTCTCTCTCTCTCTCTCTCACACACACACACACACACACTCAAGAATTAATTTTGGTTAGTGCCCAATGCTTTCTGCCAATCTGTTTTTTTTTTTTAAGTAGTGAAAGGGATCATAGATCACAAGGGATAATGGCAGAACAACCAGAAGTGTCTTCCTTTTATTGAATTATATGGACATTCTGATTGGGAAAATGAAACATTCATTAAAAGGAGGCCTTGAGTGTGTCAATCATTTCAGGTCCTTTGTACCCACTGCAACATTAAAAAAACATGACAGGGATCCACAAGCACCCTAACCCCATGGCTTGAAACCCAGATGTCCCTCTTATCTGCAGGGGACTTTGAGAACTGTTATCCCACCCATCTAGAAGGCGTGTGATTGGGAAGATTGGTTCATGTTTTATTAAGACCATTATTGAGGAATCCATGCTTCTTTGGACAATGCTGTAGCTTTAAGCCATAGCATTTTATTCATATGAAAACAAGCAAAAAGGTCTTTCTGGATTTCTTGTAGGGATAACATCATATTTAAAAAAAGAGTGAGGGCACACTGCCTTTGTATCAGATTAAGACATTGCAAAAGGACCTTGAAACTAGGTCTAATAATATATTCCCTTTGCATCAGTTTGATTGATAGTTTTGCCAGCACATTTGAAGATCAAGTTGCTGTTAAACACAGCGGAGTTGTCTCAACCAGCCCTCCATTGCCCCTGCTGTCAACTTGATCTACAAACTAATCTCTGGACATGAACAGACTGCTCCTCCTCTTCCACCTCTACCCTTGTCATTAATAGACTTCACTTAATTGAGATTAGCTTGGATTAATTCCCATGGCAACTGCTTGGGAAGGAGATAATGTCAAGAATCCCCTGTTGGCTAAACTCTGGGCAGTGGGGCTGGGAAGAACCTGGACTGAAATGGGGAGGGGGCAAAGGCAGGATCCTTAAAACCAGTACAAATAAGAGAACCATGGAGGTAGGACCTCACCTTTCTTGGGCAGAATTGATGAAACACTGCCAGCTTTCCGGTTAAAAATAGGTTTCCTGAGTTTGCAAACCTCAAGCCTGTGCAATTAATCATTTATAGAGTATGTTTGAAAGGGGTATAAATGAAGTGCTTGGTGTTTCTTGTTTGTGTCTTTACTTTGCATTTTTTCTTTGTGGTTTTTCTTATACCAATCAACCCTGAGAGACAAGTGGAGCCAACAGACACATTTCAAATTCTGGGAGTGCGTCCATGTAGGCTGAGAATTCTGTAAGTTGACATCCACATATCTTGAGTTGGGAAGGGTGCATAGATTGAGACTTCCCCACCTTACTCCAATTTTGCAAGTGGTATAGGAGAAAGCTTGGAAGGATTATTATCTGCATGCCCTTCTCTCATAAGAGGTGGAAAACAGGATCTTCAGCTAGGCTTGGCAGAATTCTTCTTATGCTTGGCTTCTCATAGCATGGAATTGGATTTCTAGGGCAAAACATTTTCTTCTGTATTTTTTTTCTGCCACCCACCTCTTCCCATTGCTGAGTTTTTAGCTTGCTGAGAAGCCACATAGCCTGGCTCTAAACTCTTACCTCAGCTGTCTTAATATTGTCAATAATCTATTTCAGACTTTTTCATTCATTTGCTAAAGTTAAGTGTTGCAGTAGAAGATTCCTCCAGGCTTGTAAAATCCCAGTGCATACAATGATTCGTCACACAAAAGGTTGTCCCCATGCATAAGAACACACGGAGCTCAAGATGGAATCTGCTACCAGGGCCCTGCACAGAAACCCGCATTCATTAAAAGCATTCATGGAATACAGGAAATGTCTGCTGTACTTGCTGACAGTCACTCTTTGTTACTTCGCATTGTTTCTGAATGCCTGCTCCATAAGCTGCTGCCATCAGAGTAGGTGCCTCTCAACTGCCACTTGATCTCTGAGGCCAGGAAAAGCCCTTGACCCAGACTTTCCATCACGTTGGATAGCTTTTATTCTCAATAAGATCAATTCTGCAATCCTTTGCATGCTTATTAAGGAGTGCGCCCATTAAGCTGTGCCTCTTGAGATCCAGCTGGAAAGCTTGAAAGAGGAGCTGAAGCTTAGGACTTGCTTTGTATCTAGACTCCTAGCTCCAATCTTTGGCATCTCCAGGTACAGCTGGAAAATTCTTGGGAACTTCAAGAACAGGTGACAGTCAGGTCTACGAGATTGAGCTAGATGGACCAAAACTGCCATGACACTTGCCCAGAATTTGAGGTGTGTCAATTTGCCTCTCTGATCTCTGCCCCCTCCCACTATTCATTTGTTCATTGACTTAACATTGTCAGCTCTCTTGGCAGGGTAATTTTGTGCTCTTGCTATGTCGCACATCATACCGTGCAGACTGTTGTCACGTACCACAAGTAGTGGCATTAACTGGTCATCCTATGGGGAGACTGGCTTGAGATCAGGTAGACAGCCTACACGAATATCTTGGCTATTTATTTATTAAATTTATAGACCACCTGACTCCCAATGACTCTGGGAGGTTCTCATGGGGTCCTCTTCTTCCATTTGTTATTTCTGACTGCTGGGCTTTCTTGCATGTCAAACTGATGGATGACAAAGATTCTGTGACTCTTAGAGTCACAGAACTGGGAAAGGTGATGAAAGGGACCGCAAGGATCGTCTAGTCCAACTCTCTGCAAAGGGCATTAAAACTAATTAAACCAACCCTGAGAAGTAGCTGTCCAGTCTCTTCTTAAAAATCTCCAGAGATGGTAAACCCATGGCCTTGTCTTTCTCACACACAGAGATACCTTCTTCTGTCACAGGAGTGAGTGTGGGGCAGTTTAATATTATTTCCTCAAAGTTTAGCACCTGCTGTACTTTCTATTCTGTATCTCTTACGCCTGGGGGTGGGCGGGCGGTAGTGTGTGACCTGTGATGGCGAGGAGATATCCTAAGAAGCCATGGAAGAAAGATGTATCTGGCTAAAACTTTGCAACCTCTTTTACTTATATGTTCCAGGACACTGCAACCCCCTTTGCTTGAAGCCCCTCGACTTTTTTTTTCTATCAAGCAAATTATGGTAAATCTTTTCAGGATGAGAACGGCCTAAAAAGCAGGACATAAAAGAGATTTATTGCAATGCAGACATAATTGGGTATCTAATGTGCATCCTTTCCCTTAATTTAGTTCTCTAGAGGCCACACATAGTCAATTATACACTTTCCTTTCATCTCACTGGGCTTTCCAGATGCGTTGTCCTACAACCCCCATGAACCCATCCTGGATTAATCCCATGTTTAACCTTCCTGTGGCTCTAACTGTAGCTACTGTACAACAGGTGAAACTCAAACTCATTAAACGTTTATTTTCTGACAAGGCACCTTTTGCTTCCTAAGAAATGTAACCCCTGGAAGCTCACCAAAGTATATTCTAGCCTCCCTCCAAAGAGCAAAAGACAAGTTACTATTGCAGGAACAGTTACTAGAAACTTTAAGGACCATCCCTGTTGAATAGGGAGACTTAAACAGAAGCATATGTGTATCAGTAGCATTCATTTATTTACAATTAATATGACATAATTTACATCCCACCTTTCCTTGGGGAGCTCAAAGCACGGTATGTGGGGCATGGTCAGCTTACATTTCCCCAAGGCTTCCTCCATCTAGGCACCTTAAAGGTCTGGTCTATGAAGATTTAGCAGCAGATCAGTATTACGTGCCTCTTCAAATTGTTTTCTGGGCAATGCATCAGAGTGGTGAATATCGATCATTCTGTCTGACCTCCTAAATTGTACTAATGAAAATGAAGAAAGCTTAGGGATAACTAGAAATGGGTTGCTGTGTCAATATCCATGAATTTCTGGTGCTCCAACTAAATCCATGGGCTCCTTATTCTATAATCTGACCAGGATGTTCTTTACATCAAGTTCTGGTTGGCAATACTGTACCAGGATTTTACTTCAAGAACAAATAGCTCCTGCAGGCTAGAGATTGTCCTGCCACTATGGATACAACATATGGGATGAGCATGTGGGAATAGAAGGGAACTGCTTGTACAGGCTGTCGTCTTATTTTTACTTTACCTAGGACAGAGTAAATCTCATGAAATTAATAGAGCTTATTTGTGAGTATGCATGTACAAGATTTTACTGTTAATCTGGTGAAGGCTTTCTAACTGATGCCCTACAGATGAGAAGCCTTCAGTTCCAAACTTTACTCTGTTCTCTGGGGATTAAGAGGATGGAAGTCCATCACATTTGGATGGCATCTCAAAGGCATCAGATTAGGGAAGGCAAATCTAGTCTGAGATGGGCCAGATGTGAATGGGGTAACTGCAAGTATGGATCATGCTGTACAATTACTGTGGGACTTAGCATCCACCCACCCACCCATTTCTCTCTCTCTCTCTCCCCCCCACCCCCGCCCCCGCCCCCTGCAGCTTAAGATTTCATTCAGTGAAAACCAGCTGGAGAGGACTTTCCAATACCCATCAGAGAGTTCCCTACTGGAGGAGTTTGGGCCCCCAGAAGAGTCAGAGCCTTTGGTTAGCACAAATCCCCCCGGTGATGAGGAAGAAGAAGAAGAAGAGTTGCTGCTGCTTCATCGTGGCCTTCCTGGCCTGCTCAGGACCAAACCACTTATTGTGGGTGAGTATCTGAGATCCCCTGGAACTGCTTGGATTAGAGTTGATTGCGAAACCTTTCCCTAGTCATTCTTGACCCAGATCCAGTCTCTTTTTCTAAGTTCTGAATTGTAACTTGCAAGTTAGGCTAAAATGGACTGGCAACTGGTTCTGTTTATTGGAAAGAGAAGAAAAGCCTTGTAGACAACTACCTTCTTATAGAGATTAAGGAGTTTTTACATATCTGTCTGTTGTTGGACTTGCAACAATGGATGCTGTATGTAATGCTCGAAAGCTTCCCTATGTACAAAAATCCCTGCACATCTTCATACAACCTTCAAATATTTTATAACAGAGCTGCAAGGGCTCACGAATGTCAACCCCTTGCTGATGCAAGAAAGCATATTCACTTAGCTAAATTCAAGACTTTGCTAAGTAATAATACAATCTATTTCCGTGATAGACAGAGTTTTCAACAACCCTGAAGGAAGGCTGTCCCTGAATATCAGTGTTATGATTCTGATGACGAGAAACATGGCAGTAGCAACAAAAGGAGAGCAAAGGGTTTTTTTTAATTTGACCAATCTCCAAGCATTTGTAATTAAGGTCAGATGAAAATCCTAATTTGCATCCAGATCCCACCCAAAACTGTACCATTGTAGATAGATGAGATACTTGTAAAACCAGACATGCTCTGGCTGGAAGAACAGAAGTAAACAGGAACCTTAGAGATAATATTGAAGTGCCATCTAATGGCCTCTTTAAAAAGTGCAGAAATGGAGAATGCAAACTCATTCTCCAAAAGAGTTATACGGTGGTACCTCGGTTCACGAACTTAATTCGTTCTGCAACTCTGGTCGCGAACCGAATTGGTCGTGAACCGAATCAAATTTTCCCATAAGGTTCAATGTAAATATGGTTAATCCGTTCTGACCCCTACGAATTTGGTCGCCAACCGATTTTTGATCGCGTCCTGAATCAAATTTCCCCATAAGGTTCAATGTAATTACGGTTAATCCGTTCTGAACCATGTTTTTTTTTTAAAAACCGCAAAAATATGACACAAAGTACAGTACGAAGAGAGAGGAAGCTAACCTTGCTCGACGTGACTTCTGGCGTGGAGGACAGGAAGGTGGGTGGGGAGGCGGTTACTGCTTGGAGGGAGAGTCCCCCTCCCTACAGGAAGCCGCGACCACGTGTCACGGGAGGGAAAATGGCTGCGGATCCTGTTCATAACCCGATGTGGAGTTCATGAACGGAGGCAAAATTTTGTGACCGGAGCTGTTCGTGAACCGAATTGTTCGTGAACAGAAGTGTTTGTGAACCAAGGTACCACTGTATTTCTCTTTTACTAACAATGCGGGTATTCTTTCTCTCTTCTCTCTCTTTCTAGATGAGTCCTGCCGGCGATAGCTTATCGTCCTTCTTTCCCTGTGCAGGAAAAGGTGGAATCTATTTCAAGATTTACGCCGTGTTCCAAATCCTTTGGCTGGACCTTGAATCTCTTTCTGTCTTCCAGTGACTGACACACCAAGGAAAAGAAATGGGGACCAATAAAGACCGATCAACCTTTTCCTACAGCTTTGAATAGGTTTCTTCTTCCAGGAGTTACACAGAATCTTCACCCTTGATTTAGCTCTTTCCTTCCTTCTGCGTTGACCCTGAAAACAGGACCTCATCGCTTAGGAAAAACTACCCCACATCTAGACAGCTCCAAATGGTGTGAAACGCGGCTCAGTCTAGAGGGGAATCTCAACCAATGCTTTTCCTGCCGCTCCTGTCCTCCAATAAGGAGCCTGTGGACATGTTTTAAAGCTGTTGATGAGGAAAGAACGTTGAACCTTCAGACACCAAGGGCTAATGTTATTGACCTATTTTACTTCCTACCGTCAACCACACAGCATTTGAAACCTTCAGCTCTGGGCTGGGGGACATTGATGTAACTTTGTCTGGTTGTTGTTTTTTTGCTTTTTTGATAAAGTGTCTTGTCTGTTAGGATGTTTAAAGGAAAACAAGCAAAGCACCATTTTGACAAGCTGCCATGTGGGCTTAGGGAGACCGGGAAAGGTTGGCACACTGCTTATCAGTATTTGGGGGGGGGGAGGGGGGCCATTCAAGAGAAGGGCACTTCAACATAGCATGGCTCTAGGTGTGAGTAATATGGCATGTAACTGGGCAATGGGGATGAGCCTCTCTCTTTTTAAAACAAGAGCACTTAGTAAGGCATGGAATTGAGCAATTAGGGAAAGGCTATCTCTGCACGGGGGCAGAGACCGTTGTTCTTTGTGGGGGCATTTTGTGTTTTCTCTCTCTTGAGTTCAAGCTGAGGTGGTCTTGTCAGACTGCCAGGCTGGAGTACGGAAGCGGAACAAGTGGGGGCATGGAACAAAGCAGAATCGGGAGAAAAGTACAGCTTCCAGTTTTAGTCGTATCCATTTCCTGTTTAGGATTCACAACTCATATGGACTTAGATGGGTGGACGTGAAGTGAACAGACCCTTGAATGTTAGAAAATGAAGTGATACTTTCAGGGGCGGCCACAGGGGAGGGTCGAAAATGTCTGGATGGTGGCTACAGCCACACAGTTGAAGGACTGTCCCTTCAGTTGCACAGTTTTGGCTGCCAAACTGACTTTTTTCACCCACCCACCCCAGATGCCTCTGGATTCTTTGGCCAAATAATGTATTATTACTAGTAGCAATAATACTAGTAATATTATTATTTTACAATCCATTTTGATGAGTTCTTGCCAATCCGCACTGTTTGGTATTTTTAATAGGATAAAGTCTTAACTTAGTTAAGATTAAGGAAAGCAAGGTTATGGTACATTTGTTTGAAGATGTTAACCTGGCTTCCTCTGTGGACTGTCTGAACATCTGAGCACTATTGCTCAGCTTGCCTGGCTTAATAAAGACATGTTCATTTTGATGGGAAGAAGGAGAAGGAGCTATAGCTTCTGTGTCTCAGGATGATCTTCCAGCTTGGGCACTGAGGCAGAGAGCAAATAATTTGTAGTGCTGATAATAAAAAAGGAGGAGGTGGGTTGACTCAGGGAAGCTGAGGGCCAGTGAGGTGGTCTTGTCCAAGCCCTCCCCACTACCCCATCCCACAACCCTGGTACTATCTCAGGGCTGTAATATTCCACAATTCCACTTTTTGGAGCAAAAGTATAATTCCTTTATCATCCTGGCTGAAAGTTTGACATTAAGATGGAAGTGTCCAAATCAAATTGAAATTGTTTCTAAATTGTTGAAAGGAACCCCTCCTTCTCCAACTGTGAAGCTTGGTTGACTTGCTCAATTAAATGATTCAAAGAATGGCACAACTCATCAATGGAAAAAGAATGCAGACTGAGAGAAAGTTGATGAATGTATGGGAGGAGAAAGGTGAGACTTTAGGGACAGAGTGATACAAAAACTGTGGAGTGAAGAAGTATAAGTTTGAATGGAAGGTGCAGAAGAGAAAATTACATTTCTTCTCTCTCCCTTCATTACTAATTTATCTTGTCATCTGTGCACCCTTTTTATTATCATTTCCCCTTTTATTTTGCACTGCCGGAACAGCCGAGCATAGAGCCCATGAATAAGTGAGTGAGTGACTGAAATACTGCAGACATCTATTTCTTTGACAGGTGTGTGATGAGGTCTGCAAAGAACAGTGTATGTAAAATGAGGGCTGAAGAAGCTGTGTCCAGCCATTTCCATCAGTGGTTTTTTTTTACATATAATTATTATTATTAACAATAAACCAGAATGATGTTGCACGATAACCTAGTGGTCCTTTTTTCCCTGCTCATCATGACAGCTACATAGACCTTTCCCTTAAAGTGGCAATCTTCTTTGAATACAGTACTTAAATAACAGTAGGAAGCCCTTCCCTCATGGTCTGCTGGTCACATATATCTGTTATCCTATGCAGTGTTGGAAAAGAATGCTGGACTATCTAGACTTCAGTGTGCTCCAGCAAAGCAACATTTAATTCTATCTATCCATCCATCCATCCATCCAATTTATATAGCCACCCATTTCACAAATGTAACACTGGGTGGGTATAATGAAACAGTTAAAAACAAGTCTAAACAACCATTAAAAACTATTAAACGTACATATAAATAAGAGAGGGAGAATGGATCAACTTCCTATATGCAATGTAACAATCTTGCAGGCTCCCTATTTCCATGGGATCCCCCAGGTTGCTGGAAAAACCATGTTTTAAGAGACTTCCAGAAGGCTAAAAGTTTGGTCTAATCTCATCTTAGGGGGAATTGTGTCCCAGAGGGCGGGTGCCATGGCAGAAAAGGCTTCACTTTTCAAATGGAACTCTTTAGCAGATGGGACCCGTAACACAACCCTCCTGCTGGACCTGATGAGATGGGCAGATGTAACCAGGGAGAGGTGGTCCCTCAAATAACCTGGCCCCATGCCATGTAGGGCTTTAAAGGTCAAAAACAGCATCTTGAATTGAACCCAGAAGCAAACTGGCAACCAATGTAGCTCATGGAGCCAAGGGGCACACATAACTGCCCATGCCATGCTATTATACTTTCTCTTATTATACTGTACTTTAAGAAAAAAAGGATATGCCTTGATTTGTGACATAAGAGAAAAAGACTGTTCCCCCTTCAGAGCCAAAATGATTCACACAACAGGTCACTCTTTCCCTCAACCCTCCTATAATCAAATACAACAATCCTTATGTGAGAATAAGGAGCAGTTTGCTCTAGGCTATTGCAACAAATCATACATCAAAGGATTTTATCTCTCCCTTCACTCTATTACAGCTAATAAGGGAAGGGTTGGCATTCTTTCTTGGTATCTAAGATATGGATCAGGTATCCCTCAGAAAAAGAAAATTCTGATCTTTGGGTGATCAAGTCTGAGGGAACACAAGTGGGGTTCTAAAACAGAGAAGGGGAGATTAAAGAGCAAGTAGTACGGCATGGAAAAGATGGTGATGGCCAACAGTTTAAATAAAGTGCTCTTCTACCAGCTGACTGGGGGTGATATGTACTGTAGTCTAAAACACAGAAACTACAAAAAACTGGTAAACATACTGTATCTGGGAAGAAAAATCCCTGATTTCAAAACGCTTGCTTTTGAATGGACTTACGTATGATTTCCCTATTTCCAAAGGAATATCTTTCTTCATAAGGCTATGGTTCTTGGCACATAACGCTAGCAATAGCGCAGCTGATTCACACACACTGAAAAATGTGGAAGAGCAGAATAAGCTGCACATTGCACAGCTATAAGAAACTACCATAATCTGTTCAAACTTTGCGTTGCTAGGATCTGTAGGGTAGCAACCTATTATCCTTGAGTATTTGTTAGACTGGCTGGGGATGATGGGAACTGCAGCCTGAGGAGGGTTAAGCAAGCATTACTTTAGAGTGTAAGCTAGCCTTTCCTAACTTGATGCTCTCCAGAGGTATTGGACTTCAACTCCCATAATTCCAACTAGAGACTGAAAGACTCGAGAGCAATGTAACTAATCCTATCTTTTATCGTCGCTTTAAGATGACGAAAACTTCGCCTTTCTGAGAGTGCTGATTGGCTCCCAGCAGCACGAGCCCGGAAGTACTATCACGCAGCTCGAAAACGGGAGGGGGGACGAGATTTGGGGGTTCAGCGTTCCGCTAGAATGGCAGGAGAGCTGGAACGCTGGGTATCAAGCCAGCTCCATACCCTTCTGGGGCTCAGCGAGCGCCACGTCGTTGCCTTCATGGTGGGCCTGGCCCAGCGCAGCCGAACTCCAGAGGACTTGCTCGCCCGCTTGGAGGAGACCGAGACGCTGCGGGTGACCGACCCCTCCGCGCGCGCCTTTGCCCAGCAGCTCTGGGAGCGGGTGAGACGGTTTGGCAGTTGAGCGCGCGACCCTCTTCGAGGAGCGGGGGCGGGGGTGCTGTGAGAGGCGTGGCTAATCCAGGGGCGGGGCTGAAACAAGAAGTGCTCTCTGAAGAAAAAGTCCAAATCCTTATTAAGGCATAGCTTTTATTGGTCGATTAACGTTTTACAAAATAAATGTAAGCTTTCCTCTGAGGTTTCAAGATGTTTTCATCAGACAAACTGGGAGGAGCGGAAGAGAGAATGGTTGACAGTATATAGCAGATTATATTTTAGATGAGATGATGGAGAGCTCCCAGACATGCAATAGGGGTCTTAACAGGTACTTGGAGTTAAGAGGCAGCACCAAGGATTTTCCTTAAACTTGCTAGGAAGACAAAACAAAGAAATTCTTGTTTCCCGTTGTTTGAATGTATGAAACAAATTCTCTTCAACTTTGTTGGCTAAAGGCTGCTTATCTAACACAAAGGATTCAGACCGATTTGCCCTGAGCTTTATGTTTTAAATTTGATGGCTTGCAACTGTTCAGTAACCATCAAAACCACTCTGTCATATGGAACAAAATTATTATCCAATAGTATAGACAGTGTCCCTCTTCCCTCCCCTTCCCTATTTTCTTCTCTGAGCATCACTTTCAGATTGTAGACCCTTTTTTCACTGATGATGTGTTTGTCACTCTGGAAGCCTTTGAAGCTGACCACCAGAACAAAGCTTTAAAGAGTAATAATTATAGATAATTATAAGGAGGGGCAAGAAAGTGAAGGTATTTGATTATCTGAATCCACTTGTTAAATTCTGTAGAGAGTAAGGAAGATGACCTTGAGAGAGATGCAGACTCCATTACCTAGGCAAAAAGGACTAAAGCGTTGATGGACACCTCCCTAATTTACTGAACTATAAGCAGGAGGAGGAAGTATAGCACAATCATACTTGGCAGGATTCCGTTATTATAGCCCATCTGAATAAAAGGAGTTAGCCATCTTGTGGAGTTTTCTTGGTCTGGTCCACTTAGTGGGGCTGACACATTCCTTGAAAAATATGAGATCTCAACCAGGGAGTGCACTAGTTGGGTGGATACAAACTGATAGCTATAGTGGTGGAGCTGATGGGAGTTGACGTTCAAAATTTTGGAAGGGCAACAAAGTCATTTTTTTCCTGACTTCAAACAAGTTCTCCATACAGCTGGAAATGGAATTTATTATTTTTTTCTGCAGAAACTGATTCTTCCTTTGTATTCTTGTTCTATAGTAAAGGTGGTTGCACCAGATTCTGTTAATTTTTCTTTCCTTAGAAGTTCGACAGGAAATGAATGGGACTATGATAATAGGATTTGAAAGTAATATTTAGCATTTAGTGATTTTGTGTTTTCAAGTATTTCACATGAAGTACCTTATGGTAATCTGTAGAATATCCCATCAAGTTGGTCACTGTTGTAAAAACAATAGATGGAGGGTGAAGAGTTCATAACTCACATGAAGTCCAGTTAATGAGATCTTGGCAGAGGTGAGATTTGAATATTTCTGAATTCAATGTTTTAGTCAAAGTTTAGTAATACATACAGACATGGAGAAATTGGAGAAGGCATGTAGCTTCTGGGTTGGTGGATCTTGCTAAGGAACAAGAGCTCGATTCTCAAGAGGTTTATGTTGAGTGTATGAGTAAAAATTACAATTTTCTGGAGTTCTGATTTGTTCACTTTCCCAATGGTTGATAGATTCCACACCAGGTGCCACAGGAACGTCCAGCCAGGTTAGCTGAGCAGCAGGCTTTAGCCTTGCAGCAAAAGAATCGTTCATACACCCTGTTGGAGGACAGTGATGATGAAGAAACTGGTAAAGCAACAGCAGCCCAGAGCTCAAAGCGTCACCACCTTTCACGAGGTCCTGAGGGCAAGCAACGGAAACGGCACAAACACCTGAGGCAGCGCAAGGAAGAAGAGGAAGACAAAGACTCTGATGAGAAGCCTAGTGGAGATGACATGGGACAGTGAGCATCCATCATTTGCAATAAGCAGAGTTGGGAGAGAAATAAGGAAAGCAATCAACATTCTTGTTTTTCTTGGTGTAGGATTCCAGAGGAGGAGTCAGAGGATGAATGGGACCGGAGTGAACGAGAGCGGCTGCAAGACTTGGAAGAACGTGATGCCTTTGCGGAACGTGTCAAACGCAAAGACAAAGAGAAGACTCGCAATATCCTTGAGCGGTCAGACAAGAAGGTGTGGTCTCAACCTTTGGATCTCGCTTTTATAATGGGGAGGCCCTTCTTGCTTGCACATGTTCTAACTGTCCTGCCTGTTCTTTTCTTCCATCACCCATTTTTGCATTAGGAGCATTTCACCTGGGGCTGGAAAATTTGGCTGAAAATTGGAAGCTTATACACACGCAGATATATACATACACATATATCTATATCTGTATATTCATTATGAATAACACTAAGTGTGTACCCTGTGATTCTATTCAGTCATAAACCAGATGCAGGTTTTTTAATGCAACACTGCTTTCTTTTTTAGCTATTCTAGCTGAAAGGCAGACTTGAAGGAATGTGGACAACATTTGGTAAAACTGGATAACCTAAAAAGATTCCTGAATACTTTTTTTAGAACAGGAATCAAATATAGTTCTCTATGTACCCTTGTATGCATCCTTTCTACTTTCTGGGGAAAGTGGGAACAGGAGCCAAGGAAAATTATGCAAAATTACTGAATTGTGATCATTTACAAAGTTTCACAACTTTGTATACGTCAGATGGTTTTGACTAATTTTTTAAACCATGGTACAGTCCTTATTCGACCTTGTGCAAGACTAATGGCTAAACTTTTAATGCTGACTCATTGAGATATGAAATATTTTATTTCAGTCCTGCTTTGCAAGGCCTTCATTCCCAATATGAAGACATGTGACTGACTCCTTTTCAATCACTTTCAAATGCCAGCTCCAGAGTCCTCATGTTTAGGCCTCCTCTGATTTTGATTGGTGGTGTTCTCTTCCTCTTCTCATACCTGAGAAATATATGCGAGTGCTCATATTAGTTAGAAGAGGAAGTTCCACTGCTTGCATGCCTAACTCCATAGTCCTAAAAATATTGTACCCAACATTTGTTAGCAAGCATTTTGGGAATTGCTTTGGTTTGAGTTATATTGTATTTTTTGTTTCCTGATTATGTCGAGGTTAGGCATATGAAGAAGCTCAAAAGCGTTTAAAGATGGCAGAAGAGGACAAGAAATTCATAGTAAGAGCTTGATTTTCTCATTGTGTGTAACATAAAGAGTAATTTGACAATCGACAATAATGAGGTATCTAAGCAAAAGAAACCACCGTAATAATTTCAAAAGACAAGAATGGCTCTTTTCTGCAAGCCAACATGACAGTATCAAAAATAAGTCACAAGGAAATGTTATTGAAATTTTTCCCATGTTGTGAACTTTTAGTATTATTAATTTATTTATGGCCAAAAGGCCCAAGATCTAAAATTTGGCATTAGATAAAACAATTTAACAAGTAAAATATTTGATAAAATTACATAATACACCTAAAACTTCAACTTATTGATGTGTTGCTAAAAACTTTGTTTTTATAGCCATAGTCTGGCTGTTGCCTCTGTAATTTTAGGATTTTGATCTGCAAGTATAATTTTAACATACTCAGAAGAATTTCTTCCTGATTTTGATTTTAAAATAGGCCAGATAACATCCTACCAAAGATTCTTATAAAATTCACAATACAATAAAATATGATCCACTGTTTCAAGAGCAATACCATTACAGGGACAAAATGTTTGAAAGACGGGGATTTTTTTAAATCTACCATATAGCATATTTGATGGCAACACATTTAATCTGGCTTTTGAAAAGGCTATTTTGTATTTACTTAAATATAAACTATTAAGATATTTAGGGAACTGAAAAGTATATCTGTAATTAATTCCAAAAGTTACAGGTGTACACAGAACTTTGACTTTAGCCATTAATTCCTGTACTGAATTATCCCATAATCTTTGTTTAATATAATGAAACACTGATGTCATACCCCTGAAAAATAAATAATCAGAATCAGTGCCGATCTGACTGATCTTTTGGGTCACCTGTTTAAACCACATATCTGCAAAAGATTCATTTGGGATTTCCTGAAGCAATCCTTCCTTGTTTTTAAAAAGGTATATTTGCAACCAAAACTTAATAGTGCTTAGCCAAGCCTTTGTTTTCGAAAGGCATTGCCCAGTTTCCAGAGAATAACAGAGTTTGGAGCACAACTTAGAACACTTAAAAGAGATCTTAAAAATTTCACCTGCAGTTGGGCTATGTTATTACTGGCAAATGTAATCCAAATTGGACCTCCATGTAAAATTTGAGATGCAATTTTTGCATTAAAAACTGTATTGCTGCAGGAACAAATCTCCCTCCTTTTGAATAAAAATACTGAAGCAAGGCCATCACAGTAGATTTTGCTTTCAGGCGTATTGCCTTGCAACGCTCTTGCCAGGATAGAGCATGATTAAACAAAATGCCCAAATAACTAAAATTCCCCACTTGTGTTATCCCAAACTTTTAGTAACCACCAGTGATCATTTTAATTAAGTAGTGAATGTTTTTAAAAAATGCCAATATTTATTACCAATAAAACACACCTAATCCTATAAAAAGATGGATATTAGAAATGTAAAATTCACCTGTTGCTGAAACCTTGACAGATCTTCTCTCACTTAGCTGAAGTTTTGTCTAGGTTTCAGCAACGGGTGAATTTTAATGTTGGCTTCATTTATGAAATATGCTCTGTTCTTATGTACTTTTGTATTCTTATGCATATTCTGAATAAAAAGACTCACTGATTTTATTGATCACAAGACATTTTCATTTTGACATGAAGGCTTTCCTAGGGCATTGATTATCCTTGGCAAATCTTGTTTTCAATCTCAAACACATCTGAGGCAGCTATAAATCTCTCAGGAAAGATGCCACCTCCGTCATGGTGAGCTCCCCTTCACTGGATGTGTTCAGACAGGCTGGAGAGTCATCTTTGAAAAGGCTTTAATCTGGATCCTTTCAATTACCAGCAGATTGTATTCAGTGGCCTAAATTGTCCCTTTCAATTCAGTGATGTCTGACCTGTGAAATAATTATAATGTAGGCCTTCTAATAAATTTCTTCTTTCTTAGCTTGCACACATGGTGTATATACCATGAATATCAGGAATATAATATTAGATAAACTACAAAAAATTAAGCTTACAATTATTTATCCATTTGAATATATTTACCTTTACAGAGCAGTGACTGACAAGTTACTAATCCTAAGGAACCTAATGAAAATTGGGCTTTAAAATTTCTTTTAAAAACAAAACCGTTCAGACTGTCATGAGGATAAAACTCTTTTTTCTTCCTACGTGTCAGATTCCAGAACTACGCAAGAAATCCCGTCGGGAGTATTTAGCCAAACGAGAAAAGGACAAGATGGAAGATTTGGAAGCAGAGATAGCAGATGAGGAGTACCTATTCTCTGAGCAAGAATTAACAGCCCTTGAGCAGCAGGAGCTGGAATACAAACGCAAAGTGCGTGACTTGGCAAAGCAGTACAAACAGGCTGGAGAGCAGGAGAAGATGGAGAAGAGCAATCGGTACTACATGCCTGAGGAGAGTCGCAGCAAGGTAGTGGTGGTGATATGTCCAAAGTTTGGGGGTAGGGGTGGGTGAGATGGCTACTCCCCTTTTATGAATGGTGGACAGAAGAAAGGACATAAAATGCTGTTTTGGGGTTATCCCAGTGGTCCCCAGGTAAAAGTTAGCAATAAGCAGGGCTAGAAAAGAACTCTACCTAAAATATCCTGCAGGTAACTTCCCTTAAGGGAAGCAGAACAATGCAACACAGTGTCCCCAATCCTTGCAAATGGCCCAGAAGGTTACCATGGTTGATGGTATCAAAGGCCACCAAGAGGTCTTAAATGGCTAGGATGGACACACTTCCTCCAATCAGGTTCCAACAAAGGTCATCTGCTAGTGCCACAAATTCCATCTCTGTTCTGTGTCCAGGCCTAAACCCTGGCTGTAAAGGGTCCAGGTAATTCATTTCCTCTAGGGCACTCTGTATTTGACTTCTCACCATAGTGTCAATAACTTTCCAAAAAATCTGGCTTTTGTTATCTGAAACAGATAGAAGGGGGAACACAGTGCTCACAATATTCCTTTTGTTCAATAAGTCCTATTTTCTGGAGACTGGGTGATAGTTGTTCAATACCTCTGGATCCAAAGAGGACTTTTAAAGAGGGAGGCACTATAGGCACCTTCAAGGCATTCATAATCCTTCAGGTCCAGGAAACTATGCCCCCCCCGCCCTTCCCAAAGGAGCCAGGAGGAGAAGGGATCAGGCCCAAGGTGGCAGAGAGCATCTTAGTGTAGAAAGAGCTCTTGTTAAAGATCTGGTTTTGATACAAGAGAGGTGTGTAAGAGTAGTCAAGTTCTGTAGTGGAAGCAAGTGAAACGGAATTTCCATTAGTTGTATGTGAATGTTTTGAGTCAGTGATGACTGAGTATTTTTTTATATGAAATCTTTAAGCGACATATGAAATAAACTTCCATAGGCTGAGATTTTAGATCACCTCTCAGTGACGTGAGCACATATTTGTAATTGCTTTTATTTCTGTGTAATAATTGTAATAGTAAGTTTTGCTTAGTTCAATCACCCATTTTTGGGCTGTAATGTTATACCACTACATATGATGTTATCTTCTCCTTGCCTGAAGATTTCACTTGTTTGGTTTAGCATCTTAAATCTGTTTCAGCTGGAAGGTTCAGAATTTTCATATGTTTGTAATAATGCAGAATTAACACACATAATTATAGCATATCTAATGGCTGTTTCTGTGTTGGCCACTTAAGAAACAGACAGTGTAAATGCATCCCATGGTTGTTCTGCACTAGAATACTGCATTTCTTTGTGATGGTGTGACCCATAAGAAGGAAGTACTGTTTTTCAAGAAAGGATGAGAGGTTTTATCAATCCTGCAGTACTACTATGCTTTGCTTTTTCCCATGGACCTAAATCTCAAAGATTTAATCATAGGAAATAGTAATGGGAATACAGTAATAGTGTAATATTTTTTAAAAATTTTGAAGCAAATAGGAAAAAAAACCCTAGTGTTCCCCTATTTTCTTTAAAAATATTTTGGGAAACTTGAGATATATACAATACTTAATTGTTAACATCATTTACAAATATAAAGCCCTTTTCTTACTTTAGTACTCATTTACTGGACATGGTTTTTTTGTTGTTACTAATAAAGCTAGAAGCTGAGGAACTCTAAGCAATATAGTTTCTCTTCAGTTATGCCTGCTTAGGAAAAAACAGGCAGACTCAAACTGAACTGAACTGAACTGAACATTGAAGACTGAATGTTAGATAAATTCTGGCTTTTGTCTTCAACAATATCAAACAGAACAAATATGGGATACAAAACTGAGATCGGTCCTTTTGTTTTATCAATCCCACTTGCTGAAGTACTTTGTTATCAGCAGCTTGTACAGTGGTACCTGGGGTCACGAACTTAATTCGTTCTGCGACTCTGGTTGTGACCCGAATTGGTTGCGACCCGAATCAAATTTTCCCATAAGGTTCAATGTAAATACGGTTAATCCGTTCTGACCCCTACGAATTTGGTCGCCAACCAATTTTGGTCGTGACCCGAATCAAATTTTCCCATAAGGTTCAATGTAAATACGGTTAATCCGTTCTGAACCATATGTATTTTTTTTTTTTAAACCAAAAACATGACACAAAGTACAGTACAGTACAGTACAGTACGAAGAGAGAGAACACTAACCTTGCTCGAGGTGACTTCTGGCGTGGAGGACAGGAAGGCGGGTGGGGAGGTGGTTATTGCTTGGAGGGAGAGCCCCCCTCCCTACAGGAAGCCACGACCACGTGTGTCAGCAGGGAAAATGGCCGCGGATCCTGTTCGTCACCCGATGTGGAGTTCGCAAACGGAAGCAAAATTTTGCGAACGGTGCTGTTCGTGACCCGAATTGGTCGTGAACAGAAGCGTTCGTGACCCGAGGTACCACTGTATTTCTTGCAGTGTTTATTGCTACAATTTTACCATTTTCTGGACTTTTGGAAACAGGAGGTTTGCCTGTATTAAGAGAAGTTTCTCTGTCTTTCTGTTGGTTTATTTTTTGATCTGATGTATTTCCAAATTTCATTCGTATCTTAACCATTTTATATATCATTGAAAACAAAAATATTAACGATATTTATTATAGTGGAACAAAAGAAAAAGGTCTTCCAGAACATAGAAGCCAAAATATTTTTCTCTAAATATTTCTATTTGCATTTTTTCTGCCCTGGGTCTCCACATCAGATTAAGCCTCTTTGCCTGAGCTCACGCACTGAGACATAGGCTTATTGCTTGCTGTCTGCTTCACTGGGTTCCTCTTGGTCACAGTAGACGGAATGTACAAAAAGACGTGTGAGTTTTAATGCTTCCTGAAATTACTTACATGCACTTGGGGATATAACTCAGTACATATGAAGGAATGGTTGGATGAAGGCTGCGCTCGGGGAGATAAGCATTTCCTTAGCCCCCAACAGGAGTGTGGGAAGTTTAAGATGAGACTGGCACCACCCTAAGGAATTCACGGTATTTTGGCTTGCTGGCTTGGGAAGTTAGATTCAGTCTGGAGAGATTTCTGTCTTGAGGTGGAAGCTAATAAACGCAACAGAACTGTATCTGCACTGTCTCGTGGAGTTCTTTGGGCCGAACCTGACAGTGCATGGCATATTTCTGAATAAAACATGCAGAAATCTGGATTACAAATATATGTCTATTGAACTAGAACCGTGAGTACTGAGCTGCTGAACGCACTGGTGATTCTCTTTGATTTTGTCCTGCAGAGGATTCCTGATCATTACGATGAGCCTCAGACAGAGGATCACATGGCTCCGAGAGATGAGCAGCGGCGCTGGGAGGAAGACCACATTGGGGCAGCTGCTCTCCGTTTTGGGGCCCGGGATGCTAATCAGCGCCATCCTCGCAAAGACTATGAGTACGTGCTGGAAGAGGATGAGATGATCCAGTTTGTGAATGCTGTGCAGATGCGGGGCACAAATCAGAACAAGGTGAGAGGGTGTAGGCTGGGAAAGAGAAGATGAGGTTCTACGAATGCTAATGTAGCCAGGAACTCATAGTGGAAACTGAGCTCTTGTCCCCTGGAAAATATTTCTTTCTCTAGGAAGTAAGGATCAATTCCTAGTCAGTCGGTTAGAGGATTCTAGAAAATGGGAGATTAGATTTTGATGAATCAGTGAAAGGGAGCTTTTTGTCAAGGATTACAATATTCAGTGCCCAGACGAGGAATCTAGGATTTGAGAGTAGCACAGAGAAGAAGTTTAATGACAACCTTGCCCTAATTTATTTTTCAGTTTCCTCCCCCCCCCCTTTTTTGACTTAAATGAGACACAATAGAGCAACCATGAGTCGTGAATTTTCCATTTATGAAATATATTAAGGACCCAGACTTTATAGATTGAGAAAGTGACATGAATGAACCGTCTTGGCTGCCCAGCTCCTTGCCCTTTGTTACTGCAAGCACTTTTCTCCTTTCCTGTCTTACCTCTAATGTTAAAGCTGGCTGGGAAAAGGAAGCAGCAGACCCCAAGAAAGAAATCAGGGTCAGAGTTCAGCCCCACCCACATATTCATTCTGATGTAGAAAATTAGATTCTGTGATTTGTGTGATTGTTTTCTTCTAAAAGTGGCTGCTTCCATCACATCTTATTTTTGCATTTTGTCTGTATCTGTTAGGTTGCTTGCATAGGAAGGATTTACTGTTTGATATGCCTATTTGTTTTAATCTACTGCATTTTTTAAATTTTAATGGTATTTACTGTTTGGATAAATGCGAATCTATCTGCATAATCATGCTCTATTTATGTCAGCCCTTTGAAGTGGTCCAGATCAGGAAACAGATTCCACAAGAAGATTAGAACTAAGCTTTATTGAGACAGTTACAGTAACAGAATCTTGCAAGTGTGATTGTGTTCCTTCTCCCCTCCCTCTTAAACCCAAGTGAGCTAGGGAGGAGCCGGCCTGAGTTTCTTCCGAATATTTTATCCATTCCCAGGGCTCAAGGCATAATTCTGCCATTTTTGTAACAGTTTCTGAATATTTCCCTGAGGGCCATCACCATGGCTCTCTCTGTACTAAATGCTGCTTAAATATGGATGACCATAGGAAACTGTCTTAACTGAGTCAGACCTACTAGCCCAATATTATCTCTCTACAATATAGAAGTTTTTAAGGGAATCAAAGAGGTTGTTTCTAGGTTGTTATCAAGCAGTATGAAGGATTGCTTCTGAGATTTTTGACGGGTATCCATAGTGCTCTGCCATTGACCTATGGTGCCCCCCACATTCTGCCTGCAGTACGAGGTTTGTCCAGGGATAGGAAATGTAGAACCAAAGCGACTCTGCCAGTTCTTGTTGATCCAGGAAAGCTGATCTAACTCTGCTTTCTCAGTCTCAGGAGGAGAAGCCAGAGCTGTCCCAGGCTGAACTCAAGAAGTTGTCTATCCAGGAGGTACGCCGTAGCCTTCCTATTTTCCCATACCGTGAAGACTTACTGGCTGCCATTGCTGATCATCAGATGCTCATTATTGAAGGGGAGACTGGCTCTGGCAAGACCACTCAAATCCCACAGTATTTGTACGAAGAGGTAACTTGACAGGAAGGGGAGAATAATTAATTGCAGGAATGAAGGGAATCAGTGGTGACACTTACTGGAGGGAAATGCTGCTTCTTTGGTCTCTACTGTGTGCTAGGGATTGGTGTTCTGATAGCAACAGTGGGGCAGTACTCTACTTCTGTGATCACAAACCTCCATACAATATTAGGATTCAGTCTGCAGTTACATTTCGGTTCCTCCAGAAGCCCTCCTGAGCTGCAGTTGTCTTTGGCTGGACTCCAATTGCCCTGCAAGTCCTTTCCTCTGTCTCTGCCCAGTGCCTTTTCCTGTTAATCATGGTGGTCGATGGCACATGGATGCTCAGGCTTTGAACAGTGGGTGTACGTGGACATGGATTGTTTTGAGCTACAGACAAAACCCAAAGAGATTCCCGTTTTTAAAGCATTTGGTGCATAAGGGTTTTTTCTAATTTCTGGCCTCCTTTCCAGTTGCTCCTAATTTCAGTAACTTAAATTAAACTTAAACTTGTGATTTTAAAGCAACAGTTTTAAATAAGATTGTATAAAGTGGGAAGAGATGGCAGCAGTGGGGCAAGAATCAGGATGAAAAAATGGACATTGTTTTTAAAAAAACACATCCCTTCAAATAGTTATTTATTTTATAAGCTGCCCCAGTTGTTCAAACTTTGGACAGTGTACATGTAAGGAAATAAGTAAACCAATAAGGTTACATTAAAAAACTAAATTACCACTCAAAACCTTCATGGCAAGCCAAAGACCCATGAAAAACAATGCTCTAAGTGCCATTCAGAACATAAGAAGTTAAGATAGCATGTTCTACAGTGCCTGTTTTCTGATTTGGTCATGTCTTACCCTTTGATACATTCTACAAGACCCACATTTTGTTGTTCACTCAAAAACAAGTTGGATAATTATGTTTCCAAGGATGTCCTTGAAAAACGATATTTGATTTTAGGAATATTTAAAAGGTGCATAGAATTACTATACTAAAAACTTTTGAATCAGTATTCTAGGATGATCAGACATTATTTATGCAGTGGAATCAAGTCTGTTTTTCATGCTTGATAAACCTCAGGTGTTGCCCTTGTGTGCATATTAGTGTATCCATAAATTATTGAGTGTGTAATCCAATGGCCCCAGCAGGAAGAGAATTTTAGCACCTACACAAATCATTTTATGCACACCCATAAATTATTCAGTGTGGCCATGAACTATTGAGCGTATAATCCAGTGGCCCCAGCACAAATAGTAATTTAGCTCCTACACAAATCATTTTATGCTCATAACGGTCTTGATATTGAGGTCTTGAAGAGTCTCTGTCTTCCTAACAGGGCTACACCAAGAAAGGAATGAAGATTGGTTGCACTCAGCCTAGGCGAGTTGCAGCTATGAGTGTTGCTGCCCGTGTTTCCCAGGAAATGAATGTCAAGCTTGGAAATGAAGTATGTTCTC